>CM062817.1:1534189188-1534789188 GCA_031772625.1 Pinus tabuliformis | reverse complement strand
CGATTGTGAAAGAGGCATAACTGTGCAGGTTTTGGTTCCCCATAAGCATGTATGAAGGTCAACGTTTGTGGAGAAAACAACAAGCAAACATAAGAGCTGGACTGAGTTGCTGCACGTGGGTTTTGTGGAAAATAACAGAAGAGACTCCCCTCAAAGCTTAGCAGAAAGTTTGTTTTCTGAAGTGTATTTAGCATCAATGGCTGGAGGTAAGTATTCTTGGGCATCCAGTTTTTATGATTCTTTACAATAAGTAATTTTAATGCCGCATATAAAGAATCGTTGTTCATAGCTATCATTTGGTATTAGAGGATTACATTGATATGCATAACCATTTATTTAAGGTAGCAGCTTCATTTTTATTAATGCTCTGTCGATGAAAAGGAGGACTTCATTTTTTATTGTCAATTCTTATAAAACACGTAGATGCTACTTCTTTATGATGAATAATTATTCTGCAGTAAAGAATCATTGTTAAATGGATTACAAATGTCACTAGTTGAATACAAGCATTTTATCGGAAATATCTCCATTGCGATGGGGCGTGTAATATTTTTTTTTGAGAAAGCCCCGTTATATCCCGAAGCTTCCACAACAAAACGGAGCTGCTAAAATCCCCAGGTTCATGTGATTTGAAAGCGTCAATACACAACGCAATAACTTTCATGACTCGATGCAAAAGGGCACAAATCCCATGTCCTCACACACCATGTCCTCACACAAACGACGAGCTCGACTTCCTTGAACGCGACTAGCCCTACAAGCCAACATTTAGCTTGAAGGCCCAACTCCAGACTTTGGACATTTCACTTCCAAAATTGTGTGCATCTTAAATCGATAGGGGCCAATGCAAGCTAACTTTTGCTGGGAGCATCCTTAATAATGGAAAGAAGCAACGTGTGATTTCCCCTTCAATCAATTAGATGACAAGAAGCATAATAATAATGGAGAGTTGCAGATCGAAGCATGGGATTGGAAAAATAGATGGCATGGTTGTCTAATCAGATTGCAATTATTAAGCTGATTAATTCATTTTCGTGTAAATTTATTATTGTATTATGTATCCCATGTTGCTAGCATACATCTATTCACAATTAAATTGTCTATATATCGACATGTTACAATCATTTACCCTAGAGTTTAAATGTTATTCACTTGGAATTCCTTGGGCACAGTCACTTGCCTCAGTTGCAGACAACCTCTTTACATAACGAGTCATAAAAAGCGAAAAAACCAAAACAGGTAAGAAAGCATGCTAACATTAAATTATCTCATAATTTATGAGAAATCTTCCTATTTAGAATATAAATAACTGAAATTTGAAGAACATATGATAAATTATAATAGGCTTTCCTTACTACATATTGTGAAAACTAAGCTACACAAAATGGAGCATTTACTTCCCCTTCTGTTAATTAAGTGATAGAAAACATAATAATAATAGAGAGATGGTAGATTGAAAAACGCACATACACAGACCGACCTTTGACTTCAAAAGGGGCATAGCCTTATACAACTAGTAGAGCCAGGTGCAGATTTACATTCTTCTATTCCCTTGGGCTCAATTATTCCCTTAATGAGAATTTAATGAGGGAATCATAGAAATTTAATGTTCCTCACGAGACTATATGGATGAACAGGAAATATGTTTCGTATATAAGAAGCATCCCCTGTCATAAGTGTTATGAATGTCAACAATGTTTGTGAAGTTGAGGAGGAAACTTGAGGTGATGGCAACAAAGGTTTGGGTTGCAACCTTGAGATTGTTGCAGAGGGCTATACGTTGGTTCGAAGCAATCAAATAGATAATAGTGCAGTCTCAAGGTTAGAGGAGGATCAAATGCAAAACCAGCTGGAAAAGTAAAAGCGATCAAATTTGAAGGTTTATGCGTAAATGGGTGAAATTTGGGCAATACTTTTGGTTGTCTTAGGCCTAGGTGCTATTATTGACACATTCTCTTACCAAAGGAAAAGATTGTCTGATCTAATGAGAGGTCATCATGAGAGTAAAAGGCTTGAAAGAGTCCTCATTTGATAAAATTCATGTAAAGTTAAAGGTGAGAGATGAAAGAAGTAAAGGTTACGTCAAATGGGTGGTTTTCTTGCAAATTATAATTTAAATAAAAACAAAGTCTATGTAGTTAAATTGTGAATCTAAAATCCATGTCACATAAATTAAGGTCGTCCAAAGCTATGAATTGAAGTTAGTCTTAAAAGCTTAGAGGAAATTGGAGTTATAGTAAAAGTCAATCTTATAAAGAAGTTATTGATATAAAACAAAAAAATTATTACCCAACAATCAAGGTCAAAATGTTTGGAGTCAAGTAAACTGAATATTAGTTTTGGAAAATTATGAAATTGGTGCATTAATGAAGTTTTCCAAAGCATGTGCCCAGAAATTCAATTGCCGCAGAATTTAGTTAGATTAAATAATCAAGTTGAGTTGGTAAACTTGTAAAATGTAATGCATAATATATATTAGATTGTAAAATATAATGCATAATATATATTAGATTTGGTTTTTAAGAAGATAAACTTGTAAAATGTAATGTATAATATATACCAGATTTGATTTTTAATTTTTTCTTAAATTCCAATAAAAGTAAAATCTAATTTATTAAAAATAATTACAATTTAACTAATTCAACACAATTAGAATCCTAAAAATTTATAAAACTTCATAATCATGTAAAAAAATTTCATAAACCAATTACAAAATTTAATGTTCTACAATCCAAAATAAACCTTTCTATATTCAATTGCATGGTTCATATAAATATCTTACACAATGTTGACGTTATAAACCAAATTGTAAACATTCAAACTATAAGTAATCAAAATTGTAAGCAAACTGTGAGAAAACCAAACTGAAAGCAATATATTATCAAAGCAAATTAAAAGAGAATTGAAAAACCTTATAAGCAAATTGAAAAACCGTGAAACGGGCTAAACTGTAAACAATTCAAACCAAAATTGAAAGCACTTAACTGTTCTTAAAATCAAATTATTTATAACTAAGTTGCATGTTCCAAAGTAAACCAGTAAACTTGAGCCGCTACAGCCACAAGTCTGAAATCATTTACAAAAATTTAACGCACCACATAATATAATAAACAATAAATAAAGTTTGTATTAATGTCAAAATGTTTCCATACAACAATACTTAGCTACCTTGAGGGGTTTTGATTAGAACTATTCCATTGTGCAAAATGGATCACACAGATCCATTTTCTCACAGATCTCAAAACTGGCTACAACTAAAATTTGGGAAAGTATGGTTCAAAGAGTTGAGAAAATCATATTCATGAAACCCTATTGGGCTCATTACGAAAAAAAAACTCATGTTTTAATTTTTTGATATCTATCATTACTTTCTTAAAAATTGTGCTGCAAAATCACTTCCCGGAAACTGGAAACTGACGACCATCTTTAACCAAGAGCTTCATTAAGTGCTTGAATTTTAAACGTGTGACCTTGTTTTGTTTTGAGAAACTTAAATCCATATTAAGGTTTTAGAAACAAAACCCATGTGTTCTTCTAGAAATGTAGTGATATCTTGATCACAGAGATGGCTACCCAAACGAATTTGAAGAAGAAATGGTAAATTGTAGTTAGTAAAACTCAGCATACTTATTCATAATTAATTAAAAATAAAATAAATAATTATGATTGTCTACATAAACATGTCTCATAGAGTTTTGGTGTATTTCTGGAAAACAATGGTTAAATATTACGAGAATGGGTGAACACAATAAAGTGAAAATAGACATTTTGAGCCATAAAAGTATGGCACAACTACAACCCAACATCCCCCAACTTGAGATTTTTAATTTCCTCCTGCAAATAGAGTAAAAGGAAAGGGTTCTCACAGAGCATTACATTCAAGCAGTTGTCATCGTTATTAAATCGTTTCCAAGGTTCATACATTAAAATTTGGTGCGTAAGGATGGTTATCACAACCCTAACTAAGAACATCTTGAGATAATGTCTATTATATACTACACTATATGGATTGTTTTCCCTTCAAATGTTTCATCCATTGACTTAGATGAAGGGCCCATGCCTATGGAATTTCATTACCGATTGCATTTTTAACTTCATGACGCCGAAAAAGGTAACAATGAAGTCTTCAACCAGATGGAATTAAGTCTTTGAAAATGTACGAAATATACCTGCAATGAGGAATTAAGTCTTTGAAAATGTACGAAATATACCTGCAATGAATAACACATTTATATGATTTGGAAAATCAATCTTAAAATGCAATGGAAAATCCATATGTAATCATAGTTACCTATGTTTTCAACCATAAAAAAAAAATATCTATAAGAAATTTCTTTTGACTTTGGCATATATGTAAGGATGACTTGCAATAATTACTTAATGGGGGGTTTCATTCAATGAACTTTTAACATATCACATGTGTTTTAACATATCATATGTGTTTGTGGCATATTAAACAATATCCTTAATTTGACTATGTATTAGAAAATATCTCTAAAAATCACATTATTTAGCCCTTTACAAATACAAACCCCATACATTTTCTCATTTAAAAAAACCCTACTTTCACTAGATATTGTGGGTATCCATTTTTCCATTAAGATGTTTTATACTTCGTTATATTTTTTCATTCACTTTGAGTTCCATTTTTTATACATGCCAATATAAAAACCCTTTATCCCCTATATATCTCCCAATATATTATGTCATTTTTTCTCAATATAAATCCCACAATATGAATGCATGTGGTATGGTATTGCTTCCTCAGTGAAACCCTCGTTATTTACTCATGCCTCCCATATATAACATTTCTCCTTTTAGCATATTATTGTAGTTAATATTAAAGTTGAAAGCATCCATTAGCTGAGTAATGTTCATTTTCATCAACCATACAATGCACATGGGAAATACTAGTGTCACACGGAATGAGTCGTTCTTGCGGACAAGATCGACCTCCCTAGTATCTAAAGATATCTAGTGACAAGCATGCCAATCAAATCCTATCTTTCTCTAAATATGCAATTCATAAACAAAGGCAAACAAGTGTTTTAGGCCTACCTTGGGTCCAATGCAAGTTTGTGGAAGCCTCGCTCCTTTGATCCAAATGAGCTCCCTTGTAGTGAATCTACAAACACAAACAAGCAAACAAATTAAATAGCACCTGAAAAGACAATATCATAAAGCATACTTATCATGATGATCAAGGAATTCATGAAACAAATGACATAAGACAATTTGTTGAGAAAAATGAATCTGATTGTATTAATTCAAATCAAAAAAGAACTTTACAACCTGTGCCTTGATGCTGTACAAGCTCCTCCCAGGGTCCAACAAGAAGTCTCCTCTACTTTGACAAGTTTCACTCTCTTCCCAATGAAGCCAAAAGGTATGTGATCTCTCCTCTCAAGCTTAACTAGGAAGTCTCAATTCCACCAGCATTTACCCCCAAAAATGTTCAGCTTCTAACCTCCCTAGCAACCAGCCCAATGCCTTAATTTATAGTGCAATGGAGGGAAGTTACTAGGTCCTCCTTCAAAGGGATAGCTCCTCTCATAAAGGGATTAGCTCCTTCTCTTTTGGGATGCATGAACCACCTAAGAGCGAACCATCCATGTCAAAATTCCTTCTAGAATCATCTAGAATTAACCCAAAGTGAGTTTTTTAGAATAAACTTGCGCCTTTTTTACTTTCACAGGGGTCTGCACCCACTCCTTTAGAGACAGAGTGGGTAGGTACGCAGTTAATGTGAACAAGGGGTGCGGGACCGCAGGCAACAGTGAGAGAAAGTGCAGAACCAGAGCTTTATTGATTTTCAAAGGTCTTTCTCTCATTTTCAAAGCTTGACATGAAGAGTTGAGGTCTGAGACTTGCTTAGGAGGACAGTATGAATGATGATAGACCCATACTGACTGCAAATAGTCATGGTGACAATATTTTTGTGTAACAGATTGCCCCCTAAAGTGCGAAGTCTGTAGTAGATGAGGATTTTATTTATCATCTAGGAAGAGTGAAGTACTTTATCATTTCGAGGATCATCTTGTGGAGAGCCCAGTTGGAACCTGTAAAAACATTCAATGCAATATATATATATATATATATGAGATCATATCATCGCTGAGGTAGGCATTCCCATACTCAGATCAAAACTGACTAGAAAACTAACTACTGCTCTGATATAGGAATGATCTTGTAATACATCACAAGTATAGACACATGTAGACACAGTATGGACACAACCATTTATTTATGAATAGTCCACTGTATAATGAATACAAAATTCCTCACAGCCTGGATGGTGGAAACTAGATCCAGGGTCTTCATTTCTACTTCCCGAAATAGTACGATTCTATCCATGCGAATGAATGTGTTGAAATCGAACATGGTAGAAACCACTTGATTACCAGTCAATGATGTAAACTGTTAACAAGTGTGAGAGAAACCACCAGTAATGTCAATGGCTCTCAAAGTACTTAGTACAATCCATGAGATGTGAATAGATGTGTTGATGTCGAACATGTCACGGAATCCTTTGATCGAAGGTCAATGATGCAACCTATCGTCGAAGGCGAGAAACCTGCCATTGAGGTATGCAGATCCCAAGGTACTTACGATTTCTAGATCGTCTTTCTAGATAATGAGCTGAAGTCAATAGAAAGCGATTCGTCGTAGGCAAGCCCACAACACGAAATCATAGATCAAGTTGGAAGAAACTTAGTTGCAAGCACTGAATCAGGGATGGTCAAGATGGATGACAGATATTTTGTAGATGAATGGCTTATTTGCACTGACCTCTTGAACACATAACGACACAACAGATGGTTTGGTGACAATTGACCCAAAGTTAATACCCAGAAACCGGCTGAAGACTTTCAATGTGGTTTGATCAACTGTTAGGCAAAGGATTTCCCAACCCAGGTGAATAAAAGTGTCGTGTTCAAGAGTGGTTACAAAGTATAACAAACAGGCTCATTTTTCTCTCTTTTCCCCCACCATTTTTGGCAAGTACCTCTTTATTTTTGACAAGCTTGAGGAGGATAACATTTGCTTGGTTATAATCTCATCCTTTAGATGAGTCCAACTTAGTTTAAATTCGAACCCTAAGAAGGAGTGGTTCGTTCCTGTTTGTAATTGAACAAGTCCTTTACTATTAAATTTTAACAAGTCCAGTATAGGAGAAACTCAGCGTTTTTCAATTTTAGAGAGTCTAAAAAAACTTAAGAAGACTCCATGGTTGACCTTTTTCGTAAATTTGTGTCTCCCAAGCCCGAAAAAGTATAAAATAATACTTTAGAGAACTGCTTGATCATTACGACCAAGGAGTACTTTTCATAATTAGTGCCTCTAATCCGAAAAAGTAAAAAAGCGATCAATAACACATCGTTTTATAACCAATATCGAATTTGAAACGACAAAAATTCGACAATCTTTTCATGTTTTTACAGTCAGAAAAGAGCTGTAAGTGGACCGTCCTTTTAGTTCCGTTTTAACGAGTTTAAAAAGAAAAACTCGGCGATCTTTTCATGTTTTAGGAGTCATAAAAGAGATTAAAGGTGACTCTAATGTTTTTTCGTTGAAAATGACCGATTTCGCCTGAAAAATCCGTTATCCTGAACAAAAACTCAAACATTACTCATACCTGTTTAAGATGGATAAAAATGCTGCAAAAGTTACCTTTCTAAAGTGAAACATAAACAAATTAACAACTAATTTATTCAAAAAACTTATAAAAAGGGCTTTCGTCAATTCATTTTTACCGTTTGAGTTTTGGGTGAGAAAATAGAGCTTTTGGTCAGAAACTTCTCGTGAAGATTGCGAAAAATCCGTTCGTTGGAATTGAGCGCCGTCTCCTCCAGGTAATCTACATCATCCTACTCTTTAATTTCATCCATTTCAAATTGTTTTTTAGGGTTTAATTTCATTTTTTAGAGGATTTTTAGGCTAGAAACCCACGCATGGGGGCCCGCAGGCACAACACAGGTAGCTTGCGGACCCCGACTTTTTCGCAATGGGGAAAAAGTCAGGGGTCCGCACCTGCTGTGAAGGCAAGGTTCGGACCCACGCACTGTCTCTGACAGAGAGGGTGCGGTCCCTGCAGCTAGGGTTTTTAACCCTAAATTTCTCAAAATTCACCCAAAAATTTCAATTTTACATATTCTAATTCGCCTTTTTGCTAGATGTAGAGTATACATCATGCTTGATTGGCGAGAACGGGAGCATGAGGATGTAGATCTTGCCGCGATAAATCATCAACCTTCGATCGATGCATTGAAGGCATGCAACTTATACAAATTCTGGGCCATACCTGGCATGAGGGCCCAGATGGACTTTCTACAGTGGCTCGTAGACAGGTGGAGCATACAGGACCAGTGCTTCTTCATTGGTGGCCACCAGCTTGAAATGGAGCCGGCAGACATATAATTTTTGACTGGTTTGCCTAAGAGAGGTGAACACTTGACTCTATTCGGGACTAGGCCAGGTGGTCAGTCTGTCGATAGCCTCCGGCTAGAGTTTTGCAGCAACCAGACTAGAGACAAAGGGATAGACATCAAGGCCATATCCCTTCCTGAACTCATGGTAATCGTGTTTACTGTTACCAGGCTTTGCGGGAATGCAGCACTACATATAGCCACTGGATCCCAAATGCAGATGGCAGTTGATTGCTTTCGAGGCACCATCTTTAACTGGTGCGATGCTGTGTTGGCTAATGTAAAAGGCCAACTGACTAGAGCCAAGAACGGACAACTGAAGACCTTTGGACATGGTGCTTTAGTTGTGAGCTTTGGTCTGGAGAGGGTCCCAATGTTGGTCCCATAACACCTCACTGTTGGAGCTAGACTTCCTCGAGAGCCCAAACTGATGCAATGGGTTGCAGTTATGGCCCGTCATCCTGATGAGGGGACAGAGGTCGTTCGATTCAAACCTGAGTATTTCCATTGGTTGGAAAACCAGGTTTTTGCTATTCAGGACTTTCCTTACGCTGGGGTAGATTTTCGCGGTGACCCAGACATGGCTCTTCCACCAGGAGAGCAATGGGATGACTCAGGTAAAATCATTTTCAACATTTGTCTAATTTATTTATTTATTTATTTATTTTCATTTATTTTTTTTATCTCGTCCCAAAATTGATAGTAAAAGTTTCAAATGCAGATGTGGGTCCACAGCGACCAGCCGCTCTCCGGCCTTACGAGAGGAAACAACCAGCTGCAGCAGCACCAGCCCCACAGGACGAATCAGCAGAGACCTTGGCCGAATTGGAGAGCCATCTAGAGCATTTGACAGGAGACATTCCGAAGACCGACATAGATGACATTCCTCTTCGACTACAGTGCTATGTGATTGGGGTCCCAGGACCTTTCAGGAGGTTCCTTTGTAAGGTGGCCCGTACAGTGGTTTCTTATCGAGATCATCACCAGTGATAGGATGATCGCCTATTGTAGACACATATGACATTTTTGCTTTTTGTACTTATCATTTTTGCCGATCATAAGGTGTTTTTCAACCTATGATCGAGGACGATGTATATTTTGACACACTCCTATATTATACTATATCACTATTACTGGCTTATCTTGTAAAACATGTTATGGAATGCTTTTAAATTTATTTGTATGATTATTGCATATGTCTACTTAACATTCGAGAAGCAATTGCATCTGCTAATGTATTTAAAGATCTTGGAATATGCTGATATTCAATATAATCAAATTCATGTTCCAAGAGACGCACTCTCAAAAATAATCTTAATAACACTGGATTTCTAATGGCATATACTCTATTAAGCTGTAATACAACGAGTTCAGAATCTAACCTCACTATCAAACTCCAAATCCCAATTGAAATAGATTCAGATAATAACTCAATCACTGCACTATACTCGGCAATGTTGTTCGTTGTTTGACCGAGGCTTACCCCATGCATAGATACCAACTCGTCAGAGGGCGAATAGATAACCCAAGCTGCGGAAGAAATGTTCCATGTATTACGACAAGCACCATCAGCAAAACCAATGTATGTTTGGAGAGGCGTCAACATTTGCAATATCAAGAGTAAAACCAGGATAAGCAGGAATAATGACGAAAAACACTCTCTAAGCTAAGCACACTTTTAAAACTAAAACACACCAGCTAGAAAGAAAACTATCCTAACTAAAAACCTCCACACCCATTTTCAAGCATAATACCTCTTCAGGTAAAAACCATTTCTGGGTTTACCTAAAGAGACCCCGTCAAAGTCTACTAATTCATAGGCCCCTTTTGCTAGCTTTCGCTTGACAACATAAGGACCATGCCACATAGGCACAAATTTTCCGGCGCCTAATTTATCATTTGCTTGATCGTACAATAAGACTAGGTCTCCTTCCGAAAAATTACGAGGGGTCACATTTCGTTCATACTGAGCTTTAATACGTTTTGCATGAGTTTCGATCGCTAATGCAGCATCGCGTCGATTCTCATCTAGCTGAGCCAAGTATAACAAACGTCTTTCCTCTTCAGAAGTGGCTAGAAGTAACTCGATGGCCATTTGCAATGACGGGATTTCGCATTCAATGGGTAACACAGCTTCCAGACCATAAACTAGTTGGAAAGGAGTGAACCCTGTTGACGTTTTTACTGAGGTTCAATACACCCAAAGCGCTGAAAATAGCATGTTATGCCAATTCGACCTATGAATCCCAATGATTCATCGGATCATGATGACTAGAACTTTGTTGATGGCTTCAACCAGACCATTAGCCTGTGGATAATACAGAGTTGAACTATCGTGACGCAAGCCAAGCTGGCCTGTAAGTTCAGTCATCATAACGTTTCGAAAATGATGCACATGATCAGTGATAATCACTTGTGGAACACCAAACCTAGCAATTATATGATTGAACACGAAAATCGTAGCTGTTTTGCCATCTGCCTCAAATGTAGGCATCGCCTCGACCCACTTGATAAAATAATCTACCACAAGGATGATATACGCATGCCCCCCGGCCGAGTGAGGGTTACATGTAATAAAATCGATACCCCATTTTGCAAAAGGACCTACGGCAATTATAGGGTGGAGAGGAGCAGGTGGAGCGCGCATATTTCGATCAAAAATTTGGCAGTTGTGTTATTTTCGAACCGTGTTAATACAATCTTTAAACATAGACGGCCAGAAGTAGCCAGCGCGCAATATCTTTTGGGCTGTGGCATACCCAGACATATGACTGCCACACGCCCCAGAGTGACAGTCATTTAGAACTCTTTCAGCTTCCTCATGAGTTAAACAACGTCGAAAAACAGAGTCCGCTCCACGACGATAAAGAGTATCTCCAATAATTCTGAATTGTTGGGACTGGAATTGTATTTTTCGACGTTTTGACCTTGAAATTTATGGCCGAAAGGATTGGGTCTGGAGATAAATGATGATATCCCCATACCATGGATCTAAAGTGCTGATTAGAAACAAGGATTCGTCCGCAATGGGCTCCTCCACCACAGTTTCTGTGTCAACACGCGGGAAGTCACACATTAACTCCGCAAAAACTAAAGATTTCTTCGACTCAGACTTTTCAAATTCTAAGTCGAACTCCTGTAGGATGACAATCCATTTGGAGTACTTGCCCCCTAGCAATTGCTTGGTCAAAATATAGATCATAGGGTTGCAATCAGAAATTACTGTAGTCTTACGTAGTAGAATGTAATGACGAAAATGTTAGACAGATTGAACAGCTGCCAATGCCAATTTCTCCACATGTGAATATTTTAGCTCAGTTGGATTTAAAGTTCGACTAAGGTAATATATCACATGTTCAGTACCGAATTCATCTTCCTGAACTAACACCATTCTGATGGTGGAATGCGAGGCGGCGAGATACAAGAAGTAGTCCTGGTTGTAGTTGGGAGGATGCAATAACGGTGCATGGGTCAACGCGTGTTTTAGTGCATCAAAAGATTTATCAGCTATCTCATCCCAAAAGAATGGAGTGTTCTGTTTCAACAACCAGGTAAAACCCTTTGTGATCTCGACGTAGTTAGGAATGAATCGACATAAAAAGTTTGCTTTCCCTTGCAAACTTTGGAGTTGGCGAAGACTCGAAGGAGGAGGCAATTTGACAATAGCTTCAACCTTCGAGGGATCGACACGAATGACGGCTTTCGAAACAACAAACCCCAGTAACCGACCCGTTTCTATATAGAAAACACACTTGTGTGGATTCAACCTAATCCGATAATGCCTACACCTCATAAAGATTGCTCATAAATGGATGAGATGATCAGCTCGATGTAATGAATGAGCAGGAAAATCATCGAGATAGGGTTGCACAATGTGCTTGATGTCATGAAACATGTAAGACATGGCCCTTTGAAAAGTTGCCCCGGCGTTCTTGAGCCCAAAAGGTAATTTGCAATTAACAAATGAAAGCCATTTTTGGTTGATTGACAGGTAGAATATTGATTTGATTGTATCCGAAAAAACCATCCATGAAGGAAAATATTTCGCTGCCGGCACAATCATCAATGATTTGATCGATATAGGGAGTTGGGTAATTGTCTTTTGGACAGGCTCGATTAATGTCCCTATAATCGATACATATTCTTATTGTCCCTTGCTTTTTGTTAACAGGAACAATATTCGATACCCAATCCGTTAACGGAATCGGATAAATGAAACCTGCTTTGAGTAATTTTTCAACTTCTGCTTTAATTGCAGCAGCTTTTCTTGGGTGGATCTGATGCAAATGTTGTCGGACGGGTTTAGCATCCGGGTAAGTTTTGATTTCATGAACAACAATTGCAGGGTCAATTCCTGGCATTTCCTCATATGACCAGGCAAAAACATCGTGGAATTATTGAAATAGGGCCTTATATGTTTGAATTTCATCTTCCGTACAAGAGGAACCTATATGAATGTTTTCAATAATTCCAGGCTTAACCGAAATATCAATAGGAATAGTTCGAGAAATGTTTCCCAAATTTAACTCTGAATCAGGATTTTTCATTGGATTCTGAGGTTCCTTGACATATTCAGTCGTAAAAATAGATGAAAAATCATTTTCAAAACGATCACTCTCGGGTAAAAATGAAGATCTATGATGAAGATCTTCCCATGGTAAATCATCGACACATAGGATTTCACGAATTTGCTCATCAGTGTGAACAAGTTCGGAAAACGTTGTTGAATCCGAGTTTGATGTTGAAAGTGATTCCTCATGGACCACATTCATTAAGTCAATTTTGGTTGAAGATGGGTCGGAAAGCAACTGCACGGCCTGATACGCAATTTCATATGGACTCAAAGGCATAACATCACCAAATGAGTCTATCTCAGATTCAGAAGGTACGATCCAAGGATCATCATAAACAATAGTGTTTGACGAAATCATATGAATGGTTGTAGTAGAAGACGATGCGTTGATAGGAGGAAAAGGAAAAGTTCCCAGTAAACCAACATCTTTAACTAGTCCTACTCCAACATCCTTATACGAGATAGTCGTTTTGCCGACATGATGAATACTTTCAGAAGAGGCTAGGTCGGATGAAAAGTAAGTCAGCTGGTCTATTGTTACGATCTTTCCATTATGAGGAAACTTTATAAGCCGAAAGACCGATGAAACGACAGCTGTCATAGTGTAAGACCAACTACGACCCAAGAGAAGGTTGTAATCTAGAGGGGCATCAACCACCTCCACATCTAGATTAACAGTTTTGCCTTCAACCCCTATAGGTAAATCCTGTAGAATGCCAAAAGGATGAAACCCACAGCCATCAAAGGCCTTTAGAATCGTCGGGGATTGATTTAGCGAAGGAGAACCAAGTGATCTCCAACACTGTATCAACATAATACACGTTGAGGCTCTCTCATCAATCACAGTTCTATAAATAGGTCTGTTTTTTACTAACACTGGGATCTGGAAAGCCATTTGATGAGGTAAGCGCGGTGTACTATTTTCTAGATCGAAAATTATAAGGTTAGAGTCCTAAACGTCAACAGCTCCTATAGCCAACAATAGTAATTTACGTTGTGCTGGACATGATTGCAGCACTTCCAAAGCCGACATTGCTGAAGGTGAAACACCTAAATCTTCAACAATGTTATAGTTCTGAGCCGCTCTCGCATGCTGATTGAAAGCTGACTTTCGAAGTATACCCTTGGCGGGCGGTTTGATTACTAATTCTGGATTAGATTTCTCGATCTGTAGCGGATCGGAACTGGGAGCTGAGGTTGATGGGTTAGAATGAGAAGATTCTGCTTCTTTACCATCAACAAGGCTTTTACTTCCATAATCATGTGATCGAGTCGCAATCCTAACATGGGACATCATCAGTATGGGTTCTTCATTGGCATTTGAGGAAGAACCTATCATCTTACTGTCTTGACTTGGAAAAGGATCCTTTAAAACAACAGGCGTTTGGGAACCTTTGACAATTTTCGCAACCTCTGCATGATGAGGGTAGTCTCTTGTAAAATGCTCTTCATCACAAATGAGACAAGGATAACGAGGTTTGCGTTTCTCATCATTTGATTCTGCTTTTTCTGGTTTCTCTTTCGAATTTTTATCTGTTTTATTTTTCTTCTTCCCTTTCTTCTTACCACCGGATTTTGATTTGGCTGTAGATGACTCTACAACATGAATATCGACGGAAATTTCCACGGAAGAATCTCCTGTTAGGGAATCTGGCAAGGTTATGATAGGAGAAGAATTCTTGGAAGACTTCTTCTTACTTTTGGTATTAACCATACCAATCATACCATCAGCGGCATGAGACCTTGAAGGAGCTGCAGCGATTTGATTTTGCTTAGGAAGATCGGGGATTTTCTCGTGTAACGTACCTGACTGCGTATAAACTAAGTCAAGGTACTATGCTTGAGCAATTACTTGCTCCTCAGTAACGACTCCGGCCTTAGCTACATCCTCAGTGATCTTTGGCAATAAAGATTTTACAAACCATTCGGCTAAGATCTGATCCAGAATAAAAACCTTCACTAAACGTCGTCGACGTCTCCATTCATGAATGTGATCTGAAATGTAAGTGGACGTAGACTGCTTTAACGAAGTTAATAATTCCGTGCCATTGTCATATCTGACTCGCAACTGAAAATGAGTTAAAAACGAAGTAGCTAACTGACTAAAGTTATAAAAAGTGGCTCGCGGTAACTCAATGTACCACTTGGCCGCAAGACCAATTAGAGTGCGCTGGAAAAGCCTTAAACAGATTGAATCATCTGAAATGGAGTTAGACGCACACCAGAGGTGATAAGTCATCACATGGTTCGACGGGTCCTCTCCTGATTTGCCTTCAAACTTAGGAATATCACTAGGCAACTTATTCGGCATTGGCGGCCAAAATGGAAGATAGTTAATGGGATCGTTCGTAAGGCGCGACAAGTCAGGCAAGTCCAAAGTTGCGATAAACGGTAACTGACGATTAGGGTCCCTAAAACTCTAGGTCATGAGACCAGCCCCAAGAGGAGGATATCCAGGATAACTAGGAATTGGAATTGCATTTGGGATATTATATCCTCTCGGAAAACTAGGATTAATCGGACCGTACTGGGGTTGTTGAGGTTGTTGATATGTATACCCAGGGTATGGTTGATACTGATAGACTGGCTGCTGCACAGCAGGACCGAATTGGTACTGTCCCTGGTACGGTTGATAAGTAAATTGAGGTTGACTTGTGACAACCGTACTTGAACCAGGTTGTCCTACAGGCATTTGAACGAAGTTTGAGTTGTGGATCCAGACTGAGGTAAAGATGTCTGAGGAGTTGATACAGGAACAATAGAAACCGGAGCTGTCGATACTCCAGAAGTAGGTGGGGTAGATTGAACAGATGTTGCAGTAGTTGCAGCAGCCGTTTGAGGCGGAGTACGAGGCATACTAGGCCCAGGCTAAGAAACTACAGAAGGTGCAGAAGTTTGAATAGTTGACTAGACAAGTTACTGGGATGAACCAGAAACTAAGGGTTGTCCAGTTTGAGATGACAACTGTACATTCGGTTGCAAGACCTGTTGAGATTGAGATGGATCCCACACTAAGTTCATTCCGGGTACGGACCCATAACAGGTTGAGAATATTGAGGACCATAACCGGGTTGAGGGTAGGGTTGATAATTCAGAGGTACATTTCCAATTCCTTGAACATATGATTGACCGGAAGGTGGTTGGAAACCTTGGTTCGAGTACTGACCTTGAGGTTGATAACCCTGAGGCACGTACTGATATTGGGGTTGACCTTGAGGTACATATTGATACTGGGGTTGACCCTGAGGTACATATTGAGTTTGGGGTTGACCTTGAGGAACGTACTGTCCCGTAGGTATGTACTGTCCTTGAGGTTGCCCCCCAGGTGCAAATTGGGTACCTTGAGGTTGCCCCCTAGGCGATACTTGAGGACTTTGAGGCTGCCCCCCAGGCGGTAACTGGCCACCTTGAGGTTGAGGATTAGGAATAGTACCTGACATCATGAGAATATCTTCTACACTCAACGGCTTAGTACCATTATTTCCAGTTAATAACCCTTGTTCAATAGGTTGAGGAGATGCTCCCGAAAAAGTACCAGTAAGTGACTGATACCCAAAGGGAACAGAAGGACCGCCGTACAAAAAGGTTTCTGGAGATTGAGAAAACATGGACGACTGTCTTGACATATTTAACGGAGGATAGTAACCCCTAGGTGTTGGGTGATAAGGAATACGAGGTGGTGAAAAACTTAGTCCCGGGTTTTCCAAAAAATTGGTCAATGAAAGATACCAAGCACTGCTCCTAGGTGGACTGTAAAAGATTGATTCACGCTCCCTAAGTTCTATAACAGGTTGATTTTCAGGGATAGGGATGCCTTCTTCTTCTTCTGGAGTAGCAAGTTCTTCAATAGCTATAAGTCCAGAAGGAAGATTTTGGGTAATTATTCTTTCTACCCTGGGTGAACCAGGACCACTAGAAGTTGGAGAGGTAAACCCCGATGTTGGAGTAGCAGCAAATTCAGTTTCAGGTTCAGATATTTCAGGTTCCTCACCTAAGTCACTAGTAGATGAAAAACTACCAGTAACTTTGGAAACAGACACAGATTGTGGATTATAATCTGCTACTAAAGCTTGATAATCAGGATGTACCACTAAAGAAGACTCTCCTTCTTCAGGTGACCCAACTCTACTGTCTATAGGAGTTACAAGGGCTCTTAACCCTTCAGGCTGGCTCGGTGAAAACTGAGGAGGTTGGCCCCGAAGTCTATGGGACTTCCTCGGTAATTCAGCCACGGTTAAATATTTTAACTACTTCACACGCAAACAAAGAAAAATCTCAATGAAAACCACCTAAAGTCTCTAAAGAACCAAACAAATTTGAATCACACGCCTAAAGAATCTAGGAGATCAAACCACACACAAACAGTAACTTTCCGTACTGAAAACACTAGTTGGTGATGAAATCCAACATCGCAGAGTTCAATACAGAAATGGCGGTTTGAACAGTTACCCCGACAACCTGCTTAATGAATACACTGGCACAAGTTCCTCCACTAAACCGTCTCGAGTGAAGAGAACCCCCACAGAAAATCCAAGTGAGTCTAGCCGATGTCTGCTCCAGGTACAATGGGATCTTCCCTCCACCGTCACCTTAGGAAGAATCCTATAGAATATGGTCACTATGGTTACCAATGGAAACAAATATACCTGGGGGAACAGTCTACGATCTGATACGCACGCAAGGGCAGAGTAACAAGCTCAATCCCCTTGAAGGCTCCTTGACATAATCCAAGGTTTACCAACAAGTGACCCTAGGCTCCTCGACAATGGTTAATCCGAGGTTTACCGTTTTTAATACGTGAATATCTGGCGTCGTTCCCAATGAGGAAGGATTGATTCCCACACTGGTTCGGACACGATCTCGTGCTTCTCCTTTAAGAGGAGCTTTCCCAGAGCATAGATGCAACAATTGGATTTTTCTCCTACCGCAAGATACAGCTACTTGTTTGTTTTACTGTCTTGGAGAGTTAATTACTCCCTACTCCAAGACACTAGCCTAAGCTATATTGGTGTAATAGAGCCCTAGAAATAAAAATATTACTAGATAGATTTTACTTTAAGCGTTATTTTTATTGGTTTTTGTTTAAGTCAAGAGGTGCGGAGATGAAACTTGTGGTGTGAAGACTCGACTCGAAATCACTAAAAAATGCACTTAAGATGATAAGCAATCTTTTCCCTTCAATGAATTTCTAGCTAGGAAAGAGTTTGAGAATGCAAATACTTGTAAACACAAATCTTTTCCTTAACAAACAAATCAAAAGAAGAGCTTTTTGTCTTTTCCAATGCACTCAAAACGAGACAACTAGTTATATTCACAAAAATTTCCCTTTCCTTTCAAACACTCAAATGCTACAAAAACAAACTTTTTTCAAAAGAGATTTTTTTATTTTTATAAAACACTCAAAACTATGGAAAATAACTAATCTTAAGATCTATAAACTATAAAAAACTATTTGAAGTAAAAGCTTACAATATGTCTTTTCAAGGATGTTTTACTTAGCTATAAGCAAACTAAGGACTAATTTGTCCAGAATCACAAATCAGTCAAAAAACAACCAATTTTTGTTTTCTTTTCTAAAAATGAAATCCAAACTTTTAACACAAGCCTTTTCGAAGTTTCGCAAAGATAAAACACAAGATGGATTCCTCAACAAAGGTAGATTTTGCAAATGGTCAGACTCATAAGAAGGCCAGTAAAAACCAAGGTGATCTGAGGCTTCTATAGCTTCTAAGCTCTGAGCTACTACAAGACCAAAATGAAAATCAAGCCCGATAAGCAAAACTTCTAGGATTTTCACCTAAAACCCTAACACCAATGGAATTAACCTAAGGAAAGTTCCTAACAAGTCATATGCAGGTATGGGCAGGATATAACAACATCTAAACAAAAATTAAGCTGACTAAAAGAGAAAATCTCAAGTTTTCCAAAATTTTTGACAAGGTCCGCAGGCCCACAGTTCACACAGGTGCGGTACCACTCTGTGCGAAAAGCAAAAGTGTGGATAGGTCCGCACTGTGTTGCAATCCGAGGGTGCGGTCCTCTCCCAAAGTTATGAAAAACAAAAAATAATCCTAGATCTACTAAATCTACCCAATTCCACACACAACAAGCCAAAAACAGAAACAAAAACATAGTTTCTCAGGTCAAAGTAAAAACAAGGAAAAAATCAAGTCCCCAGTGGAGTCGCCATTTTGTCACATGGAATGAGTCGTTCTTGCGGACAAGATCGACCTCCCTAGTATCTAAAGATATCTAGTGACAAGCAAGCCAATCAAATCCTATCTTTCTCTAAATATGCAATTCATAAACAAAGGCAAACAAGTGTTTTAGGCCTACCTTGGGTCCAATGCAAGTTTGTGGAAGCCTCGCTCCTTTGATCCAAATGAGCTCCCTTGTAGCGAATCTGCAAACACAAACAAGCAAACAAATTAAATAGCACCTGAAAAGCCAATATCATAAAGCATACTTATCATGATGATCAAGGAATTCATGAAACAAATGACATAAGACAATTTGTTGAGAAAAATGAATCTGATTGTATTAATTCAAATCAAAGAAGAACTTTACAACCTGTGCCTTGATGCTGTACAAGCTCCTCCCAGGGTCCAACAAGAAGTCTCCTCTATTTTGACAAGTTTCACTCTCTTCCCAATGAAGCCAAAAGGTATGTGATCTCTCCTCTCAAGCTTAACTAGGAAGTCTCAATTCCACCAGCATTTACCCTAAAAAATGTTCAGCTTCTAACCTCCCTAGCAACCAGCCCAATGCCTTAATTTATAGTGCAATGGAGGGAAGTTACTAGGTCCTCCTTCAAAGGGATAAAGCCCTCCTTCAAAGGGATAGCTCCTCTCATCAAGGGATTAGCTCCTTCTCTTTTGGGATGCATGAACCACCTAAGAGCGAACCATCCATGTCAAAATTCCTTCTAGAATCATCTAGAATTAACCCAAAGTGAGTTTTTTAGAATAAACTTGTGCCTTTTTTACTTTCACAGGGGTCCGCACCCACTCCTTTAGAGACAGAGCAGGCAGGTACTCAGGTAATGTGAACAAGGGGTGCGGGACCGCAGGCAACAGTGAGAGAAAGTGCGGAACCAGAGCTTTATTGATTTTCAAAGGTCTTTCTCTCATTTTCAAAGCTTGACATGAAGAGCTGAGGTCTGAGAATTGCTTAGGAGGACAGTATGAATGATCATAGACCCATACTGACTGCAAATAGTCATGGTGAAAATATTTTTGTGTAACAACTAGCTTCAATTTCTACAATCATGATACATAATAGAGTTGTATTCATCCAAAGACCAGTAATAATAGTACCCAAAAATATGCCTTTTAACAATTGGTCACTTGAGAGTCTCTCTCATACTGCCAACTACTTCAAGTGTTAAACTTGGCATAAATATGGCATTTAAGATGTTGTTGAAAAACATTTTAAGAGTAGATCATGTAACAAGGGCTTCACTTTTGATGTGCAACAAGTTGATCCAAAACCTCAAATTCATGATAGATGTATCTTTTTCAAATGTACACTTCGAGTAATTATCAAATACAAGGTTCACCCATTCTTTACTGAATCAACTCTTTAGTAACACATAATCCCTACCCTATAGTTATTGCACAACAAGCAACTATTAAAGTAAATGAAACCTAATTTTGAAATGAATATCTGCCAATCAGAGTAAGTACAATGGATGTTGTAATCACTATGTTAATATTTTTGCTAGGTTCTGTGACACCTTCATGCTAAGATCTCCTAGTAAATAGTTTCTTCTATGGTTTCAATTCCAAAAATATTTTCAACAACCAAAATAAAAATATATATGCTTGTCACAAGATATCTCAGAATGTGTTTCTATCCCTATGAAACTACTAAGCATAATATCATCAATGAGTTTTCTATCGAAGAAAAAACTGTGTATTCACAAAATAACCCAACAACAAATAGGACCATAATTAATTTAAACAGTGTGGTTGGAAATGATCATAAGTTTCAACCCATAATATTTTTTTAGTCAACATTGATTGAAATGGAAAAATTGAATCATAAATTTTGTAAAAGAGATTTATGCTTTCTTCAAAGGAATTGATCTATGAGTAATATATGCCAAGTACCAAGGATTCCTAATTGAAATTTTTTAAGAAAGAGTCTAAGCACTCTTTTGCACATTGAAAACTTATTTCAATAGTTTTATTGGCCTCTTCAAGAACTCAACAAATGATTATTGATATTCATGTGCAAGATGTTGCTTAACTAATGCAATCAATCTTCCCACTATGAAATTTTCTCCAAGATAATTTACAAATTATATAAAGGTGGAGAAATAGAGGGAGTGACAAGGGAGAGATGTAGATAGAGTGAGGGAGAGAGGAGAGCAAGAGGGAAAAGAGTGAATTGGAAAAAGAGAAGGACACAGAGAGGAAGACGAACAAAGAAAAATATAGATAGATATGGAGGGAGAGTGTGTATTTTTTTGGAGTGAGATATAGAGTCAAAGAAGGAGAGACAAAGGGAGGTAGATATATATATGGAGAGGGGATATTCAAGGGAGGAAGATAGAAATAAAGAGAGGGAGGGAGGGAGAGAAAAGAGTAGTTGTGTTTAGGTGGGTGAGATATATAGACAAAGAAGGAGATATAGATGGTGAAAGAGGTATAGATGGAGGGAGAGAGAGAGAGAGAGGAAAGAAGAGGGAGGCAGAGAGAGGTAGTTGGGGATAGAGAGAGAGGGGGGGGGGGGAGAGAGATAGGGGAGCGAGGGAGGGGGAGAGAGAGGAGAGAGGGAGGGAGATGAAAATGAGATGGAGGGGAGAGAGAGAGACGGAAGAATAAATAGATACATATAGACAAATATAGATATTATATGGTATTATATAATATTGACCGTTATTAACTATAGAATAAGAAAAAGTAAGGATGTTACAAAGAGTAAAAGAAGTTGGATTTAGAAATCTATGAACATTTTGGTTTTTCACTAAAATAGATGCATTGATTGAGGTGTAGATGTTGATTCATAATCCTATTTGACTGATTGCACTCGATGAATTCATTTGAGTGTAGTTGTTGATTTATAACTAACTTGATTGCTTGCACTAGACGCAATCATTTCAGTGCAGATGTTGATTCCTAATCCTATTTGATTGCTTGCATTAGATACATTAATTTCAATGTAGATGTTTATTTCTAATCCTATTTGATTTCTTACACTAGATGTATCGATTACAATGTAGATATTGATTTCTAGTCCTATTTGATTATTTGCAATAAACGCATTGATTTCAATGTAGATGTTGATTTATGATTTGGTGTAACTAGATATATGATGTACAATAATTTAAAAATAATTAGATCAATAGTGTGCATTGATTTCAGTATAAGCACAAAAAAATGTTGATGTTGTACATTTATTCTGCGTTATAGTAATTCAGCCATAAATAAAATACTTGAAGTTTCATCTTAAATAAAATGTTCACTTACCTATAATGTTTGCTTCTTGAGACTATAAACTATTTGTAGTTGACTATATTCTTATTATTCATGTTTTCATCATTCAACATTGTTAGTCACTTTGCATTGAAACGAGGTAATTAAAAATAACAAGCATTGAATCTTGGGGTTTAACAATCCATAAGTCACAATGATTGACTTTATAGAAAACTACTATTAATATAGAAGATCAAGAGAGACAAGGTATAACATTTACTACAATAGCTCAAGTTAAAGATTTGAATGATCTATGATTTCAACTACCCTTTTCATTTCATCGATACAAAAAAAGGGCAAAATTAATAGGTGCGACAATAAGAATAGTAGAAGAGAATAGTTTGAGATTAATCCCAATGAAGATTATTTGTAATTGACTGCATTCTTATTATTCACATTTTGTATCATTCAACACTCACTTTGCATTCAAATTCCCTTTTTATCATTTTTCATCCCTCAAGTTATTAAGGGTCTCTATCATCTCAACAAACTAAGGTAATTGAGTAAATTTAAAATTAAAATGACCAGATTGATATTATACATATTTATCATATTTAAGATTATAAGAATACTTAGATGTTCAACAAATTTTGTGTGACTGTGCACAACTGAAACCAACCTAAATCCATCTTAACTCCATATCTATCAAACATCCAGAGTGATCAAGTCTCTCGAGGTGCAAACGTTTCCTCAAATTTTGCACTAAAAAAAACAGTTTAGACCTTCAAATATTTAATCCCTCTGAATACTTGATAGATCCAAAGTTACGATAAATCTAGATTGATAAATACAAAATATAACACATATATAATTAAATCATAAATCATATAAATACAAATACATAAAAATATACTGTAATAGAATCTTCGTAATTAATAATGCACTTTAAGTACAATATTTCAAAAAAATATAATAAATAGAGTAAACTGAACATAATTATAAATATATATGATATTCATTTTATTTTAATAAAAAAAATATTCCCTAAGTTATGAACATATATTTTATATATAAAATACATAAGTTTTAGTTTAATATCATTTTTAATTAATTATATTCAATTAAACATATATACAAATATTGATTAGTCGTTATTAATAATAAATGTTAATATAATTTATAGTATTAAACACAATTATATTTATATTTCCCAATATTTATAGTATTATTAAATATTATTATAATTATAAATTTTAAAATACTAATTACAGTCATATTTTATTTTATATGAATTATTAATAACGTGTTATGAATTACTAAGGGTTACACATTATACAAATAGTTTCGTTATCATAACGAGGTCATTTTGAATTGAGTTCCATTTTATCCCTATAATTATAATTTTAAATGAACATATTATAGTATTGTATTTATTAAAATTTCAATACATTATTCAAGAATATTTCTATTTGAAGCTAGATAAGTTTTTCAATGGTGATATTTAATTTGGTTTTATTTTATCATTTTAATTATAAAGATTAAATGGAAATATTCTAGTATTTATTAGAATTTCAATATATTGGTTTAAAAATTGTGTATTTAAAATTAGATAAGTTTTTAAATGTTTATTTTTATATATTTAAAATATTATAATAAATAAATTTATTTTTTAATTATTATAAGAAATAAAAAATATGAATAAATAAAATATATATTTTTAATAGCTACTCTATAATTAGTATATTATTATTTTTTAAGATTTATAAAAAAATGAAGCATTAATTTTTCTGCAACATATTTCAAGTCGTATAAAAATTAATTAGCTTATTGTATTTTATATTAAAAATAATTAAAATTTATACTCATTATATAAAGTAATTTTATTAAATTGGATGAACTTTTTTAGGTTTGTACTATGTATCATAACTGAATTTAGGCTTATGTGATCCATAACTTATGTGTTAAAATATTTTCGGAGAAATTATATTAGAGATAATTCATTGACGCATTTCAAACCATTCAGTGTGGTTCATCGTCAGGACTACATTATCTTTAATGTGGTTTCTCCGAAAAGGTTTCAACACATAAACTATGTATATGTTTGAAAAAGTACAATTTTTTGAGTGGACACTCCACCTATACTCATGGAACACTTTGAAACTATGGCCTTAAACTCTTGGCATAACAAACCAAAAGGTTGATATGAATTTATCAATGATACCTTCATTACTAGGCCTTAAGTACATTCCTTTCTCATATCATTCTCAAATAAATTCAAAAGCCTCTCCTCTCATATTCAATTTACAATGGAACTCAAAAATGATTTGTCTCTTACCTTTCTTGATGTTGTTATGTCTTTTATTCTTGATAGATTCCTCACCCACCAACTGTACAAGGGAAAGATCAACATTGACTAGTACCTCCATGCTTATTCCCATTACCATACACCACAAAAAAAATTGGTCCTTAAAACTCTCTTCACTATAGCCATTTAAATATATGATCCTCAATTCCTATCCAAAGAAAAAACTCATTTAAAAAAGGGTTCCAAAAAATAATGATTACTCCATTTAACTAATCAATAAAGTGTTGGCGTACATTGCACTTAGGAGTTCATCAATACATCATTAGAACTTCATTTGGGAAATTACTTGAGCTTCTTGCATACATAATAAGGTGCACATATGACCAAATTTCATTCACTATAAGATTTTCCCCACCATTTGAGACATTAACCTATTTTTGACATTTGTAATTTTTAGTAGGTGTATTTTTATCAAGGGTTAACACCTACGATGTCATGTGGCTAGCATATGACATGGAAATTTCCACTCCATTATTTCACATTGCCTTATCTCTAATGTCTAATACACATTTTCTCTCTTACTTCTAGAGATAATTGTAACGCGTTGATCCACTCTTTTACCTAACTTAGTTTTAGAGTTTGGATGGATAATTATTTCATGTAAGAGTTATTACATCGGTTCTAATTTAATTTACACTCCACTTAATTCTTTTCACCTCTATCATTAGATTTTTGCTATTCTAGGAATGTTGACTAGTCAACTAAGTGCATGCACGAGGGAAGCACAACATACTTCAAATTTACTTTCTTTGTTGGAGAGGTTATTTATTATATTTATGTTTAGGAATAATATCACATCAAAACTTCATGAGTTTTTCAAATTCTCTTTTGCTACGAAGTCAAATTTTTAACAATTTTATTCTCTCTTCTATTCTTTTCCAATAGGTAGTTTTGTAACTTTTCACACTTAAATCTTGTGCTTGTGCTTATAATATAATATAAATATTTCATTTCATATTGCCATCCACATTCTACATGTAGTTTGAAGTCTTACCTTTCTACTACATATGGAAGGTACCAGCAATCATATCTCAAAAAACCTCACTAAAAATAATATTGAAACTCCATTTAAACATTGTAGAACTTTGAAACAATTTTTTAAAACTATTAAGCATAAGTTTGATGTAATGCTTCACTTAAGATTTTAAATTCCTTGCTTATGTGGAAAATAATATGAAGATGAAATAGGGAGACCATTTAAATATAGCCTTAACAAAGATATAGTTAATATAAAACATAACAACATGTCTAAATTAGAGATCGTCTAGTACTCCTTCACATCCAAGCACTAAATTATGTTTAATGAAACTATTTTTTTTCCTTAATTCCATTCTACACATCTTGCAGCATCAAAAAATCCCTTGAAATTGAAAAAAAATCTCAATAATTCTTAAAAGGAAGATGGCTTTAAACATAGGTAGTCCTAAAAGCCCCTTAGTCAAGGCTTTAATCATTAGGTCCGAATCATTAGATATTCTCCTTGATTTTTTGCAACTCTTGCATCATCTAAGAATCCCTTAAAATTAAAAAACACCCCAATAATTCTAAAAAGAAAGATGGTTATAAATTCAACTAGTCCTAAAAGCCCCTTATTCAATGACTAAAACATTAGTTTTGAATCATTAGGTCTCTTCCTTAATTTCTTTTCAACTATGTTACCATCCTCTATTCATTTTGGCTTTAATATATTTTCCTATTCCTCTTACCCTATATTTATAACTCTCTTGCAAATTCATAATTTTTCTTTTTCTCTTTCCTCACATGAGCCTCCGTACCCAATATTTTACTTTTTTACAGTCTTTCATTAATTAATAATAAATATTTCATATTCTTTTTTATGGTTTTCCATTAATTAATAAATAAAAATTTCATAATTTTTTTTCATTCCTCTCTTAGCATTAATTAATAATAACTAATATTTTTTATATTTTCTTGGTTTTCTTTCCCTTCCATTTAGGAAAAATACTCTAAAAAGTAATCCTCTCACTTACCTATATTTTCACTTTACACACTTTTCAAACATTAACTCTTTTCAAACATTATATTTTTAAACATTATTAACATTAATTAATAATAATTAATATTTTCTATATTTCCTTATTTTCTTTCCCCTCCATGTCAGAAACAATACTCTAAAAAGTAATCCTCACTTATCTATGTTTTCACTTTACACACTTTTCACATATTAAGTATTTTCAACTTTATGCTTCAATAGTGTATGATAATGATTAGAATATCAACATAAATATTTTTATTAAAATAAAAGAATCCATAAATTATAGATGTATTATTTAAATATTTTTTTTTTTTAAATAAACACCAATTACTAAAGTAGGAATATGCCACTTCATTAGCCCAAGGCAATATGAACAGTACTCAATCTAATAAATTTATACAAACCTAACATGACCGAACTTATAACAATTTGGCGTCTAACCATTCAAACGACACAAGCTTATAACAATTTGGCATCTAACCATTCAAACGACACTTAACATGAGAAAACCTAGAACAGCTCAAACCTTACACGGACAGAAAAACGTAAGCCAACAGCTAGAACATTACCCAAGCTATCCAACCCAACTTGATACTGGAAATATTGAACTGCGACACAACCGACCTAGAAAGCTTATTTGCAGAACACATATTTTGGCGCGACAAAGTTTTAGAGATGGGAACGTGGAAAAGGGTGAGTGTGCTCCATCGGCGCATCACCGATTCCTGCTTCAAATCGTCTCATGGCAGCAGAGGTCAAGCAAATGGGAAACACTATTCGCTCCACGCCGCTTGTATTACGAGCAGCGATGAAGAAGTTGATGATGCCCGGCACTACACCCACTCCACATTTTGCAGGTGTCCGAAGAAGAATGAATTGTGGATCAGCTCGTTAGCTGTCACCGTCTGCCCATATTTGTCTTCTATTTGATCGTATGCGTAGAGCGGAAACTTTACAGTGGCATAAGTCCGCGGACGGAGGCTTTCTTTTTCTCAGACCGGAAGAACAGAAGGACTTGTCGCTCCCTTCGCCATTTCGGCAAGAGCGTTCATGAACTGAAGGAGGCCAAATGCGTCACTAAGGGTATGATTCAAAGCTATGGCGAGTATGAACCCTCCGCATCTCAATCGCGTTACCTGAAACATTATGATTAGCTGTACGGTCAGAAAACACATTTTCTGCTGCTGCAAGAAATAGAAATACGGTCAATGCCACCGTGCAAGATAACAAATGCAGGCTAATACGATCTGAATTCATCAAAGAAAATCGAATGAAAGCATGAATGAATTAACCTGAATGATAAGGATAGGAGAATTGGTAATAGTCTCTGGGCCGGGCACATCATGCAGCAGATCTTGCCAGCAGGGAAAGGACGGTAGGGGGTCTCCTAATTCCTCCAGAGCAACGTCCGCAGCGGCTTCCACAAACAGCACACCTTCTCCCGTGCACTCGACCAGGAGCTTACCCGTGGGCGCGTCTCTGACTCTTCCGGCCAAAGGGTAGTAGAATACCAAAACCTTGGCCAGCCCTTCTCTGATAACCCTGGCGGGATCCTCGCCCTTCATCGATGGGTTG
The DNA here is from genome assembly GCA_031772625.1 of Pinus tabuliformis. Lineage (NCBI taxonomy): Eukaryota > Viridiplantae > Streptophyta > Pinopsida > Pinales > Pinaceae > Pinus > Pinus tabuliformis. The sequence goes on along the minus strand of CM062817.1, from coordinate 1,534,760,834 downwards.
AACCGATAGAACTAAAAGACGGGGATATGAAATCTCAGAGTTCCCTGATCATCGATATTGGAAAGGTATAGAAACTCTTTCGGAGTAGGCGCCAATGGCGGAACGAGGACAGCCCCCTTTCTGGTGACCTTGAATTGCAGAGATGCCATTAAATAAAAGTTAACCCGAAAGAAATAGTTGAGCGGCGTTAGAGACCTTTGGCGCTGATACTGCGTGAGTCGATATGCTTTATAATTATATAAATGCTTCCGGATTTTTGCAGATTTGTTGCTTAGTTCTACTTCATTATTTATACGTCTATTTAAAATTCACCAGTTGTGACGAATGACTCCCTTTAAAAATTTACAAGTTTTGACGAATGGCTCTGATCCGTTGAACGAGATATCTCATAGTGCCACTTAACATTATTTTGTCGATCGATACTCATATTTTGGAAATGTGGAATGATTGGAAATTCAATAATTTGTTATTTAATTATTATAAAATTTATTTGATTTAAATTTATAAATATTTATATATAATAAGGTAAAAAATTATTTAAAATAAAAATAAAAATAATAATTATTATTAATAGAATAGTTTAGCAAATAATTTATTTCTCATGTAAGTTTAAATAAATATGTTATAACTTTTATAGATATGATAGAGTTATATTTAATAGAATATAATGGAAATCTATGTTTTAAAGCAATTATTTGTTTTTATTTTTTTATTTTTTAAAGATTTTTTTATAGAAAATAATTTTATTATATTCATCTACCACTAGTTTACTCATAAACATGTTTAAACTGTTTTAGGGGAAAATATGTTAAGCCAGAAGATTTCAAAGGATGCCAATACTTATTAGAATTTGAAAATAAGTGTAATTTGTTAATTTATGATTTGAAGGTTATTGTTTTTTTGTTTTTTTCATCAATTTTTTTAAAATTATATGAATTTAAATTATTTATATAAGTTTTGTGTGCAACTCAATTGTCAATATTCAAGTTTGAAATTTCTCCAAGTGAAGTCCATTAACAAAAGTATTATTTATATAAAATAACATTTTTTAAAATTTTAATTTAATTAACAATAATGCAGTTCAACTTATTATTTATATAAAATAACATTTTTTAAAATTTTAATTTAATTAACAATAATGCAGTTAAAAGTTGAAGATTGAAATTTATCTCAATAATAATGACATTATTTATATTTTTTAATTAAATTGATTAATTGAAATTTTAATTAAATTGATTAATTAAAAACAATACTATATAAAATGAGTTATGAATTTTTGTATATATGTTATTTATATGTCATACTAATGTAAGAAAGCATATTTACATATTAATAATCTCCATAGTAAAATAGAAGTTTCGATTTTGTTATATATATATATGTTTAATTTATATATTATTTTTTAATTAATAATAGTATATACAAATAAATTAAAGTTTTCAATTTAGGCTTCTATGATCTATATCAATTTTTATTGAAAAGGTTTTAGGCGATAACCATATCAAAATTTATTGGTGGACCCCCCTCGAACCAACATTGTGGTTCATCGTAGAACAGATGAAGAACCAGGACATCACAACAAGTTAAATAGACAGATCTATTGTGGTTCATCGTAGAACAGATGAAGAACTAGGACATCACAACAAGTTAAATAGAGAGATCTATCATTCAACGGCTAGAAAGGAACGACTACATTTGACCAAAGAAATGACTCCGCAACGACTACATTTGACTGGACCAAGAGATAGGAATAATATCAATTAGTTAATTAATAAATAATTAATAGTTTGTTAAAATTATTTTTTATTATTTTTATTTGTAACTAAATAATTCTTATCTTTAACTAATTTTTATGATTTTTTATTTTATTTTTACTATCGTCTTTATTATTAATATTAATAAGATAATTAATTACTAACTAGTTAATTAGTTAATGTATTTATTTATTTACTTTTATTTTTAAGATATATGAAACTAAATTTGAAACATGTTCTTCTAACATATAAATTTGTTTATAATTAATTAGTTATTTTGATTATTAGAAATATTTATTACCATTAACTAAAGGAACCAGCGAATAATTGGGAATTAAACCTAAGGGTTTATCAATTAATCTACTAATTAGTTAATCTATATGAATATGTTCTATATAAAATTATTTTTTTATTTCAAACAAAAATTAGGTTAAACGAAATTTTTTAGAATTTAAACTAAAAATTATCTTAATTAAAAAAAATATTAATAAAAACATTAGCAAAGGGAATAAGGGGAAACAAAAAATCAGAAGAAAAGGGAGTAAAAATCAAAACAAAGAGCAGAAACAGGGGGCGGGGGAAAGAGGCAAAGGGGTTAGGAGGAAAGTGCAGGGAGGGAAAGAGGGGTAGGAATTAGGAGGAAAGGGCAGAGATCCAACAACTGCTAATCTTACAGCCGTCATCCTATTGAGAGTCCCACCCGCCGTCATCCTATTGAGATTCCTAACAACTGTTGATCTTCCAGCCGTCATCCCTATTGAGATTCCCAACAATTGCTAATCTTCCCGCCGTCATCCTATTGAGATTCCTAACAACTGTTGATCTTCCAGCCGTCATCCCTATTGAGATTCCTCTGCCTTCTTTCCATTTGAATAACTTGCCTAAACTTCTGGTAATGTGATTATCGCCAAAAACCTTCTAAATAAATTAAAGTTATAAGTTAATTAATTTTTGAAATTTTTAAATTATTAATAATATAAAATATGTTATGAAATAAAATTAATAGATTTTTTTTACTATCTTTTTTATTATTTTAAAACTAAAAAAATTATATAAAGACTTGTATTATCATAGGAAAGAATAAATAATTAGTTAGTTAATTAGCTAATGCATTTATTTATTTATTTTTATTTTAAAGCTATATGAAACTAAATTTTAACCTATTGGGAATTAAACGTAAGGGTTTATCAATTAATCTATTAATTGGTTAATCTATATGAATATGTTCTATATAAAATTATTTGTTTATTTAAAAAAAAAAACTAGGTCAAGCGAAATTTTTAGAATTTAAATTAAAATTAATCTTAATGAAAAAAAATTAATAATAACATTAGCAAAGGGAATAAAGGGGAAACAAACAATCAGAAGACAAGTGAGTAAAAATCAAAACAAAGAGTTGAAATAGGGGGCCGGCGAAAGAGGGGGAGGGGTTAGGAGGAAAGGGCATGGAGGGAAAGAGGGGTAGGGGTTAGGAGGAAAACCCTATTGAGATTCCCAACAACTACTAATCTTCGAGCCATCATCCCTATTGAGATTCTCAACAACTCCTAATCTTCTAGCCGTCATCTCTATTGAGATTCCTCTGCCTTCTTTCAATTTGAATAACCTCCCTAAACTTCTAGTAATGTGATTATAGCCAAAAACTTTCTACATAAATTAAAGTTATAACTTAATTGATTTTTGAAATTTTAATAATATAAAATATATTATGAAATAAAATTAAATTTTTTTTTTTAAAACTAACTCATTTTATATTTCATAAAAAAACAAACATATCCAAATTCCATTGATATCCTTTAAATTTTCATGGGCCAGAAAAAACTTGGCTTCAATATCGTATCTTATGAATTAAGTAAATTAATGTGTATGAATTCTTATTATTCATTTAGTTTATATAATAGCATTAAATAATTAAAAATTCCGTCGTAAAAAAATGATAAAAACCCCATTAAATACGTCAGAGAGAAAAAAAAATAAACACTAAGCACCACAAAACCAAAATCAAAACCTTTTAGTTTCACAACGTTAACAGTCACGAATACTGTGAATAATTCGAACTCATATACCGAATTGAGGGTTTCTTTTCCAACGTCGGCACGTGACCGATTTGAGGGTTTCTTTTCCAGCGTTGGCAGGTGATCATACTCCGCGTCAGCGTGAAGATATGTGGTTGCAAATATTTCGGGCTCATGACGACTCCTCAAAAGATTTGTGGTGTGCGAATTTTTCGGGCTTAGGATAAGTACTTAGATTCGAATGTAGAAGTGTCATTTGCCTATTTGACATATGAAGAGTTATTAAGTCGCAGTTGGAAGGGTAGCAGATTTTGACATATCAACAGTTATTTTCAGGCTAAAAGATCTTGACAATTTGACACATTTACTTACATTTACTTTCTAGACATGGATGGATAATGACACTTTGTTTAAATATATATTAAAAATATAGATTCATTATGCTAAGGAAAAAAATCCATACAATTTTTTTAAATATACATTTTTTAAAAGTGAAGTTTTAACATAGAACAAAATAGACTTAAGTTTTAAGATTTCTAGATACTTGGTAAGAGTTTGTAACATTCTTTTTAATTTCGTGGAAAAATATATAGGATTAGAAAATTATTACCGAGTAATATTTTTAGTGATTTATTTTATATTTTTTTACTGTTTATGGGACAAAACCATTATCATGACATAAAGTAACTTTAAAATTGGAATATCAATTCAAATAAAGTAACAATCATTGTTAGGACATGTTGTATAAAGCTTTTTATTGTAGCTTTGCCTAATTATTATTGTTTATTTAATTAGGCTAGTTAATCATATATTTTATTATGTAAGCGTTAATGTCATACAAGGTAGTAATATTATCAAAATGACAAAACAAGCAGACACATAAATAGACACTGATATACCTTGAAAACTTTGAAGGGGAAATGCCAGCAAATGTTTATTTTATTAAACATTTCGTGAGGGTGTTCACCCCACTCAATGGTTGCAAGAGAGTCCATGTCTTGCCCATTGTTAAAATTTTTATGAAGAAATATCATATTTAATTTAGCATAACTAGCTAGAAGCCATTACATTAATCATGTTATCAAAACACTTTGCCCCACAATTCCTCGAGCATTGTGTTTGTGCCCTGGTTGTGTCTAGCAATGGAATATCTTGGATTTGGTGAGCCTTCACTTTGCATGGACCATTAGTCAAGCATAATGATTTTTATTGTCTGTCATAGTGTTAACTATAATCCATTTTCGGTTATTGTATAAGGGATGGGTTAAACACTATTAATCCATCCTTTGGATAAGACACATTTCCTCCTTTCAATTACTATTCTCAACAACTCTAACATCATGAGTTTATAAGTTTTTTAATCAAACCCAAATAATAAGTTTGTACTAGTTACGCTTTAAACATTTTCTCATATCCACTTTCTTACACATGCACTAATTAAAAGTATAAAATTTCACAAGCATGCTTATTTATCCATGCATGTGTATGGCTATGACACATGTCTATCCACCCAAACCTCACATGCATAAATATTTCCAAGGCATGCTCATCTATCTACACTTCACATGAATTTTAAGAAAGGGAATAGCTTCATTTTACCACTATAGACAAGAACACAGCAATATTGAAAAGAATAACCATGGTATTCACTATCACTTCACACGAGAACAAATATTTTTTTCCAAAAGATAAACACCAAAGCTATTATTATTTCTTTGCACAAGAATAAATTATTTTCCAAAAGGAAAACCATCGCAATATCCCATATTTTGTTTATGGAAAACTAGCACATTAGCTATTATCTTTGTGTATGAAAAAACATATTATTTTTCTAAAAGGAAATAACCCAACAAATATTAACTTTGTGCACATAAACACATATTGTCTTTCAAGAAATTTCACATAATAGTTATTATTTTTGTGCATGCAAATACATATTTCTTTTTCAAGAAAACTAGCATAGATTATTATCTTTGTGTGCCCAACATTCATATGTAACCCTTGAAGAAAATAATTGTTTGATTCTTATCATTTCATGCATGAGAATTCATATGAAATCTTTGAAGAAAATAACTTTGATTTTTATCATTTCATAAACAATATTTTTATACAACCTTTCAACAAGGTAAACTTAGTTTGTCTATTTTTCTACACAATACTTCATAAAAAAAAAATCCATAAACATTATTGTAACACTCTACCCCACATTTACCCACTTTTACAATCTCTCTAGGGTAAACATGAGCTGAGAGTTAGTATGACATGACCCAACATCCAGGTTCCTGTTATGGAAGTGGAGTATAATAGCCAAAAGCTTTTTGAATTCTCTCAAAGACACCAAACCACCCAGGTGTTAGCAACACCCACTCATAGTTTTACCCTGACCTGCAACTATCTTTTTCTTTGATCTCACAGCCTAGTCACACACATGCCAAGCCTTCCATGTGGCTAGAAGGTCTCAGCAGCATGCACATTCCTTCCTTCATGTAGCTACAACTGATATTGCTAGTTAAGAGATAGCTGATGTGAAATCAATGCCACATTTTTAGGGTTAGCCTATACACCATTGCCTAAAACATTCTAGAAACAAGTATAAGACAAACATAAGAATGCATAACCTATACTTAGGCTCAAATCTTGCCCAAACATTTCAAACTCCTAATAAACATATAGACAAACATATGGTAAACATAGTAGCTACAAGTCATGAATGCATATTTGATCATTGTCTCATTCATTTCACCATAGAATCATCAACAAGACTCAATTCCCTCTCAAGCTAGCTGCAACAACACTTCTTATCTCATACATTCAAGTAACCACTCAATGACTTATCGAAACATGAAAAATATCCATAACAAGAGCACATCATTTAACCATGCCTATCACCAACATTTTACCATAATAAATCCATGAAAAAACAATTTTAAAATCAACACAATAACCAATATATGCGCTTATTGATCTCAATAAGAAATAACACTTCATAACATATACATAAGTCAACCAAATTAGTGGCTTCCACGTAACACCCAACGACAGATTGCGCTAAACCAAATCTCTCTTTTAGTCAATCACCCTTGTTCCATATTATAAGCATGAATGTGAAATATCATGGGATAAACCAAAACAAAACCAATTGGAACATCCAAAGGCTAAACCACTTCAAAGCTTAACCACACTAATTTCACCTAAATTGGTCTAGAATTCACTAAACCAACATAATATTGGATGTCTTAGAATTTCTTCACCATACCCATAGGAATTTTCTGCTCTCCACCCACCTGTTAAGGGCTTCCCAAATAAAACCATCTCCACCCTCAAACCTTGGGATTTTCCTAAGACCACCTCACGTAGATCTAAAATCATATGATAATGCAAAGCTCAATAAAACACGAATCCCATCACACCATGGTTATCTAGGAAATGGAAAGGCAAGGATGAAGTCATTATCAATGAAGGAAAAACCCATGCCAATGAAAGAAAATAAATCATGTAACCCAAATGCATGCGCCATGCTTTCAAATCCCACAAGGAAATCACACATGCAACCTATTACCTATAAAATATTCCTATTGTAGCTGCTCTTCGAATATTCTCCTTACACTCCTTTACTTTCCATTGTTTGTCCCTTGCTCGCTTGCTTTCTTTCTTGTGTCCAAGTGCTCTCTCTCTCCTCTTCGAGCTCAATTACTAAAACTAATCAAAAGCTCATCCAAAAACTGTCAAAACTTGTCAGTTGTTTCTTGGGTGCTTTTTTATCATTGATGTCTGATGTCTGTTCTTAACATTTTCCTTTTCCTTTATTTTCTCTCTAATTTCCTTAGCACGGATATTCATGTCCCTTCATCTTCCTTTTCTCTTTTTTTCCTTTATTCATTAATTAATTTCCGTTTATTTCATTTTCGTTTGCCAATGCTAATGCCAATTTCCATAGCCATTTATAGACCACAAGTGATACCCAGTTTAATGATATTCCCTCCATTGAGATTGGAGTACATGTCCCATGATCTTGGCCTTCTTTTTGCCTTTATAATGTCCTTCCTATTACATGGAAAATCAACCCGAGGTTGTTATAAACCCCTCCCCCCTTGGGGGAACTCTGTCCTCAGTGTTCTATGACATTTATGACCACAAAACTACTGAAAAAAAAAAAACATACTTCTTATTAGATCTTTATAACACAACTCGTTGCAATATTTACAATCACAAACTGTATAAAGCATGACAAACATATTTCTTATTGGAGCTTTATAACGCAACTCGATGCAGTATTTACAATGACTATACACACACACACACACACACACACACACACACACACACACAAACACACACACACACATATATATATATATCAAAAACTCATTTGCTTGAACCAATAAATAAAGAAGGATATAATTTATGCATTTGATAATCCATCTCCCATGTAGTTTTATCAGGCCCAAAGAGCTTCTAATGCAGTTTAACTTGCCCTATTACTCAGTGCTAGAGCATGACCTGTTAACAACGTAAAATTTGAAATGGGAGCTAATACAATTACCTGTTTTTTTGAGGTAGTAAAAAAATCAATGGATTTTGAAAAGTGTTGATTATATATATATATATATATATATATATATATATATATATATATTTAGCATAATTTTTGACACTTTAAATTTTTTATGTACATTATTTTTCAGAATGTTAGTGATTGCAGGCTGATTTTAAAAAGTGTTGATTCTGCATCACCAGGCCATTTTTAGAAGGCTTATTTTTTGACTTTAAATTTTCTAAGTTATTAAATGTGAATAATTATTTTCTAAATTTAACAATTTTTGTAGTCTTCTTCTTCATATTTTTTGATTTTCTTTTCTTTTTTAATTTTTTTTTTGTAGTGAGTTGTTTATTTTTTTCATAGTCAAAGAAAAAGGTCGATATTATAAATTTTTGATATTATACATATTTATATATAGTTAATTAATTTTTCAATGCACATCAAATAACTGTCCCTAAAAAACAATAATTTTTAACAATTGACATACAAATAAACATTTTGAACATAAATATAACAAAAAAATTACACATTTTGATAATTTTTTGCTAGAAATGACATGTCATTGAAATCATAATTTTTATAGGAAAAAATTAACAGAAAATGATTAAATAGTAATCTTTTTATGAATTTCATGTAAAAAAAAATAATAATCACAGATTTTTTCAAAAAATAATGATTCACATAAAATAATAATAATAATAATAAATAAATAAAAATCACATAATACAAATATTGAACATATAACAACATTACATATAAGGTAAAAACATTACAAGTATAACTAATTAATAGTTACAAAATATGAGCTTTATTTCCAAGAATAACTTCAATTTAATCAATAATATCACATAATCCAAACTCTTTATCTTCTAGTGTTTCATCATTGTTTTCTTCCACAATATTTTCTGCTTCATTTTGCTCATTTTCCTCTTTTGATGGGTCTTTGATGTATGTGAATCTCCCAATGTATGTCTTTCGAATCATTCCATCTAATCATGGTTGAGGTTCCTTTTCCTTTTTTGCCACTCGTGATTCATTAAAAACCCCTTTTCTCAACCTAATTTTTTGCATTCCATCTAGAAGAAATTGAAGAGCATTAATTCTTTCTTGAATAAATTCGCATTGTACTGGGTCTTTTTCAATGACAATGTAATTTTCTCCTTTTTTTAGGGAACATGCTAGTGCTGTACTAAATTATCAATCACAAAAGAAATAATGAAGTAAATTAGTATAATCACATATAAATTAAGAAATAAGATATTGAAATTCAATTTTATATAATAAAACATATATGAGCCTGAGAATAAATCCATAATCCAATCTCCTTCATTTGAACATAAGTCTATAAGATAGTTAAACAATGACTGTGGTTTTTTATAAATGTTAACTATCTCTCATTTTTCTTCTTTATCTTCATATGTTAGTTTTTTTTCCAACAACATCATAAACCAATAATTTACTATGACTCTTTCCATCTACTCGATTAAGAAGCATAGACTTATAGCTATGATATTTTGTCCAACTTTCAACATGGCTAAACTCATAATCACTTATAATTTGTTTATCTTCACAGTTAATAAGATTTGACCTTTTCCTGTAACATGATTTAGTAAAAGTTCAATTAACTTGTACATAAATGAATTTTTAACATTAATCAAGCATACAATGTCAATGTCTTACCGTGTAAGCTGCATCCTTGAGTTTGCTTTCCCCTTGAAGCTTGTGAATAAGATGTCCAATTGTGTGTCTGAATGAAATGTCACAAATATCCATAATGGTGATGATGTGACTTCTACAAATCTTACAACCACTTTACTAACAACTTGAAAAGTATAAGGGTCACTATCATAATCAATGTTTAGGATATTGAAATCATGGGGAATATATGCAATAACTAGGGAATAATCCCTTTTAGGTATGAGTTTAGCAATGTCGTCACAATCACCTTGTATTATTTGATATTGAATAGTATCAAGCCCATTCAAAATGAAATGAGTAAGTGTTGGATCAAGTTTAACATGACTACGATGCTACTTTCTCAGTCATTTGATCTTTATTTTCCAATAAAGATTCTGAAACTATCTCATGCTCCATTTGCATCCTTTTTCATCTTTAATAAAATAAACAAATATATGTATAAGTTATAAAATAAAAATAATATACAGATGAATAAAAATGAATGCATAAATCAAAATACTTTTTTAAATGCAAGATAAAAATCTTTTAGTGTTGATGTAGAACTTGAATCTGGGTAGTTGCATACAACATCATCCAAACTATCTTCATTCAAAAATTTAACCATTTGTTCTTGTATTTTCATGTAAACTTTATGACTGAATAGATAAAGTAAAAAAATTAATATAATGATATGTATAGAAAATACTACCAACAACAATATGCTATATTTAAAAGAAAATTATAATTTAGAAATAATTAAAAATAATTCAACAAACTTACTTTTGAAATTCCTCAAACATTTCATCCAATGATCATTCCCTTGACTTCACACGAGATAATATTGTTTTTTCAATTCTTTCGTCCTTCACTCCTTGTAATGCTCTCCAATATTTGATAGTCATATCTTTTGGAAGTTGCTTCATTTCATGATCTGATTTATTGCTACTACATATCAATGGTTTAGACGTTTTGAGCTTCTGGTTTTTTATGCCAATGTTCTCCCACATGCTAAAAATTTCATTAATCAATTCCCATATCTCTCCAGTTCTAAATACTAATTGGAAAATCTTATCAATACCTCTGAATATATCAGAATGTACATTTCCGACTTCTAAATTGATTCTTTCCACAATTTGATAGCCTATTTCCATGCATCATTCCTTCCAAATTTCTAGACTAACCTTTGTCTTACCGTCACCGCATATTGCTTCAAATTCATTATGAATAAATCTAACCCTTTGGATGAAATTCATAGACATCATATACTCATTATCTGTATTATGATCCCATGGCAATAACTTTTCTTTTGTATCTGATAAACAAACATAAATGATACATTTCATTGTTTCAAAATGTGGGTTATTGGTATACTCCTCCATCAATTTCCTTTGAGTTTCTATAGAATGGTCCCCCCCAAGCACATAATAATTGTATTCAAAACATATTGACTTACCAAATGCTTCTTTGTTGGGAACTTGTATTAGATCGACAAGAAGCACATAATCAACCACATGAGCATATGGATTGTACCTCATCAATGTCTTGAAGTTGTGAACATGTAGGTGGTCTAGATTTCTAATTTGATATTCAAAATTTCCTTCACTTAACTTATTGATTTTCTTTGACATTAAGTTGAAATGTACAACTACCCTCAATTAAATTTGTCTTTCTCAAGTGATATCGAATGGATTTTTGTTTTATTTTAATAATGCCATCCTCTAAATCAGCTTTTCGTGTAATGATTTCCCTACGTTCTTTTGAATTTTCACTAGGATATTCACTATTGGCCTTGACTTTTTGAGAATGAGAAACTTTTATTTTCTTCCTCATGTTTTCTTCTCGATAAGTAACATCCTCATCATCAACTAGAACAAAGACCATCTTGGGCATTTTTACCTTTGGTATTTTATGGATCTTCTCCTTTCTAACATTAGTTCTAATCTCATCCTCAATAATGAAAACATATTCTTCAACTTCAGTTTCAACTTTCCCTCTTCAAAACTAACATGTCTAGATTTTTTAGATTGATGCACTATAGGCATTCTTTGTTGATCCATTGGATGTAGTTTTGTAGCATCACAAATTACTCTTTTTTTCTTGTTTTCCATATCTTATTCTGACCATGAGTAGAAACTACAGAAAACATTCATAATATCTTGCTCTATAAAATAAATGCCTCCCAACATAATTGAAATATTTTCAATAAAATTATGTCAAACAAAATATCGTATGTCAATAAAAACTAAGTGATAAAAATATATAATCATATAGTTACAATAACGGGAAAAACTTAAATATAAATAAAAATACTTACGACATCTTGTGCAATCTCATTTATGATTTATTGACACATATTTGTAGATTTGTATTTCATATCATACATTCACAATGCACATTGATATCTAATCTTGTCATGTGACTTGGGAGGTTTTGTAAGCACATAAACAATTTTGGTATCCGGTATCAAACACAAGTCTAGTACTTTTCCCAGCACCTCATAACTTCCACTATTGTTTGGGATATCAACATATAGATATATTTACAAATGTTGTTTTCCTTATCTATCTTTCACAAACCATATATGTTATGTATGCTTCACTTCTTGTGATTTCTTCCAGCAAGAAAAAAACTTCTTATCCTTTGAGGCACTTGATAGATTTGTAGTTATTAGTTTATGTTTGGTTCATTCAGTTCTATTTTTTGATGATCCACCTCTAGTTTTAATATTCTTTGGTCCATAAAGATTCACATAAATATTCCTTGATGCCATTTTCCTGCAAAAAAATATGCACATATATATAAATTAGTAAATTACAAAAAAACCAATAGCTTAATTAAACAAACAAAACGAAACAAAATCTAAAAATGAAGAAAGACTACAAACATGCACATCGACCCCCATGACAATTTGGATGTTAGGTTCATACAGAGAAACAAAAAAATAATGCATTCCTTAGAAAAAAATTATTTACTTTTTCATTTGTTCTTGGTCCCTTAGCAGGCCCCCCACTAGGGGTCCACTTTGTCTTAGTGTAGTGTCGTGCCTGTGCCAGTGGGCATGCGCAACCGACTATGAGAGTGCCCGCCCAGGGTAAAAGGGCCCTCTGGCCTTCAAGGGGGCTGATTCCCATAATCACCCCATGGCCTTCAGAGGACCAATTCTGGGAATCGCTCCCCTGGGTCTATCGGGGCATTATTTTGTAAAATGGCCCTCGGTAAGCTAGGGGATTGATTGCCAAAATAGGTCCCCAGCCCCAACAGGCCAAGGGGGTGATTTTAGGAATCAATTCCTTGGCAGAACAGGGCTAGGTGGTTGATTCCCAGAATCGCCCCCTAGATTGCTGGGGAAAAATATAGGAATCGACCCCTTGGCAGGCAACGGGGAGGTTCTGTGTTTTTCCTAGGGTGGTCAGGCACACGACTGACCACACCCACCCACAGGAAGCACCCGGGGGCGGGAAAGCCCATCCACAGGCCTGAACACCTACGGAACAACGAAGTGTTGCATAATGTTGTGTTGCGGGTGAGCACGCCCACAGCCGAGTGCACCCACCCAAAGGACTTCCCTATGGGCAGGTGTGCCCAGTCATGGGCATATCCCCTCGTGGTACGATGACATTGTGCAACCCCCCGCCACCCCTACCTCCCCGACCTAGCCTTCCCAATGGTGAGGGTTGGTTCATAGAATCAGTCCTCACCCCTGGGCGGGTTGGTTCATAGAATCAATCCTCACCCCTGGGCGGGCTAGTCTGCAAGGGTGGGTGCCCCAAGAGGGTGCTCCATGCCATGGGTATGCCCACCCATAAGCACTACTTATGGGCGGGCATGCGCGAATGGGGAAGAGCAACCCCCTAGTAGGCGAGGGGGCCGATTCCAAGAATGAGCCCCGTAACCTACCAGGGGGCTGCTCTGCCTCGGGCAAGCATGGCCACAACTGGTCCCACCACACCCATTACCGATATAGTGGCCTCTTACCGGCCAAGGGGTTTCCAGGTAAGCCTCGCTCATTTCAATTTTTAATTTGTAAAAGGAATCTAAATTTCGTTAATAAAAAGTTAATTTCTTTTTACTCGAGTGGGTTTTTTGTCTGGTATTTTACAGGAATAGAACAACCCAACTGACACATAATTATTAGTAAACCTATGGGAGTTTAAGACCTGCACTCAGAAAAATGGAAACTAACATTTCAAATGCAATAATATCTCGTTGAATGTGTTGTCGATAACAATGTAGTGGCTCCACAAAATTTCTCCAAGTCTTTTAACAAAACCTCAAAAAGTCTTGATGTGATGTGAGGAATAGTGATAATGAAATTTATGATATAGTGGAAATTATAGAATTTTTTTACTGCATGGTGAATGTGGTATTAATTTTCTTTTATAAAACTTAACATATAAATTGTTTTATGTTGATAGAGTAATTTATTTTAAATGTGTGATAGAGTATATAATAATAAAAAAAAAAAATCAATTGTCTAGTAAATGCTATAGAGTTTACGTAAAAGATTAATTTAGGTAGAATATTTAGTTTAAAATTTTAGTTTAAAAGATTAATTTCATGAGAAAAATTTAGTTAAAATTTTTCAATCAATTGTAGAAGAAAATTTTCTAGGGAAATACATGAAACGAATTTTTTGGAGCAAAAAATTTCGGCGAAATATTTTGGAGGGAAACTTTGGAGGAAAATTTTCATTCTTTAAGCTATATATTATCATTAGGAGAGAGTGCATTTGTATCATTCAACCTCTTCTGTTTGAAAGCCATGGATTCTTTTGATAGTGATATTTTTCTTTGTAAAGCATCAACATCTTCATCGCATAACAACTCTATTCATATCGATGAATATAACGAAAATTATTTCACTATCAATAGAGAGTCAAATCTTCCACCTAGTCATAATACTAAGGACTATGAGAGAAGCATTGGTGAAGGGAAAGATGAGGAATTTCAAATAAATAAAGAGTCATGGTTTCCACTTAGTCCTAATCTTATGGACTATGAGAGCAACAATGATCAAGAGAATGATGAAGAATTTCAAATAAATAGAGAGTCATGGTTTCCACTTGGTCCTAATCCTATGGACTATGAGAGAAGTAGTGATGAAGGCCAGGATCAAGAATTTCCAATAAATCAAGAGTCATAGTTTCCACTTAGTCCTAATCCTATCGACTATGAGAGAAGTAGTGATGAAGGCCAGGATGAAGAATTTCCAACAAATCGAGAGTCACAATTTCCACTTAGTCCTAATCCTATGGACTACGAGAGAAGCAGTGATGAAGGATAGGATGAAGAATTTCCAATAAATTGAGAGTCACAGTTTCCAGTTAGTCCTAATCCTATAGACTATGAGAGCAGTAGTGATGAAGGTTAGGATGAAGAATTTCCAATAAATCGACAGTCACATTTTCCAGTTAGTCCTAATCATAACAACTATGAGAGCAGCCGTGATGAAGGTAGGGATGAAAAATTTCAAATAAATCGAGAGCCACATTTTCCACTTATTCCTAATCCTAAGGACTATGAGAGCAGTAGTGACGAAGGGCAGGATGATTAATTTCCAGTAAATAGAGTCACATTTTCCACCTAGTCGTAATCCCAAGGACTATGAGAGAAGTAGTGACGAAGGGCAGGATGAAGAACTTAGTCCTAATCCTAAGGACTATGAGAGAAACAATTATGAAGGGTAGGATGAAGAATTTCCAGTAATTAAAGAGTCACATTTTCGATGTAGTACTAATCCTATGGACTATGAGAGTAACATTGATAATTCACATGATGGAGAATATCTAATAGTCATCAAGTTGAATTTTCCATTTAGTCCTAATTCAAAGGACTATGAGGGTAGCACTGATGAATGGCAAGGTGAATAATATCCTCCAAGTCAATATTTCAAAAGCACAAATGATCATAGTGAGGATAATATTCCTCATAATGATGATGAAAATTCTTATACAGATGATGGTTCAATGATGGAGACGTTGCCAACAAATATTGTATCAAGGAATAGGAGCAAACCTTTTCGTATCAATCCAAGATGTTCTAATTCTACAAGGGGTAGAGAAGAATATTTCATGGGAATAATTTCTATCAGTTCTCTCATTTCAAGTGAATGTTGTCAAAAGGATTGCTTGAAACATATGGATTTCAAGTTTTGCATTGGAGAAAAGGAAGAGATATTTGTCAATGAATAAAAGCATGAAAAATTCACATTTAGTGGGGTGCATGCAATCTACATTGTTAGGTTATGATTATCATATTGGGTCTTTATTTATCTCTAAAAAAGATTTTGAAATGTTTCATTCAATGGGTAATTTTTGTCTGTCAAGAATCCAAGAAAAATTGGAAAAGGATCCCACATTTTATTCAGAAGTACGTCATAAATGATAGTTTGGGCCATTATCAAATATTGCAATGTCATGGACGAAATAATTATTTTCAAAGCATGGAGAGTATATGCCGAATACAGAGGCAATGCATATTCCAGATAATTTCTCAATATGATGAATATACAACTTATACAAAGAATATGCAGAAGGTGTTGAAGGAAATGGTCGATTTATTACATATCAATATTTTGTCAAGATATGAAAGAAATAATTCAACAATGTCTGTATTCCTAAGAAGATGAGGATGGGGGTTTGCAGTACATGAGATTCTCCTAGATAAAAAAGGGATAAATGTGAAGGGGCAGAAAGAGGTAAGCATTCATAACATTAATTTTTAAAATTGTATAGTCATCAACTATGAAAACATATTTATTTATGACTTTCTTTTATGTTGTGTAGATTCCATTATCAAAGCACTTCAAGAGCATCACAAAAAATAAACAAGTGAAAGGAAAAATTTGTTCAAGCATCGAAAGAAGTGCTATGATAATCCAAAGAAATAGTTGGGTTTGATAATTGATGTTATGGACTAGAAGAAAACACCTCTACCACATTTTGTTCACAGACCCAAAATTTTATAGGAGGAAAATTTTATTTAGGTTCACTTGGTCGGTTGTATGGTATTCAATGGGAAAATGTTTCCAATGTTATAATTCATAGCTCCAAATATTCATAATGATGTAAATATCACAATAACCATAATTCATGATGTTCTTTCTCATTGGTCTAGTAATCTTCCTGAAGTTTTGTATCTACAATTGGACAACACTTGTCGTGAAAACAAAAATCAGATTGTTTTTGGATATCTAAACATGCTTGTTGAATTGATAATTTTTTAGAAGGTAAAGGTTTGTTTCCTTGTTGTTGGGCACACTTATGACCATATTGATTAGATGTTCGGTCATTTTCAGTCACATTGAGGAGGAAGGATGTTGTGAGCTTGCCATCATTATTTGAATGTATTAAGAAATCATACATGTCGCAGCCTATTTTTGATGTGTTGGAAGAAAATGTTGACATGCGAAGGTTTATTTTGGGATCGCATGGTGAGGAGAAATGCATTGAAAAACTTAATGACATTAGCTTCCAACATCAATTTCATATCAAAAAAATTGATGGAAAAATACTAATATGGGGCAAGAAGTTGTTATGAAACCAGCTCAAGAAAAGATAGAAAAGATAGATCAACGCCTTAGAATTCAGCCTCTTCGAGGGGGCAACCTCCTTTACATTACATAAATGAACAATTCTTGGATGATACAAATGAAAAGACCTCCTTTCTATATATAGGAGTCTAAGGGGTTATAACATAATCAGAGCCGGCATAACAATAATAATAAGGGCACAATAATAACAATAGTGGGCTTCTATGTGGCACAATAGTAACAATATGGGCACTACATGGGTACATCAATATAATAAGTGGGTTATACTAACAACAATAGGGGGTTACACTAGTAGTATAGGGGCCTAACATGCCCCTCTCCTTCAAAAAGCGTTGTCCTCAACGCTTGAGTAGTTCTTGATGCTTCTGTATAAAATTCTTGTCCTCCCATGTGGAATATTCAACGGGTAAGTTCTTCCACTTGATGAAATACTCTGAAATTGATTGATTTCGTAGCTGTCGGGTTCTTGTTTCTGTGACTGCTCCAGGTTCCAATATGATTTTTCCTTCCTCTTCAATTTCTGACAATATTGCTTGAATTGGGATCTTTTGCAACTTCTGAATAAGTGGCCATACTTCTTCGTCCTTCTTCCATTCATCCCTTGCTTC
The DNA here is from genome assembly GCA_031772625.1 of Pinus tabuliformis. Taxonomy (NCBI): domain Eukaryota; kingdom Viridiplantae; phylum Streptophyta; class Pinopsida; order Pinales; family Pinaceae; genus Pinus; species Pinus tabuliformis. The sequence goes on along the minus strand of CM062817.1, from coordinate 1,534,742,689 downwards.
GTTTATCCAATTTGGTTGGATAATATAAATAGCAAAAAACAATTCTTCCACATCCTCATCCTTGAAGAGTATTCTCATTCGGTAAGGTCGCCATTTTTTAAGTGCATGTAGTATTGCCAACATTTCCTTCTCATAAATAGCTTGCTTGAGATGTAGCAGTAAAAATACCCAATCACCTACATCAAAACATTTTTCACTACGATGTTGATCTACCTGTTGTTTCGTTTGATTTTGCACCGAAGTGGCGTTATCCTTTAAAAGTTGGAGAACTTGCTGTTGATGCTCGATGTGATCTTTCTCTGCTTGAACCTTTTTCTTCTTGATATGTCCTTCTATCTTTTGAGGAGTGGTAATTTCTTCCTGTCCTTTACAAGATATGGTGGGATTCATTTCTTGATGCTCAATGTGATCTTTCACTTCTTGAACATTTTTCTTCTTGATGTGTCCTTCTATCTTGATAGTTTGAGGAGTGGTAATTTCGTCCATTGAATTACAAGATATGGTTGGATTCATTTCTTCTTTCTCGATGTGATCTTTCACTTATTGCACCTTTTTCTTCTTGATATGTCCTTCTATCTTGAGAGTTTGAGGAGTGGTAATTCTTGCCAATGCTTTACAAGATATGGTCTGATTCATTTCTTCTTTCTCTGGGGTGGTGTCCTGGCGTATATCCTCTTCTTTTGATGTTTCTTGATCCTTTTCTTCCTCCTCTTCATATTCTATGTAAAATAATTTATTCTAAGCACACCTATGACCTTTAGTGCATTTGCTATCACAATTGTAACAAAGCCCTTTTTCTCTTTTTTATTCCAATTGTTGTGGTGTAACCCTTGTAGGTTGTGGAAGGCTGGGAGAAACAACACTTCCATCTTTATAGTTGTGAGGGGTATGCTTCCTGGTTTCCATAATTTTTCTTTCCATTATGTCATAAAGCCCTTTTACTCTTTCCAATTGTTGTGGTGTTGCTCTAAAGAAGGTGTTGCTCTTTGTATCCTCATAATATGCTATCATTTCCTCCGTGAAAATTGACCACGTAACAAGTTTTTTACGAGAACAAAGCCCTTCATACCATAAAAATTGATCTGGTTCTAAATATGAAGATGCAATACATACCTTTTGTAACAGTTGTACACCATGTAGATCAAAATATTGCTCCATTTGAAATATCCAATTTACGGGATCCTTGCCATCAAACTTCCTCATCTTGCTTTTTCTTGATTTTAGGAGCTCGACCTTGAAACGACTGTAACTCTGTACTTTTCAATCACCTAGTTCTAAATTTGTGACCTACAGTAGCCCTCTGTGTCCTCTTTCCAATGCCACAAGTCTGACCCAAATTGGATTCTCCAAGGAAGAGTTATGTGAAATCTCCCACAGTGACTTGATTATAGACTAGTTCAGTAGAGAGAACTTGTACGGCGTGCCACGAGTCCCTGTTTCGACCTTTGGATCTGAAAAACACCCACAAGAAACTAGAGTCCGTCCTATTTCTGTACCTTCTTACGAAAATTCAATCTGATCCCCAGAGAGAAAGTTATGACGATTTTCCCTAGGTCACCTGTTTTGAATGTAATTCAGGAGTCTGCAAAAATACCAAATTCCTCAGATCATATCTCCGCAAATATCAGGCGAAAAGCTTTGAAATTCAGACCCAAGGTTTAGTGCGATTTCTTCTCAAATGGGTTTTTTTTGCGACTTCTGAAACGTCACAGAAAAAAAGTTATAGCGAAAATTCCACGATGACCTGTTTGGAGCAGCGAAACCCTAGAATCCAAAGCTCTGATACCAAATGTTATGAAACCAGCTCAAGAAAAGATAGATCAACGCCTTAGAATTCAGCCTCTTCGAGGGGGAAACCTCCTTTACATTACATAAATGAACAATTCTTAGATGATACAAATGAAAAGACCTCCTTTCTATATATAGGAGTCTAAGGGGTTATAACATAATCAGAGCCGACATAACAATAATAATGTAAGGGCACAATAATAACAATAGTGGGCTTCTATGTGGCACAATAGTAACAATATGGGCACTACATGGGTACATCAATATAATAAGTGGGTTATACTAACAACAATAGGGGGTTACACTAGTAGTATAGGGGCCTAACAGAAGTATTCAACTACTATAGAATGGGTGTCTTCATTAGGTTTGGAATTTTTTATGTTCATTCCAGATCATCCAATATTTGCATCAAATATATTGTTATCACAATCAGTTGTTGAAGTTCAAAATTCACGTAGGTAGAATAGAGATACAAATTATTTTGATTGCATGGAAGAAATTAAAAAATGTATTAGATATAGAGATGAGTACTTTGATATTTATGATTCGGTTTGGTGGGAGTATTTTTTCAATAATCAAAGTGGTATCATTTCAAGAACAACAAATGAAGATATACATTTGAAAAATACAATTATTTGGCCACAAAATGTGTCAAATGAACATGAGGAAAGAAACATTGTTGAACAACAATAATCCAAGGTATTATTAATTCTTCACAGGTAGAGGAAAGAGAAATGTATATTTGTTGCAGATGATCGCATGCATAATCTGAAGCCATGGAAGACCTTTACATGTGTTAAGTACATGATATTAACGAGGGTTGCATGATCGCAGTGCTAGCTGATGGAGATGCCAATGGTTATCCATTTTGGGTTGCTAAGGTTATAAAGATCATTACAGAAAATGAAGATGTTGAGGTGTTGAAGTACATTGGTATGCCATAAATACACACACATTCAATGGTGTGTACAAGCGAGAGATGGTAGTTGATAAAAAAAATTGGCGGAAAGAGAAAAAGAAAGGGTACAAATATAAATCGTCATCCCAAAGACCTCTTAAAATTGGAGGATGTTGACATACTTGTTTATGACTTCAATTTGAAAAAGAGAGGAAATCTTCACTTCAGGATGATAGAGATTCTGAAGAGGTTGTTACCAGAAGAAACAACATTGAGATGGGAGTATGCTGAACCCAATCGTAGATCTAGAAGAATTTTGAAACCTCAAATGGTGGGCATGCATGTGGACTCTGATGGGGCACTAGTTGATGAAAGAGAAGAATATGAACATCTTCATATACATCCAGTCATTCATCTAAAGATGTGAATTCTGATGGTGTGCAAGAAGATATGAGTGATTTTGAATAATTGTCTAAGACAGTTTATATAACTGATGTTAGCATCGTATCTTGAAATAAAAACTTTGATTTCCATATGATGCTCAATGAATTTATGAGTCATTTTTATGTTTGTTGGATTATATGTTTTAATTATGATGAGTTTTATTATTTAGAATATCCAAAATGCAACAATAACTTGGAGATATAATTTATGTTTCATTCAATCTAAAAGTATTTACATTTTGATTCATTTAGGCATGTAATTTGTTCATAATATCATGGTTTAAATGTGTTGAAAACTTAGAGTTTTTAATTCTATGGTTGAAAAAATTCCAATTTTTATTTTTATCTTTAATGTTATGGTTGAAAACAATTATAATTTTAACGATATTTAGTGTCATGTTATTATATGTTTAACGACGTGGATGAAAACTAATGGAATTTTAATGTGTTTTGGATTGCATTATTTTATTTTTATCGTCATTGCTAAAAAATGTTTAAATTCTACCAAGGAAAGAAAAATGTTATTCTACCAAAAACATTAGTGTGTTTTTTCATTTATTTTGCACAAAAAAAATTGGTTTTACTAACAATTTTTAAAATATGTTCAAAATTAATGCTAAAAAATGATTTGGATTTAAACAGGAACAAAATAAATTATAGATATAAGCATAAACACAAAGATGCAGTAGAAATAACACTTCATTCCATTAATAGCAAATACTGAAATATGCTTACAAATAGAATATAAATAAGACTAACTCGGGCGATGGTAGCTTATCTTTGAGAAGAGATGTGGTGGCTACATGCCTCTGAACTGTGTTACAATGAGGCTCAAGGGAAATTTTATTATTCAACAATAAGAGAAAACCTTAAATAACCAAAATCCTAACCCGAGGAGATGTAACACCAAGAGTTTATGGGCCCTATTGGGGTTAGTTGGTTCGCTGGTGGTAGATTTAAAAAAAACGTTGTTTAGGGCCTCAAAAACAGCTTTGGATGTCTAGGACCCGAAAAACTGCTAAAAATAGTAAATTGTGCTATAATTAAGGAAACTGACAAACTGAAAGAAACAATGGTGGGGGTCCAAGTGGAATTGGCCGGTTGCCAACAATATCCACCTAGATTATTCCTTCCCCCCAGGAAATCAATGGTCCCCATTACGTTGAGTTCCTCCATGAGATGAGGAAACTTCTGCTGAACTTGGTCCCTAGTGAGCCACTTGCCCTGGTGAAGGAGTTGGCCTGCTTTGACAACTTGATATAGTTGTATCTTCTGCTGGCAAGTGTGCTTGAAATTGCGTATCCATGAACCGATCAGTTGCGGCTTGTTCCATGCAATCTAGATTTAATTATGTAGGTGTGAGTTGTTCTGCAATGTCTGATGTGTCTAGCAATGGTGGGAAGTATGGTTGAAGGCTATCCACATTGAAAACTAGGTGTAGGCCAAGGAATGGGGGAATGCGGAGCTCAAATTCATTGTCTCTCACAGCCTTAGTAACGGTGTAAGGACCATATCGGAGTGGTTTGAGTTTCTAATAGGCTCCAGTAAGGTGATCCTTTTGCAAATGCAACCAAACTTTATCACCCACCTGAAACTTCTATGGCACCCAATGTTGATAATGTCGCCACTTGTACTTGGAATTTGATTTCTCTAGAATCTCATGGACTTGCTGGCGGATATGTTGGATGTGCTTAATGAAGTTGTTTGACTTATCAGTTTCAGACTGGACATCAGCTAAATCTACCTGAGTAGCTACAAATGGCATGGCCACATTAGTGGGACATAGTGGCTGGAATCCCAAGCCCACCTGAAAAGGGTTGTGGCCAGTCGAGTTGTGGAGAGCCCGGTTATAACTGTGCTGGACATAAGGGAGGCTCTCATCCCATGTGAGTGGATGCTTTGAGTTGTACATGCGCAGAATGTGTACGATCATCTTGTTGACGACCTCTGTCTGGCCATCAGTTTGGGGATGGAAAGCTGTGGACTTAGTGAGTTTTGTGTCCAGCATCAACTAAAGACTGGACCAAAATGTACTAAGGAACCTATTGTCTTGATCTAATATGATATAATGTGGGATCCCAAAGTGTACCCACACTCATTAAAAGAAGAGTTTAGTAGTGGCTTCCACTGTGATATTCTTCTTGTAGGCAGCCATAATGGCCATCTTTGAGAATTTGTCGACAACAAAAAAAACACAGTCGTTTCCATGCTTAGTAGAAGGAAGGCCTGACATGTAAACCATGGAGATGGATTCCCAGGGTCAACTAGGATTACACATCAGAGTATAGAGGCCTTGCTTCTTGATGGTTGGTTTGGCAATGGTGTAGATAGTGTAGGATCTTATGTACTTCTCGACATCCTGTCGAAGATTCGGCCAATAGAAATGCTTCTACAGTACTGCCACTATTTTCTCAACCCCAAAATTCCCTGCGGCATGACTATAGTGTGCTTCCCAAATCATCTTGGCATGCTCGCTTGAAGGAACAAAAATGTGTCCCAGGTGGCATAATAGGGCATCCTCGATGTGAAAATCTGGAACTTGTTGACCCTTCAAGAGTGTCTGGTATGTGTGGCCAAATTCCGGTTTGCCTTTATAGAGAAGTGGCCAATCAGAAGTCTCGTGCCCACAGAGTTGAGCATGATGGTTAATGCCATGATCAGTGGTTGTCTAAGGCAATCTGCAACATTATTTATGCTACCCTTCTTATACTTTATATTCAAATAGAAATCTTACAGGTATGTGGACCACTTCTGATGATGATAATTCTACAACTTCCCTTGCATCTGTATCAACTTCAGGGGTCGGTGGTTTGTGTGGATGATAGTTTCCTTCCCCAAAATGTAATGCTTCCATTGTCCACAAACCTGCACAATGGAGTACATATATTTGTCATAAGTGGGATACTTCCGAACTGTATCTGAAAGTGTCTCACTGTTATATGCCACCAGATTCCCTTGTTGAGTAAGGACTGCCCCAATAGCATAGTCAGAGGCATCTGTCTTGAACTCAAATGGTTGTTGCAAGTCTGGTAATGTGAGCACTAATGTAGAGTAGAGGTGATGTTTCAACTCTATGAATGCCTTCTGTTGAGATTCAGGCCAAAATAATTTTTCTTTCGCTCCTCCCTTGGTGACTTGACTCAAGGGCCAAGTGATATGAGAGAATCCCAACATGAACCTACGGTAGAAATTGGCAATACCCAGAAAGATGCGGAGCTTTGTCATCTTGGATCTTGGATCTTGGATCCCGAATGACTTGGATCTTGGTTGGATCCACATGCACGCACCATTCATCAATAATGTATCTCAAATACTGAACCTGGGTTATGCCAAAAGTGAATTTCTCCAAATTGGCACATAGCTTGTGTTGCCGCAATGTTTGGGGAACCTGTCGAATGTGGTGGAGGTGCTCTTCCCAACTTTGGTTGGAGATCAGGATGCCATCCAAGTATACCACTACAAATGATTTGGTGAATGGCCACAAGATGTCATCAATTACCCTCATGAAGGTTGCAGAAGAACTCGTCAACCCGAAAGGCATAACCAACCATTTGAAAAGGCCCTCCTTAGATTTTAAAGCAGTCTTGCATGCATCAGAGGGTTCGATTGGTACCTGGTGATATCTTGATTTCAAGTCGATCTTGCTGAAATATTTTTCCCCCTTTGGTTGGTCCAGAAGGTCATCAATCCGTGGGATCGGGTACCTATTCTAGATAGTGATCTTGTTTAGCGCCTGATAGTAAATACAAAGTCTCCAAGTCCCATCCTTCTTCTGTACCAACAAGATCAGGCTCCCACAAGGCAATGAACTCGAATGGATGTGACCTTTATGTAGCAGCTCCTAAATCTGCCTCTTGATTTTGTCTTTCTCTTGAATGGAGCACCGATAGATTGGTCCATTGGGCAGTGGCACACCTAGGGTTAGATCGATGGAGTGCTTGACCTGACAGTGCAGAGGCACCCCTGCAGGCGAGGTGAATATGTCCTCATACTCCTCCACGACCTTGTCCATATGTTGTTGTCGTGCGGAGGGGCCTTGTCTGGAGGTCGTGGCCATCATCTTCTTCTTTCCCTAAGGGCGTTTCATCAGGAAAACAAATTTCCCTACTTTGGAAATGAGCTTACTACATTGTTTTGCAGCAACCAAAGAGATGGCGGTAGGCCGTGCTACCACTGGTATCCTGTACAATTTATTTCACAAAGTAACAATAACAGCACAAGGCCTTGACTCATACACAACATGTCACTTCCATAAGTATGGTTGGCCTAATAATACATCACAAACATCAAGGCGAGCAATGTCACATAATACCTCATCCATGAAGGGCTTAATGTTGTATGGAAGGCAGCACTGCTGGCTCACATGAAGATCCCATCCTTAGTGAAGCCACTAGATGGTGTATTGTTGTAGATGTGCTATGGTTGGTAAGCCCAGTTGCTTCACAACCTCTGCTGAAATGAGGCTCTTTTGGCTCTCGCTATCGACAATGAATTGTAGCGGGGAACCCTTTACCCACATCTGGGAGTGGAAGAGAAGCTCCTCATCCTCTGGATCTTCGGGTTCCTCCTTCTGGATATTCATGGTGGAAATTGTGGCATTGGGCTTTGCATTGATAATATTCCTCCCTTTGTCTTTCCCCTTGTTGGGTTTTGACTCAGAGTCGGTACGTGGATCTGATTCTGAAGCCTTTATCTCGGTCACTAGTGACTTCTTGACCCGACACTCACTTGTGTCATGAGTGGAGCTCCTAAAAACCCTGAATGTTTACTCCTCTCAGCAGGTTCAGAAACAAAGTATGGTTTGACAGGAAATAAACAAGTTATATGTTCCCCTACTTCGTTAAATTATGGTTGACACTTTTGGAAATATCTAACTTGATTGTGTGCTCTATGCATGTGATAGGTTAGGGATATATTAAGCCTTTTATTTGTCAGAATATTAAGTTATGGTCACGAGAAAAGGACTCACTAGTTTGTATTTTCCTCTTGAAGGTTATATTTTACCCCAGACATTAAGTAATTCTTGGTTTACTCTCTTACAAAAAACATGGTGCTAAGTGCCACGACATAGGTTGCCCTCAATCACTATCATAGTATTTCAATATTTGTTTAGACTCTACAACTGATAGGACAATATTTTTCTCAATATATTCATGGGTCTATAGCCTCGGCTAAACTTTGTGAAACAGAGTGGGTGTTTAATTAAATTATGGGTTTCTTTTTTGTTTAATGTAATTGTATTATTTTGAACACACGATGAATGCGTCCAATGAACTACCATGGGCTTTAACCTGGTTGTTTCAATTCTTGAATGTATTTATGAGTTATAAAGAGTTTAATTCTAAGCATTCAATTCCTTGTGATGATGTTATAGCTCATCAATATATTTGAGTTGCACATTTCTGATTATGGAGATGAAAGGTTGACCTTACTGTCATATAAATTTTCAATGTTTTCACTGACTTTCACCTTCTGTTAAATCTACGGTAACTAAATGTCTACACAAATGTATAATGTTTCCTTTTTGAACCAAATGGTGTTTATTATAGAATGCAATTTCATGTGGAATAATGTATATATGGATAGAGTGGTTTTACTTTTATGTAATGAACAAGATTCCCTACTCTTTCTTTTGTTTTCCTATTTTCCTTTTGAATTATAACGAGGTGGGTCCTAAGTTTTTCCTACCTTGCAGAGCCAGCCCTTAGATTTTTTTCTTTCATTGGTCAATAGGGTCCTTCCACCGCAAGAGTTAATCCTTCATCGAATTAATATCAGACACTTCCTCTCTTCCACCCCAGATTACCTAATTCCTGAAAAAATGTTCTGGAAAATGCTTCGAGTAAGTTTTCTGCACTATTGTTTTCTGGCAATCAAGCCCTTGAGCCTTAAAACTTCTCACCTTATTAATTGGCAGTCCAAGCTGAATTACAGATTATCTTTTATTATTATTTTATTTATTATAAATTACACCTACTCTAAAGAACTTGGTGTTTATTTTTCTTCCAACAAACCCAAGAAAGCTACAACTATTAATAATAGAGTTTTCCATTCAATCATTGTACATAATACAAACCCACAAATAACTTAGGTTCAAACCTCCAATAACAAGAAATTACAAAAGAATTTATTAGAGTATTTATTTGTCGAAACTTTTGTTGAGTATGAGAATTTATGAGCAATATCTCACCACCCAACCATGAGACTAGCATTGACATCCAGTCTCTCCCTCGAGCTTCTTCCAGCTAGTCAATAATGGGATTAAGCCTTAGCTTAAGCAATTCTGAACATCAAGAACACCTAGGCCCAGTCCATAATTTCACCCTTCTAAGGTTCTTCCAAGGGTTCCACTGGTCCAGAGCCCACCTTAAGAGCACCATGGTCTAGCAACGCCCTTCCTCCTTGCCATCGTTGTACATAGTTTCCCATCTAATCTCTCTCTTCTATCTTCCTATCTTCCCCCTTTGAGTGTGCATTTTTTCCTTCTCTTCCCTAGAGGAAAAGAGAGAGATCACTCATATCTATCCCAATTGTCTAGTGGTTTTTACTCTTTCTTTATTTTTTTGAAAAAGAAAATATTTCTTGAATTTAATTGTCTTCCATTAATTAATTATTTGGACAACACTTCACCAAGCCTTTTAAGCCACAAATAATAAAGTCTACAAAACAAAAAGCAAAATAACTAAAAGTAACTGCAGTAACCTAACAAGTATTCCTAGGGATATTACGGATTGAAGGTTCAAATTCTTGTAGGTCAGACTAACCATAAATATTAGTATTCACATAGAATAGTATTTTATAGTTTTAATTCAATTATATATATTTAATTCATATATCAATTATTTTTATAGTAAATAGTAATATGAAAAATTAAAATATTATTATAGTTTAATTAAGTTTTATGATTTTTTAATCTTATCCAGATAATATGTTATAGATTAGAAAGTAAGTAGATTGATACTTGTTAATTTTTATTAGTCAATTTTTATTAGTTATTTAATTTATATAATTATATTAATTGTTATAAATTAATATTTTGAAATCTAAAATATTCTACTCTCACTTAAAAAATAAAAATAAAAAATAAGTAAAAAGTGCAAAATAAAAGAAGAATAAACACTTGGCCACAAAAAGCCAAATCTAACCTAAAAAAATCATAAATACATAAGTAAATTTTTTCAGATTTCAAAACATTAACAATCACGAATACGTTGGATAATCTGAAACCATATACCGATTTCAGGGTTCCTTTTCGAAGGTTGATTGGTCATCGTACTCATCATAAGCATGAAAATATGGGTTGGGCAAATTTTTGTCCCTATGAAGAGTGCTCAAAAAATTTATGTACATGTCCCTATGACATGCACATAAACCTAATGTATATAAACCTAATGCATAGAACATTCCATTAACTAACATACCTGCATGTCCAACATTCAAACCTGTATGACGATATGCTCTTGCCTCAAGGTCCAATGTTGCAACTTCACTTTCATGATCTACATCTCCTACTCTATCTTAGATAAAACGTTAGCATCATAACATACCCATATCATTATGATGACCTAATTGCATAAAATGACCTCACAATGAATGTGTAACAACATATAGAGACCGAGATGCATAAAATGCATATACAACCATACATTCATGATGACACATCGCACAACAACACCATCAACCTTCACATGGCAACATCACTACAACCATGATCAACACCATGCAAATTCAACAAGAGCATGAATTACAAGCATAAGAAACACATATGAAATTGACATGAATGCATGAACAACACAATTCCCATCTAGTTTGAGGGGTAAACCATGCTCTGATACCACTCTGTAACACCCCCCTTTGACATCTACCTAAGTAACTAGCCAACCGGGGTAAACATGTGATGAGAGGCTACTATGATATGATTCAAAACCCTAAGTCACGTTAAGGAAGTGGAACCAATGGAAACACGCGATACAAACCTTCAACATCAACAACAAGACTCCTAAGAACCATCCCAACCTTTTCTGCTAAACTGCCCCTAAGTCCAACTGGGTTTTTAGACCTCTTGAACTCTAGACACTCCCATGCTACGGGCACACCAGCATCCAAGTGACTCTAGACACTCTCATGAAAAGGCATACTAGTGTCCAAGGACTATTTTTCTCAGAGTTGTGCGAGCATCCCCAAGATTTGAGCCACTTTTTCAGGCCGAGAGCCCAGGTCATTACCCAAAATTAAGTGACACCTTCATATCAATAGGATAACAAGGAAATAATGATGCAAAAGTAAATATTTGAACAAGCCCTTAATTGGACCCCTACCCACCATGACAGGAATTTCGTTAAATATATCACAAATATGTAATATATAGGTATAAACAACAAATTTAAGCATAGGGATCTCATACTTATCTGAGAATCTCTAAGAACCATTGTTCCCTCATATTATTTTCCTCATTATCATCTATTAGGTCATAGAGACATTTTCCATTAATTTACAAGTAAAAACATGATGGCAGCCATACATAGCCACTTTCGTAAAACACATACACAACCAGTATAATAGAAACATAAATACCAATGAAATCACAACCATATGATCCACATATAAACCAACATAATACTCAAAAAAATACAAGGAGAAATAACTTCATATTAATGATACAAAATCCAAACTCAGGATGGGACTACCATGTTCCACCCAACCATGGAATGACTGAGATAAATATCTCTTTATCCATTCACCCCCATGCCATATTCCAAGCATAAAGGTGGGAATCAAACCAAAAGAAACAACTTGGGTATCCTGAGGCTAAACCACATCACCCTCATCAATAGAAACCAAACTTTACCGTTATCGATCCTAGATCATTAGACCAACACAATGAACATGTAATAACAATATTTATCATGATCTCCACTAGATCACTAGGCCAAACAAGCATGGATGCCACCAGATTTATCCAACTACACTGTGAGGAATTTTCCTGTCTCCCAGTCTCTCATGCTTTACCACAATCCACAGTTCGATCCAGGCATCACTAGGCCCTAAACCGAGACACCACCCTATAGGCTTTATTATATAACATGCCATTCACTGGGAAGGATTTGTAGGCATAATAAAGGGAAACCACCTCTAGGATTTACTGTATAAACCGACATTCATCAACAAGGATTCATAGGGCCACTGAGGCAACACAATCTTGGATTTACCACAACTGCTAGCCTGGCTCAGGGGTCACTAGGCAAGTGGCTTTATCATGATCCATATTCTAGTTCATGGAACACTAGGCCATGTGCTCTATCATTCAGAGATACACCTCACTCATCTTCAATTCCCTCCAGCAATCTAGCTCAACCAAAACATGAGAACCCCATCACACCATGTTTATTCGAAAATGAAAAGGCTAGGATGAAAACACTGTCACACCTAGAAAAACCCATTCCATAATAGAAAAGAGCCACATGTAATACCATGCATGCCATATTCATCAAGAAAAATACACATACAAATCGATAATCTTCTTGATCCTACTCTTCCTTTCTTTCTCCTTCATTTCTCTTGCCTTCTTTGCCTTTCTTGATCCAATCCAAAACTTGAGAAAAATCCTACCCACTGATCCTCAGGAGCCTTTTTATTAGTGAGGCTTCTATTTTATTCATTTTCCAATATTTTCCTTCATTTTAATCCCCACATGCAACTTGGCCTTTCACCTTTCTTTTCTCTTAATTTCCATTATTTTCATAAATAAATGTGTCAAAAATTCCAATTTTCCTCTCCAAAGCCTTTTCCATTTCCTTTTCCAATTTCCTTTAGCCATAATAACGAAAATGAAAACCCACTAGGATGTCTTGCCCACCATTCAACTTGGAATGTGTGTCCCATCAATCGTGGTCTTATATATTTTTAAATGAGTTTTTAACCAGAGTTGTTACAATCAAATTGTTTCATTCAATGGAAGCGACTCTTTGAATGAGTTATCTTCTCCAAAAGAAATTGGGATGACAAATATGTAATATGCCATCTTCAAAAGATGGTGAATGGAAATAGTGGCCACTTCCATTAGGACATGAATTACAACAACATGTCTAGTTTGCTCAAGTCAGAGGGTTTGGAGAATTACAGATGAAAACCAAGATGTTTTTGCAACATTTCATATTACATGTAGTCTTATTGTATGGTGTGTATGTGGTAAAAGGAGTAGTAGTGAGTGATAAGTAATTAGTTGTATATGATTTTGATTCATTGAAAATCTGTTATATTATAGAACCTATTATATAATAGAGTGGCATAGTTAAATTAGTGGTTCTCAATGTTCTTCAATGCTGAGAGAACATATTTCTAATTTAATTATGTAAGTATGTTATATGATAATGGGTCTTGTTTTGTTCCAGGCTTCAAGAACATCAGTTATATGTTATCGGTGTGTATGTAAATTTATGTATGTCAAAATTTGAGTTTAATAGTTGATTGTTAGCTAAACTTAATACATAGCATCTTACCTATATAACAAGTATGTATTTTGATGCATACTACTAGGATAGAAGCATGTCCATAGAGATATTCAATACCTAGATTATTCTCTGGGATGGACGAGAAGTGTCAATTATACTTGAAGTTTTTCAATGATGATCATAGGCATTTATGTTTTAAACGAAGTTCAAGTGACATCCCGAAGATGAAGTGGTGAAGAAAGAGTAATGTTTGTGATACTCCAGAGTGGATGTGAGTATTGATGAAGACTAGTGAGACATAAATCATTCTTATGGTTGTAATGTGTGTTTTCAATTATTTCCAATTAAGCGTAAGGGAGGGACTTGGAAATGATTCTTCCATGACTTCCATTGTGATTTTGGAATTGGTTTCAGATCTGTGGGAGAGAGAGAGAGAGAGAGAGAGAGAGAGAGAGAGAGAGAGAAATTATTTTAATGCTTACCTTAAACAAAATAATTTAAAAAATAAATTGAAAGCAAAGAAAAACAATTTCTTCCTTAATAAGTGGGAGATGTGTAATTCATTCCATTTTTAACACAGAGTTCATATGTGGTAATTGATAATTAAAAAAAAAAAAATCAATATTTATATTCCAATGCACATATTGAGCATAATTTCTCAATGCCAACTATGTATATAGTAGTACAACCATAGATAAATTATTTTAATGCTTACCTTAAACAAAATAATTTAAAAAAATAAATTGAAAGCAAAGAAAAACAATTTCTTCCTTAATAAGTGGGAGATGTGTAACTCATTCCATTTTTAATACGGAGTTCATATGTGGTAATTGATAATTAATAAAAAAAATCAATATTTATATTCCAATGCACATCTTGGGCATAATTTCTCAACGCCAACTATGTATATAGTAGTACAACTATATTAATAAATGTGGTTGATCTATCTAGATGACATGATTTTCCCCCTTTTAAAATTAGCAGGGTTGATTCAGTTATTGTCATTTATTTGAAAATTTTCATGGAAACTTCATACTTGTAATATGTAGGTGTGGAAAGGTAAACATAGATTTCGAAATGCAAGGTAGATGAAATTTGGAATTCCATGTGTTAAAGAGACGATGACCAAAGTATGCCACCATCTTTCATTTATGACCATGTGATAAACTTTTCCATATGACAAAGACTATGATTAAAAGAAAAATAATGTACCAACGTTCATGGGGACATCTATCCACATAATTATTGTGCCAAAAGGTTCACTCTATAACTCACTATGATGAAGATATGTCATTCTATCTATACTCAACATGGAGTTGAAAGTGTCCTTTTTAAAATATAAATAAAAACATATTTGGTGTGTAGGATATGTGGTTGAAATATTTCACTCATTGTTAGATATAAATAATATATTTTGATATCTGTGTGAAATAATGTAATTTTATATTAACTTTAGAGATAGATAAAGTAACTAAAAAAAAAAAAAAAACAATTTTGATTGTCATCTAGATGAATTTTTTTTCCACCTATACTATGATATTTCTCTTTAGTCACCATAAAATTTCTCTATCTATGATATCCTTAAAACAAATTAAAGAAAAATTTCTAGCTTAACTCATTTAAAATTGATTTAAGGATCATTAAAAGAGAACTATCTTCCATATAACACATATTTCATTAAAGCTGGAAGTATTCTATTACAAGGTCTTCAACGACATTCATTCTTTTGTAAATCTCCATATTAACTTAATTCAACATAAAAATAATTTTAGTAATTTCAAACCAAGTAGAGATCATGAATAGGTCAAACACAGAGTTGTTATTTACAATAGTATCAATACACAATAGGAGTAAGGAATCAAACTCTTAGAAGCAATTGATTTAAGCTAAATCATATTAGTATGTCTAGCATTCAATAAAGATATTATAGTTATGGATAACAGACTAGATTCCTCGATGTTTGAATTTTGTGTCTGATGATTCTAACCCCCTTTCCCACAACCTAAGAGGGATTTATTGATTGAATGATGGCGATGTGAGGATCTTAGTGTAAATGGCAAGGATGTGTGTCCCTTGCATTGCATTGAAACTATTCTACAAAAAAAATTAGTAAAATGTTTTTATGCTCAATTTCCTACGGTCCCTTAATGCCTTTATGAAGCACTAATGAGGGGGTGATCATTCATATTCATAGCATCCAGGATCCATTATAAAATTTAGGCATTGTTGATCTAGGTATTTTAAGAAGGTTAGGCACCTTTGATCTATCTCCACTAAAAGTCCAAGTACATCAAATGAGAGTTATTAAATGGGTATCCAAGTCATTCCATTATGATGGACAATGTTACAAATTGAAGTAAACAAGAATTAGTGGTCTTCTTGTAAGTAGTGGAGGCAAGGGTTTTCAAAGATTAGTAAAGTTGATGGTAGTGTGGATATTGACATCTCCTTGTAAACATTGTCAAAACCAATAATAGTCTCAATGTATGTAAATAATAGTGTCAATTGTATGGAAAACCATGATTGACCATTACTTTCACTAAGAGGAGAAAATGATAAGAATTTTTAATGTGGAAGAAATAATTGTGAAACATAACTGATGAATTTTAGTTGAAATTTATATAAGTCCTCATGTTGTTTAATTATTAAATACTTAATGTAAATACAAATAAATTATCGTTAAGATATTGATTTTGAAGATTAAATATGTATTAAAAGGCATTCATCTATGACACTTGATTTTTGATATAGTCTAAATAAACCACTTAAAGTTCATTATCAATTAATCCTAATTAGTTTTGTAAAATATATATCTTTACTTACGTTAAGAGCTTTATTTAAAAAAAAAATTACATTTATAAACTTATATCAATACATATAAGTAAATGGAATTGAATAAATAGCCTCTAAGTCTTGTTGGATTCTATGATATTATTTTAAGTACAAGTAGTTTCTTTAAGAATTGAAATTTACAAAATGTTTATCTTGATCGGAAAATCATGTCATATGGTGCCAAAAGTTTAAATACATTCATTTATGGCTCATCTGTTGAATGAGCTTAAATAGTCTACTTAATGCTCATTGTGAATTCATTAATCCATGTTTTATTATAAAATGCATTTTTTACGTGGATTTTTATTCTAGAAATAACAAAGTCACATTTATACATTCATATTAAATCACATGATCAATCAAAATCAATTAATGGTTTCTTGACTTATTGACTTATATGACATGATTACATATAAAGATAATTGATTTAAGAATGCATGGTTAGAAAAATTTGTCAATTCAAAATAGAATAAATTAGTTAGAACTCATCAAAGATTGATTTTAAATTATTAGTTTTCTAAAAAATATATTTTTACTTACATTAAAAACTTTATTTCAAAATCAAATTGCATGTGTACATACATATATACTAAATAGAATTTAATACATACTTGTCTTATTGTCTTCTATCAGATTATTCACTTACAAATAATTTATTTAAGAATTGAAATTTACCAAAGGTTAGGGGTGGGAAAATCAAATGTCCTATGTTACAAAAAGTTTAGTTACATTTATTTATCACATGTATCTTGAATGAAATTGAACAATCTACCTAACATTCATTACCAATTAATTATTCCATGCGTTGTTAGGAAAAACATTTAATTTTACATAGAGTTTTATTTCAAAAAAAAATGTCACATTTATACATTTATACATTTATATTAAAACTCATGATAGGAAAATAAAAGTCGATAAATGATTTTGTATAGATCACTTAGAACTCATTATCAATATATATATATATATATATATATATATATATATATATATATATATATTATGATAATACATTAAGAGCTACATTTCAAAAATACATCACATTTATAAACTTCTATCAATGCATATAACCAAATAGAATTCTTCAAGTCCTATTGGATTCTATGAAATTATTTAAACTACAAATAAACTATTTAAGAATTGAAAATGACAAAATGTTAATATGGATGGGAAAATCAATGTCTTATGGTGCAAAAAGTTTAGATACAACCATTTTTTACCCATCTCTTTAATGAGTCTAGATGGTCCACTTAACACATTGTTAATTAATTATTCCATGTTTTATTAAGAAGATAATTTTGTTTTACATAGAGTTTTGTTTCAAAACAATACAATATGAAATTAATACTCTTAATAAATTAAGTGATAGGATTATGGATTAAAAATTTCAGTTTATTTAAAATACAAATTTACAAAAAATTAACTTTAAGTAATGAAATTAAATGCCTTAAAGTTCAAAGATATAATTCATCCATGATAGTGTCTAACCAAACCTTGATAGTCCACTTAGAAATCATTATCATTAATTATATGTTTCTTTAAGAAATGCAAAATTATTTACAATAGATTTTTATCTCAAAAATTACAAATCATATTTATGCACTCATATTAGTGAATTTTATATGTAAACAATGAATAACTAACTTTGTGTCATGTTGATTTTCATTGTTATATGATTGCAACTACAACCATTAATTGATTTAAGCATATAAATTTAGGAAAATTATTAATTGATAAATCACATATCTTATGCTTCAAAAGGTTCAAATCATTCATCTATGACACATTTCCCATTAGCCTTAATAGTGAATAATGCATTGAAAATAGTGAATAGTGCACATAGCATTTATCAAGTAAATTATTATAATTTATTTAGTAAGAATTACACCTTTGTTTGCAAGGAGTTCTATTTCAAAACTTATATTTCACATTTATATATGATTATTGATGCATATAAATAAACATAAATCATTAAAAATAACATGTCTCAATGGTTCATGTAAGATAATTTAAAAGGCAAGCAACAAAGTCATTGCAAAAGAAATTATAAATAATAAGAAATATACATATTAATATGATTGGCAATTACCATATATTTCAAAAGAAATAAAATCATACAAATTGATACAACAAAACCTATGTCCAAAATGTATTGAAAATTTGGAATGTACTTTTCAACAAATTTATAAAGGAAATTATCTCAATCCACTACAATGAAGTACATGTTCTATTGAACATTCGAATGTACTCATGTTTTTCTTTGATACAATGAAGTGTCTTAAGAAAGGGGAATAAAACTTGCATAAGTCAAGTATCTTTCTCTTTTCCTGTATACGCTTTTATCAAGATATTTATGCACTCATATTAGTGCATTTTATATGTAAACAATGAATAACTAACTTTGTGTCTTGTTGATTTTCATTGTTATATGATTGCAACTACAACCATTAATTGATTTAAGCATATAAATTTAGGAAAATTATTAATTGATAAATCACATATCTTATGCTTCAAAAGGTTCAAATCATTCATCTATGACACATTTCCCATTAGCCTTAATAGTGAAGAATGCATTGTGAATAGTGAATATTGCACATAGCATTTATCAAGTAAATTATTATAATTTCTTTAGTAAGAATTACACCTTTGTTTGCAAGTTCTATTTCAAAACTTATATTTCACATTTATATATGATTATTGATGCATATAAGTAAACATAAATCATTAAAAATAACATGTCTCGATGGTTCATGTAAGATAATTTAAAAGGTAAGCAACAAAGTCATTGCAAAAGAAATTATAAATAATAAGAAATATACATATTAATATAATTGGCTATTCCCATATATTTCAAAAAATATAAAATCATACAAATTGATACAACAAAACCTATGTCCAAAATGTATTGAAAATTTGGAATGTACTTTTCAACAAATTTATAAAGGAAATTATCTCCATCCACTACAATGAAGTACATGTTCTATTGAACATTCGAATTTACTCATGTTTTTCTTTGACACAATGAAGTGTCTTAAGAAAGAGGAATAAAACTTGCATAAGTCAAGTATCTTGCTCTTTTCCCGCATACGCTTTTATCAAGATGCGGTTTGATCGATATCTAGTGAATTGAAAAGTATGCTTTGTTGTATCTATTACCAATACATTTGATTCTTTATACTTATCTCCATATTGGGACCACACATCAATCAACTTTTTCTCATAAAATTGTCTTGTTCTCCCTGCTTTCAATTTTGTTTGCAAATAACAATGAGACTTGTCCCATGCAAATTTAAAGTCCTCTATATCAATATCTGACTTTTCAAGTACTTTTCGGATGTATTTGTTAGTGACATTTAATGTCCATATTGTGACACCAGATTTTTTTAAGCAACATTTTAATATTTTTGACTGAAAAAAGCCTTAAAAAAAGACTTGCCATCAAACTATCAATCTAGTTCTCTTTGAATATGAAAATTGTGTTCATCTTTGGTTTATGATTTGAAGAATACTCCTTCCATTTAAAATATCAACATCTTTTGACATGTAGTAATGCCATCTGCATCTGCATTGCAACCACATGTATGATATTAAAATATCTACACTTCATTGCTTAAGGACATAAACATCTACCAAATTAAAAATTATGTTAGTATTTATTATGAATTATTTCCATTTATATGCAAAGGGAATTTTACGAGTTAATAGTAATAAAATATACAAATACAATGGCCCCATTAAAATGAACAAACTAATGATATGTTTAATTTATATATACAACCTAGTACCTTTATTTAATTTGTATGGAATACAATTCTTCTAAGAATGCATTGACCCACCATTAAAATCATTGATTTTAATACTTATGATGATTTCTTTGATTGCAATTGAAAAATATAATTACAATGGTCTAGTGCAAGTAAACAAACTAATTATATATTAATTTCCACATACAATATAATACAATTTTTAAATTTCAAACCTAATTAATTATATGCTAATTTCTGGAGTCTCTACCTTAGTTGCTTTTGGTGCTTCTTTTAGTACCAATTGTATGTTTACTTGCTGGTGCTACGTAGAACCTAATATAGTTTTTCAACTTATATTGAATAAGAAAAGTTATAAGAATGCAATGGGTCATCCTTCACATTACTAATTTCTAAGAGGTATAATGATAACTTAAACCATGATTGAAACAAATAATTGTAATGATCTAACTCAAACAAATAGACTAGTTATCTATTTATTTTTACATATAATGCAATCCATTTTAAAAATTTCTTTAGCATGGGAAATTTTGATATGAAAACATTAATTGACCATTCAAATCAATAATTGTTATCAACACAATATCTCACCAAAAATAAATAAAATAAAAATATTTTATTTTTAGTAATGACAAACCAAATCAACAACTATTTTATTAGTGTTGTCAAATAAAAGAAATAATTCATGATGTTATACATATAATAGCATGAAATAGGCATCGCTCATCTTAAGGTACTTCTAAATGCAATTGAACAACCTTCAAAGTAGCTCGCACATCTATAGCCTTGAGTTTATGAAACATTATCCACATCTCATCAATCAACCAATTATCCTCTTGATTTGTTCCAATGAATGGAGGGAAAAAATAACATTTTCTTTGGGATTCTCTTTCACTCTCTCAAGTGAAAAATCCACTATAATAGTATTGGTTGCATCATATTGGGTATGCATTTCCCACAATTTTTTCAATGATTTAGTGTGTATAACTTTGGTTGGATTGTTAATGACCATATGTCCCTTTTTTGGTTTACAATCTTAAGAAGTTCAGATAAACACGGGTTTATCTTGTAATGTTTCTGCAACCAACTTTTTAAAACTCTTGTTGTGCTTTGTTTCAAAATTGTTGTCCAAATTGCAATGTCCACGGATTCATTTTTGAAACACATTTCAAAAAATGTTTTTGCATGTGAATGAATCCAAAATAAATTTTTCTCTATTGTGTAATTAGAATCAGATCCCATTTTCTCAATATTCCCTTTGTTTGTTTCCTCATCATCAATTCTATGATAAAAAATGTCCTTTAGTTCAAAAATAACTAATTTTTTTTTTCAATTATTTTGGCTTCAACACAGTGACAAATAATCTAGTCAAACCATTTTATTCATATTACAAAAATTACTAAAAAAATGTTGAAACAATACACTTACCTTGAGTGGTTTTTTCACTATTTATAGATGAAATAATAATTTATTTTATCATCCTGATAGAACCTAGAGTAAACATATTAAACCTTCAATCAAATACCAATAGTACTTCTTATTAAACCTTCAATCAAATACTGATACCCAAAAAAAAAATTAGTAATGCAACCTTTAAAAAGAAACACACACACACACACACACCTTTAACATTATTTTGATTGTTAATTTTATCCTTTTTATTTGTTCCTATAATAAAAATGTACAACATTATGGTAGTTACAAGCATTAGAGTTCGAAGAATAATAAGATAAACAATAAGACAAGTTATAAGTATCTGATATGATATTATCTTCATATTTGTAACTTTGCACCTCATCATCATCTTTGTTACCTTTAATTGTCTCTAAATTAAACATATAAAATATTTTGAATTTTGAAAATGAATAAAATCATTAAATAATAAAGAAAACAAGTGGACAAATTATAAGTACCTGATATTATATTTTGTCCTTGATTAAAGCTTTGTTTCACATTCATTTGATCAATGTTTTTGTTCTCCTTGCTTGTCTCTATAATAAACATAAAAAATGTTATAAATTGTGACAATGAACAAAATTCATTAAACTATATAAAAAATGAATCATCTTTACTCGTCCATATAATATTTTGGTCTTGATTGTAGTTTTGTGGGGCATTCTCTTGGTCACTATATTCATTCTCTTTATTTCCAACAATAATCAAAATATG
This sequence comes from Pinus tabuliformis, assembly GCA_031772625.1. Classification (NCBI taxonomy): domain Eukaryota; kingdom Viridiplantae; phylum Streptophyta; class Pinopsida; order Pinales; family Pinaceae; genus Pinus; species Pinus tabuliformis. The sequence goes on along the minus strand of CM062817.1, from coordinate 1,534,720,344 downwards.
AAATGTTATGAATCACGATAATAATATAAAAAAATTAGATTAAAAAAAGGAGTTACAATGATTAATACCCATTTCTATCTCCATCATTCCATGGTCATTGTCTTGATTAATTTCGTTCTTTCATAATTCCCTATAATAGAAATCCAAAAAATGTTATGAATATGGAAATTAAATAAATTCAAAAGGTAACAAGAGCAAAAACCAAACAAACTATGTACCCGGTATGATAACTTCTCCTCCTCCTCCTGTTTCCATCTCTAAACTTTTTTCAACATCATAAGCACTATATTGATTATTTTTTTTCTTCCCACTTTCATCATTCTTTGTTTTAGAATCTTCATCATTAGTCATTTTAGTAAACACTTTGACAATTAAGAAATATGAACAAAATAGTATCCAAAGTATTATAAGAGAAACAACAAAGGAACTATAGTACCTGAATTTTCCAAAAAGTTAATGGATCCTAGATTTGATAGTTGAAAATATTTGTAATTATTCAACACGATTGTCCTTTGTGACTTTGTTTGCACAACACATGCAATTCTTCTTCCATATGTACAAGCCTTGATTAAATTTTTCCCCGCATAAAGAGAAATAACCACTTTTGCATCACTACATTGTTGGTGTTTTTCCAATAAATCCATCTAGAAATCATAATCTCTCTCATTTTCATCAAATGTGTCTTCAAATGTGTGAGAGTATTTTGAAGCCTCCTAATTTTTTAATTCTGAAGTATAGAAATGTATAGTAAAAACTATATCATAACTATAATTGTTTTGAGACTTATATTCATAAATGCCACTAGTCATTTTATAGTTGAACTTGGAGTTCTTTATGGCAATTTCCAAAGACTCGCGTACATTATTACAAAACCAAAGTTCTACTAAGAGAATTGTAGTAAAGTCATTCAACTCATTTTTTTGATAAGAAATCGAAAATATTCAATATAATATCCCTTGTGGAATGGTTCTTTTTTCAAAGTCAGTGTATCCAAAACAATAAGGTTAGTATGTAAAATTGGTTGCAACTGACATTGGAAAAGAGTGCAAAAGTGTTGACAAAATATTAAGGCCCCCAAAATGACAACCAAATTCAAAATTTTTGTCAACCTGTTGAACACTTGTTGATCCATTTATCATTCTGTCAAATTCTCCACATGTTTGCTAAGAAAGGGACTCTGTCTTTGTATTATGTGTTCCTTTTACATAAGTAGACTCCTTCACTGTGTTGCAAAAGTTGGAAAATATGATATCGTTAATTTCATAATGCTCAAGAATGTTGAATGTGGTGAGAGTTTTGTTGAAAACGCAACAATATGATGGAGCTTAGTGGAAAGAAGTCGCCTTCACTAAGTGGGCCCGCAGGCTATTTTTGGCGCAAAGTCTATTTTTAGACTATGTCTATTTTTAGACATATGGATCATGGTCTATGAGTTGCAGGATGCTATTTGTGGATGATTGGTCATGTTGGTAAAAATAGATGGACTTCTATTTTTATACATATGGGCGGAGTCTATTTTTAGACTACCAGGCTAAAAATAGAATAGTTGAATATTATTAGCTCTTAATAATATTTAGACTATAAACATTATCTTATCCTCTTGGAGCACTTCAGTTCAAGGTACGGATGTGGCACATGCAACTTCCAGAAGGAATACGCTTTTCTTATGGGTTAGTTGAGCTATTGCATGATGGACTTCAGTTAGAACTCAAGTGATTGAGTTAGGTGGAGTTGATTGAGGAGTTGATGGAGTTGTGTTCAGTTTGACTTGGTTGAACTAGTTGTATTTAGTCTAACTGCAGAATACACTAGTGATGAGTGATCTAAATTAATTGTTAGTGATCTTCAGATTGAGAAATCTAGTACCTTCGGCATGTATCCAGCATCAAGTGCAGACTTGCTACATGGTGCTTTACCAGGCCAAACATTGTCCAATCATCAAAGTATACCTCCAGAAATTTGTGAATGAAATCTTTGAACGCTGCAATGACTACGCGTGAGAAGATCATCGGTGCGTTCTTCAGCCCAAAAGGCATCACCATATATTGGAAGCATCACCATTCATTTGCGAAGGTCATCTTACTTCTATCCTCCAGCGTGATCTTGATCTGATGGTCCCTTAAGAACCCATCAGTAAACAAATATGCTTCTTGGATGCCAACATTATCCAACACCTCATTGGTGAACGTATTTGGGAAAGGATCATGCACACAAGCGTCATTCAACTTCTTGAGATCTACGCATATCCGTATCTCATCCTTCCATTTCTTGTCCTGAACTACCATGGGGCTTACCCAATCAGACTCTTCTACTAGTTCAATGATGCCTGCTGCAAGCATTTTATCCAACTCCAGGTGGACCCTTTCTTTATACTTCGGGTTAAGGCGGTAAGGCCTTTGCTTAACTAGCTTTGCATCTAGTTTTAGAGCAATCTTCATGACACCCAAGTCCCCTATTATCCCTTTCAGATCTAAAAACTTCATAGGGAATAGATCCTGATATTCATAGAGAAATTCAACAACCTTATCTACTATTGTGTCATCCCTGTAGTCCCCAATATTTGTAAACTTTAGCTCTGCCTCCATGCCAATGTTCACCTGTCTAGTTTTGAGCGGCTTGGTGGTGTCTGGATTCTCTAGTTGTGGTCCTTCATATTTGCGGTGACCTTGAGTCTCTAGAATATTAATCTTCCTTGGGTCTTTGTCTTCTTCTTCTACTTTCACATTGTAGCACTCCAATGTGTGGTTCAGCTGGGTAGTCCAATCAGGTTAAATCAAATCTAGAGGATCCTACAGTATCCTAGAGATTATTGCCATGACCTCCTGCAACACTTCATCAATACATTCAAACCCATCCTCAAAGTTGAACATCATCAAAAATCCTTGGTGCAAAACATCTCATTCTTCAGTGCCATGGTGGAGCTCTATCTCCAAGTACCATTTCATCAGTATAAGATGCAAGGTATGACAAAAAATATGTACCCACTTTGGGTGAGGCTTCATTCCATACACTTCAGTCCATTTGACCAAATGGTCGTGCGGGTCATTCCTTCCATCATATTTTTCTGTTAGCCACACTTGTGGGTGACCAAACCGCACTCTCATCATTCTTTTGTACACGTGCCAATCATAAAAATTGTGCTTGTTTGTGCCTCACTATCTCGTAGGTGTACCACGCAGTGCCCAATCTAAGGCCTGGAAGCAATGCTTCTCTAGAACTTCTCTTTCGAATGCATAAAAAAAGTGATCAACATCAGTTAAACCATCATAGTAGGGCAAATTTCTTACCTCTGATGATACACAACGAAATGACTTAGTCATCATATTATAGCACAGCATAGATACTTCATGCAGTCGATTCTGCCAATGCTCCAACTCTTCATCTGAGTTTGATGTGCAGGAACTTTCACGGTCCCGTGCAATACACCCATCTACTGTCGGATTCACCCAATCCTAATCTTGCACCATTATCTTGTAAATATGGTCCAAATTGTCATCACTTTCATAATTGCAGACTGGTTCAGTATAGTGCGGTCCTTCTGCAGGGTCTAGGGCCACCACTACGCGGAGCGATTTCTTTTCGAATATCATCTTCCACTTCTTCAAATTGATTACCCCATTCTTGTAAGTGGATTAATCAATCCCAAGGAGCGCGGGGTAGGGATTGTTGTCATCCACAATCTCTATTACTTCAAAGCCAGTTAGTGCACTCGCACCCTCAATATAAACCATTACTCCCTGCAATCTTCCCATGGGGATGATTTTATACTAATTCACCATCCTTAACTGAATCGGAGACCACTATAGCACAGGTCTCCCCATCCTTTCCCATGTTTGTTTAGGCAAACCATTCATGTCTGACCCCAGATCTAGAATAAATTGATCCATCTATATCCTCCTATCTACACAGTGAGACTCATCTCACGCCCCATTCTCGCCTTATGCCTGCCAATATTCCTAACTATGCACAGTCTGTAAGTAGTGTTTTCCTTCCTAGCACACCTATTGATAAGCTCTTGTAGTCTCTTCACAGCCTTGCTATCATGTAGCAACTTCATATAGGTTTCTAAGAAAGTACTAATCATGGACGAGTCCATTTCTTCAGCCGACTTCTCCTGACTTCTTGAGGTAGAGGCCTCAACAAAGATTTTCTTTGCTTCCATAAATGTTCCTCTTGTTTGTTCTAGATCAAACCTGGTCTCTTTTTCTGGCACTTTATAGACCCACTCATCTTCTTTAGGATCTGCATTTCTAGGTGAAGGTTCTGCAGCTGCACATGAATCTGCTGAACCCCCAGATTAGCATCTTACATCGGTGTCTCATGCAATCTCATCGCAATCTCCAGGGCTTCCGCTTGGGTCCCAATATTTTGTTGTGATAGCGCAACCCTTAGATGAGGCAGGAGTGAAGCCACAAACCATTCGCGGTGCTGCCCATCAGTTAGATTCATGTTAGCTTCATGGATTGTACACTTCAATCTCTGATCCATATCCTAGGGTGTCTCACCAGGCATCATCATGATCTCTTTAAATCCCACAATTGATTGCACTTCAGACTTAAGTCTACTGAATTCCTTATTCATCGCAGTCTAGATATCTGCCAATGCGGACGTCGAGTTATCAGTGCAGTACTTAATGTACCACGTTAGTGCGTGATCCTATAAAGCACTAACAAATGTTTCTTTCCTCATTTGATCATCCGTGATACCCTTAGTTTCCCATACAGCCTTCGAGATGAGCCAAAACTAGTATGGATCTTCATTTCTCATGCCTTTGAACACAGGTAGCTTTACTGAGTTCACCATCCTAAATGGTGGCAAAGGTGGCGATGGTGTAGGCAAAGGTGCATGCAGCGGAGGCGAAGATGGAGACAGTGTCAGTGGTTGGGGTATTCGTGATAACCCTTGCTTTATCAACTAAACAACGCTTTGCGGAGATGGTTGTGTTGCTTCCTTGTCGTCACTCAGAGGAGGTTCAATTGACAGGCTATATTCAGGGCCTATTTTCCCCTTGTTGCTGAATGTCCTTCCACTTCTCATAGCCACAAACATCAAGGTAGTTGCATAACTCGCTTTTCACACAAGAGCATCTTAATCCAGGTATTTAATGATTTTAAATACTTACCTCACGACCCCTTGAAGAAGCGATGCTCTGCTTTGTTGTAACTCATCGAGGTATCTACCATGAACTCTATCATGAACCCTCCTATGATACAATCGAGCCAATGATCGATAGTGCACGCGATCTTATCTTTAGAGGCTTCTAATATCAACACTAACTCTAGGATCCAGACTATTGGACTGTCAAACCTCCACCTTCCTTAGTCGTCTGCCAATTTCACGATCCACTCATACAAATCGATCGGGAAGGAACGGAAGAAGATATCATGTATCTCTGTGTAGAAGTATTTGTCCAACCAATGTTTTTTCATCATTCACGGATTCCAACCAATCTTCGATCTCCTTCCTAGTTGGATTCCAGTGATGTGACATCACACAGCTTGTTATGCAGATCCCGGTCCTAGCAATGAAACCATTTGTTGGCTTGATGGGCCCTAACCAAGGTTCAGCGTTAATTAGCCATGAAAATTCTTACACTATTGGCCCTTTCGGCATCAATCCACGGAGCGTGGATTGAAGTATCACCAAAGGCAGTATGGGAAAATGCAGGAACCAAGTTTCCACACCTTGCGATAGTTGTGATTTCTTTTTATACCCTAATCCTTCCTTTGCACAGACCGATAATCCTTTTAGATCTTATCAATGCACTTCTCTTATTCGGCTTCGAAACCTTCGCAAAGGTCTGTGATTGTCCTTTGTGGACCCTAAATAGGCAATTCAGATGCTTACGCACCTCTATAATTACTCTTACTTCTATGTCTACCCAAATTAGCTTAAGTATTAGTTAACTTCAACATGAATTATCATTATCTTCGCGTAAGTAAAAATTCTTACTTACGTTCATATGACAATGTAAAATACATAGATTCATGCATCAATACAACATTAAACCATAAACCCAGTATTCAACATAACATAACCGCATATATTCATAACGGAAGTAAAACATCTTATACACAGATATCTCTAGAATAATTATCTTTATTGATGGTTGAGATCTCCACTACAAACTCTAACTTCCCTGCGCACACAGCTGTAGGGATCTACGCACTCAGCTGTGAACTTCTACCCTAGGCCTCTACGCACTCAGCTGCAAAACCTCCTTCCGACATTGAGACTCTTCGCTCTTAGCTCTCACAGACCCATTACATCAATTAATTGCCCAAAAACTTACTAAGAACTGAATTTCCTTAGACTCTTCTAAGACTTCCTTTTTATACATTCCCATGGTCTATGGACCAAGGGTGGTTCTCATCAAGCCTACACAAGCTACCTAAACTAAGGGTCGAAACCCCTTTTGATTGTTTATGTCTTTGCACTCCATGACCACAAAATGCAATGACTTAACATTACTTATACAAAACTTGGGCTTTTAACCCCAAAATTGACCCTAGGGGACCCGTTCCCAGTAGGTCATATGCCCAAATGTGAGAAATATCAAGTGCTAAGAGATATTAAAGTTTGAGGATTGCAGGGGAGGTTGCGTGGAGACTCCCATATGGAGTGCAGACTTGCTACATGGTGCTTTACCAGGCCAAACATTGTCCAATCATCAAAGTATACCTCTAGAAATTTGTGAATGAAATCTTTGAACGCTGCAATGACTATGCGTGAGAAGATCGTCGACACGTTCTTCAGCCCAAAAGGCATCACCATATATAGGAAGCATCACCATTCATTTGCGAAGGTCATCTTAGTTCTATCCTCCAGCGTGATCTTGATCTGATGGTACCTCAAGAACCCATCAATAAACAAATATGCTTCTTGGATGCCAACATTATCCAACACCTCATCGGTGAACGTAGTTGGGAAAGGATCATGCACACAAGTGTCCTTCAACTTCTTGAGATCTACGCATATCCGTATCTCATCCTTCCATTTCTTGTCCTGAACTACCACGGGGCTTACCCAATCAAACTCTTCTACTAGTTCAATGATGCCTGCTGCAAGCATTTTATCCAACTCTAGGTGGACCCTTTATTTATACTTCGGGTTAAGGTGGTAAGGCCTTTGCTTAACTAGCTTTCCATCTAGTTTTAGAGCAATCTTCATGACACCCAAGTCCCCTATTATCCCTTTCAGATCTAAAAACTTCATAGGGAATAGATCCTGATATTCATAGAGAAATTCAACAACCTTATCTACTATTGTGTCATCCCTGTAGTCCCCAATATTTGTAAACTTTAGCTCTGCCTCCATGCCAATGTTCACCTGTCTAGTTTTGAGCGGCTTGGTGGTGTCTGGATTCTCTAGTTGCGGTCCTTCATATTTGCGGTGACCTTGAGTCTCTAGAATATTAATCTTCCTTGGGTCTTTGTCTTCTTCTTCTACTTTCACATTGTAGCACTCCAATGTGTGGTTCAGCTGGGTAGTCCAATCAGGTTGAATCAAATCTAGAGGATCCTACAGTATCCTAGAGATTGTTGCCATGACCTCCTGCAACACTTCATCAATACATTCAAACCCATCCTCAAAATTGAACATCATCAAAAATCCTTGGTGCAAAACATCTCATTCTTCAGTGCCATGGTGGAGCTCTATCTCCAAGTACCATTTCATCAGTATAAGATGCAAGGTATGACAAAAAATATGTACCCACTTTGGGTGAGGCTTCATTCCATACACTTCAGTCCATTTGACCAAATGGTCGTGCGGGTCATTCCTTCCATCATATTTTTCTGTTAGCCGCACTTGTGGGTGACCAAACCGCACTCTCATCATTCTTTTGTACATGGGCCAATCATCAAAATTGTCCTTGTTTGTGCCCCGCTATCTCGTAGGTGTACCACGCAGTGCCCAATCTAAGGCCTGGAAGCAATGCTTCTCTAGAACTTCTCTTTCGAATGCATAAAAAAAGTGATCAACATCAGTTAAACCATCATAGTAGGGAAAATTTCTTACCTCTGATGATACACAACGAAATGACTTAGTCATCATATTACAGCACAACATAGATACTTCATGCAGTCGATTCTGCCAATGCTCCAACTCTTCATCTGAGTTTGATGTGCAGGAACTTTCACGGTCCCGTGCAATACACCCATCTACTGTCGGATTCACCCAATCCTGATCTTGCACCATTATCTTGTAAATATGGTCCAAATTGTCATCACTTTCATAATTGCAAACTGGTTCAGTATAGTGCGGTCCTTCTGCAGGGTCTAGGGGCACCACTACGCAGAGCGATTTCTTTTCGAATATCATCTTCCACTTCTTCAAATTGATTACCCCATTCCTGTAAGTGGATTAATCAATCCCAAGGAGCGCGGGGTAGGGATTGTTGTCATCTACAATCTCTATTACTTCAAAATTAGTTAGTGCACTCGCACCCTCAATATAAACCATTACTCCCTGCAATCTTCCCATGGGGATGATTTTATACTAATTCACCATCCTTAACTGAATCGGAGAACACTATAGCACAGGTCTCCCCATCCTTTCCCATGTTTGTTTAGGCAAAACATTCATGTCTGACCCCAGATCTAGAATAAATTGATCCATCTATATCCTCCTATCTACGCAGTGAGACTCATCTCACGCCCCATTCTCGCCTTATGCCTGCCAATATTCCTAACTATGCACAGTCTGTAAGTAGTGTTTTCCTTCCTAGCACACCTATTGATAAGCTCTTGTAGTCTCTTCATAGCCTTGCTATCATGTAGCAACTTCATATAGGTTTCTAAGAAAGTACTAATCATGGACGAGTCCATTTCTTCAGCCGACTTCTCCTGACTTCTTGAGGTAGAGGCCTCAACGAAGATTTTCTTTGCTTCCATAAATGTTCCTCTTGTTTGTTCTAGATCAAACCTGGTCTCTTTTTCTGGCACTTTATAGACCCACTCATCTTCTTTAGGATCTGCATTTCTAGGCGAAGGTTCTGCAGCTGCACATGAATCTGCTGAACCCCCAGATTAGCATCTTACATCGGTGTCTCATGCAATCTCATCGCAATCTCCAGGGCTTCCGCTCGGGTCCCAATATTTTGTTGTGATAGTGCAACCCTTAGATGAGGTAGGAGCGAAGCCACAAACCATTCGCAGTGCTGCCCATCTGTTAGATTCATGTTAGCTTCACAGGTTGTACACTTCAATCTCTGATCCATATCCCAGGGTGTCTCACCAAGCTTCATCATGATCTCTTTAAATCCCACAATTGATTGCACTTCAGACTTAAGTCTACTGAATTCCTTATTCATCGCAGTCTGGATATCTGCCAACGTAGACATCGAGTTATCAGTGCAGTACTTAATGTACCATGTTAGCGCGCGATCCTATAAAGCACTAACAAATGTTTCTTTCATCATTTGATCATCCATGATACCCTTAGTTTCCCATACAACCTTCGAGATGAACCAAAACTAGTCTGGATCTTCATTTCCCATGCCCTTGAACACAGGTAGCTTTACTGAGTTCACCATCCTAAACAGTGGCAAAGGTGGTGGTGGTGTAGGCGAAGGTGCATGCAGCGGAGGTGAAGATGGAGATAGTGTTAGTGGGTGGGTTATTCGTGATAACCCTTGCTTTATCAACTAAACAACGCTTTGCAGAGATGCTTGTGTTGCTTCCTTATCGTCACTCAGAGGAGGTTCAATTGACAGGCTATATTCAGGGCCTATTTTCCCCTTGTTGCTGAATGTCCTTCCACTTCTCATAGCCACAAACATCAAGGTAGTTGCATAACTCGCTTTTCACACAAGAGCATCTTAATCCAGGTATTTAATGATTTTAAATACTTACCTCACGACCCTTCGAAGAAGCGATGCTCTGCTTTGTTGTAACTCATCGAGGTATCTACCATGAACTTTGTCATGAACCCTCCTATGATACAATCGAGCCAATGATCGACAGTGCATCCGATCTTATCTTTAGAGGCTTCTAATATCAACACTAACTCCGGGATCCGGACTATTGGACTGTCAAACCTCCACCTTCCTTGGTCGTCTGCCAATTTCACGATCCACTCATACAACTCAATCGGGAAGGAACAGAAGAAGATATCATGTATCTCTGTGTAGATGTATTTGTGCAACCAATGTTTCCTCATCATTCACGGATTCCAACCAACCTTCGATCTCCTTCCTAGTTGGATTCCAGTGATGTGACATCACACAGCTTGTTATGCAGATCCCGGTCCTAGCAACGAAACCATTTGTTGGCTTGATGGGCCCTAACCCAGGTTCAGTGTTAATTAGCCATGAAAATTCCTACACTATTGGCCCTTTCGGCATCAATCCACGGAGCGTGGATTGAAGTCTCACCTAAGGCAGTATGGGAGGATGCAGGAACCAAGTTTCCACACCTTGTGATAGTTATGATGTCATTTTATACCCTAACCCTTCCTTTACACAGACCGATAATCCTTTTAGATCTTATCAATGCACTTCTCTTATTCGGCTTCGAAACCTTCACGAAGGTCTGCGATTGTCCTTTGCGGACCCTAAATTATGATTATCTTCACGTAAATAAAAATTCTTACTTACATTCATATGACAATGTAAAATACATAGATTCATGCATCAATACAACATTAAACCATAAACCCAGTATTCAACATAACATAACCGCATATATTCATAACGGAAGTAAAACATCTTATACACAGATATCTCTAGAATAATTATCTTTATTGATGGTTGAGATCTCCACTACAAACTCTAACTTCCCTGCGCACACAGCTGTAGGGATCTACGCACTCAGCTGTGAACTTCTACCCTAGGCCTCTACGCACTCAGCTGCAAAACCTCCTTCCTACACTGAGACTCTTCGCTCTTAGCTCTCACAGACCCATTACATCAATTAATTGCCCAAAAAATTACTAAGAACTGAACTGCCTTAGACTCTTCTAAGACTCCCTTTTTACACATTCCCATGGTCTATGGACCAAGGGTGGTTCTCATCAAGCCTACACAAGCTACCTAAACTAAGGGCCAAAACCCCTTTTGATTGTTTACGTCTTTGCGCTCCATGACCACAAAATGCAATGACTTAACATTACTTATACAAAACTTGGGCTTTTAACCCCAAAATTGACCCTAGGGGACCCGTTCCCAATAGGTCATATGCCCAAATGTGAGAAATATCAAGTGCTAAGAGATATTAAAGTTTGAGGATTGCAGGGGAGGTTACGTGGAGACTCCCATATGGAGTTGGGAGATGTTACATTGCGTAGAAATTAAGGATGTTGTATTGAAATCCTATAAGGGGTTGGGGTTACACATCAAATTTGTTATCTATACATTGTTGAGGTAAGAGTAAAACAACATTGAATTGTGTAATGATAACTGACACATAGTGATCAAATTAAAATGGATAATTAGCTTGGACCATGACTATGTCATGGGAGAATATTGGAGAAACGACTGGGCGATTGTTATGTCACCATCAAGTGGTATCATAGCCAAAGGGAGTTGGAGTATAATGAAGTTCTATTGATAAAAAGAAAAAATTTCCAACCAAGGTAAGGAGCTAGATTAAATTATTGATAATAGTGGCAAATGAAATTTTGTATGAATCTGAAAAGAAGAACTCAATTTTTTTTTTGGATCACAAATCTAATGAGATTTAATCTATGTAAGTTTTTATCTTTTTATGCATGTAGTTTAAGAGAAAGTGAAGTAAATTGTGGTAACCCTTACAACAATAAAGTTATAACAATGAAGAGAACAACTTTTAGCTATGGTTGGGTACAAGCTGTTGAGATAGATCCATAATTGTAAACATGGGTAGAGTTGTTGAGAGTAAGAGAGGAGGTGAAGCTCTTGATAATAAGTGATAATTGTAGAAGCTTATAGAAAGGATTGCTTGAGAGGTTCTAGTGGAAGAAACTTGGAATACCAAAAGGTCAAGCTTGAGATAAATCTTGGTAAGGTATTGGGCAGTAGGTGCAGAGGATTGGTATAGAGAAAAACTATTTGTAGATCATAATGAGCATGGATAAGCTTACAAAGCGGTAGAGAGAGATGACTATAAATATTTAGTTAAAAGGTTCTATAAGAATCCACAAAAAATGAGTGATGAAAAATTTGAAAGAGAGATAAATGAGTTGACGATACAACTTAATATGTTCATGACGCTACTATAGAAAGGTGAAGAAGACCAAGAAAGTGGATGGAAGCTAAACAAGAAGGCCAAATGTCCTATTAAGTAGTGACATGCAAGGAAGTTCAGATACATAATTAATTTCTTATTGAGAAGAGAGATGAGACACATAGAAGTTGAGTGTGAACCAAATTTTTGTGCTGAAGCAATTCATTTTTTTGAACTAGAACAAGGAAGTATTCTTGAAGAAGAAGAGTAAATTTGGGATGATTTTATGAGGTGCTTGGGATTTTAGAAGTGTCTAGAGAGACTAGAGAGTATCTTATTTTTAAAACTAAGATATTGTGTGAGTGTGTGGATGAAAGTGTTGAAGATGAGGAAGTTGGCCAAGTAGGTGCCATCAAAAAGAAGGAAAGTCAACCATATATTAAAAAGTAAAAGAATGCAAAGTTGTTTAAGGAAGAAGAAATAAGATGAGGATGAAGCTAATAAGGATAGTTCAACATAAGGAGAAAGCTAAGAATTCTAGAAGTATGCACAATAGGGAAACGAAGAGAAAAAGGATGTTCTTGCAAGACATAAAGAGAGAAATTGTGTAAACTATAACCATTGGAGTGAAGAAAGGCAAGAAACTCCCAAGGATGGATGTACAATCAACTACAAATTTGTAGTAGACTGAGACAAATGACCACCAATTTTGGTAATAACTATTTTCATGTTCACACTTATGGTTATGATAGTAAAGGATAATTTGAATCTTAATTATGAATTGTTTCCTATGGTACATTTATTTCATGTATAGAATAAAAGAGGTGTATATCCCTTAAAATTGGAAGTAGGTAGGCTTTCATAGGAAAGAAAGAAGACTAGAAAAGGTAGCTTCTTGTTCTTAACATAGCTTCTTTTAGGGATTCAATCTTCTTGAAGTGACATGTTTCCAAATGAAAATATCTCACATAAAATTTACAATATTTTCAACATTTTGTTTATTTTTATTTAGTTCCTTTGTTAGAATTATGAAAAAGAGAAGGTTGAGTGGGTTTTATATGCTTGCTTAAATTGTCGTGTGAGGATGTTTCTTCTTGGAATTGTTACGACCTTTCATCTATTTTTCCACAAAGTATTTGTTAAACATGGATCCAAATCTTCTTATTCCAAGGTAAAATATTTTATCCTACTCTCAAATTATAGAATCATTGAATCCTTTAGAAGAGGGAATTCTATAAAAAACATATTGACTATGAAATTCCTCTCTAAGAGAGGTAAATGCAAATACAAAAACGTAATAATAATTTTAAAGTTGACCAACAATAAAATTAAATTATAATCACATATTCTTTCTTAATGTGGAAATATAGTAGTAAAATTTAAAGTTTTCAAAATGGGAGAGTATTCAATTCAAGTAAAATCATTAATATTCAAAGCATCATGCCTATTTTCAAGTTAATGACTTTACGTCTAGGTTAATTTTCCAAAAATATGTTCCATACTTTTCCAAGTTTCATCTAAAGTGTAATTTGCTCAAACATGAAATTGAAATTCATCTATGATTGGCATACTTATGATTCCATAATTCATTTCATTTTTTCCCCATTTTGTTCTCATCAATGCATCTATGAGTCAACTTCTTTCTCAAAGTGACCTAATAACTTGTACCTAAATTTCCATTTTAGATTTCCGAGAGAAATAATTAGTATTTATAGGAATGATATCACATGCATTGTCTATATTGGATTCTTACCCTCCACTCTCTTATTATCATCAATAATATATATTCTTTCTGTCCAATAACCAATTTTAGTATGAAGTTGATGAGCACTTTTTATTATTTTAGTAACATTGATTTTATTCTCTAAAAAATATGTTAAAAAGATAAATTTTGATACAAATTGGTTTTTAATAATATTTTTCATCAATATTTAATATTTTAGAGTGGAAAATGTGGAGGAATGAGTTGAGAGGATGATTTTCATTTGTTGGACATAGTTTGAAAGATTAGGGTTTGAAATCTTCTTGTAGAATTTTGAGGAATAAAAGGACATTTTTTTGGGGTAACACTTTTCCATTGTAATTCAAAAAAAAAAAAATCCTATTATAAACATACCTTTCCAACAATGCAAGAATTGTCTCAATCAAAGTCTATATGAAAATGTTATGTCACTCAAAAGTTGACCTTCCTACTTTCACCACCATAATTCAAGAGGATGTCATGTCATCACCCATAATTCATGGAAAATCATCTAGCCACATTATCATCATTAATAAGATTCTAGAAGAGTCCATATTATAACTCTAGTTAAGAGTTGAGGTAGACAAATCTTATCACTAGTAGGTTATCATGTTGTGTTATAATAGAGCCACTATGAGGAAAATGGGTTCCAATATCTTTTAGTGTACCTTTGTCCATAGATGAGAAATGTAGTGGAGAGGGATATGGAGAGAGCACACTAAGATGATTTTCACACTATAGTATCCCATGAACGATAGGCCATACTTCCAAACATTTCCAAACATTGGGTTGTACAAGAAGTATTTCATAGAAGAAATTAAGTGGATAAACAATTGGAGTAGTTACTTTTATAGAGTTTCATTTTATCAAGTACATCATCATGTGGATATCCCATTATAATTATGCCAACGAAGGCTAGGACATTTTGTATTCGTGTAGATTACATAGAAATAAATAAAATCATGCTTAAGAACAGATACTCCCTTCCTAGGATTGATGATCTACTCGATAAATTGCAGCAAGTAGAATACTTCACCAAGTTGGACATAAAGTCTAGATATCTCTAGGTTTGAGTCAAAGAAAAAGATATCTAGAACACCACCTTCAAAACTAGGAAAGGTTTGCATGAGTGGTTAGTTATGTCATTCGAGGTATGCAATGCACCAACTACATTTATGAAGCTAATGAATGATATATTGTTCCATTTTCTATATGAATTTGTTATATTCTATTTATATGATATACTGGTATATAGTAATACCTAGGAGGAACATATATCACATTTGACCAAAGCACTGGAGACATTGAAGAAGCACTGATTGCTTTCAAATCTCAAGAAGTCTGAGTTTTCACAACAATATTTGGTGTATCTGGGGAATGTGATAGGTAGAGGAAAGTTAAATATAGATACTGCCAATATGAAATCCATCATGAAATGATTGGTGCTTACTAATATTTCTGAGGTATGGAGTTTCGTTTGGGGTAGTGCAATACCTAAGGAAATATGTAACCTCATTTTTAGTGGTAGGGACACCACTCCATGCCATACCAACAAGTGGTAAGAGTTTCCAGTGTGGAAAGGGTTCACAGACAATCTTTCAGAAGTTAAAGAAGTATATTAGTCAAGCACTAGTTCTGGTAATACGAAAATTACAATAATCCTTTGAAGTGGGGAGAGATGTGAGTGGGTATGCTATGGGAGAAATATTGAGGTAGAAAGGAAGGTTTGTATGTTTTTTTATAAAGTATATTATGGGGAATTTCTTAACTATACTACCTACAATAAGGAAATTTATGACTTGGTGTGAGTTGCGAAAAAGTGGAAGAACTACTTAATAGGAAATGAAACATTAATCCACATAGATCAAAACCAATTACAATAATTGCAAGCATAGAGTAAGCTACAAAAGACCAAGGATTACAAGTAGATGGGTTTCTATAGCAGGTTCATTTAGTGATCAATTATAACAAGGGTAGTACAAAAAAGTTGGTCTACATGCTTTCAAGGACACCCACATCAAATATCGCAACCTTTGGAAATTTGATGCACATGGATCCATTCACCCATGATGCATACATAGAGGCATATTTAGAGGATGAGGACTTGAATCAAGGATGTGTTTCATTAGTTGTAGAGCTAGAGTCATGTGTGTGATGGTGAAAGCACTATTGACTACCATCTCGAGAGCATGTTTCTCTACTTGTTGGATAAGTTGTGTGTTCCTAAAGGTTACTGATTGTAGCTAATTAGAGAGTCTCAAACCTCTAAGGTTGCAAGGCACTTTAATTTAGGGATTGAAATGTACAACATGTAGAGGTATGTGTATTGGCCCAAGATGCAGGTACTAGTAGCTATGTTCATAAGAGGATGCATGCATTGTTGTACCAACAAACCTAGTAATAGGAAATAAGGTGTATACCACCCCTTACCCATATCCACTCATTCATGGGAAATAATTTCCATGGACTTTGTTAGATGTTTACCAACAACTAAGAAGCGACATAACTACCTATTCATGGTAGCTGAAACATTCAACAATATGTATGTTTTAATGCCCTGTAAAATGACCATCAATGGGAATGAAGTAAAAAATTGTTCTTTGGAAAGGTATAGGTGCACTTTTGGATACCAAGGATCATTGTTTTAGGTAGGGACAAAAAATTTCTTAGTGCATTTTAGACTACATTTTGGGAGAAGATGGACATGAATTTGAAGAGATCTACAACATTCTATCTACAAATAGATGGGTAGGAAAAAGGAGTCAGCAAGAATCTAGAGCAACTTTTAAGATATTATAATTAGAAGAATATGGAGACCTAGGATGAAAATCTATTATATATGTATAACACTCTTATAACAGAGAAATTCACACTTCTACAGTAAGTCCCCATTAAATTATTTTTTTTTGGATATCTTCCACCTTCAAGTTTCGATATTGCATATGGGTAGCAAGGAGGAGTAAGGGAGGATCTTACAAGTTATGCCTTAAGGGTTGAAAATTTTGTTGAGAAGATTATAAATATCCATATAGATACTCAAATCACTGCAGAATTCAAAAGGAAAATATAGGGTCAAGCATGATCAACAAAGAACATAGAATTCGTTCAAGATGGGAGACATAATTGAACAAGGATAGGTTATAGGATATTGGTAATAAAATCAAGGCTCTACAAAATGGTCCCTTTGAGATATTGAAAAAGGTGGGAGGTAAGGCCTATAGCCTCAATCTATCCCTATACATGTGCATTTACTCAGTTGAAAATGTAGATAATTTAAAACTCTATGAGCTTTACATGCTAGAGAAGGAAGAGGGATAAGTCCTACATTCTATGGAGGATTTGACACCAAATTCTCAGGAAGAGTTAACAAAAGATATAATCTTGCAAATGAGATCCAACACTACAAGATAAAGGAAACATTACCTTTGGAATATTTGGCTGAAAGGACAACTTTTGGGAAAAGGTAACTGGTACACACTAAAGAAGGTGAAGGAAAACATTCCTCACCTAATTTAGTATAAGATTTTGTGGGCCAAAAGACTCCAAAAATGGGGAGATGTGATATGGGTTGGATCATTATATTATTTTTCATCCATCTCGATTCCGTCAAAGTGAAAAAAGTGAAGAAATAAGGTGACAAGACCAATTTTACCAACGGGACCAAGTTTGGTAGATAAGGGTCTGAAACAATTTGGGAGAATTTTGAGGCATCAAATGGAATTTTTTTGAGGTAAAAAATTGTTGATTTAGCGTCACACCTTTCTGATGGCATAAGAATCACCTCAATTGGAGTCCATATGCAAAATCTATGCCAATCAAAAGTTCACCTTCTTGTTTACACCACCATAATTTGAGAGGATGCCGCATCATCTCCAATAACACATGGAAAATGGTCTTTACATATGATTATGATGAATAATACTCTAAAATAGTCAATATTGTAACTCTAACTAAGAGTTGAGGTAGTCAAACCTAATCACTAATAGGTTGTTGGGTTGTGTTATAACCGAGACACTAGGAGGAAAAGGGGTTCCATTATTTTCAAGTTTTTCTTTCTCGATAGATGAAAAAAGTAGGTAAGCAGGATAGGGAGAGAGCACATAAATAGGATTTGTGTACTCTAGTAGCCCACAAGCCATATATGCCATACTTCCTTGTACTCACAACTATTTTCTATTTAGAGATAGAAAGGATAGCAACCTCACCTTCCAACTGGGTTTTCTCCCAAAAAGGTATCAGATGTTATATTTTGTTTCAAATGTGATTCGTGAGTTTTTATTTCATTGTTCTATATTTTCTACATAAATTCTAATTTGCATGCATATGCAATACACTAATCTATATATCTAGAAATATAAATATAAATAAACCGTAATAGCATAGGTTTTGGATTTATAAGTACAATTTATTAGACCCATTGTGACAAACCTTCTAGAGGAATATCAATAGAAATTTACAAATAACATTTGATATTATAATTTAAAACTAATGACTTCTTCATAATACACTAACTTTCTCTTAATCTTTACTTTTTTACTACAATTATTTTTTCTTAAATATATTTGTCATAGTACCTTAATAATATTTCCATTTTGGAGGAGTTTAGGCCTCTCCCTCTTAAACATTTGGTGTTATATCAAACTTAATTTAATCCTTTAACTATGATTATCAAGTATAATTCATCAGAAAATGATGTCACAGAGTTACAAAAGTATAGTAATATAAAACGAAATCCTTTCATAAATATAATTCATTGTAATAATTTCTTGTAATATATTATAATTTCATGATTGCACTAGAATTTATTATTAAATGTTATAATAATTGGTATTATATTATAAATTGTGTGGAGTGATAGGCGGAGCATGTCTCTTTGATCCTAATGAACATAAATGATATAGATAGCTTTCACATTAAGTATTTCCTAAATAATGAGTTGAAGGCATCGATGACACTCTCAAGCATTTAGTATGTTACTCAATCATAACATATCCATTGCTGCTATAACTAGATATTAATCCCACATTATTTGGTTATTTTTACTGGGAAAACTTCTAAAATAACAAAAAATAGTGAATATTAGTGAGAGAGAAATTTCTCTAGTTATTCACATTAGTCTCTTTCCTCCATGTGAAGCAAAAGCCAAATGAAGAGGTAGATTGTGTGGAAAACAAAGAAACTTCCTTACTTTAAAGGAACACCTAGGGTGAGAAAATAGAAAATTATCCCACCTCCTCCTACTATAATCAAGGTCATAAAATCAATGCATTAGTATAAAGAGGCCATTTCATATGGCATTTAAGAGGAAAGAATTAGCCAAGAACTTGTCACCTCATTTCAATATGAAGGATCCAAGAAATAAACCTAGCCAAATGAAGAGGTAGATTGTGTGGAAAACAAAGAAACTTCCTTACTTTAAAGGAACACCTAGGGTGAGAAAATAGAAAATTATCCCACCTCCTCCTACTATAATCAAGGTCATAAAATCAATGCATCAATATAAAGAGGCCATTTCATATGGCATTTAAGAGGAAAGCATTAGCCAAGAACTTGTCACCTCATTTCAATATGAAGGATCTGAGAAATAAACCTTAAGGGCTCTCTTCCGGTAGTTCATTCTAATTCCATGAAGGGATACACCATCCCTCATACTACTTTGATTAATCCGCTTATATGTGAACATGTACTTTGATTAATCCGCTTATATGTGAACATGTAATTCTTGGACAAGGATTAATGCTTGTTGTTCAAGCCAAAAAATTAGAGCTAGATTTGGGACGCATGATAAGGAATCCAAATGTCCTACAGACCAATTTTCATTTGGCATTGGTGGTATTTTATTTTTCACTCATGTAGAAAGAAAGAAAGGAAATTGACAAATTAGTGTATCTATAGAAGCTTACGCCAAGAGAAAATATGTCTTGCAACAATTATTTTTTCATGTGTGGTGATATCAAGGGGTTTATGGAGATTTTATATCACTACAAATAATATTGAGCAAGTCATGCATCTCTGTATCATAGTGTCTACTAAGGGGGAAGGGAGGAAGAACATCTTGGCTCAACAAAATCTTCAAGAAAAATTGAATTTGTGACCAAAATGCGATGAAAGTTTGGAGACACAATTTTCAGATTTTAGATTTAGATTGTCCATGATCTCCATTTTTCAATCTACGTTTTGTGTCTATAACAAGACTCATCTTCAAGACTAATGTGGAAAGAGAAGAAAGTAGTGAAGTAATAAATACGGGAGAGATGCCAACAAAGAGGAGAAGAGTCGACCAACAAATCTAAAAGATAAATAAAACCCTAGAAAACTACAAAGACAAAAATGACAATAATTAAAAAGAAATTAAATATTTAATCCATTTACTTTTATTTTAAATAATTTCAATTTTTATTTTTATTTCTATAAATGATTTTGATTTATATTAAATTAATTCTTTAATAAATTATTTCTATAAATTTTTATTATCGAATAAAATAATCGAAAAATACTATAGTTTAATTTTATTAAGAGAAATATTTAAATAAAGTAATTGTTGTCGTAGTAGTAGTACTACTACAAAACAAAGTTATTAGAAATCCTATTACTAATAAAATGCATTATGATACTAATAATAAAGTTTATTATTAGTAATTTTATGGTTTAATATTATTTATATTTGATAAAGTAATAACTATAATGCTAATTAGATTAGGAATAATTTCATTCTTTTAATTATTCTTAATCTAATTATTATTATAGTTATTACTTTATTAAGTATAAATAAGATTAAACCATAAAAATATTAATAATAAACTTTATTATTAATATCATAATGCATTTTATTAGTAATAGGATTTCTAATAACTTTGTTTTGTATACTAAGAATAATAAAAATATTATTGTTAGCTTTATTTTAATATTTCTCTTAATAAAATTAAACTATAGTATTTTTAAATTATTCTTTTTAATAATAAAAAATTATATAAATAACATATTAAAGAATTATTTGAATATAAATAAAAATCATTTATAGAAATACAAATAAAAATAAAAATTAATTAAAATAAAAATAAAAATAAGTGAATTAAATATTTAATTTCTCTTTAATTATTACATTTGTTTTTATAGTTTTTTAGGGTTTTCTTTATCTTTTCGATCTGTTGGTCGACTTTTTTCCTCTCTGTTGGCATCTCTCCCATATTTTTTAACTCGCTACTTTTGCTTCTTTGCATATTAGTTCTGAAGATGAGTCTTGTTATATACTTGAAACATAGACTGAAAAAGGAAGACTGTGGACAATCCAAATCTAAAATCTCAAAATTCTCACTATAGAAATCTCTCCCATATTTATTGCCTCGCTACTTTCGCTTCTTTTCACATTAGTTATGAAGATGAGTCTTGTTATAGAGTTGAAACATAGACTGTAAAATGGAGAGTGTGGACAATCTGAATCTAAAATCTCAAAATTCTCACCACAAAAATCTACAGACACAATTTTGTCTTTCAAAAATGGAAAAAATTGAGCTCATATTTGATTCTAATGTTAGGTACTCTATTAGAACAATGTACAACATAAAACACCCTATTATCAATAGTGGAAAATTGAACTCATATTTGATTCTAATGTTAGGTACTCTATTAGAACAATATACTACATAAAACACCCTCTTATCAATGGTAAAAAATTGAACTCATATTTGATTCTAATGTTAGGTACTCTATTAGAACAATGCACTACATAAAACACCCTCTTATCAATAGTGGGAAATTGAACTCATATTTGATTCTAATGTTAGGTACTCTATCAGAACAATGTACTACATAAAACACCCTCTTATCAATGGTAGCAAATTGAACTCATATTTGATTCTAATGTTAGGTACTCTATTAGAACATTGTACTATATAAAACTCCCTCTTATCAATGGTGGAAAATTGAACTCATATTTGATTCTAATGTTAAGTACTCTATTAGAATAATGTACTACATAAAACACCCTCTTATTAATGGTAGCGAATTGAACTCATATTTGATTCTAATGTTAGGTACTCTCTTAGAACAATGTACTACATAAAACACCTTGTTATCAATAATGGCTTGTCCTGTAAATGATATCAATCTAGCCTATCCACATGACTTTCTTGATCATTCAAAAAATCTTCCATTGTGACTCAATAATTTACCTCTCTTGAAGAAACTAAAATTTATATCCTTATTTCAATTCTATTTTTATACCTACTAAATATTTATTGTAATTTTTATTTTTATTTTTAATATTTTATTATTCTTTTTTATTTTTCAGTTTCTTTTTTTCCTAATACCTACATATATATATTTAAATAATTTTTTAAGATATCCAAAATCAATTTATGTAATTTCTTTTTCTTCCCGAACACTGATACATATAGTCCGATTTTAAATAACCATTGCCATACATACGTACTAAATTGGCATTATTAGAAAATTGACATAATTAATCAATTTAGTATATAAAGTGAAAAAATGTTAAATATATAAAGTGATTTTGAATGACTTCCCAACCTAATGTGTACTCTCAACTAATTTATAATTTAAATTAATGTCATGGAAAAAGGATTATAGAACACAATTTCCATTAGGTTTTAATAAGGATTTAGAATTTCAAATAATTTTAGTATTTTATTTTTATATATATATATATATATGCGTTTTTTAATTTAATGTGATAGAAATGTTGTAATGTTTAATTTTTTGACTTAATTAAAAATAAAATAAAATAAAAACATAAAATAATTGTCTTTAGTATAGTAGAAATGTTGTAGGGTTTTGTTTAACATTTTCACATTCTAACCCATGATTTGTTTCCATATTATTCTTAATCTAAGGTTTCTTCCCATGATATTTTTCTATAATGTGATCTATTTAAAGGCTAATAATTAAACCATTCGAGATTGAATCAAGCACCAAGTGACATTAAATTTCTTTCTTGAAGTGCTAACCTCTTTTAGACTAAAAATCTATTTGATCCCTCACAGTGCATGATAGATTTGAATTTTTATAAATATAATAAGTAATATAATATAATAGTTATATTTATCAATGTTTATTTGATACGTCTAAAAAAAAGTTATAACTTATGTTTATATCTTTTTTTTTTACATAATCGGTTGCTATTTATATTCCAAAAAAAGATTTAGGAGGCTAAGCTCCTAAATTAAAAAGCATTATGCCCGGGAAGAAAAGAAGGAAAACACTATAAGGGAGACAAAATTCCTCTTTGCTCCTGTCATTTCTAACTTTTTGAAAACCTGGACAAGTATAGATTCTAATGAACTGGAATAAAAATAAGCAAAATTTGCAATGTGTGCTTAATTTATGTTAATATGGCCGATTTGGTGCGCAGTAGATTCTTCAGGCTTGGTGTCGACATCAACACTCCTTAGGCTTGAAGAGCTGGTGTTGGGAGCGTTTCTTTTCTCCATCATAAACTTCAGAATGTTGATGGATTCCTGGGCATGGTTGCATCTGTTGGAGAGATCGTTAAACTGTTCCTGAAGTGAAGAAACTCTTCGAAGGAAAAAATTGATGTACGCCTCATGGTTCTCGCTGGAGATTCGGGTATGAATGTCGATTTTAGCATCCAACATCTTCTGGTGAGCACAGATTTGTTCCAGCTCTACTTGCAGATCGGCGCAGTGGAGACAGTCTTCGCTTCTTGCCATTGCGAGAACACAAGCTATGAGGAGGGCTCTGCTAAGGTGTAGATCTGACGAGCCTGGGCGAAGTGAGCTTGGGGGATGAGAGAAGAAGAGGAGGGAAGGGGGTCGATGGTTCAGTGTAGAAGAGCGGGAAGCTACCAACGGGAGGAGCCAAGAAGAAGGGAAGATGTGGGAATGAGGGGAGGAGAGAGAGAATAAGAAGGTGGGATCGAACGAGGGGTAGATGGAGAGTAGAGAAGAAATCACGAGAAAAACACGGGGAGGGTCACGGGGAAGGAAAGGACTGGGTAGAGCAGCATGGGAGATGGGACTGAAATGAGAAAAGTGGATCAAGTTCAAAGATTCAGCTAAGTGGTCATGATTATGAGGACTAACAAGGTAGATTTTTGCAGAGTTCAGGGCCTGACATTTCTTGAGGACGTTGCGGGAGTCTGAGCCAATTGATTTGCCATTGTCCATTCTGAGCATTGAAACGAATTTTATCAAGGTAGATAGTGTTGGGATTCAACAATATTGCAGAGGAGATTTCCTATGGGTCTGCTACATCCTTGATTGGCACAAATGTTAGCTTCCTTGTTAAGAGTTCGAAGAACATGGAAGAATTGAAGATCAGTCATTTGATGAGTGAGACCTTGACACCGGTTGATGGCTTGTTGGAGAAGCACATTAGAGGCATTTCGGTTGTGGACCATAAGACTGATGATGGTTGTTGAGTCACCAAAGATCATTGCTTTGTTAATTCCCAGTTTTTGAAGTTGGATGAGCCCTTGATAAAGAGCTAGAGCTTCTGCCCTGTTGTTGGAGAGAGGGTCGAGCCCCCATTCATAAGTGATTCTGATATCTCTGTTAGTACTGTAGATGACTCCACCTACCCCTACTATTCCAGGGTTAGATTTGGAGGCTCCATCGAAGAAGAGATAGTGGGAGTTGCTATTGTTGAGCCAAGTTGAGAACTCCTCTTCTTTCAATCTTACTTTCCACCTATGTTTAGAAGTGTTGAGTTGGCTACTGATGTTACTTCCACTCTGGTTGCTATTGCTTTTATCCAACAAAGAACCTATGAAGTTCCTTTCTTCAACACAGAGACCAGTGATATCAATTTGCTTTTGATTTTTAGCTGAGATGGTTTCTAAAGTAAGACTCTTTGCCTTGTTACAAAGCTTCCTTGTGATGGTTTCTTTATCTTTGAACACCATGCGGTTTCTTGCCAACCAAATGTTCCACGGGAGGGAGTAAAGAATGGTATCCCAAACCCTTTTGACTATGTTGTTATTCTTTTGTTGCCATGGGTAGCTCTTCTTCCAGAGATGCGAAACTTCTCCAATGGAGTTATGGGGATCCCAGTGGAGAAGGTTGTTGAAGGATATTTCTCTCCAACAGGAAGTGGTGAAGGGGCAGGCGATAAAGAGATGCTGGATGGATTCTTCAGCAGCTTGGCAGTTTGGGCATCGGGAGGGACCAATTATGCCTCTTTTTTTCAAGTTGTCAGAAGTGAGGATTTTCCCTTTTAGGAGAGCCCAAATGAAGAATTTAATTTTTGGGATGGCCTCAGACTTCCAGACAGTTTTCCAATGATTCCAAATGGGTGTGGGGTGTTCGCTATTACAGATATACTGACGAGCAGCTTGAATTGTGTAATTTGACCTCGAAGGATACCATCGAAAGTTGTCGATATCATTTTTTTAATAGGAACAATGCTATGGAAGTGAGCTTGGAGAATAGCGAAACTCGCCTTGAGGTCTATGGGAATGGATGGAAAAGTCCATCCCTTCCAAATCTGAGATTGGGTATCCCATTGGGAGATCTGATCCAGATAATGAAGCCCTATGTTGTCAAAGAAGGAGAGAATTTGATCAATTCCATCTTGGCTGCTGATAGGCTGTTGTCCCATAATTTTTTCTGCTTTGATTTTGATATTGCTGCCACCCCTAGGATCTTTAGAGATGTTTTGGGCCAAAAAGGGGATTGCTTTCTTGCACAATATCCAGATTTTGGTGCAACCTCTATTGGGGATATCGCTGTCCAAAAGGTACTATCTTGGAAATTTTAGATATTTGGCCTCCAACCCTCTTTTCCACCAAGTTGAATGGGTGCTGATAAATCTCCAAATGATCTTGCCACCAAAAGCCCGATTTAGTAACTTGGGAGATCTGATTCCTAGTCCTCCACGATCGTGGGTTTGAATGATCTACTTCCAACTAACAAGATTGAGCTTCTTTTTTCATTTTTGACCCCTTGCCAAAGGAAGTGGGGGAGAATGATTTCCATTTTATGATGGAAAATGGCAGGTGCTTATAGAAGCATAAATTGGTAAAAGGGAAGAGAAGATCAACCTGTTTTCAGAAGAATAAGGCGACCTATTGGATTGAGCCGTGTGGAACCCCATTGATGCACTTTCCTTTTCATTTATCTATGATGGTATCCCACACTTCAGTTTTCAGAGGACCAACACTCACTGGCATGCCCAGATAAGTGAAGTGCTCCCAATCTAAATTGCAAGGGACCCAAAAGGTGCTAGCGATGTTATGAAGGACTTGAGCTGTAGTGTTCCAGCCATAGATGCAACTTTTGAGTTGATTAACCATACCTCATAAGTAGCTCATGTATTTGTCCAAGAGGGCTTTGAAGTGGCGGGCTATAATGTTGGAAGCTCCTCTTATTAACAAAGTATCATCAACAAATTGAGAGTGATTTATGTTTTTGACCCCATTCTCGAATTTAATGCCAGTAATGAGACCGACCCTCCGATTGTGGTCCAAAGCTTTACTAAAGGATTCAACCATCAAGATGAACAGATAAGGAGAGAGGGGGCAACCTTGTCTTAGCCCTTGAGAAGATTGGAAGGAAGGTCTAGGTCTGCCATTAACAAGAGGAGAAATCCAAGGGCCAGAAATGCAAGCTTTGATGACATCAAGGAAGGGCGTAGCAAATCCCATTTTCTTTAGAACAATGATGAGGAAGGAATGCCTGACTCTGTTGAAGGCATTTTCCAGGTATAATTTCAAAATAAAACCTTTTTCATTTCTAGATTGGCTGGAATGAATAGCTTCTTCAACGAGGAGGATAGAGTCAAAGATTTGCATGTTGGCCAAGAATCCTCCTTGGTTTTTAGAGATGATCGAAGGGAGAAGAGGTTTGAGGCCAGTGGCAAGGATTTTGGTCAGGATTTTGTAAGAGGAATTTCAAAGAGAAATGAGTCGAAATCGGAAGAAAGATGAATGGTGGTTCTCTTTGGGAGGAAGGGCAAGATGGGTGGCGTTGGTGAAACCTCCAATTTTTCCCTTACGCTGAATCCATTTTATCATTTTGACTAGATCTTTTTTAATTGTTCCCCAGTAAGCTCTGTAGAAGCATATTGGGAAGCCATCTGGTCTAGGAGCTTTGTCCAGTTGGAGAGTCCAGATAGGTTCTCTTATTTCTTCTTCTTCAATCTCCTTGACCAAGCTATCATTTATATCCTTGTTGATCCCAGTAGGGAGATATTGCAGCAAATCTGAATAATCTTCCTCTCTTTCATTTCTATCAGGAGAGCACTGTAATGATCTGAGCTGCCTTTCTAATAGCACGTTGAGTGGTTTGAAGATTGCCTTCTCCATCATTGATAGATGTAACATTGTTCCTAATTTTCTGAACTTAGCCTGCTTATGAAAGAAAGCAGAGTTTTTGTCTCCTCCTTGCAGCCATAGCTGCCTTGATTTTATTCTCCATTTCTACTCCTCCTCTCTGTTGGTGCGATAAAGCTGGAAATAGAGTTTGCTTTCACGGTCCTTGTCTTCCTGCAGAAGTCCTCGTTCCTCTATTATGTTGTGAATGTTTTCTAATTTAGTTTTTATTTCTTGTTTTTCTTTCTCAGGCTCCGTGTAGCAGTTTTTTGCCCAATCCTTTAAGGCGTATTTAGTCCTTTTTAGCTTATTTTCCCATATGTACCCTGATGATCCTTTTATGTGTTGACACCAATCTCTTTGAATGATTTCTTTGGCAGCTGGGATGTTATTCCACAGGGGTCTATATTTGAAGGGGATGGGCCTTAAGGCGCAGTGGGCTTCAAGGACAACAGTAGTGGGATAGTGATCAGAAGCAGAGAAGGGAAGGATGGTGGTGTAGGCAGTAGAAAAGGAGGAGAGAAACGTGACATTCACCATAATTCTATCTAGCCTCTCCATGATATTGCCTTTGCCCAACCTGCGATTGCTCCAGGTGAACCTTCAATTTTTTGGGACAATGTCAATAAGATCGTGATCCTGCATGATGGTCTCCAACTGCGTTTTGTAGGGATCTGGATTGAAGCAACCTCCTCTTTTCTCACTTGAATGTAGAATGAGATTGAGGTCTCCCCTAAGAATAATACTGTTGTTTTCTTCTTCATCTATATTTGATTTGATGGCAGCCCAACACTGCTCTTTATCTCTATAATGGTTTAGTGCATAGATGTTATAAATGACTATCCTTTGGCTATTTCTAATGTTCTCTAGAATGGTCTTTATCCAATGCTGGCTAATTATGTCTGTTATGAGATTCCATATGCTGTGATTCCATAGGGTTGCGATTCCCCTGGAAGCGCCCCTTGATTCGCAAATGCTGCCATTGTACTGATTTTGTTGACCAATGATTCCTTTCATTTCTTGTTGTCCTTGTTTTGTTTCTCTTACCAAAAGAATTCCAAGTTTCTCATGATTTATAAGATCTTTTAAGGCAACTATTTTGGAGGGGTGCCCTACTCCCCTACTATTCCAGGAGAGAACTTTCATCATTGAGTATGAGGGGTACGAAGAGTTGCTCGCCCTCCTTGCTCCTTGTGTACTGTTTCTTTTTCATATTGTCCCAAGATATATGACTCTATGGGGTTCTGAGTGCCCATGGCGATATCCTTCTGAGCATTTTCATCTCTCTGCTGCTTGGCAGACTTCCTTCCTGGCCCATGCTTTTTTTGTGTGTCCAAAGCTGCTCCATGCTCTTTCGAAGTGCTCCTGGTAAGTCTGGATGAGGGAGGATCTTGGGATAGGGAAGAGGAGATAAGCAGGGGGGGGGATCAAATGCATCAGCTTGGGGCAAGGGGGTGGGGGGATTATCTTCAGGGGGGAGAGGACAGAGAAGGGATTAGAAGATGAAGGAGGAGGAGGAGGATGGGGCGAGGGAAGGGAGGAGTTAGAGGGGGAAGAGGAGGAGGGAAAAGAAGGATTATGAATGGGAGGATCAGAGACAGGGGGTGTTTTGGAGATGGGGGCTGTCTTCTTTTTCTTGACTATTTCCCATTGCTCATCGTGTGAAACATTCTCTACATCAACTAATTTAGTACAATGGTTGGAAAAGTGGCCATATTTGTGACATACCTTGCATTTGAACAAGATCTGTTCATAGTCCAATTGCTGGATATGAGTCCAATCATCCACTTTGAGCTTGATGGCCTTAGGAAGGCCTTTGCCTAGATCAACTTCTACGCATATGCGAGCACAAGCTTGCATATTATCTTTCGGCTCACTATGATCAATGAATCTTCCAACAACATTCCCGATAGCTCGAACCGATTCATCTCCCCAACAGTGGAGGGGAAGGTGAGGGAGCCTAACCCAAACTGGAACAACACTCGGAACATCCAGCTCGAGATCGAAATCCAGAGTCCATTTGTTAAGGTATAGGCCTCTAGAGTCCATAAAATATGGACCATTTCTGAAGATTAGATCTTTGTCTTCTCTTGACTCGAAATGGAAGGTGAAATACCCTTTCCCATAGAATCAAATGGAGATTTTTCCTTGAATTTTATCAGCCGAGTTTCGTTCTACCCATCTCTACACTGTCTTCGGAGATGGCTAGAGACCAGTAAATTTTCTAATGAGACCTCGATCAGCTAAAGAAAGGGTGGCCATGCGAGGTAGAGCTGGAGGCAAATTGACTTCTTGCAGGACATCGAGCTTCTTCACAAATTTGGAGATTGTTGGGCGTGGTCATTGAGGAGGTAATGACTTAACCAGAGCAGAGAAGGCTTTTTGGGTGGTGGCTGCCTCCGGTGAAGCTTCCAGAGGGGCCATGGCTGATAGTTGAAGGCCAAGCCAAGTTCAGAGACGGCTTGACCTAGCGAGAGCAGGGCGCACGTGATCGTTGCCTAACATTGAAAACTCCAGAGTTCTTAATTTCTTAGGTTTATATAATACATGCTTATATATTTTTTTTCCAAAGGAAAAAACGAAACTTTTTATTAAGTTTATAAAAAGTTTACATTGCAAATGCCGTGGCATCACCGCTCCTACTGAGTTCTGTCAAAACTGAATTACAAAAATTTTCTGCCTTTTGTCTGTAGACAGTTCCATTCGGGTGTTGTCGCTATCTCTGATATGCGTTGTCCAGTGGTTCTTTTGTGCGGATACACATAACAGTAACTATATATTGTTCATGAAGAAAACCAACATAAACCGGGTCTCCTCAGATTTGAGGAAAACAACCCGTCGTTGTTCATGAAATGTTAAGTAGGCCGCACTATCATAACTGTAGTGATTTTTAGGATTTATATATGGTACAAAATTTTGTTGAAAGTAAGCAAAAACAAAAATTCCTGCCAAAAATATCAGAAAGGATGGTGATAAGGTGGCTATTCCAATCTTCTGATTTGGCCTTGATCGACTTCTTCTATTTGCCAGCTGCCCAAATCCTGTTGAAGACCATCTTTAGAGAGCTGATCTGCCATGGCATTTCTTTCCCTGAAAATGTGACATATGGAAAAACTGTTAAACATTGATTTCAGTCTTTGAACTTCCCCCAGAATTTGTTTTAAGACCTGATTTCTGCATGTACATTGACCATTTACCCATCTGATCACGTTTTGGGAATCCCCAAAGATTTGAATAGTGAGGGTGTGCCTTTGGATGAGCCAGCATAAAAGGAGTTTTAGGGCATTCAGTTCTGCATAATTATTGGAGCCTATTCCTAGCCCCACAGAAGCTTTTAGAGAGTGAGTTGGGTTTATATGGATGACAAGTCCTGCTCCTGCTATGTTATTTTGAGATGCACCATCGAAGAAAGCCCAAGGGACTCCTTCTGAGATCTGAACTTCAGGGACAATTCTTTGGGAGGAGGTTTCCTTAGGTTCTGGAAGGCTTGAGAAGATGGCAGCTCCCTGAATGGCAGTGAGAGCTACAGGAGTATCTTTGTCTTGAAAGATGCTCCTGTTTCTAGCTATCCAAATCCCCCAACTGATGATTAGGGGAAGGTTGCGCAAGTTTCCATCCGCATGCTCATTCCACCACTTCTGCCAAGCTTCTTGAATATTGTTGCCTTCCCAGACGAGCTGTTTGTTCAAAATGTTTCCAATCTCACACCATACCTTTAGTGATTCTGGGCATTTAAGAAAAAGGTGGTTTACGGATTCTGCTTCTGCTTTGCATAAGGTGCATCTCCCAGGCCCGTGCATGAATCTGGTCTGCAGAATATCCCAAGTTGGGATTTTGCCCCTTAAAATGCACCAGAAAAGGATTTTAGATTTTGGAGGGCTCTTGAGTTTCCACAGTTGTTTCGACCACCACTCCGGATCTCCCCATCCTTTCCTTGTCATAAGGAAGTTATACCCGTTCTTTGGGGCATAATCCCCAGATTCTACATGAGCCCAGATTAGCTCGTCTTGCCTGTCGCTCAGCCTTACATTGGACCTGAGGAGTTCCTGAGTGAAAACATTCCAATCATTCCACCATCTTTGCTCCAGTTCCAACTCTTCTCCATTCTTCCAAGCTTGCCCCCAGATGGTTGAGAAACCTGGTTTCTCCACTTGACTGAGGAAGCGGAGATCTTTCCCTTCCAACTGCTGAACCAGGTCGGGGGAGAGGGCATAGTTTCCATTGCAGCCAACCCAGGGGTCCTTCCCGATCTTTACCTTTTCACCATTCCCGATCTTCCAAGCTAATCCTTGCTCAATCACCTTAAAAGACTCCAAAGTGGCTTTCCAAATAGCAGAAACATTCTTTTGGGTCTTATTTGGGCTCCTGATCCAATCTTCCAGGGGAGTTGGATCTATGTATTTTCTTTTTACCGTTCTTGTCCAGAGATTTTCCATCTTTATGAGGCGCCAACCTGATTTGGCAGCTAAAGAAAGTCTGAAATCTGGAAGGCTTTTAATCCCCCAGCCACCCCAATCCTTTGGCCTCGCCACTTTCTCCCATGCAACCCAAGGGAGAACCGAGGATTCTTTGGTCCCTGCCCACAGAAATCTGCTGCATATTCTCCTAATTTTCTCCAGGACTCCTTTTGGGACCCATGTTAGAGCTGCCCAGTAAACTGGGATGGCTAGAAGCACGGATTTTATTAAGGTCAATCTCCCTGCTCTGGATAGCCATTTGAAGCTCCAGTGACTGATTCTTGCTTCAATCTTAGCGATTAGCCAGGACCAATCCTCCTTCCTATAATCATTTGGCTTCAGCCAGAACCCCAGGTACTTGAAAGGGGCGCCCATGTCGCTTACTTCATATGGAAAGAAAGAACTGAACTGCTCCTGTTCAAGTCTGCTTAAACCTTCTTCAATGATTTGAGATTTCCTGGGATTGATCTGCATTCCAGTAGCTTTCATAAAGAGGTCAAAGATAGATTTTAGCTCCCTAAGTTCATTGGGGGATCCATTAGAAAAAATCAGGATATCATCTACAAAGAGTAGGTGAGATATGAACAAGTTTATTGCTGCCTCAATACCATTTATCTTACCTTCCCTTTTGCTTTTATGAATCAGCTGGCTCAGGCCTTCTGCCACTAGAAGGAAAAGCAAGGGGGATAGAGGGCAGCCTTGCCTCAGCCCTCTCTGTCCTTTGAAAAACGAGGTGGCAGCACCGTTGATGAGAATAGCATAGCTGACATCTGTTATACACCCCATGATCCATCTGATGAAATCCACTTTGAAGCCTAGGTGCGTTAGGAGCATGCGAATGTATGTCCAGTTTATCCTGTCATAGGCCTTTGAGAGGTCAATTTTGATCACTGTTTCCTTCTTGTTTTTCATCTTAACACTATGAAGGACCTCCTGAGCCACACCAATTGCCTCATGGATTTGTCTTCCGTTCAGGAACCCAAATTGTTCAGGAGAAATATGCCTTGATAAGATTGGTTTGATCCTGAGAGCTATAACTTTTGCGATTATCTTGTAGATGCTGTTGCATAAAGAAATAGGTCTGAAATCCTCAAAGGATTCTGGCGCTTCCTTTTTAGGGATGAGGGCGATGAAAGTTGCATTGAAAGGACTGTAGACTTCTCCCTTCGATCTTGACTCCTCTACAACTTCTGTGATTTCTTCACCTATCTGCTCAAAAAAATGGAGGAATAGCTCTACTGACCAGCCATCCGGGCCAGGGCTTTTCTCTTTTGCCATAGACTTTATTACACTTTCCACCTCCTCCTTGGTGACAGGGTCCATTAGTTGGTCCGCTTCTTCCTCCTCCACATATCTGTGGAAACACTGCGCTGTTTGGATGACTTCTGCTATGGTGATCTCACCAGGGTCTTTGAAAAGGGATTGGAAATGATTCACCCCGAGGGATGCAAGAGCTTCGAAGGTCTTGGCTTCCCTTCCATCTTCAGCTTTTAGGCTCCATATAGTATTGGCACTCTTCCTCCCTTTAGCATAATTATGAAAAAAGCTAGTGTTTTCATCCCCTGCTTTAAGCCATATTGCTCTGCTCTTTAGTCGCCATTCTCAAAACATGCTTTTATATATATATATATATCCAAACAATTTTAATATTCCATTTTTTAAATAATTTTTGTTTTTTTATTTAAAAAAAGATAATTATATAATTACATAATTATGTATATAGGAATTTTTTAGTTTAAGAGGAAGTTTTAACTTATGTTAGTATCATACAGGCTCATATGAATTTTTTTTTGTTCATATGACATATATATTTAATTTTTTCTCTTTATTCTATGGTAGAGATGTTGTAATGTCTTGTTTAACATTTCAAACTCCAACCCATGGTTTTTTTCACAATATTCTTAACCCATTATTTTTTCCATGGTATTCTTAACCCATGAATTTTTTCTCATGGTATTCTTCTCTAATGTGTTATACTTAAATGCTAATAATTAAACCATCCTAGATCCGTCTTAACTTCTGATTGACCAAGTGTCGAGAGGGATCAAATCTTTCTCTTTGGGTGCAAACATATATTAGAGTGAAAAGAGATTTGATCACTCTCATCCATTTGTAGATCATCTAAACTCATTTATTATAAATATTAGTACAACCACATTAAAAATATTAATGTGGGGTATATAGCTGTAAGCTTCATAGATATAAGAAAAAAAACTATTGCAACAAGAAGAATTCCTTACCAATGCACACATTTCCCTGATTAACCATGAATAAAAAGGTTATGGATCAAATTTAAGTTGAGGAAAAAAAGAATTACACATATTATTGTAAAATGGATCATTTTACTAAATAAAATTGGCTTATATATTAATTCCCCATCTAATTAGAATATGAACTTATTAGAATTACAATAATCTCAAATCCCTAGGAAATTGGTGGGGTGGCACAAATCTAATTTTTTAAATTTATTAAAATTCAACGCAAACTAACAAACTCTGTAACAACCATTGATAAGCATTCAGATGAAGCATATGCTGAGCATATTCCCTTGAGAATCAATCTAGACAATAAATAAAAAAATAAAAAATAAAGAGTTAAATCATCATCCACCCTAAGTTGAAATAGAGAGCCGAAAATGAAATTATTAAACCATACGTTGTAATCATTTTGACTTCCAATTTTTTTAATAAATATGATAAATCATATAATATAATATAATATTTTTTTTTGCCAACATGTCAAAAATAATTATAATTTTATGTTTATACTATACATGTTCATATGATACTTTTTGTCTATCTATTATAAATATAAAATTATTTTAACAATATTATGATATAGTTTGTAGCTTTATGCGATTTTTGGTTTTGTGAACAAATATAATATGTAAGATAATATAATGGTTGTATTTATTAATGTTTATATGACATATGTCTAAAAAAATTAAAACTTATATTATGTAATATTTTTTAAATTAAGTAATCTAATTTAAAATACAAAAATGATATAATTATATTTGAGATAAATCTTAAATTTTTAATTTATAATGGTTATTGAAAATATTTCAATATATTTCATAAAAATTAAATCCCTATTATTCATCTAATAATTATTTCAATATATTTTATAAAATAAATTCCCTCATCAACTTAACCATTAATAATTATTTATAATTAAATAAAATTATAAAACCCTTATTTCCATGAAAGAGCAAGTTATGTCATCGTTATTAGGAGTCTGAAATTTTACATATAGAATTTCATATAGAATAAAATGTATAACCACATTTGAGATTTTAATTTATGAAAGTCATTTAAATTATTTCAATAAATTTCATGAAAATTAAATCTTATATTATTTATTTAATAATATTTAAATATAGAGTATGAATGATAAATCTCTACCACCCACTAATATTAATAATTATTGTGCCAACACTCAATATGGAAGACATGTTCTAATGTCTTTGTCTTATCTTTTCCTACCATGTTCTATTATGTAAACATTTTGAGTCAATCAAGTTACATAAAAATTAAAATTAAAATTAAACTAAATTCAAGATAAAATAAATTTAATTTAAAATAAAAAAAGTAAGTAAAGTTTGTTACAATACTATGGATTAATATTATGGACCAATACCATTTTCCTAAACAATTGTAATTCATTTGACTCCCACATTAAATATGAAGTTAAGATGCTACATATATTTTATTTTAATTTGATTTGGTCACACATTTAACAAATTTACACAAATACTATGGATTTATACCATGTACCAAAAAGACATGTATGTGTGTGTGTGTGTGTTGTGGGGGTGGCGGGGAAGAAATCTAAATCTAAATCTATATATAAAAGAATATATATTTATATATAGATATTTTTTCTAGGCTATTTGATAATCAAATAAAAATTATTAAAATTTTACTTGAAAATGATATCATTATTATCTATTCATTATTTTTTTCAGCATACTGCATGAATGATAAAGTTCTGCCATTCTCATTATCTATTTATTAATTTTTTCAGCATATTGTATGAATGATAAATTCCTACCATACTAATACCTAAAAATCCAAGTAAGTCTCAGTATGAAAGAGATGTTGTAATGTCTCGTCCTATCTTTTCATGTCTTATTATGTAAACATTTTGATTTGATGACATTACATGAAAATAAAATAAAATTGAGTTAAAAAAAAAAAATAAATGGACATTATTACAATACGATAGATTCATACCACAAGTCTATACCATGTTCCCAAACAACTGTAATTCATTTGACTATGTAACTTTAAATATAAAAAGTTAAAATATCACTTATATTCTATCTTAATTTGATTTAATCACACATCTAACCAATCTACACTAATAATGTGGATTAATATTATAAGTTAATAACATAAATTATCAATAGCATATGAGCCAAATATATATATATATATATATATATATATATATATATATACACACACACATAAGAAAATATGTCTATATAGATATTTTTTAAGAGAGTGGCTGATAATTAAATAAAATTTATAAAACCCTATTTGCATGTAAAAACAAAAGTAAGGTATCTCATCTACATCAGCGCTCTCTGAAATTTCACATATCCAATAAAATGTGAGCCCTAGAGATTCGATAGGCCATAAAAATAAAAATAAAAAAATGAAGTAATGTATTAGTGTAATACAATTTGTGATTTGTTAAATAATTATTTTATTTTTAATCAGAGATTAAATATTTCTTTTAAGGTGTAAATTTCTCTTAAAGTGAAAAGAGATTTGATCCCTCACGATCTTTTGTAAATCATTTAAACTTGTTTATTATAACTAGCAATTGCACCAAATGTTGCAAATGAACGTCATAGGGCATAAATTCAAGAAGCATCATGAGATATATAATCATTGAAGATAAAATTTAGTAAACAAAATGCTATTCAGCTGTCTTAAATCATAAGCAACAGTTTCATGTGAGCTATTAAATCCTTGAAAGTGTCCATTGCCAGTGGCATATATCTAAAATGAAAGTTCATTTACCACCTGAAATTTGACAATCATATTCTGTTTTTTTGTCGAGCATAACCATACCAATTTTCACCATACGAAACTAAGAATCATGATTTTGGGGACTAGCTAAGGTATCTCCTTCCCAAACATTATGAAAGGAAATTCTAGGCATTGTCAAATTTAAAGATTATGTTTTGTTTTTAATCTAATTGTTTTATATTTAAGAGATAGAAAAAAAATAATTTATTCCAAATATACTAAAAGTAATAACTTCATCTATAAGTGTTCTTCTCCCTATTTTCTTAAGAGAAAACATTTAACTTCAGAAAATATTAAATTCAACATCTATTTTAATAAAAAAAAACATTATACTATTGAAATGAATACCTATTTCCTGATATAAAATTATCAATTAAAAATTTAATTGTGAATCAACATTGGTTGAAAGCATTCTAATAATGAATGATGCCACATATAAGAAAGGTTCAATGTAATAGGTAAGGAGATTATCCAAATGAATATCCTTTATTGATCAAAGATTTTTACAAAACATTCACATAATTAAAATTTTATCAAATTTGAAATTCACAAAAATTTCTTTCCGTTTTAATTACATGAAACTGTTACAACAGAGACACTCTAAAAATGCCCCCATTTTTACATAAAATAATTGGAACATGATCACTCTATGAATTGGCATTTGAGCTTTCCAACACAAACTTTGTCCATTCTTTTTCTATGGAAGCAATTCCCAAATCTGAAGCAAGTTGTCATAAGTCAAGGTCTCTAGCCTTATTACATTCAATAGATAGCAACTGTTTTTCCAAGTCTCCTCAATTTTCTTCCTCCAAATACAACTTCACAACTTCCTAGTAATGCTTGTTTGCTCGGTAATGTCTTGGAAATTGTTGCTTTTGTTTTATCTAGGCCAAATTGTACTTTGCATATAGCCATGAGCTTTGCAAACATTGCAAGGGTTTGGTTGAATTATCCATAGAGGGGATTGTCTTTCAAGTCTATCAAATCTGCAGTATTCTAAAAGCAATTTATGGGAGAAAATTTGTTGAACTTCTTCAAGAACTTGTCTCTAGTGCGACAAAAGGCAGAGGCAGAATCATCTCAGTTGTGTGTTGAAAAGGACAATTCAGAACAACATTTATCAGGTTTGCAAGAATTAATACAAAGTTCCAATGTAGATATTGCATTTATTAAAAGGGAATGTGAAGGCAAGGTGCAAGAACCTATAACCCAATTGGATCTATCAACCTAGCCACAAGAGGCATTATTGTCCACATTATTTGAACATTTGTTTAGTTTAATTTGCACTCTATCTAAACATTTGTTTAGATTGATTTTCACTTTATCTAAGAAGAAGTCATATATTTTAATTTATCCAAATATAATGAAAGTAATAACTTACTCTATAAGTGTTCTTCTCCCTATTTACTTAAGAGAAAACATTTAACTTCAGAAAATATTCAATTGAACGTCTATTTTAATAAACTACATTATACTATTGAAATGAATATCTATTTCGTGATATAAAATTATCAATTAAAAATTTAATTGTGAACCGATATTGGATGAGACCATTCTAGTAATGAATGATGCCACATATTAGAAAGGTTCAATGTAACAGGTAAGGAGATTAACCAAATGAATATCCTTTAATGATCAAAGCTTTTTACAAAACATTCACATAGTTAAAATTTGATCAAATTTTGAAATTCACAAAACATTGTTTCCATCTTAACTACATGAAATTGTTACAACAGAGACACTCTGAAAATGCCCCCATTTTTACATAAAATAATTGGAACCTGATCACTCTACGAATTGGAATTTGAGGTTTCCAGCATAAATTTTGTCCATTCCTTTTCTATGGAAGCAATTCCCAAATCTAAAGCAGGTTGTCATAATTCAAGGTCTCTAGCTTTATTACATTCAATAGATTACAATTGTTTTTCCAAGTCTCCTCAATTTTCTTCTTGCATATACAACTTCACAACTTCTGGTAATGCTTGTTTTCCCAGTAATGACATGGAAATTGTTGCTTTTGTTTTATCTAGGCAAAATTCATCAATTTTATTCCTACAGATACAACTTCACAACTTCCTAGTAATGCTTGTTTTCTCGGTAATGGCTTGGAAATTGCTTCTTTTGTTCTATCTAGGAAAAATTGTACTTTGCATACAACCATGAGCTTTGCAAACATTGCAAGGGTTTGGTTGAATTTTTTGTAGAGGGGAGCTATATTTGAAGTCTATTAAATTTGGAGTATTGTAAAACAATTTTTCTAAAAGCAATGTATGGGAGAAAATTTGTTGAACTTCTTCAAGAACTTGTCTCTAGTACAATTGAAGGCAGAGGTAGAAGCATCTCAGTTGTGTGCTAAAAAGGACAATTTAGAATTAATACAAATTTCCAATGAAGATATTGCATTTATTAAAAAGGAATGTGAAGGCAAGGTGCAAGAAATTATAACCCAATTGGATCTGTCAAACAAGCGACAAGAGGCATTATTGTCCACATTATTTGAAAATTTGTTCAGTTAGATTCGCACTCTATCTAAACATTTGTTTAGCTCGATTTTCACTTTATCTAAGAAGAAGTCACATATATATCCAAAAGACAAAATAATCAGCTGTGAATAAGTCATATATGTCTGTAAGTGTTTGTTAAAAGAAATGTAGAGAGCTATGTAGGAGGCTCTTTCTCATATTCAACCCATGAAGCTAGACCCAAAACCAAGTCAGAGTTAAGGCCTGCGATTTTGAATATAGCTAGAGTACAAGTTTGAGCAAGAGTCAAAGCCAAGTCATAAGATCTGAAACCCACAGGCCCCATATTAAGCATGTGGAAAGTAAAGATAAAGCGCTATCTGATGGGGCCAACAACTAAATAAGGAATGATCTGTAATAATACTTGGAACTAATTATTAAATATGGACATGAATGGCACTCCTGTAGTAGAGTAGCCATAAAGGGTTTCCCAGAGATCATTTTTACCGTATGCATGAAGGTAAATGGGGTGATGTCATTGGGAGGATGCAATACTTGCTGCAAGAAGCAAACCAATGACAGAGAAAAATGCTACGGTCAATGGACACAGCATTGGGTGGAGGAATCTGAATCCTTGTTGCCAATGCCAAGCTTAAATTGTAATATCTATAAAGTCTCCTTTAATAAATAACTATTATTGTATGTAGAGAAATGACGTTGTATCATTGAATCTCCTTTTACTGTTTGATTTTTCTCGTTGATGTAGCGTAACAGAGAAGAATAATGTCAGGCCAGGAGTAACTCCAGTTTGGCAGAAAACTGATTCGATTTATTTCATTAGGCAGGTATTGTTATATACAAAGAATGTGACTGATCAGTTCATCTTCTGATGATTGTTCACATTCAAAATTCACCCAATCGCAGAGGATTAGGTGTCAACATTCCCCCCCTTAATCTGAAGGGATGTTGGTGAGTCCAAGCATCGTTCTGAATCTTTCAAGCTTTTCTCTTCCAAGCGCTTTGGTGAAGATGTCTGCAATTTGCTCATTTGTGGAACAATGACGGAGATGGATTGTTTTGGCCTCCACATGATGTCGAATCAGATGATATTTATTATTGATGTGCTTTGTACGATCATGGAACTTTGGGTTCTTGGCCAACTTTATTGCAGAGGTGTTGTCAATCATGAGTGGAGTTGATTGTACTTGTTTTACCTGCAAATATTCAAGAATTTTCCTGAGCCACACAATTTCTTTCATTGCTTCAGCTGCTGCCACGTATTCTGCTTCTGTTGTGGAATCTGCTGGAACTGATTGTTTGCGTGATCTCCAAGAGACAGCTCCTGATCCAAGACTCATAGCATATCTTGAAGTAGATACCCCAGTTTCTTTGTCTCCATCGAAGTCTGAATTAGAGTATCCAATAAAGTTGAAGTCGTCCACCTGTGTATACTTGATTCCAAGGTCTTGAGTTCCCTTCAAGTACCTTAGAACTCTTTTTGCAGCAGACTAATGTCCCTCACAAGGCTTTTGCATAAACCTGGAGAGGATTCCAACAGCAAATGAAATGTCTGGTCTAGTAGTAGTGAGGTAGATGAGACTTCCTACAAGCTGTCTATACTTTGTTGCATCCTCAAATTCCTTTCCTTCAATGGATGTGAGCTTTAAGTTTTGTTCCATTGGAGTAGAAAGAGGATTGCACTCTATCATGCCAAATCTGTTTAACAAATCTCCAATGTATTTCTTTTGAGAAAGAAATATGGATTTTGGATGTTGGGTTACTTCAATGCCAAGATAGTAATGAACATAGCCCAAATCAGTCATTTCAAAACTTTTCCCCAATTCCTTCTTTATGGATGTAATGTAGCTTTCATTGTTCCCTATCATTAAAATATCATCTACATATACCACAAGATATACAACTATTTTGCCAACTTTCTTGACAAATAAAGTTGCATCATCAAGATCAAAATGATTGAAGTTGAGTTTCAGAAGATGCTCAGTTATTTTTTCATACCAGGCTTGCGGTGCTTATTTGAGGCCATACAAGGACTTCACAAGTTTGCATACTTTTTGTTCATGTCCTTTCACAGCAAATCCTTCAGGCTGGGACATAAAAACATTCTCTTTTAGATCTCCATTCAAGAAGGCAGTTTTTACATCCATTTGATGGACTTTCCAACCGTTCTGAGCTGTTAGTGCAAAGAGTGTCCGGATGGTGGCCCATTTTGTTGTGGGGGCAAAAGTTTCCTCATAATCGACCCCTTCCTTATGTGAAAAACCTTTTGCCACAAGCCTAGCTTTGTGCTTATCAAGTGAGCCATCAGCTTTGTACTTGTTCTTGTAGACCCACTTGCAGCCAATTGGTTTGGTTCCAAATGGAGGATCAACCAGCTTCCAAGTGCCGTTCTTTATGAAGGCATCATAATCCTTTTGCATCGCTTCTTTCCATTTATCATGAGAAGCAGCTTCTTTGAAGGAAGTTGGTTCAAAATTTGTAGACAATTTCAATTCACAATCATAAGAAACATCCATATCAACAGGTGAATTAGAGTCATCCACATCACCTCCATTTTGTCGGTTTGAATTTCTGGTTCCTATTTTTCCAATTTCATCAAGATGAACACTTTCAAGTGTCTTTGTCAGCCACTTTGGGGGACCTTTCTGAGACGGTCCAGGCTGCTCTGTTGATTGAGTTGGGACTGAATCAAGATTGAGTCTCCCAATTCTATCAATTACATCACTTAAAGCATCATCCGTTGTTGGAGTTTCAGTCGAGGGAGAGTGTTCTTTAGAAGAAGATTCCACATGTTGATCTAGTATAGGAATCCCCCCTTCAAGATGTGGAATCTGATTATCAAATTCTTGAAATGATTTCGTTTTTGCGAATCTATCCAAACGATCAAGTTATCGCTCAACAACATTGTCAGATTTGGATGATTCAAGAAAAAATACATCTCTAGATATAACAAACTCTTTATTTACTTCATCATAGAGGTGGTATGCTTTGGAGGTGTTTGAATACCCCAGGAAGATACACTTACGACTTCTAGCACCAAGTTTGTTTCTATGTACCTTTGGTATCAAAGCATAACAGGTGGAACCAAAGATCCTGAGATGTTTTACCGAAGGACATGTCCATACCACAATTCATAAGGAGTCTTGTTTCTTATTGCATTAGATTGACATCTATTCTTTATATATGCAGCACATAGAACAACATCAGCCCAAAACATTATCTTTACATTTTTGAAGAAAAGCATGGATCGTACCATATTCAAGATTGTTCTATTCATTCTTTCAGCTACACCATTCTGTTGGGGATTATAAGGCACATTTGTTTGATGTTTGATCCCATGTTGGCGAAGATATTTTTCAAATTCATTTGATGTATATTATTTTCCATTATCAGTGCGAATAGACCCAATATGAGATTGTGCATCATTTTCAATCCATTTATGAAAATTCTTGAATGTTTGAAAAGAATCAGATTTGTTCTTCAATAAATAAACCCAACACATTCTGGTGTAATCATCAATAAATGTCATGATATATTTATTTCCATTTGCAGAAGGAACAGGCATTGGACCACATAAATCTGAATGAATGAGTTCAAGCTTCCTATGTGCTCTTAAATGTGAATCATGAAAAGACTGTTTTCTATGCTTTCCTAGAATGCAAGCATCACATTGCTTATGTTTCCTAGGAATTGTAGGCAAACCAGCAACACCATTTTTCTTCAATAAGTGGAGTCTGTCATAGTTTAAATGTCCAAATCTAGCATGCCATAATAAACTTGATGGAAGTGTACCTTCTTCATGATGAGAAATATATGAGAAATGTTGTGCATGAGCAGAGGTTCCTTACAGTTTGAGAAGCCTTTCTTCTTCTATTCCCCTCATGACAAGTGAGTGGTCAGATGCTTTTCTTACCTCAAGCTTGTCATTAAACATATGAATGGAGTGACCTTGCTGGCAGATGTGAACCAAGGACAACAAGTTTCTCTTGAGCTGTGGGAGATATAGAACATGATCCAGAAGAAAGTCTGGAAGACCATGCAGTTTAAGCCTGATTGTGCCAAGCCCTGATGGCTTGATTTTTGACTGATCTGCAAAGTATACTACTCCATCAACATTGTCAGTGGAATCTTCAAAAAAATCTTTTCTATGAGTCATGTGACAGGTTGCTCCTGAATCAAGCAACCAATCATTTTTTGAAGAAGCAAGTGAAGCATTAAACAAATCTTCATTTACTCCAATGTTACATTGTGCCTCAAT
The DNA here is from genome assembly GCA_031772625.1 of Pinus tabuliformis. Taxonomy (NCBI): domain Eukaryota; kingdom Viridiplantae; phylum Streptophyta; class Pinopsida; order Pinales; family Pinaceae; genus Pinus; species Pinus tabuliformis. The sequence goes on along the minus strand of CM062817.1, from coordinate 1,534,676,935 downwards.
ATAGTGAGTGGATTCAGGTGCTTTACCTTTGTCTGTATCATCAGTTTTACCTTTCTGTTGGTTTCTTTTCTGCTCAATTTTGTCCCATGGTAGCTTGCATGTAGAGGCATCATGTGATCCATTTCTTTTGCAGCGAATGCAATGTAAGTCTTCCTTTTCTCCTTGAGAATGTCTGCCCCCCCTACCTCTAAAATATCTTCCTCTTCCTCTTCGTCCACCTCTTCCTCTTGTAGAATCTTGAGCAGGATGCTTTTCTTTATGAGCAAGGCACACAGTCTCTTCAGAAGATTCAGGGGCTGTCTTCTTTCCAAAGGCTTTCTCTCTTTTAGCAAACTTTTTTACAAGAGAGTCAAAGGTTATATCTTTAAGATTTCCATTTGCTTGTAAAGACTCAAGATAATTGGAGTAAGTAGGATAGAGTGCCTTGAGAAAAGAAATAAGAGGGATATCCAGCTCAACCTTAGTGGATTTGATATCATGCATTATAGACTTTACTTCAGATGCAAGAGCAAGAGGATCATTATTTTTCAGTTCAAGAGTGAAGTGTTTAATCATGAGCTGAACAACTTCAAGTGCACAATGTGAGTCATAGAGTTCTTTCAGCTTTTGTAAAGCTTCAAAGGCAGTTGAATATGATGAAATATGGCGACTTACTTCTTCATTTACAGATGCTGCGAAAATTGCATAGGCTTTGTTGTTCTTGTTTTCCAAAATGACAAGCTCTTTGTCTGATGTAGGCTGCACTGGGTCATTGTCTCCTTCTCCGACACACACTCCTTTCCACAACCCATTGAAGATGAGGGTGTGTTTTATCATCTGGGACCATTCAGGATAGTTCTCCTTGCCAGTCAGAACTATTCCTACCATAGAGATGATTGAATGCATTCTGTAAAAAAAAAACTTCTGCTGATAAAAAAAACTTCTGCTGATATACAGTGAAATTGTACTCAAAAAAATTTCTGTGGGAAACAATTTTGGTTGTTTAATTCATATCATAGTCAATAATCAATCTTTCACCGCGAGCTCTACAAAGTTGGAGCAGCAACGGCATCAACCGCAGCTCTACAAAGTTGGAGCAACAACGACATCAACCGCGAGCTCTACAAAGTTGGAGCAGCAATGGCATCACAATTTTAAAGCTCACTGAAAAGACTAAAAAATCACCATAAATCCCTTTGATTCTCTAGACCTGAGCCCATAACCAGAATTCCTTCCAGCGCTAAAACATATGGCAGCGTTAAAAACATGGAGACCTAACATGGAGACCGAATCTTTCTACTGCTTTAAGGCTTTAAAAACATTAGCCACAACTGTGTACTAAACATGCGCCTAGGACTGCTCATAGAAGTCACTCTTAAGAGATGCACACAGTAATGTATACATATTGTTTAAGCACAACGTTTAAAAAACATATCGGACAGTGTTTAAAAACATATCGGACAACATTTAAAGCATAATGTATACCAATGGGACAGCATTTAAAAACATATCGGACAACGTTTAAAGCATAATGTATACCAATGAGACAACGTTTAAAAACATATGGGACATCGTGAGCTTAAGATACCAATACTGCAGTAACAAGTTTGAGGAGTCCCGAATTTTAGATCTGGAAAATACGGCGGATCATATCCTTTTTCAGCGTATGTATAATGCCTGGAATAATGGTTGCAAATGCAAATGAAATGTTTACCAGATGGGAGAAGTTCAAGAAATCAATTTTGCAGCATTAGATGCGTGTATATGAGAGATCTCAAGACAGCGTGGTTTGGAGAGGCGGTATTGAAGAGTTGAGAGGTGTATTGACAAAGTCTACATGGACAAAGTCTGCAGCAAGAATGTTGTTCACAGCATCCAAGGATGAAATAAGTTGATCGCTGAGGTGACAAAAGCAGTGCAAACTAACCAGGTCATTACCAGGACAGCGTTCAATACCACAGTCAATTCACATAAACTTGAACAGCGTTCAATACCACAATACACAGTGTTTCAATGGAATGGTGTGAATGGACGCCATAATAGAGATTCAAACCTTGAATATTCAGTTTCAGATGTGGTCAGAGACAGGCTGCAGCTTATGAGAGGCAGATGCGTTAGTTATGGACAGAGCCTAGTGGCACAGCTGAAAGGAATATGGACATATGCATTAAGGCAATGATACACAAGACAGAACAGTGCTCAAACCAGCGTACAACCCACAATAACAAAAATGAAGGGAGTTACAACTATTTTAAGAACTGGATCTGATACCATGTCAGGCCAGGAGTAACTCCAGTTTGGCAGAAAACTGATTCGATTTATTTCATTAGGTAGGTATTGTTATATGCAAAGAATGTGACTGTTCAGTTCATCTTCTGATGACTGTTCACATTCCAAATTCACCCAATCACAGAGGATTAGGTGTCAACAAATAATCATGCATTTAGGCACAAATTTAGGTCTGTTTTTGGGCACCTTCATAGACCTGTACCTAATGGATGAAACTAGTGTTTTGATATGCACTTAGATTTAATAGAGAATCATATTAAAACCATTTATTAACTTGGTTTCCTTTCTTCTCTGGACCATATTCTAGCAGTAATGTTACCTAGTTATGAAATCTGTTTGGCAAGATTACCCAGTCAAATTATTTTTTTATCAGAGCAAGTTATGTGCCCTGTGAAAATAGAATGAATTGCATTCCATTGTTATGTGAAAACATTTGACAGAGAATGAAAATAAAGAGGAGAAAAGTGTACAGTTGTGTGATGTGAACACTACAAATTATCAAAAACCAGGCAACAAAGGTGAAGGCAACTGAGGAAGCTCAGAGGGATACCAAGGCTACAATTTCCAAGGGAAAATTTCTAGCAAGAGCCAGAAAAATAATAGTAAATCAGAATTATTTTTCTATATTACAGTAAAAAAAAGCAAAGGACTTTAAAAAATTTACTTTGTAATGTTGGAACTTAAACAAAATGATTAGAGAAAATATTATAAATTGGTTTAGATGCAAAGAGAGGATAGGAGGAAGGACAACCTAATAGGAAGGTCTTGGAGTAGAATATTGCTCACACTAGGTGGAGAGGGTAGGAGGGACAACCTGACAGGAAGGTCTTGTTATAGAATACTGCTCACACTGGGTGGTGTCTAAACCGCTAGTGGGAGATAGGTGAGGTGGTCTTGTAATAGAATGTTGCTCACACTGGGTGGAAAGGGTAAGAGGGATAGCCTAACAGGAAGGTTTTGTAGAATAGTGCTCACACTAGGTGGTATCTAAGCCCCTATTGGAAGGTAGGTGACTATGACAGGCTAGAGATGAGGTCAAGAAACAAAACCAAACCAGATCTGGGCAAAAGCCAAACCAAAGGGTTGAACAAACATGATTGTCCACATTATTTGAACATTTGTTTAGTTTGATTTGCACTCTATCTAAACATTTGTTTAGCTTGATTTTCACTTTATCTAAGAAGAATTCATTTAAATATCCAAATTCTTACTGGTTCCCTTCACAACAACTTAATTGTTACAAAAATCCACCAGTTGTATTCTGCAGTTCACTGAAGTTTGGTGAGGATATTTCAAATTGATTCTATGTAGTTCCATGGATTTGTTGAGATGAAATAATGCTCAAGGAAAAATACGTTCAGAAATGTAAACTCCACCATCACTTTTGCACCATGTTGATTCTAATTTTCACTACAATAACCCATCTGCACACAGTTCAAGGTTGCTACTAAGTATGCTTCTTTGTTTAGGGGATATTGCATTGTATTATTATGTTGCTGAAGGATGAACACGTTTAGAGTAACAAAGGTAAAATTATAACACTCAGTGGAGGTTGCTAGAACAAGAATAAAAAACACAAGATATGGAACAATTGATAGTTTTGCGGAAAGATCTTCAACAAAAGGCAGAGGCAGAAGCATCTCAGTTGTGTGATGAAAAGGATAATTTAGAACAACATTTATTAGGTTTGCAAGAATTAATACAAAGTTCCAATGCAGATATTGTGTTTATTAAAAGGGAATGTGAAGGAAAGGTGCAAGAACTTATAACCCAATTGGATCTTTCAAATAAGTGACAAGAGGCATTATTGTCCACATTATTTGAACATTTGTTTAGTTTCATTTGTGCTCTATGTAAACATTTGTTTAGCTTGATTTGAACTTTATCTAAGAGGAAGTCACATATATATCCAAAAGACAAAATAATTAGCTATGAATAAGTCATATATGTCTTGAAGGGTTTGTTAAAAGCAATGTAGAGAGCTATGTAGGGGGCTCTTTCTCAGATTCAACCCATGAAGCTAGACCCAAAACCAAGTTAGAGTTAAAGCTTGAGAGTTTGAATATAGCTAGAGCAGAAGTTTGAGCAAGAGCCAAAGCCAAGCCACAAGATCTGAAACCCACAGGCCCTAGATTAAGCATGTGGAAAGTAAAGATAAAGAGATAGTTGATGTGGACATTAATGCCACTCTTGTAGCAGAGTAGCCCATAAAGGGTTTCCCATAGATCATTTTTACCATATGCACGAAGGTAAATGGGGCGCTGCCGTTGGGAGGATGCAGCACCTGCTGCAAGAAGCAGACCAATGATGGAGAAAAATGTTGTGGTCAATGGACACAACACTGGCTCGAGGAATCTAAATCCTTGTTTCCAATGCCAGGCTTAAATTGTAATATCTATAAAGTCTCCTTTAATAAAGAACTATTCTTGTCTGTAGAGAAACGATGTCGTATCATTTAATCTTCTTTCACTGTTTGATTTTTCTTATAGATGTAGTATAGCACAAAAGAATAATCATGCATTTAGGCACAACTTTAGGTCTGTTTTCGGGCACCTTCACAGACCTGTATTTAATGGAAGAAACTCGTGTTTTGATATGCACCTAGATTTAATAGAGCATCATATTAAAACTGTTTATTAGCTTGGTTTCCTTTCTTCTCCAAACCATATTCTAGCAGCAATGTTACCTAGATATGAAATTTGTTTGGCATGAGTACCCAAACAGATTATTTTTTTATCAGACCAAGTTACATGGCCTGTGAAAATAGAACAGATTTCATTTCATTGATATGTTCAAACATTTGACAGAGAAAGCAAAGCAAGAGGAGAAACGTGTAAGTTTTGTGATGTGAACACTACAAATTATCAAGTCCCAGGCAACAAAGGTGAAGGTATCTGAGGAGGCTCAGAGGGATGCCAAGGCTACAATTTCCAGGGGAAAATTTCTAGCAAGAGTCAAAAAAATAATAGTAACTCATTTTTTTTTTTCTAGATTACAGTAAGAAAAAGCAAAGGAATTTAAAAAATTTACTTTGTAATGTTGGAACTTCTTAAATAAAAAGATTAGAGAAAATATTATAAATTGGTTGATATGCAAAGAGAGGGTAGGAGGAAGGACAACCTAATAGGAAGGTCTTGGAGTAGAATATTGCTCACACTGGTAGGAGGGACAACCTGATAGGAAGGTCTTGTTGTAGAATACTACTCACACTGGGTGGTGTCTAAACTGCTAGTTGAAGATAGGTGAGGTGGTCTCAGAATAGAATTCTTCTCACACATTGGTGGAGAGGGCAGGAGGGACAGCTTGATAGGAAGGTCTTGTAGAATACTTCTCACACTAGGTGGTGTCTAAACCCCTATTGGAAGGTAGGTGACTATGAAATGCTAGAGATGAGGTCAAGAAACAAAACCAAGCCAGATCTGGGAAAAATCCAAGCCACAGGGTTGAATAAACACAAGAGTTTAAGCTACAACCACAGCCAAAGGCACAAGATCTAGTCACCACAAGTAGGCCCATTGAAGGAGAAGAGAGGAATCTTGCTTATGGGGGCCATAAACTTGATGGAAGGTCTCATACGTTGAAATAATTACTCAACACAATGACATGGGAATTCATGGTACAGTCCCCTTCAAATAGTTGGAGGAAGATCAGCTTTGGACATTAGGGTTTCTTAAAAAGAAGCATTGTGGTAGATGGAGGGCGGGGACTAAAAACATTCGTTTCGAGACTACCCACTCCATCTTGAAATTTACATGCATAATTCCCAAAAGATTTCATCCAAGACCCTACATAAACTGAGAAACCTCTGCAATTTCTAATTTTCTGTAATAGAACTCCTGGCAATTTCTAGTAATCTATCACGGACCTCCTCACAGTAAAAACCCAAAATCATTAAAAACTAAAAACAACCGCTTCGAGACTACCTACTCCATTTTGAAATTTATCTGCAAAGTGCCCAACGGATTTCATCCAAGATCCTGCCATTTTGAAATTTACCTACATAGTGGCTAGTAGATTCAAGTAAGATCCTTGACGATTGAAATTTACCTACATAGTGGCCAGTAGATTCAAGATCCTGGATGACAGAAGTCCTTGCCACTCCCATGTGACATAGAGCGAACATGGATCCTAGAACAATGTTTCAAAAAACCTACAAAAGTGCTTATTTATATGGTTTCAAGGAGGTAAGATAGGTATAGTTTCAATCATAACGAGAACTTTAATCTAATGGTGGAAAACATTTTGATCATCTAACATCAAATCAGACAGACCATAGCAAGACAAGGAAGGCAAGAGGAGAGTTGATTTCAAAAGGGAACGACTTACGATGTAAATATGAAATTATTAAGACATAATTTGCAATCTTTCTGACTTCCAATTTCTTTTACAAATATGATAGATAATATAATATAATGTTTGTTTTTATCAATGTTTATTTGATATATGTCGAAAAATAATTATAACTTTACGTTTCTATGATACATGTTCATATGACATTTCTTATCCATCTATTATAGATCTAAAAATATTTGAACAATATTATGTTATGAATTGTAATTTTATGTGATTTTTAGCTTATGAACAAATATGATAGGGAATATAATATATAATGGTTGTATCTATTAATGCTTATATGACATGTATAAAAAAAAATTAAAACTTATATTATGTGATGTTTTTTTAATTAATCAATTTAAATAAAAACAAAAAATGATATAATTATAATTGAGATAAATCTTAGTTTTTTAATTTATAATAATTATGGAAATATTCCAATATATTTTATAAAAAAAATAAAATTTTATTATTCATTTAATAGTTATTTTAATATATCTTATAAAATAAATCTCCACCATCCACCTAACCATTCATAATTATATAAAACTATAAAAACCTTATTTCCATGAAAGATCAAGTTATGTAATCTCTCATCTCTATTAGGAGTTTGAAAATTTTCATATAGAGTAAAATGTACAATTACATTTGAGATCTTAATTTATGAAAATTATTTAAATTATTCCAATAAATTTGTGAAAATTAAATCTTATATTATTTATTTAATAATAATTCAATATATAATATGAATGATAAATCCCTACCACCCTCTAATACTAATAATTATTGTACCAACACAATGTGGAAGAGATGCTGTAATGTCTTTTTCTTATCTTTCCCTGACCTATTATGTAAACATTTTGAGTCAATCAAATTACCTAAAAATAAAAATCAAACTAAATTAACAATAAATAAAATAAAATAAATTTAAGGTAAAAAAAAAGAAGAAAAAAAGTAGGTAGACTTTGTTACAATACCATGGATTAATATTATGGACCAACACCATTTGCCCAAACAATTGTAATTCATTTGACTCCCACATTAAAAATAAAGTTAAAATACTACATATATTTTATTTTAATTTGATTTGATCACATATCTAACAAATTTACAGTAATATTATGGATTAATATCATACGCTAATACTATGTACCAAAACAACTGTAATTCATTCAACTAGGCTAACATTAATCATGAAAAAATTAAAATATTACTTATATTCTATCTTAATTTAATTTAATCACACATCTAATAAATCTACACCAATAATATAAATTAATATTATAAGTTAATACCATAAATTAAATTAAAAAATATATATTAATATTAAAATATATATATATGAGAAGAAATATATATATATATATATTTTGGAGGCTGGTTGATAATTAATAAAATTATTTATAAAACCCTATTTTCATGTAAAAACTAAAGGTATGTCATCTCCATCAGCGCTCTCCGAAAATTGGCACATGCAATAAAATGTGAACCCGACAGATTCGGATAGGCCAAAAACAAGGGACAAGTCCTTTTGTTACGTGGCCTGAAGCGCTGTATACGCGTGACATAAATTCTGATTGGCAATTGTGATTCTCTAAACAACCATTCCAATTATTTGACTTCATCCGAAAATGCGCTTTTTCTTTATAATTATAAATTCTCATCGCTGAGATTTGTATCCACAAATTCAGATCGTGTTCCTGTCTGAAAGAGGAGCTAGCTTCGTGACATGTTTATCGAAATGCCGTGTACACTCTACTCTGAATTTGTGAGCGCGTTTTAAATGTGGAAGCAATCAGAGATAATGCATCAAAACACAGAACTCACCAGTACACTTGCCTTCATCCGATGGTGATGCATCAAAACACAGAACTCACCAGTACACTTCTCATATGAATAGGTATTTATATACAACTGAAAAATTTTTAGAGTGGCTTTTTCAAGGAGTGGTATTTGTCAATGTATCCGCCGAATTCTAAAAACTACCTGCTAAATTCTCTAATTCTCTAGAGGTAACCAGCTACTCTATCTACTTCATTAATGGAAGTGGTTAGAATTATTATTGTTTTCTAACAGAAGCTCTAGTTAGGTTGATGTCATTTTTATCGAAATGCCGTGTACACTCTACTCTCTGAATTTGTGAGCGCGTTTTAAATGTGGAAGCTCCTGTTATGGCTAACCGTGTTGGCCCGCCAGCTGTGACAATGCCAATTCTGTTTAGATGCTTATAAATAGTGACACTATGTCTCGGCACCTTCACCATCTCGAAGTTTTGCTTCACGTCTCCTGCGCAGTGCAGACTTTTCTTGCTTGATTCGTAGGCTTCGATAAATTGTCCAAATAATAATATGTCATGGCATCTCTGCAATTCAAGGTCGCCAGAAAGCCGGCCGTTCTTGTCGCTCCTTCCTTGCCTACTCCGAAAGAGTCTCTATACCTTTCCAATATCGATGATCAAGCAGGTCTCAGATTTCATATTCCGACGATTCAGTTCTATCGTTTCGACCCATCAAAGAAGGGTCAGGATCCTGCCAGAGTTATTAGAGAAGGGCTGGCCAAGGCTTTGGTCTTCTATTATCCCTTTGCCGGGAGACTCAGAGACGCACCCGCCGCTAAGCTCGTGGTGGACTGCACGGGTGAAGGCGTGCTGTTTGTGGAGGCTGATGCCGATGTTGCTCTCGCGGAATTTGGAGACCTTCAGCCGCCATTCCCCTGCTGGGAAGATCTGCTGCACTACGCGCCGGGCTCCCTAACTCTTACCAACTCTCCCTTGCTTCTTATTCAGGTAAATTCATTTATGCTCATCATCAATTCAATTAATTTTCGCTTGCATTTGCCATCGGCTGTTGCCTTGGCTGCTATTTCTTGGAGTCGGAATTGCGTTTTCTGAGCCTACTGGTTATCATGAACTTTCAGGTAACGCGACTGAAATGCGGAGGGTTCATATTGGCCGCGCTGTTGAACCACACAATGTCAGACGCCCTTGGCTTCATTCAGTTCATGACCGCTGTCGGAGAAATGGCGAAGGGAGCGCCGAGGCCTTCCGTTCGTCCGGTTTGGAAAAGAGAAATCCTCCGACCGCGGACGAATCCGGCTGTTAAATTCCCCCTTTACGAGTACGAACAAATCGAAGATAAGGATGGGCAGATGGTTCCCGTCAACGAGATGACCCACAAATCATTCTTTTTCGGACCCAAGGAGATGGAGTCGTTGAAGACCCAAGCAGTAGGCCAAGGCACAAAGCACCCAACATTCGAAGTTCTATCGGCGTGTTTGTGGCGTTTGAGGACCAGGGCTCTCCAACTGCCTTGGGAGCAAGAAGTTCGGTTGATATTCCCCGTGGATGCTCGAACCAAATTCGACCCGCCGCTTCCTAAAGGCTTTTACGGCAATGCTATCAGCTTTGCATGCGCAAAGACGACCGCAGGAGAGCTGGCAAACCAACCGCTGTCTTTCGCTGTGAAAGAGATAAACAAAGCGAGAACGGCTGTGAACGACGAGTACATGCGATCAGTGATAGATTTGATGGAATTAGAAGGGCGCCCTCACTTTACAGTGGTGGGATCCTTTCTCGTTTCGGACGTTACCAAAATCGGTTTTGGGGATGTGGATTACGGATGGGGAAAAGCGGCCTACGGAGGGCCTGCAAAGGGGGGAGTGGGTGAGGTGCCAGGCGTGTCCAGCTTCTTCATCCCGCTCCGAAATACGAGTGGGGTGCAAGGGATATTGGTTCCCGTTTGCTTGCCCCCTGCTGCTATGGAAAGACTTGAAGCAGAAATAACTGAAGCCACGAAGAAGTCCGCTCCTCCTTTTCTACATTCCTCTCTGTAGGAACGAAATAGCCTAGTCTAAGTCTGTGTTGTTGGTAAATTTTCTCCTAGTTCAGTAAGAATTTGTTCACAGGTTTAAGAATTTGCATAATTCCGACCGTCTATGTAGCTTTACAAAAATATTATTTAAATAACAAAATTAGCAATTGCACCCCGACTTTGTACACGGGATAAGTTTCACACAGTAGGATAAAAGGTTTATTTTTGGGAAAAAAGAAAAATGGAATTTATGGAGCTTTGTATTTATGCTGTTTTATAATTTTTTGAGTTTTTCAGTTTAGCGTATTATCATCTCGTGTTTCAAAATTTTCTATATACACTTACAATCTAAACAATCAACAATTTCTTAAAACAAAATATTAAATTAAATCTAAATAAAAATTTGAAAAAAAATCTAAGAATAAAAATTTAAAAAAAAAATTCTATAGCTACTTACAATCTAAACAATCAACAATTTCTAAAAACGAAATATTAAACTAAATCTAAAAAAAATTTGAAAAAAAAATTGAAGAATAAAAATAAAAATTAAATTAAATTAAAGTAGTGAACTAAAAATAATTTTAATTAAAAATTAATTTAAAATAACTCAAAGTATAACCATTAATTTAAAATAGCTCAAATTATAAGGCAAATAGATAAAATTCAAATTTATATGCTAATATTATCATTCAAACAAAAGTTAAAAATATATTAAATAATAAAATCAGAAATTAATTTACTAAACCAAAACTAATTACTTAAACTTAAACTAAATTTAAGCTAAAATAAATTAGTTTTTAACTCTAATTAAAAAAACGAGTTCACAAGTCGCTTGCCCAACAACTTGTATGATTAGATTATATCTATAATTTTCATTCATTTGATACCCAACATGAGAATGGAAAAGTATTGATCTAGATGGGTCTAATATTGTATACAAGTACATATTATTAGAATGCCGCAACAGATTGCATAATTAAGAAAATATCATAAACAAGTTGTAGCGATAATTGGACGTCACAGGCTAGTTGCGAGAAGTCCAATGATTATCACTCTTGGAGGAAACAATTAGGTGAACAACTTTTACCTCGTTCCTTTTTCCTTGAGATTTTGTGAGTACTTTTGTGCCCGCTTACACTCAATTTATCATTTTAGAATATAAGAAGCAATTGGTGGTAATGGTTAATTATATGTGTGTTTTAATTGGTGTTGTGTTTATATAGCAAACAAATTTTGGATTTGTAGTAGTTTTAGTTTTTAGACAGTTATGAACATTTAAAAAGAAAACAACGCTTTTGAAAAATCCGAAGGTATTTTATGAGTGTTATTTAATTGGGAAGTTTAGATGCAGACACTGCACTAGTTGAGAGTGTGGAGGATTATGGTGATGGGTGTGGGGCCTATGGGATGTTCTCCTGCAAAGCAGGTCATGGGAAGTTAAAATGGCAAGTGTGATCCCACTCTATAATGCGATGCCTCAATCTTGTTTAACTCGTAGTTAAGGACTACAGTGAATCAACTCAATACCCAATTCAGTGGCCACATTTATACATTTGCTGATAGCTTCTCAGTCCGCATGGAATTGGAATCCGACCCTAAAGCACATAGTAATATATAAATTTATTATCCCACTGCTTATTTTCCATCTCATGTATCTCATGATCATGAATTGATTGGTATATTACTTTCTAGGATTCGAGAACGCGAGAGACGCTTGATTATATCTATGTGATCCAGGATGATGATGCCCTAGCTGAGAGACGCTTGATTATATCTATGTGATCCAGGATGATGATGCCCTAGCTGTGTCAACTGCAGCCATGCTGATTATACCATCACCTTTTGTCCACCATTAGTTGCCTCTAGCCTTGTCAATCGCAACCATGCCAATTATACCACCACCTTCCGTCCATCATCAGCTTCCTGTTAGACTATATCAATTCTTCTAGTTTTCTTCATCAAAATCTTCTTAGACATATAATTGGCCTTATTAGTTAGTAAGTATAGCAATATTTTTCTCCTGGATATGGATGAAAAAGAAGAGCTTCCAATTATCTACATACCTAAGTTTTCCATGCCTGGCTACTCTCGCTATATTGTTTATCGCTTGTATTACCCCGATTTCTAAATAAAAGTTTGGAGTGGAACAGTTTAAAAAGCCTTCATTAATGAAGGATATCTTAATTAAAATTAATCTTGCCAAGTTAGAAGGGAAAGCCCTTCAGGTTATAAATTTGCCGAGCACACCAACATCAATAGGATAACTCTGTGTTCATGAGATTAACTCAAAATCCAACATAACTCATCCAAGCATCAACATGATTCCACATATTTTTAATATTATCATATATTTAAATTGAAATACTCTATCGAAATTAAAAATATAACTTTTTATTTTTTCCAAAAGGAAAATTGTTATTTGAAAAAATATCATATACCTAAAATTTTATAATATTTCTAATTAAAATTGGTAAATAAAATAATTTTAATATTTCACTAAATTATTAATGCGCTAGTTAATATTTCACTAAATTATTAGTGTGCTAGTATAATAAGAAGATTGACGTCATAAACGACTACACCACAACACCTTGATATAAAATGGCGATTTAATAAAATGCATATACCGTACCTGTCTTAAAACATATGTTTAACATTGCAATCCTTGAAAGACAGGGTGGTATTATATTTCATTAATTTGACAAAATACCATAGGCGGTTATTTGCATGGCCGTAAAAAAACTATTGATTTTTTTTTTTTTTCTAGTTAAGACTAACCTAAGTACCCACGGGGGATTTGAACCGGTGAAAAAAACTATTGATTTTAACACCACATTTAATTTTCTTTTATCAACGATGTACATAGTTCTACTTAAACGTCGTAGTGCCATATATTCAAATAAAACATGATGTAAAACAAGGGAAGCTGCAGAGGCAGCAAGTCCCTGCATTAAGTTCAGCCTGAGAATTTTCCACAGTTCAGCGTGAGAATTTTCCACCCAGAGTGAGTTGAACCATTGTTACAGTATGTCTGAAGTTGTTGTGCTCTCATTTCTGAAGTTGAAGTCGTGTAAGTCTGAAGTTGTTGTGCTCTCATTTCTGAAGTTGAAGTCGTGCATGTTGTTACAGTATTTCTGAAGTTGTTGTGCTCTCATTTCTGAAGTTGAAGTCGTGCATGTTGTTACAGTATTTCTGAAGTTGTTGTGCTCTCATTTCTGAAGTTAAAGTCGTGCATGTATTATATTCTGTAGTTTCTACAGCATTGACACAGCAGAGCGTGTCACGGCAGAGGGTAGCAAATGATGATGGAGCGGTTAATACGGTAGAGGGTAGCAAATGTTTATTATTGAAGGGGATGATGGATCAGTTAATGCAGCGTTTTTATAACTGAGTTGACAACCAACTATTTCCAACTACCTTTGATCATTCAAACGCTGAATATATTTTAATCGTTTAACATCTAATCTAAGGGCAGAAGGTTATGACACAAAGGCGGAAAGGGAATGGTATTGAAACAAAGAATACAAGTGAATGGATGTATTACCCAGGTGTAGTCTGAGATATTCGCATCCTCGAGGAAGCCATCTGGCCGTACTCTGACACAGACTAAGAAATAACACAGTGGCATGTGTCCCATCACCATCAATCCAAGAGTTGGAGCTTCCAGAAAGAATGCAGATGGAGATCATCGGTCCACAACGACACCGCGGGCCAATCCAACGGCGCAGAATAGCAGTCGCTCCAACACACATATTGCCTTTTGCATGGATTTCACGTGTCAGCAGCAGTGCATGCATTTCCCACTAGGCTAGCGTAACCGTAATTAAGTGTTATTGCGGTCGAATAGCTCAGTTCAGAGGGAATCGCTCTGGAATTACAGTGACCGCCATTACTGGTACGCTGCCCTGATAATATTTGCAAGACTCACTGTAAACATTTTTTACCCTGACAGGCTGATTTGCCCATGGATTTCTTAGTTTTTACACGATTTCATACAGCAAGTCCTTATTTCTTGAAGAAAACTTTGTTTTCCGTGGTGACTACTGTAGATACTCTGTAAAGTTCTCATTTTAGTATTTCGTTATTTTTTGGTAGTCTGCTGTTCCTGTGAATGACAAAAGGTTCTTGATGTCAAGAATTAAGAAGTAGTGGAAACGGATTACGCGTTAACGCTGTTTACAAGGACATATACTTACAGATTCTCTTTAATGTAATGCCAGTGCCGATGGCATGCTTTTTGGAGCCCTTGGAAAGTGCCCGTTGTGTGAAGGTGGATTGGAATATTCTGGTGGTCAGTACAAATGTCTAGGCTAGCAAAGGCACCAACAATGGAAAAGCAAGCGTCCCAGCTGAGAACACCAGCAACAGTATTTCAATGGCCTTTCGTCTGCGAAGTAAAGGCAAGTTCCCCAAAATTTCTTGAGATGAAGAATAGGAAAATGTCCGGTTGGAAATTGCGTTGTTCTTGTTCACAAGTTATGGAAAGGTCTGATGAAATATTACCCTCTGAGCTTTAAAATGTTCTTGTAGTCCTCTGTGTATATTCTATGTTCTGTTGGTATAATAGAAATTCTTGAAATTAATGCAATAATTGTGGAAACCTGTACAGTAGTATTAAAATTGCATGTTTGAGGACTCGATGAAGAAGGCGGCTCTGCGATTCCATGCAGTACGCAGATAAGAAAACTTAATTTATTAATCCTCATAATTTTTTTTAAAGTCCAATAGAAACCATGCATGCATAGAGAAAATATTCGTTATTAACAACAACATGCCAATGACCAGAGCCGAATGGTTGAGCCTTTGTGTTTCCGCCATTTTTTTTTAACTGTTTAACTTCCAGTCCCAAAGTTAATGGAATGACGAATATAGTGTGGACGCTCTGTATTTATAGCAGACTTGAGATAATACAAAATGTTGATATTTCCCTTTTTTCTTCAGTTAGACCAATTCTATTAATTGCAGAACTAAAAATATCCAGTAAAATGCAGAAGAGTAAATGTAGATTTCAGAATTTTTGGATTCCTGGACGTTTTCAATCTGAAGACTTTAGCTAATAGCTAATATTAACTTTAAAAAAATAATAGGAAATTTGTGTGCAGTGAGAATGAGCAATAAGCACCGAGTACATAGCATTAAATATTCTGTCGAGGTGGCGGACATCCCGCATGCAGCCGGGTGCTTATTGCTAACCGTGCAATGTGGTCCATTGTTTAGATTCCATTTCGAAGAAGTCAGTGTCATATGAATTACCTGGGTCAGCTTAGTCTGGGTAAGATTTTAGCTCTAAATATTTAGAAACGGTGTGTTAGCCAGTTATATCATTGGGTAAATTATCTATGTTTATTGAGAGGATTTCGCTGATACACACAGAATATCATGTTCTTAAATAAAATATGTTGTTGACAGAGACTTACTTAACTTTTCCCAGGTTGTTTCCAGCAATGGCGTTCACTCGGAGCCTTCCCTGCACTCAGGGCCGTAATCTGAAGGAGTAAGTCGGCGGAGGATACCGAAGGCTGCCCACTGCCCAGCACAAGAGGGTAAGTTGTTGCGTGAAGGAACCTTGAAATTTAGATTTCAGTGAAAATTTTGAAAAACAAAGTAAATACAACAGGTTTGATTTAACTCATTGTAATATTTTGAAAATCTGCTGTAATAGACTTACTTATTTGCAGCAATGGTGTTCGCTCGGATCCTTGCGTGCGCTGAGGGCCGTAATCTGAAGGAGTAAGCTCAAGAGGCAGTTCATTACCTCTGTTTACATCTAAACATAAGAATAGAAGACGTGTCATGTAAACAAAAGAACAGAAGATTGTATGCGACACCTAACAGTTGTGGCAGGAAGCGGTGGTGGCATCAGTGCGGTGGTGCTTCTATATCATAAGATGGTTTTCTATTATACAAAACATATTTTGATTAACATAAAATGCCTGAGATTTAATGCTCGCATTAGTCCAGCATTAGTTTGAAGTTAAATTTACAAATTTGAAGCAAAAATATGATATAACATATGCTTTCCGCCCTCTTGCCTCAGGAAGAGGCCAAATAAGACCATGAAAAGGCCAAATAAGACCATGAAAAAGAATACTGTTAAAAAAGTTTAAAAAGTTTGGATATTCGCGATAGGAGGTGACTATTCATGAATTTAAGCAGGTTAAACTAATGCTAAAATCGAACAAATCGATTACAATAGTCCCTGGCCATTGATGGCAGGGACTAACTGGGGAGGATCACTTTGAATGCTACCTAGTCTAGCGAGGTTATAATAAAAACGTCAAATATATTGATTCATTCATTGATTGTGGGCTTGCTATTTCGTACAACTGAGTATGACATTGGAATTTGGCAGTGTCATTTGCCAACTTGAATTTGAAAAGTTATTAAAGCTATTTTTTAATGCTACAGTTGGAAGAGTACCAGTTTTGTTAGGTTGACATTGACGGATAACAAATCTGCCCATATCGAAATGCTAAAAAGATCAAACTTGTTACATCACATTATATATATAAAACAAAGATCGCTATGGGGTGGTATATCGCTGTTTATTTGCCTAATGGTATTGGGTGGGTGGGTGGTATATCACTGTTTTTTTGTATGTATGAAGGTATTGGTGGGATATCACTGTTTATTTGAATTTTATGAATGAATTGTGTTATTTTAATTTACTTAATTACAATAATATTGATGAAAAATATATTATTTGAAATATGAAATAAAACTATTTTTATTAATAAAATTTATTAACAATTAAAAGTATTTTATTTTTTTTAATTATTATTAATATAATTTTATTTTTCAAATATTTTAAAACTTTAAAAGTATTTTATTTTTTTTAATTATGTATTAATATAATTTTATTTTTCAAATATTTTAAAACTTTAACATAAAAATATTATTGTTTTTACTTTTAAATTAATAAACAAAATTGCATTTTATTTTAATTTTTGCAACTTTTTCAAATCAATGACTTGAAAATTTTAAGAATATTATAAAACTAACATTTCGTTTATTACTTCTAATTATTGGCTTTGTTGTACTTGATTTATTTAGCAATATTTCATACTTATATGAAAAACATTAATTTTATTGTATGTAAATAAAAAATAATATTTTTCCATTTAATTATTAAATTTTACTATTAGACTAAAAAATATTAATATTCTAAAATATATATATATATATATATATATATATATATATATGTTATATATATATATTATATATATATATATATATATAATTGAAATTTAAAATCTTTTTAAAGATGATAGATGATAATTATTTTTCTATTGGACATAAAGTTAATATATAACATTAAAATTTAATATTGTTTTTGCTAAAAAATTTTAAATGTCATATATTAACTTCATGTTCAATGGAAAAATAATTATACATTTAGCATCTTTGAAAAACTTTTAAATATCAACATGCTTCAATTTTCAAAGCTACTGTCACCAAAAGAAAATTTATATAAATTGGTTAAACAAATTTATAAAATTAGAACAATCGACTAAGAAATTAAGTTTTTTATATAAAATTATATTTTATATAATTTAGAATCCATATAAACTATTAATTTTATGGAATTTTATATTAATTTAAACAAAACAATTTTTTTTTAATTTTTTTAAATTATTGAAATAGATTAATAAAAGTAAAATAATATTTTTTAATTAATAATTGAAAAAGACAAAAAAAAATATCGCTAATTGGTAGGTTATCAAAAACTGATTGAGGTCGGGGTCTTACATCCCTTCAACCCCTTTAATCCTACATGTTTCAAACTTGCACATTTCACTTCCAGATGCAGATTTTTGGGAGCATCTAACATGCATATCCAATGTTGAATAAACTAACCCTATGAAAGTATATTAAGACGTGTTTTTAACGATATATAAGCGTAACACATTAGTATTTCTTGATATAAGTCCAAAACTTCGGGAAGCGAGAAGAGATAAGTGCTCGCAAGTGTATGTCGTATTCCCTGAAGTTTTACCGGTTCAAAACTGTTTCTTATTAAAAATGTTGTTAAGCTCCATTAAGTTTTTCTCAACTGCTACCTACAATTACAGAAGTGAACTGCAGTGATTTCCTTAATTTATGGAAACCAACTGTAGTAATTTCCTTAAATTACAGAAATCAACTGCAATTAATTAATTTCTTGTTGGGAGCTTTTCAAGTGGTCCATTACTCCATCTGGAGTTCTCTACCATTATCTGTGGAACACCTGACACATAGCCAACAAAAGCTTGATCGAAGCTTGGCTATATATTTATCTGTTTGGTCCCCAAGCTTGCATCTCAATCCCCTTTAGTTTTTACACCATCAAGTTGAGACAGTAGAGCTTGGAAGTGCCTTCCAGATTATATGTGTTCTTTTATTTTTTTGATTGAGTGAGGTTGTTATGTCTCCACCACGTACAGTTCCTAGATTTTAGAATTCCTTTCTCTTCTTTTCGTGCTGCCATGAGCTTATGAATTACAAGTTAATTTCAGGATCCCGCTGTTATTTGTTGCGTTCCAATACGCTATTGTTTGATGTGTTGAGGAGTGTGCCTACACATTGGAAGTGTGGAGCATTACTTCGCATGTTGAAAATTGACTTTCAAATTGCAATTCGATTTGCGAGAGTCCAATAGACCAGACTAGCGATTGTGAAAGAGACATAACTGTGCAAGTTTTGGTTCCCCGTAAGAACGTATGAAGGTCAACGTTTGTGGAGAAAACATCAAGCAAACATAAGAGCTGGACTGAGTTGCTGCGTGTGGGTTTTGTGGGAAATAACAGAAGAGACTCCCCTCAAATTTTAGCAGAAAGTTTGTTTTCTGAAGTGTATTTAGCATCAATGGCTGGAGGTAAGTATTCTTGGGCATCCAATTTTTATGATTCTTTACAATAAGTAATTTTAATGCCGCATATAAAGAATCGATGTTCATAGCTATCATTTGGTATTAGAGGATTACATTGATATGCATAACCATTCATTCGAGGTAGCAGCTTCATTTTTATTAATGCTCTGTCGATGAAAAGGAGGACTTCAGTTTTTATTGTCAATTCTTATAAAACATGTAGATGCTGCTTCTTTATAATGAATAATTATTATGTAGTAAAGAATCATTGTTAAATGGCTTACATTTTGGTATCATAGCATGAATTTATCTCTGCCTTGATGTGTATAAATTTATAACTATGCTTTATTTAATTTGCGTAAAGCAGTGCTTTAATTTTAATTTTAATCTTATTTATCTTGTGAGGAATTATTACCGTCATTTACCGTAATGCTGACATTTATGGCATTTTTTTTTTTACGAGAAACAGTTATATGGAGTTTGTTTAAAATGTCATTTTAAGTTACTCCTTTCACGAAACATTATTTTTACTCTGGTTAAGATTTGTTTATAATTTTATAAGTAAATTTTTAAGTGTTTCTTTAGTGCGGTAATTGTTTCTGCTTTTCATATTTTTAAATTGCTTCATATTAAACTGTGTATACGCCATTTCACTTAGCATGAAATGTGAAGTACTATGTATAGTTTTGTTTATGCAATTTATGTAAGAAACAATGTGTAGTGATCCATATAATTTTAATTAATTGTTGGACACCTAATCCTAAATGGGTTAGTGTGGAAGCTGAATAGACTAAGTAGTCCAAGAGACCTTGGGATGTGAAACCCAACGGTCACAACAATGTACTATAAATGTATATCAGTTGTTAATAAAAATTGTACTGCATGTTTTATCTTTCATATTCTCTCTTGCTATCCATGTGTGTTTAACATGGTATCAGAGCTGCAGGCGAATTTCTGCCCTGCCCAAATTTGAGCCACTTGTTGTGGCCTCTCTGTGCATGTCAGTTCTGTATTTCTGCAGATAGAATTGTCATTATTGTGTGCATGCCTTTTTCATGCTGCAAACTGTCTAGCTGACACGCACCTGCACTCCTACCTATTCTGCCCATGCTGTGCATTTTTGTAGCCTGACACATCTGCCCTCTGCGTGATAATCAGAGTCTGCCCTCTGCGTGATAATGGGTAACGCTTGGTATTCCCATCGAATACCTGCTCCTACAGTGTTGTCAGCGGTCCATTAGCGTTCCTTCTCTCTGACTTCTGTCGCTCAGATACACCAAAATTCTCCTTGCCACCCTAACGTATCTGACAGCTCTGCCTGATTCTCTCTGTGTCAAATCAATACCCATTTTTGCATTGAGCGCACTTCAAAGCTGTAGCAGAAGAATTGAACGGACGTAGTTATGAGTTTATCTTGGCCTGGATTATATGAACGTTGGTATTAATGCTCCCTCGGCCCTCACAATCCACTGTCACAGTCCCATTGCTCTTGTTTCTCCTCCAGGGAAAGCATTAGCTCGTATTGTCATTCCAGCAAAGAATGCCCCATGTTGTGTCACTGAAACTGCTTCCTCATTTCTAAGCTCTTCTTTTCTGTAAACTTGGGGACAATGACCTTAAGCACGCCATTCTTCATTTGCGCTTTGATTTGATCCAGCTTGTACACTTTTGGGGGAAGTTCGATTTGGCTACTGTATTTCTGTTTACTGCCGTCCAATTCTGCCTCTGAGAGGGATTCCCCTTTTATCACCAGGGCATTTTCCTCAGCATGTCCACCCGCAGATACAGAGCTTCTTTACCTTCAACAGCTTCCCACGGCTTTCTCGACCCGCCTCTGATCACATCCTCTGTCCAAGCTCCTCAGAAAGAAAAAAGAATCCTCAAGAATATTAGGCCAACTCCCGCGGCGGATTTCCGGAGCCTGACGCCCTTCTCTGTCAACTTGAATCGACGAATCGTCCTCAGGCCTGTATTTCACTGCCTCCGTTGACAAGCCCCGGCACATTACAAAGGCAGTGGAAATCCCCTGGATGGGCCGAAGGCAACATGCATTTCTTGACGGCTGGAACTATCGATTTCAAGTCATTACTCTTTGCAGAAGCTACAGTAGCCATTTTGTCTTAGCCAAGCAGAAATAAAACCCTTCGAAATTTTCGCTGGAACGAACACGAATCTGACGACAACCTGCTCACTGATATTCGCAATGTGTTGAATGTGTTTTGAAGACCGTAAACTGTTCTTTGAAACTTTTGGCTGAATGGAATAATATATGATTCGTTGCCTTCAACAAAAACAACAAATATCATATCATGTGCTATGACCATTGCGCTTACAGGATCCCCGTGCGCAGGATAGCTGAAAGGTCGTAAATGGTAATCCCAATTACTATTTGGTATCTTACCTGTCAACTCTCGAATTTTTAGGCGGCTGAAATAATTCATAGTTTAGCGGTGAGAATTCCATGTTGTAGTGGCACATATTTTGAAGAATGATGCGTACAATTGTTTACATCCTTCATTAAATGTCAAATCTTATTATAAAAAGGTGGTGGTATATATATATAATTTTGTTTTGTGGATACGCTCCTGTGTCCATACTATCAAGATTTCCATCTGACAGTGAGGCTGAGTGAGGCTGCTCCTGTTCTAGATTTCGTTGAGTCGTCATCAGCTGGACACCCAGAAAATGGCCGACCACTACAGTGCAAACTGACATTGTAATTGTACCGCTGGTTTTGGTATCACACAGTAAAA
Source organism: Pinus tabuliformis (assembly GCA_031772625.1). NCBI lineage: Eukaryota > Viridiplantae > Streptophyta > Pinopsida > Pinales > Pinaceae > Pinus > Pinus tabuliformis. Next base: position 1,534,654,919 of record CM062817.1, on the reverse strand, counting down.
GGTTGAGGGTTCGAACCCTGAAAGAGGAAAGTATACGCCTGATTCCAGTGATTGCAATTGAATTATGATATCGACTAATGAAATGTAAAGATGCATCTCGCATTTGCACGCTGTTGGTATACACCCACATTGCTCTTGATTGATTATCTTTAACGCTGCTCCATACATACATTTACGGTGATCAGTTTTTGAGTATTACGTTGAATTGGCGTTGAAAATGTTGAATGCAGTCAAAGGGAGTTGCTAGATAACATTTTATGTTTGGATGAAAACATAAGCATGTTAATTCTTGTACAGTTGTAATTGCTTATTTATATATTAGCAAATGTTAAGCGCTATATATACCTCAGTTCAGTACGCTGTACAATTTTGTAGTCTCAGGTATTGACATTTGCTGTCCAGTTGAATTTGCTGACCAGTCATATCAGAATTATATTTTCTCCCATTAAGAGTAAAATTTTGCAGCAAAAGTTTTTGTTACAGCGTGCATCCAATGTATTAGCAGTTCACTTCAGTCTCCGCATGATGTCTCCTTCAAGTAGTTCATTTCCTTCAAATACTCGAAATATGAAGCCATTAAATTAAGGAGGAAGGGAATTATTTCAAAGGGCACAAGATTGTTTTATATCAACCCTGCTGCAAGTGTCTACATATTTCTTTCTAGAGAATTCAAGTGCTTAAATTTGTTGTCATTATTCTGCGCTTTTCTTGGCACTTTTGAACTGGAGAAAATGGGGAAAGCTTATGAAGTATTAGAGTTTTTGAAAATTCTGATACAGTCTACTACTAATGACACAGTAAAAATCAACAAATCCTCTCTGGCTGACATTAGAAATTGTCTGCAAAATGCACAAGAGAAGATAGAATTTTTGCAGCTCGAAACTCAGCTACAACAAGAAGAATTAAAACGAAGGAGTCATTCTGAACCTGTTTCTGTTCAGAACAATGAAGCAGACTCCCATAAACAGCAAGTCAATAATGTTACTGTTCATTCAAATAAAGCATCAGTTATACATGCAGATGCAGAAACTCAGTCTGCACTTCCCAAGCCCATCATCAGACCTTGGGAACAGCTTGTCCACAACAAGCACAAAACTGGTCTTGGATATGACAAGGACGTGTCCTTTCATATTCCAGACTATGCCAAGCCCATTCAGTTTCAGAGTGCTGGATTTATTCATGACAGTTCACCTGCTCCTCATGACAGTTCAGCTTTAGTTGTTCCAGACTCTGCCCCTCTTCCACAACAACAACAACAGATCGTGAAATGCCAACACTGTGACCGACTTGGCCATCTGAAAGATCACTGTTTTGATCTTCATCCATGTAAGCACTGTCATAAAACCAGTCATTCTTCAAACAGATGCTTCAAAAACAAACGTCCTGCAAGAAGAAAGATTCATCTTGGATGGATCGCTTCTTGGCAATGGGCATCAACAGCCAAGAAGATATTCCAAACACATGTCAGAACTTGTTCCAGAGTATTGAACAGTCTTGCAGTTGAGTTTTCTCCATCATCTCACCTTGTATTTGACAGGGGGAAATGATGGTCATCTACAAGCTTCAAAGTCACATCGAGCGAGCCTGAGCCACAACCTGCCACACCAGTTTCAGATTTGTAGCCAGAGACAAATATGCCCCTAAACATGCCTTCAGTTGGCAATCTGGGACACTTCCTCTAATAGAAGACTTCAGCTTCTTGCCAGTTTTGGAAGAATTCCAGGAACAAAATTGAGAACACTTCCTCTAGCAGAAGACTCCAGCTTCTTGCCAGTTTTGGAAGAATTCCAGGAATTGCATTAAGCATTCCAGAGTTGTTGGTAATCCTTAAACCATCACAGGTTGAGACTTCCCTTTTCAGGTTGAAGTTTTACCTTTTATGCGGGGTGAGACCTCCCTTTTATGGTTGAAGGTTTCCCTCTTTAAAACAATAGGATCACTTCCTCTAGCAGAAAACTTCAGTTTCTTGCCAGTTTTGGAAGAGTTCCGGGAACTGCACTAAGCATTCCAGTGTTGGTGGTCATCCTTAAACCACCACCCTTTTTACCAACATTTCATAGAGCACATTCAGCCTAGTGCTGCCATGCATATTTGCACATTTTGTATTACAGCTCTCTTCTTGGACTCATACATAACCCTTCGGATTAAGGGGGGGAATGTTGGACACCTAATCCTAAATGGGTTAGTGTGGAAGCTGAATAGACTAAGTAGTCCAAGAGACCTTGGGATGTGAAACCCAATGGTCACAACAATGTACTATAAATGTATATCAGTTGTTAATAAAAATAGTACTGCATGTTTTATCTTTCATATTCTCTCTTGCTATCAATGTGAGTTTAACATGAATTAAAGAATAGCCACATCATCTCTAATTAAATAAAATTATATATTATGATTGGTTAGATCACATAAAGATTATTTAGACATTAAATTGTAATTAATTAGACTAAATATAATAAATTTTATCCCACAAGAATTTTTATTATATTTATGTAATTAATTAGGATAAAATTTCATAACTTACCCACAGGAGTTATGAATTAATAGTTTTATCATAAAGTTCAAAACTATGAATAATTGAATAATTGAATCTATTTGAATTGAAAATTTAGCCCACGGGCAATTTTTATGTCATTAGATTCAATTTTGAGCATGATTTACATTGGTAAAACATGAAATTTTATTTAAGCCTCAATTTTAACATAAGCATGTGATTTTTTAATTTTGATGTAGTTGTACAACCTGCAAATTTCTCTGAAATTCGTTGTGATATCCCTGAACTTAAGGGAGATAACTATAAGGTCTGGAAGGAAAGGATTCTCCTTCATTTGGGGTGGATGGACATAGACTATGCTATTAGGAAAGATGAACCATTGGCACTCACTAATACCAGCACTACAGCGGACATCACGCTTTATGAACGATGGGAGTGATCCAATCACCTAAGCATGATGTTCATTAAGACCAAAATTTCAGCTGGTATTCGTGGTTCCGTTGATCAGCATGAAAAGGTCCGAGACTTGCTAAAGGCCATTAATGATCAATTCGTCACTTCAGACAAGGCACTAGCAAGCACCCTAATCATGAAGTTCTCATCCCTAATGCTCACCAGTGTGAAAGGTGTGCGCGAACACATCATGTAGATGAGGGACATTGTGGCTCAATTAAAGAAACTCGAGGTTGAAATATCGGAGTCCTTCCTGGTGCACTACATCCTGAATACCCTTCCACACCAATACGGACCTTTCAAAATCTCATACAACACACATAAGGATAAATGGTGAGTAAATGAACTCATGACCATGTGTGTTCAAGAGGAAGAGAGACTGGTGATGGAACTGGGAGAAACTGCAATGCTGGCAACGCGTGGAAAGGGAAAATCTCAAGGCAATCGGAAAGGAAAAGGTAAAGTACCTCCCCAAGCCGATATCAAGAAGGATTCCAAGTGTTTCTTCTGTAAAAAGAAGGGACACATGAAGAAGGAATGCGCCAAATTTCAAAAATGGTTTGCGGACAAAGGTAATGCAATCTCATTTGTTTGTTATGAATCTAATATGGTTAATGTTAATATTAACACATGGTGGATTGATACTGGATCAACAATTCACATTTCGAATTCCTTGCAGGGTTTGCAAAACCTAAGGAAGCCAGTGGGAAGTGAGAAAAGCATCTTATTAGGAAACAAAATGGGCTCGCATGTGGAAGCTATAGGAACACATTATTTAACTTTAAGTAGTGGTTTTGTTTTAGAATTAGAAAAGACCTTTTATGTTCCAAGTTTTTCTAGAAACTTGATTTCGGTTTCAAGGCTTGTACCTTTTGGATATTCCTTTAACTTTTCATAAAATTCCTTCAGTCTGTTTTATAAATCTGATTATGTTGGGAATGGTATTTTGTCTAATGGTCTTTATTGCATTAATTTACAAAACAATGTCACTTATGATTCAATGCATGTTCACACTGGCACTAAAAGATGTGTTATTAATGAAGATTCCTCTAAATTATGGCACCAGAGACTAGGTCATATCTCCATAGAAAGAATTAAAAGATTGGTAAATGAAGGGGTACTTAATACTCTGGATTTTACTGATTTTGAGACTTGTGTGGACTGCATAAAGGGAAAGCAGACCAACAAGTCAAAGAAAGGTGCCAATAGGAGTTTAGACATATTAGAGATCATACATACTGATATATGTAGTCTAGACATGGACTCACATGGTCAGAGACACTTCATCTCCTTTATAGATGATTACTCACGATATATGTATCTCTACATGCTTCATAAAAAGAGCGAAGCATTAGATGCCTTTAAGATCTTTAAGGCTGAAGTAGAGAAACAATGCGGCAAGCAAATTAAGATCATGAGATCAGATAGAGGTGGAGAATATTATGGTAGATACACAGAAGATGGACAAGCACCTGGGCCATTTGCAAAATTTCTTCAAGGGCATGGGATTGTTGCCCAATACACCATGCGTAGTTCACCCAACCAGAATGGTGTAGTAGAAAGAAGAAACCAAACATTATTGGACATGGTGCAGAGTATGCTTAGCAGCTCCAATCTTCCTAAATCCTTGTGGACTGAAGCACTTAAGACGACGGTGTATATATTAAACCGAGTTCCAACCAAGGCTGTTCCTAAAATGCCATTTGAATTATGGAAAGATTGGAAACCTAGTTTGCGACATATGCACGTTTGGGGATGCCCGTCTGAAGTGAGAATTTATAATCCACAAGAGAAGAAGCTGGACCCAAGGACCATTAGTAGGTATTTCATTGGATATGCTGAAAGGTCTAAAGGTTACAGATTTTATTGTCCATATCACAGCACTAGGATTGTGGAATCAAGAAATGCAAAGTTTCTTGAAAAGGACTTGATCAGTGGGAGCGATCAAACCAGGAACATAGTTTCTGAGAAGGATCATTCAGAGTTTCAACCTTCCACCTCAAGTGATAGATTGGTTATTGTTCATAGCACCCCTCAAGTACAAACTCATGTTGAACAACCAATTTTTGAAGTTCCACAAGCTGCTGACGACAATCCAGTAGATCAGGTATTTCAACAGTTGCCAAGAACTTTTGAACAACAAGTTGAACCACATAATTCTCAGGAAGATGATGGTAAAACATTAAGAAGATCTACTAGACTAAAGAGATCAGCAATTACTGATGATTATGTTGTGTAACTGCAAGAATCTAACTACAACATTGGAGCCGAAAATGATCCGGAGTCCTTTTCACAAGCCATGAGTTGCAAAGAATCAGAATTATGGTACAATGCCATGAAGGAAGAGATGAATTCCATAAAGAGTAACGAAGTCTGGGATCTTGTTGAGTTTCCTAATGGTGCAAAATCCATTGGATGTAAATGGGTCTTTAAGACAAAGAAAGACTCATTGGGCAACATTGAGAGATACAAGGCAAGACTTGTTGCTAAGGGATTCACTCAGAAATAAGGAATCGACTACACGGAGACATTTTCTCCTATATCTAAGAAGATTCCTTGCGCGTTATTATGGCATTAGTAGCCCATTTTGACTTGGAGTTGCAACAAATGGATGTGAAAACAACATTTCTTAATGGAGATCTAGAGGAGGAGGTTTACATGAAACAACATGAAGGATTCGCCTCTAGTGATGGTGAGAAATTGGTTTGCAAGCTCAAGAAGTCATTATATGGTTTAAAACAAGCATCCCGCCAATGGTATTTGAAATTCCATAATGTAATTTCTTCTTTTTGTTTTGTAGAAAACATTATGGATGAATGTATATACCTGAAAGTTAGTGGGAGTAAAATTTGTTTTCGTGTTTTATATGTGGATGACATTTTGCTAGCAACCAATGATAAGGGTTTACTACATGAGGTAAAACAATTCCTCTCTAAAATTTTTGATATGAAGGATATGGGTGAGGCATCTTATGTCATTGGCATTAAGATCCATAGAGATAGATTTCAAGGCATCTTGGGTCTATCATAGGAAACCTATATTAATAAAATTTTAGAGAGATTTCGGATGAAGGATTGTTCACCAAGTGTAGCTCCCATTGTGAAGAGTGATAGGTTCAATTTGAACCAATGCCTAAAGAATGACTTTGAAAGGGAACAAATGAAGAACATTCCATATGCTTCTACTGTCGGAAGCCTAATGTATGCTCAAGTTTGCACAAGACCTGACATTGCATTTGTTGTGGGAATGTTGGGATGATATCAGAGTGATCAAGGTTTAGACCACTGGAGAGCTGCAAAGAAAGTAATGAGGTACGTTCAAGGAACCAAAGACTACATGCTTATGTATAGACGGATGACCAACTTGGAAGCAATTGGCTACTCAGATTCTAACTTTGCTGGATGTGTTGATTCACGCAAATCAACATCAGGTTACATTTTTATGATGGTCGGTGGAGCTGTATCATGGAGGAGTGCCAAGCAGACCTTGATTGCCACTTCCACTATGGAAGCGGAGTTCGTCTCCTATTTTGAGGCTACTTTACATGGTGTATGGCTTAAGAGTTTCATTTCTGGACATAGAATTATGGATTCTATCTCTAAGCCATTGAGAATATATTGCGACAATTTAGCTGATGTTTTTATGGCTAAAAACAACAAAAGTGGGAGTCAAAATAAACACATCGACATTAAGTATTTAGCTATAAGGGAACGTGTTAAAGAAAAGAAAGTGGTAATTGAGCACGTCAGCACTAAGTTGATGATCGCTGATCCTTTGACTAAGGGCATGCCACCGTTTAAATTCAAGGATCATGTAATGAATATGGGACTTGGTTCCATTATGTAGTTTCCCATTGTATGGACAATGTTATTTTAATGAAATTCTTAATTATTGTGATGTTTTTCTCATATTTATGTGCACTTTAATTTGATTTGAGAAAACTCATTTGTGTAGGACCAATAATAAACATAAGGTTTATTCATTAAGAAATTGTTGTCACATAAATTATAATAAGAATAAATACATAGTAATACATGGAAGATAATACTCGTCATTAGAGGACTTATCGCCATGATTCATGTATCTATTATTTAATACAGATTATCAATGGGTTTAAAGATGAGACATTAAGTTTGGAAGTATGGAACAAGTGGGAGAATGTTAAGCTCCATTAAGTTTTTCTCAATTGCTGCCTACAATTACGGAAGTGAACTGTAGTGATTTCCTTAATTTCTGGAAACCAACCGCAGTAATTTCCTTAAATTACGGAAATCAACTGCAATTAATTAATTTCTTGTTGGGAGCTTCTCAAGTGGTCCATTACTCCATCTGGAGTTCTCTACCATGATCTGTGGAACACCTGACACATAGCCAACAGAAGCTTGATGGAAGCTTGGCTATATATTTATCTGTTTGGTCCCCAAGCTTACATCTCAATCCCCTTTAGTTTTTACACCAACAAGTTGAGAGAGTAGAGCTTGGAAGTGCCTTCCATATTATATGTGTTCTTTTATTTTTCTGATTGAATGAGGTTGTTATGTCTCCACCACATACAGTTCCCAGATTTTAGAATTCCTTTCTCTCGTTTTCGTGCTGGCATGAGCTTATGAATTACAAGTTAATTTTAGGATCCCGCTGTTATTTGTTGCGTTCCAATACGCTATTGTTTGATGCGTTGAGTAGTGTGCCTACGCAGTGGAAGCATGGAGCATTACTTCGCATGTTGAAAATTGCCTTTCAAATTGCAATTCGATTTGCAAGAGGCTAATAGACCAGATTGGCGATTGTGAAAGAGGCATAACTGTGCAGGTTTTGGTTCCTCGTAAGAACGTATGAAGGTCAACGTTTGTGGAGAAAACAGCAAGCAAACATAAGAGCTGGACTGAGTTGCTGTGTGTGGGTTTTGTGGAAAATAACAGAAGAGACTCCCCTCAAAGCTTAGCAGAAAGTTTGTTTTTTGAAGTGTATTTAGCATCAATGGCTGGAGGTAAGTATTCTTGGGCATCCAGTTTTTATGATTCTTTACAATAAGTAATTTTAATGCCGCATATAAATAATCATTGTTCATAGCTATCATTTGGTATTAGAGGATTACATTGATATGCATAACCATTTATTCGAGGTAGCAGCTTCATTTTTATTAATGCTTTGTCGATGAAAAGGAGGATTTCAGTTTTTATTGTCAATTCTTATCAAACATGTAGATGCTGCTTCTTTATGATGAATAATTATTCTGCAGTAAAGAATCATTGTTAAATGGCTTATAAATGTCACTGGTTGAATACAAGCATTTTATCGGAAATATCTCCATCGCGATGGGGCGTGTAATATTTTTTTTTAGAAAGCCTTGCTATATCCCGAAGCTTCCACAACAGAACGGAGCTGCTAAAATCTCCGGGTTCATGTGATTGGAAAGCATCAATACACAGCGCAATAACTTTCATGACTAGATGAAAAGGGGCACGAATCCCATGTCCTCACATAAACGATGAGCTTGACTTCCTTGAACGCGACTAGCCCTACAAGCCAACATGTAGCTTGAAGGCCCAACTCCAGACTTTGAACATTTCACTTCCAAAATTGTATGCATCTTAAATCGATAGGGGCCAATGCAAGCTAACTTTTGCTGGGAGAATCCTTAATAATGGAAAGAAGCAACATGTGATTTCCCCTTCAATCAATTAGATGACAAGAAGCATAATAATAATGGAGAGTTGCAGATCGAAGCATGGGATTGGAAAAATAGATGGCATGGTTGTCTAATCAGATTGCAATTATTAAGCTGATTAATTCATTTTCATGTAAATTTATTATTGTATTATGTATCCCATGTTGCTAGCATACGTCTACTCACAATTAAATTGTCTATATATTGACATGTTACAATCATTTACCCCAGAGTTTAAATGTTATTCACTTGGAATTCCTTGGGCACAGTCACTTGCCTTAGTTGCAGACAACCTCTTTACATAATGAGTCATAAAAAGTGAAAAAACGAGTCATAAAAAGTGAAAAAACCAAAACAGTTAAGAAAGCATGCTAGCATTAAATTATCTCATAATTTATGAGAAATCTTCCTATTTAGAATATAAATAACTGAAATTTGAAGAATATATGATAAATTATAATAGGCTTTCCTTACTACATATTGTGAAAACTGAGCTACTCAAAATGCAGTTACTTCCCCTTCTGTTAATTAAGTGATAGAAAACATAATAATAATAGAGAGATGGTAGATCGACAAATACACATACACAGACCGACCTTTGACTTCAAAAGGGGCATAGCCTTATACAACTAGTAGAGACAGGTGCAGATTTACATTCTTCTATTCCCTTGGGCTCAATTATTCCCTTAGTGAGAATTTAATGAGGGAATCATAGAAATTTAATGTTCCTCATGAGACTATATGGATGAGCAGGAAATATGTTTCGTATATAAGAAGCATCCCCTGTCATAAGTGTTATGAATGTCAACAATGTTTGTGAAGTTGAGGAGGAAACTCGAGGTGATGGCAACAAAGGTTTGGGTTGCAAACTTGAGATTGTTGTAGAGAGCTATACGTTGGTTCGAAGCAATCAAATAGATAATAGTGCAGTCTCAAGGTTAGAGGAGGATCAAATGCAAAACCAGCTGGAAAAGTAAAAGCGATCAAATTTGAAGGTTTATGCCTAAATGGGTGAAAATTGGGCAATACTTTTGGTTGTCTTAGGCCTAGGTGTTATTATTGACACATTCTCTTACCAAAGGAAAAGAGTGTCTGATCTAATGAGAGGTCATCATGAGAGTAAAAGGCTTGAAAGAGTCATCATTTGATAAAATTCATGTAAAGTTAAAGGTGAAAGATGAAAGAAGTAAAGGTTACATCAAATGGGTGGTTTTGTTGCAAATTATAATTTAAACAAAAACATAGTCTATGTAGTTAAATTGTGAATTTAAAATCCATGTCACATAAATTAAGGTCATCCAAAGCTATGAATTGAAATTAGTCTTAAAAGCTTAGAGGAAATTGGAGTTATAGTAAAAGTCAATCTTATAAAGAAGTTATTGATATAAAACAAAAAAAATTATTACCCAGCAATCAAGGTCAAAATGTTTGGAGTCAAGTAAAGTGAACATTAGTTTTGGAAAATTATGAAATTGGTGCATTAATGAAGTTTTCCAAAGCATGTGCCCAACAATTCAATTGCAGCAGAATTTAGTTAGATTTAAATAATCAAGTTGAGTTGGTAAACTTGTAAAATGTAACGCATAATATATATTAGATTGTAAAATATAATGCATAATATATATTAGATTTAATTTTTAAGAAGGTAAACTTGTAAAATGTAATGTATAATATACACCAGATTTGATTTTTAATTTTTTCTTAAATTCCAATATAAAAGTAAAATCTAATTTATCAAAAATAATTATAATTTAACTAATTCAACACAGTTATAATCCTAAAAATTTATAAAACTTCATAATCATGTAAAAAGTTTTTATAAACCAATTACAAAATTTAATGTTCTACAATCCAAAATAAACATTTCTATATTCAACCTTTCTATATTCAATTGCATGGTTGATATAAATATCTTACACAATGTTGACGTTATAAACCAAATTGTAAACATTCAAACTATAAGTAATCAAAATTGTAAGCAAACTGTGAGAAAACCAAATTAAAGCAATCTATCAAAGCAAATTAAAAGAGAATTGAATTTTTGTATATATGTTATTTATATGTCATACTAATGTAACAAAGCATGTTTACATATTAATAATCTCCATAGTAAAATAGAAGTTTTGATTTTGTTATATCTATATATATGTTTAATTTATATATTAATTTTTTAATTAATAATAATATATACAAATAAATTAAAGTTTTGAATTTAGGCTTCTATGATCTATATCAATTTTTATTGGAAAGGTTTTAGGCGATAACCACATCAAAATTTATTGGTTGACCCCCCACAAACCAACACTGTGGTTCATTGCAGAACAAGATGAAGAACCAGGACATCACAACAAGTTAAATAGAGAGATCTATCATTCAACAACTAGAAAGGAACAACTACATTTGACCAAAGAAATGACTCGGCAACGACTACATTTGAGTGGACCAAGAGATAGGAATAATATTAATTAGCTAATTAATAAATAATTAATAGTTTGTTAAATTTATTTTTTATTATTTTTATTCGTAACTAAATAATTCTTATCTTTAACTAATTTTTATGATTTTTTATTTTATTTTTACTATCATCTTTATTATTAATATTAATAAGATAATTAATTACTAACTAGTTAATTAGTTAATGTATTTATTTATTTATTTTTATTTTCAAGGTATATGAAACTAAATTTGAAGCATGTTCTTCTAACATATAAATTTGTTTATAATTAATTAGTTATTTTGATTATTAGAAATATATATTACCATTAACTAAAGGAACCACCAAATAATTGGGAATTAAACATAAGGGTTTATCAATTAATCTACTAATTAGTTAATCTATATGAATATGTTCTATATAAAATTATTTGTTTATTTCAAACAAAAACTAGGTTAAACAAAATTTTTTAGAATTTAAACTAAAAATTATCTTAATGAAAAAAATATTAATAATAATATTAGCAAAGGGAATAAAGGGGAAACAAACAATCAGAAGAAAGAAGAAAAGGGAGTAAAAATCAAAACAAAGAACGGAAACAAGGGGCGGGGGAAAGAGACGGAGGGGTTAGGAGGAAAGTGCAGGGAGGGAAAGAGGGGTAGGAATTAGGAGGAAAGGGCAGAGATCCAACAACTGCTAATCTTCCAGTCGTCATCCCTATTGAGATTCCTCTGCCTTCTTTCAATTTGAATACCCTGCCTAAACTTCTGGTAATGTGATTATCGCCAAAAACCTTCTAAATAAATTAAAGTTATAACTAAATTAATTTTTGAAATTTTTAATTTTTAATAATATAAAATATGTTATGAAATAAAATTAATATTTTTTTTACTATCTTTTTTATTATTTTAAAACTAAAAAGAATATATAAAGACCTGTATTATTATAGGAAAGAATAAATAATTAGTTAGTTAATTAGTTAATGCATTTATTTATTTATTTTTATTTTTAAGCTATATGAAACTAAATTTTAAGCTATTGGAAATTAAACGTAAAGGTTTATCAATTAATCTACTAATTAGTTAATCTATATGAATATATTCTATATAAAATTATTTGTTTATTTCAAAGGAAAAAAAAATAAATAGGTCAAGCCAAATTTTTTAGAATTTAAACTAAAAAATATCTTAATGAAAAAAAATTAATAATAATATTAGCAAAGGGAATAAAGGGGAAACAAGTAATCAAAAGACAAGGGAGTAAAAATCAAAACAAAGAGCGGAAACGGGGGGAGAGGGGGAGGGGTTAGGAGGAAAGGGCATGGAGGGAAAGAGGGGTAGGGGTTAGGAGGAAAGGGCAGGAGTCCAACAACTACTAATCTTCTAGCCGTCATCCCTATTGAGATTCCCAAGAACTACTAATCTTCCAGCCATCATCCCTATTGAGATTCTCAACAACTGCTAATCTTCTAGCCGTCATCCCTATTGAGATTCCTCTACCTTCTTTCAATTTGAATAACCTCCCTAATAGCCAAAAACATTTTAAATAAATTAAAATTATAACTTAATTGATTTTTAAAAATATTAAAATTTTAATAATATAAAATATATTATGAAATAAAATTAATATATATATATATATATATATATGTATATATATTTAAACTAACTCATTTTATATTTCATAAAAACACAAATATATCCAAATTCCATTGGTATCCTTTAAATTTTCTTGGGCCAGAAAAAACTTGGCTTCAATATCGTATCTTATGAATTAAGTAAATTAATGGGTATGAATTCTTATTATTAGTCCCTGCCGGGGACTATATGCGATCGATCGATCGCTGACCGTTGGTTGACCGACGTGATTTTTCATTATATTAACATTATAACCTAAGTCGAACCAAAGTTTTGGGGTGGAAAGGTTTTGGGGTCTTATTGCGGGCTTCGCATCGTTCGAGGTGAATGGCATGCTTCGGCTCAGTGTTTGACATTACTGTGGTACACATGCGAGTCCTTTTCAACGCAGATGGATGTACATTCCCACGACTACATAGGTACATCACTAAGCTGGAGTATGTATGTGCCGCATATTGCCTTTTTAATGGAATGTATTATGGTTTGGAGAAAGGAATAAAGACCTGCAAGTATTTTTCCAGGGCCTTCTGGAGACTTCGTTAACCAATTTCGTCATTTGCACATTTCTTGTTTTTGTTTTTGGGTGGGAGTGTGAGGATTTTTACAGAAGCTGTCTTGTTTCTTCGAAGGTTGAGCGAAGTCTGGCCAGCTTTAGTTGAAAAAACCATTGGTACACCGTTGTAGGGTTTCTTTTTTCTTGTTTTCGGGTCAAACTGTGATTCTTGGTACAGATTGATCGGCAATCTTTTGTGATTTGAACTGTTTTTGCACATGAAGATCTAAATAAATTGGGGTTCATGGGTATTTAGATTGAAGCTGGAGTATGTATGTGCCGCATATTGCCTTTTTAATGGAATGTATTGTGGTTTGGAGAAAGGAATAAAGACCTGCAAGTATTTTTCCAGGGCCTTCTGGAGACTTCGTTAACCAATTTCGTCATTTGCACATTTCTTGTTTTTGTTTTTGGGTGGGAGTGTGAGTATTTTTATAGAAGCTGTCCTGTTTCTTCGAAGGCTGAGCGAAGTCTGGCCAGCTTTAGCTGAAGAAACCATTGGTACACCGTTGTAGGGTTTCTTTTTTCTTTTTTTTGGCTGAAGAAACCATTGGTACACCGTTGTAGGGTTTCTTTTTTCCTCTTTTCGGGTCAAATTGTGATTCTTGGTACAGATTGAGCGGCAATCTTTTGTAATTTGAACTGTTTTTGCACATGAAGATCTAAATAAATTGGGGTTCATGGGTATTTAGATTGAAGCTTGAAATTACTATTAAATGATTTTGCAAATAAAATCCTTATGCTTTCAGTGTTCTAATTATCTCTGGTATTTCTTCTGATACGCAGAGAAGTCCTTTTTGCCTGGAAGAGATCTGGAATGGTATTTTTTCAGCCCAAGGGACAGGAAGTATCCAAACGGGTTGAGAACAAACCCAGCGACGGAAGCTGGTTACTGGAAGGCCACTGGAAGACGCTTGTGTTTCTCATGGTACTCGCACAGGCTGGGTTATGCATGAATATGGTCTAGACGAGAAGGAATTCGAACCCTCGGCTTCGTTGCAGGTACGACGTTATTCTATTAATTGCTTTTTGTCAATTTGTTAGGGACCACCTGCTCCAAAAAAATCTGGAAGTAAAAACATAATAAATTAGTTATATTCGCCGAGCGGAGTCCGCTTGCAATCAAATTGCTTTTAATTTTTGCATTGTGTAGGTTTATGGTCCAGTTACTCTAGGTTTATAGTCCAGTTACTCCGTGATTGTTTTAAAAAATATAGATATTTAAGCCGTATTGGGTTATATATATTTTTTCTCTCATTCAATTATATTGGAATTCAAATCTGGAATCATCGTTGTTTAGATTTTAATAATGATACATTTGTATGTTACGGGTGTCTCTATTAGAAAATAATTACAAATGAAATTAATTACATAATTAATAACTATTAATGATGAAACTCTTTTTTCAAATTTGAAAGTAAAAACTGACAACGAAGGTATATCTTCAATTTTTCATTGAAATAACATTAAAATTCTTTTTATTATAATAAAATTTGAATATTTATTTGTATTAATGTAGGTAGGGTTTTATCTCTAATTTTGCGCGATATACATTGTTGTAAGTTTTTAGTCCCTGTCGGCGACTATATGTGATCGATCGATCGCTGATCGTTCGTTGACCGACTAACATTATAACCTAAGTCGAACCAAAGTTTTGGGGTGGAAAGGTTTTGGGGTCTTATTACGGGCTTCGCATCGTTCGAGGTGAATGCGTCTGTGAGGAATTAAGTGGCTGGTACCAGATGGCATGCTTCAGCTCAATGTTTGACGTTAGTACGATACACCTAGGGACTAGCATGGCACTGTTGTGTCGGCATGTTAGGGTTTATCATTTTAGTGGAATCTGGGAGAGCTTTCTGTTTAACCTCTGCGGAACGAGCTGCCAAAGCTGCGGTTTGCCAAAGCTGCGAGTTTGGCAAACTTCTCTCTGTGGAACGACCTGCGAGTTTCCTGTGCATTTGCTGCAAAAGCCTCTGCGGAACGACCTGCGAGTTTCCTGTGCATTTGCTGCAAAAGCGGATGTTAGGGTTTATCATTTTAGTGGAAGCTGGGAGAGCATTCTGTTTAACCCTTCTCTCTGCGGAATGACCTGTGAGTTTCCTGTGCATTTGCTGCAAAAGCGCGTTATCTGCTTTCAAGTCGAGGTTAGAATCGGTGACTCTGAATATCGAATAGTTTTGGTGGTTAAATGTTCAAATGTAAATTAGGGGAACCATTGCGAATGGCTGTTGTGTTTATTATCGAGGTAACGGAAATTAGTTCTGTTATTGCAGGTTGGACCTGTTTAAGAGTTGTCGAATCGGCTAGGGTTTATCATTTTAGTGGAAGCTGAGACAGCTTTCTGTTTAGCCCTTACACGGAACGAGCTCCGAGTTTCCTCTGCATTTGCTGCAAAAGCGTGTTATCTGCTTTCAAGTCCAGGTAAGAATCGCCATGGATGCTGTCTTCAAAAGCCTGTAATGAGAAATAACTCTTCCTTTGATATGCATGTCGCCGACTGTGAATATCGAATAGTTTTGGTGGTTAAATCCACAAATGTAAATTAGTGGAACCATTGCGAATGGGTGTTGTGTTTATTTGGGTATTTGTTCGCTAAAAATGTTTATTTAGGGTTTTTGGCCAAAGCCATCCTAACTGAAAATGGTAGGCTCAAGGCGTTTAATTTAGTAGCTGGGAGTTTGCTGTTCAAAAGAGTTTTATTTAGGGTTTTTGGCCAAAGCCAAATGAAAAATCGCCGAGCATAAGAATTTCATTTTCCTAAGTGAAAATCGTAGGCTCAGGCCGTTGAATTTTCAAGTGTTTTGTCCGACCATACCCAATTGGGTTTATTCGTAAAATATGTAGGCTTCTGTAGCTAAATATCGATTGGCTTAAACATGTTATGATTCCATAAATAATACCAGTATTTGGATTTAAAGGAACCAGGGTTTAGGGCAAACAACTGAGGCGAAACAACTGAAAAATAATAATAGATATGCGTGTATTCTGTCTTGATTTTATGCTTTTGGTTCGAATTGACTTCTGCTACCAGTGCTTTTTACAATGATATATTACTTATGTTTTAGAATGGAAGTAACAGTTGACAGATGACTCGTATAACGAAATAAGTTTCATCACCTATTCTGGTTTGCACTTTGACCTTTAATAACTGTAGGAGATTTGCATAGTGTATATTATTGCTCACTCAAAGAGTACCATCAATGTTTCCTTCCAAATCGAAGAGTAATTTTTATTTGGCCTCATACCATATATGCAAGAATGAAATTGCTTTCCATAAGTGATTTTTACTGCGCTTTTCAGAAAGCAAAAATATCTGAAATTCCTTCTGTAATGCCGAGCCATACGACATGCGAGTCCTTTTCAACACAGATGGATGTACATTCCACGGCTACATAGGTACATCACTAAGCTGGAGTATGTATGTGCCGCATATTTTTCCAGGGGCTTGTGCGGACTTCGTTAACCAATTTCGTAATTTCCACATTTCTTGTTTTTGGGTGGGAGTGTGAGGATTTTTACACAAGTTGTCCTGTTTCTTCGAAGGCAAAAAGTATCAAAGATCTAGAAGTTTCTACGGTGTTTCCGTGGCTGTTCGAAACTTTAGAACAATTCAGATCGGTGGAAATTTATACGAATTGAGTGAAGTCTGGTCAGCTTTAGCTGAAGAAACCATCGGTACAGGGTTGTAGGGTTTCTTTTTTCTTCTTTTCGGGTGAAACTGTGATTCTTGGTACAGATCGAGCGGCAATCTTTTGTAATTTGAACTATTTTTGCACATGAAGATCTAAATAAATTAGGGTTCATGAGTATTTAGATTGAAGCTTGAAATTAGTGTTAAATGATTTTGCAAATAAAATCCTTATGCTTTCAGTGTTCTAATTATCTTTTTCTCTTAATAGTTCCTCCTGGTATTTCTTCTGCTATTTCAAAATACATATTTGTGCCATAGTCCGAGTAAACCCTGTAGTTGAGAAGGGGTCATTCGGCATAACCATTTTGTACTTTTATCATCCATGACAAAGTGGATGTATTGCGATCATGTTAATTGGGGTCAATGCCACAGACAACTTGAATTGGCATATGTTTCAACTTTCCAGTTTCAGAGCACTTCATATAATTAATTAAGAAATTATTCTCGATTCTAATGATTTGTACTATCTTATGTTGGTAAAGTATATCTTAACTTTAAGGTACAATGTTAGACAAACAGTTGACCACGTTAAAGTTAGATGTCAATTTACACTGGAAGTCTTGTTAATACCAATATTATATTTTTTATTATTAATATTATAAAAAAGTGATTATTCTGTGTTTACATTAATATTAATATTAATATTATTAATTATTATAATCATAACAATAATATTATTTGAGATGATCCCAACAAGTAGAAGTTGGGTAATGCATCCAACTAGCTCCGTATAATGATGTATGAAGACATTTTGTCTATTTAACCCTTAGATTAAAATCTCATGTTAGCTAGTTATAACCAGATTGGTTCTGATATGATGTTCAGCTACCTTATTCTCCTCAGGGAGAAAAAATAATTTTATTATGAAAACAAAATTACATTTACTATATATGTTTCTGCATTTCACAGATATCCTTAAGCATAGGAAGTGATAAAAGTATGGCTGAGAAGATATCTTGCTTCATAAACAGTTTTCAAAAATGTCAATATGACAGCCCTATCATAGTCATTCTAACATATATCACAGCTTTGAAACCAGTTTTGTCTCATAAGAAATTAGCTCCTAGATATGTCCATAAACAGTCCCATAAAAAAATATACATATAGAGATATCCTTAAGCATAGGAAGTGATAAAAGTATGGCTGAGAAGATATCTTGCTTCATAAACAGTTTTCAAAAATGTCAATATGACAGCCCTATCATAGTCATTCTAACATATATCGCAGGTTTGAAACCAGTTTTGTCTCATAAAAAATTAGCTCCTAGATATGTTCATAAACAGTCCCATAAAAAAATATACATATAGATATTCACATTTAAACAGTCCCATGATTATATGAAAAGTGTGTCAAGACATTCCATGAGCTGCCCTTCCACTTTCTTTTGAATGATCCAAGCTCGTGCTTCCAAGTGTAATCTAGCTTTTGATAGTCCATCAATTTCCATGTTCCTCTCTTTGTAGACATGTTGAAAGATAATGTGTTAAATACTCTGTTCAAGCAAGTTGAATCTCCTCAAATATAGGCTGAAATTTATAATTATCCAATGAATTTGTTCCATTCATCCAATTCACCACAATTTGTGAATCATCAAAGATCTGTAATCTTTGGGCATCTTTTTTCAGGTGCCAGAATTGGCAACAGTCTTGGGACAATTTGCTCAAGCAGATTGTTGCTGTGTTTGCCAAAGCTGTCCTTTGAACATATTACATGTTGATCATTTATATGAATCATACCTCCAGCATCACATAATGATGGATCTTCTTGACAAGCCTTATGGAAGTACGCTTATGCACTACTCGTATCTGCTTCTCAATGCCTTGTTTGGGTTCCTTGATCCTTGAATTCTGTTTAGATCCATATAGTATAGCCATACTCTCATACCGAATAGGAGGAAACTTTTTTCCTTGAAATATATTGGAGTTGCAACCTAGCACCAATTGGAGACAATACTTTTTATATTTTGACAGTTGAATTGCTGCACCACTTATGTAAAACTCATAAATAGCCTTAGAGTTATTTTATTTCACAAATGCAATTGACAATGATGTTAACTTTCAGAAATATTCTTAAAGTTATGCTGCATTTCTTCATTTTGTCTTTCCATTGCTTCCTTTTGTTAACTTGCACAAATATTCTTAAAGTTATGCTCCATTTTTTCATTATGTCTTTGCATTGTTTCCATTTCCAATTTCTTTGTTATTTATAAATATGGCTTCTTGCTAGAAATTTGATATTTGTTTAGCAACATAATGCAATAGCCTATTTTTTTAATATATATATATTTTGTTCAAAACAATCATCTTCACTTTTTGCTAACTTCATCAATATTTTTTGCAAAGCTGTACAAGACAATTGCAAAAGGAAACTCTGGTAAGCAATTGCAAATGATGGAAGAAATAATAGATGTTGACAATTACAAATTCAGATTGCAATGCATTTTGCCTGAGAACATTGATATTGTATTAAAAAGAAATGGTCTTTTTAGACTAAATGCATTTTCATATACTGTAGGAGATTGTCTATTTGACTCATTCGAAATGCTTCTACATTTTCGTTATACTTCAAATGAACTGCGAAATGGGTTAATAGACCACTTTCTTTTTTGCTTAAAGAACAATGACGTTGAAGCAATACAGTCATATGAGTATGAACTAGCACCTGACTTCCTATACGAGTTACATGGTGTTAATGATATTGGTACATATCTTCATAAAATGCATTGTTCTACATCTACAAATATAAAGGAGTCTGACCGAGGTTTATGGGGTGATACCTTTTGCATACGTTGGTTAGCTAAATGGCTAGATATATCAATTGCAGTTTGGTCATTGACAAGAAAAACGAGATATTTGCTTTTTAATCAACATGAAAATGCAATTCCATATTGCATTCTCTTTCATGATGTAAATCCTGTTAGTGGTCATTATGAACCATTGGTTTACCAAAAGTTTCCAATTTGCATTTGCAACCAGTCTAATATCTACCTGTCACCTATTTGCAAAGATATTGAAAGCCACTGGATGCATATTGCAAATAATATGCTTTTAAATGAACTAACAATTGCAAAGCAAGTGACATCTAATTGTGGTGACAGTCTCTCTAATGCAATTTGCTATTTAGTAGCAACAGAATTCGATGCAGAGTGTTTGCGACTTTACATTGTGCAATCTTTTTGCAATGCACTTATGCATAAGAATCAAGAGGCATTGCATTGTTTAGAGCAATACCTAGTAGTTGATGTGATACACTATACAATGAATAGCAACTAGCAACAATATTTGATAAATATGGCAATGCCATATGAGAAAGGACAGGTGGAAGGCGGACCATTCTGTCTACAATGGATATCTGTGATATTCAAAGTCAATATCCAAGTATGGTCCTCTGTTGCTAATAACTTTGTCAATTACAGTTCCTCTTATTCGAGATGTAATGATATTGTTAACATCATGTCATTCAGGACAAATACATCACATATTCACTACCACACAATGATACAAAAATATGTTCACAATTCTCAACAACTGCACATGAAGAAAATGACGTTTCTAATCAATTGCATCATAAGAATATACTAGAAAAAGAGCAATGTATATCTCAAGTACATTTTAGCAATAATATTGCATTTGAGATAGCATGTCATTTAGATCAAATGCAACCAACTAAGGATTGTAGGCTGAATTATCACAAGCTAAAGCAATTCATACGTACAAAACGCAAATGCAATGACAAATGCAAAAAACCATTTTCTAATAAGAAGTCAAGAATTACAAGAAAGAAAAATGCAATACAAATTTATATGGAAAAAGTCGAAGACACGCCTAGGAATACATGTGCAGTTTGCAGCAAATTGCATTTTGCAAAAAAAATTAGATTCTTCACTATAGATTTGCAAGAAAAGCATATGAATTTGACGTTGAACAATAGGACCTTTAGCAATGAAAACATATGTGTTTCTTGCAAAAAAGCGCTCAAGAATGGAAAGCTACCACAATTTGCAACACCTGAACAAATAAGATATAACATTCCATTGCCAACTGTAAATATACTTTCAGACCTAGAAGAAAGACTTGTGTCATTGAGAATTGCATTTGCACAAATCAGACAATGGGGACATAGACGATCACAAATTGACTTAACAGGATCAATTATCAATGTACCAGTTCATATGGACATTGTACAAAAAGCATTGCCACAATATCTAAATGATACAATGACAATTGCAGTTGCATTGAAAAGACGATTGCAATACAAAAATGCATACCAAACAGGTAAAGTACGTCCAATTATTGTCATGAAAGCATTGAACGAACTATGTTCTAGAAGTCTTTATAGAGCTAGCAACATTTGTATAAATGAGAATTGGGCCCATGTTTTACAAGAGAATAATGAATACATTGTACAAAATTCAAACAGTGACAATGAAAGTGATACAGATAGTGATGCAAATAACGAAACACCTACTGAAACATTGGTGCATGGATTAATAGAATCACAACGCATCTACGATATGTAAGACAAGATTATTGAATTGGCACTTGCTGAAGGACAACGACCATTAGGCATTTTCAAGGACAAATATGCAGAAGAAATGAACTTTCCAACATTATTTTATGGCAATGCACGTGATCATGACATCACAAATAGGTTTAGTTACCAAAAAATTGTACAATGGGAATTGTTACAAGCAAGTGGTGACTTCCAATATCATACAACAAATTTGTTTTTCAAGACAATGCGAATAATAATTGATAAAGTGCTTTCTTGCATATGGGTACGAATAAGAAAAGGACAACTAAAAGGCAGGAAAATATTAGCAAAAGATGTCAAGTATCGAGCAAATTTGGAAAAGTTATTGAAATCTGACATTGGATACATAGATTTCAAAAACATTTGCATATCTTCTGATCATTTGGAACAAATTAGGAAAAACATATTTGCAATGATAAGACAATTGGGGCCTCCAACTTTCTTTGTGACATTCACAAGTGCAGAACATCGATGGAAACCATTAGTAGATACACTCGTCACATTGTTTAGAAATAAAGCAAATAAAAATGCTATTGATATATTAGAAGATGATGACATTGACTACCTTATAAGAAAATATCCAGTCACATGTAGCCAATACTATAGACATAGAATTAATGCTATAAAGCAATTGATATGTCAAGATACTACATTCTTTGGAAAAATATCTGATTACTATTTCGTAACAGAATTCCAAAATAGAGGAACTGAACATGAACATGGACTGTTATGGATAGAGAATGCTCCAATATATGGAAAACAAAGAAATTCAGAAATTGAGAGGTTTCTTGGCAATTACATAACTTGTAATACAGATCATTTGGAGCCAGATGTTGCTAAATTGCATAAACATCACCATACAAAAAGTTGTAAGAAGCGAAAAAATTCAAATTGCAGATACAACTTCCCCATGCCACCAATGAAATCAACAATGATCATTGAACCAACCAATGCAGAAAATAAAAAAATTGTAGAGAAATCAATATCGTTTTTTGCATTCTTGGAGCAAACAAACTACAATGATTCAATAACACATGACAATTTCCTCCTAGAAATAGGGCTACTAGAAAATGAGTACATAGAACTATTACAACATACAATAAAGCAACCAACAATTTTCCTGAAACGAAAACCTTCTCACATTTGGAATAACAGTTTTGCAAAGGCTATGCCTACTTTATGGAATGCAAATACAGATGCACAATTTGTGCTAAATGCATATGCTGCAGCGTCATATTGTAGTTCATATATGACCAAAATTGACAAGTCTATGACAAATGCATTTAGAAGAATACGCAAAGAGCATCAGAAAGATGAAATTGATGCTATGCAAATGATTCGTAAACTTGGAAATACATTACTCAATCTACAGCAAATGTCAGCTCAACAAGCAGTGCATATAGCACTTTCATTGCCATTGAGTTGTAGTTCAAGGGAATGTATATTTGTAAACACATCTCCAGTTGATGAACGCACATTTATGCTTAAACCGCCTATTCTTTTGAAACAAGAACCTAACGATTCAGAAAATGTTATGTGCCATTCCATTGTTGACTACTACATTGGACGGCCAAGTTCCATTAGCAAAATCTGCCTTGCAGAATTTGTATCAAATTACAAGAAAGATGGCACACCCATATCTAAAAGGAAAAAACCAAATGTTATACGATTTGTCAAATATAACAAACACAGTGATATTGAAAACTTTTGTCGAGAGAAATTATTATTATATATGCCATTTGAAAATTGTGAAAATACATTGAAACAAGAATTGCCTACATGGCTCTCTGCATATACATTACATGAAAAAACAATTCAAGCCAATGAAGCCAAATTTACATATAACATCAATCCAACATGGGGTGATTTGGAGACTGCAACAAATGAGCAAATTAGTTCTTTGAATACTAACCAATTGAATATGCGAAACTAGGAGAACAATTCCCATTATGAGGAATATGATCTGCAATCGGACTTGCAATTTCCAAAACAATTTGAAATGAAGAAAAAAATCAATCTTGGATTTCAAATTACTGCCCATCCATTTTTAATGGAGAACAATGAATATTACAAACTTAGAAGAATCTTGAACAAAGAGCAACAAGCAATTGTAAAAGACATTGCAATTAAAAAAAAAAAAAAAAACCCAAGGAACCAATTTACCTTTTTATTACAGGTGGAGCAGGTGTAGGTAAAACACTCACAGCAAAAGCAATTTTCCAAATGCTTATACGAATTTATGATTCACAAAACACAACTGATCCTATGAAACCAAAAGGTCTAATATTAGCATACACAGGAAAAGCTGCATATAATGCAGGTGGAACAACAATCCATTCTGCATTGCTAATGCCTTTTAACAAGTCTCAATTGTTCTCACTGAGCAAAGAAGTATTGGACAACTTATCAAAGCTATATCAAGAATTGCAAGTAGCTTTCATAGATGAGATCTCAATGATTGGAAGTCGGTTCTTATATTCTATTGACAACAGATTCAGAAACATAAAACATGTCCAAACGAAATACTTTGGGAACATTGACATCATATTTTGTGGTGATTTCTATCAAGCACAACCTATTCAAGACTCTCTTATTTTTGAACAACTAAGAATCAACAATCAAACAATAACACATGATTTCTGGAAGGATAATGTCAAGTGCTTCCAATTGCATATGACTATGCGACAAACAAATAAGAGATTCATATTAGTGTTAAATAGAATGCGAACAAATTGTCAAACATCTGACGATATAACATATATGAATACAAGTTGCATGCGCCCTGTACCAAATGATCCGACATTTCCCTATTTATTTTACAAAAACAAAGATGTTGCAATGCATAACAAGAAAATGTTAATGCTGATGCCTGGCAAAGAAATTTTAATTAATGCAATTGATGAAAATGAGGAGAATAACGGCAATTTCCCAACCCATCAACATACAGCTATTTTGCCTCCGCACCTTCTGATAAAGTTGAACATGTTAGTTGAAATGTATGCTTGCAATTATGATGCACCAGATGGGCTAGTGAATGGTGCAGATGGAATAGTTAAAGTATATACCCATACAGATAAGGTCGATGTTCTATGGATTAAGTTCCATCACCCTAATATTGGTCACCGACAATCTAGAAAACTAGCTCATTTGTATACTTTAGACATAGCACATGATTGGACACCAATATTGCGAATATCAAAAGTAATGCCTATGACATCAAAGATGGCCCCATTGAAAATACGAAAACAATTTCCAATTCAACTTGCATGTGCATGCACAATACATAGATCATAAGGCTTAACCTTGGATAGGCTTGCATTCGACCCTACTGGAGTACAAGTGCATGGCCTAGTATACACAGCACTATCATGTGTCAGAAACATAGAATCATTGTATTTGCTTAATCCTCTTAAACACAATAATTTTAAGGTCAAGCAAAAAGTAAATTGTGAAATGCAACGTTTGCAAACCACTGCAAAATGGCAATTAGAATATGACTCTTCATCAATACAATCATTGCGATCCATCTTTATTCTTTCATTGAACACTCGCAATCTTCATGCGCATCTTACTGACGTATGCAATGATTATGACACAATGCAATCTGATATCTTATGCTTACAAGAAACACATATGTCGCTGTGTATGGAAAATGAATATTTCAAAAATTTCAATGGCATCTCAAGTTGCATTAAGCATGGAGTAATGATATTGATAAAGAAAAATATCATTATCCTTGAACATACCCATTTTGAAGACTGCTTTGTAGAAGCATTGCTCGCAAAAATAAAATTTCACACATTACAAATTGCAATACTCAATATATATGCATCGCCACATGCAAACCTAAACAATATCCTCAATGTCATTGCAAAAGCTTTATACCACTTAGATCTAAACAATATCATAGTTATATTAGGGGACTTCAATATTGATATGGTACATTGCAATCAAAAAACAAAGCAGCTAGAAACCTACATGCAAAACTACAATCTTCATTTCCTAGTTGACAAAACTAATAGCATGCATAAATCATTGATTGACCATGTTTGGGCAAATCTAGCTAATATAAAATATAGAATTTTCGTATTGGATACATATTGGTCTGACCATGATACAATATCTCTTGTCCTTCAACTGTGATATACACATGAAACAGTTTACAAAATTGCAAATTTTGACATTTTTGCAATACCTCATTGGTTTTACCATTTCTATTTTACTAAAGCATATTACAATATTCTTTTTGTACTAAACGAAATGATAACAGCATATATACTATGCATTCTATTGTACATTTACATATATGGCATTGTGTATTCATCAATGCAAGTTATGCCAAAGACACCCTTTTCAATTAACCAACACAAGTATCCTATCATAAATTTGCAGATATGACCTCATCTATTTATGGATGCAGATTCTGCTAGTAAAACCCTTTTCAATTGAACAGAACGACCAAGAAAAAAGAACAACAACATGGAACATAAACAAACAGAGTATATTCTTTTTGCCTTTCCTTTCCTATGGATCTTCTGTTCTTGTTCAACTTTTACTTTTATATGTTCTTTTGGCTTGCACTAAATATGTCTTACTATTCTATAACATAGCATAAATCTTGAAAAAGGAAATGAAACAATTGAAGAAATAGAATGCATAAGCCAATTAGAAAGTGCAAGCCAACCACTTGTTTTGCAAAGGTATGTCTATGAGAACTACACAAATATGCTAATTTGTATTTAGAATATTAATGTTTACTATATATGCATTCTATTTTTACATATGTATGGTTCTATGGTTTTAATGTTCTTGTTCACTTTTTACTTCTAATTTGCACTAAATATATGTTACTATTCTATAACATAGCCTAAATCTTCAAAGAGGAAAAGAAACAATTGAAGAAATAGAATGCATAACCCAATTAGAAAGGGCAAGCCAACCACTTGTTTTGCAAAGGTATGTCTATGACAACTATACAAATATGCTAATTTGTATTTAGAATAATAATGTTCACTAAGGTATGTCTATGACAACTATACAAATATGCCAATTTGTATTTAGAATATTAATGTTTACTATATATGCATTCTATCTTTACATATGTATGGTTCTATGGTTTTAATGTTCCTTGTTAACTGTTTACTTCTATATGCTCTTTCAAATTGAACTAAATATATGTTGCTATTCTATAACATAGCATAAATCCTGAAAAAGGAAAACAAACAATTGAAGAAATAGAGCGCATAACTCAATTAGAAAAGGCAAACCAACCACTTGCTTTGAAAAGGTATGTATGACAACTATACAAATATGCTATTTTCTATTTAAAATATTAATGTTTACTATATATATATATATATCTTCTCTTTTTACATATCTATATTTAAATGTATATAAATTAGATTAATGTTTACTATATATATCTTCTCTTTTTACATATCTATATTTAAATGTATATAAATTAGAAAATCTTGGACGAGTGAAGAAAGCACTAGTAGTAAGTCCCCCCAAACAATGCAGCAAGAAGACATGTATAGGTTACATATCACAATTTCTTTATTGATTGCTTATCACAAAATACATGTGATAATATCCACATCATATTGAACCGTGCGTTTGCTTGTGTTAGTCCAACTGAAACAATCGCAACCAAACTTCATTCAACAAATGTACAAAATGATACATCAAAAAGGTATGCATATGAAACACAACACTCTAATCTATTCTACTTATTCAGTTTTTAGGAGAAACATACTATTGTACAAATGTTTATAGCAATTTCTAACTAAGCAATTTGGCAAAAACAGATACTGCCAATTAAAGTATCAATTGAAGATCTCAATAGTCGTAAAATTGGGCAGCTATTTGTTGAAGACATAATGGTTGTCTATACTGCATTCCTTGATAAAGAAAACAAATCACGTCAAGTATTACGAGCTGATTTGACAGATGCTCAAGGAATGATGACTATAACGTTGAGTGTACCTGCACATTTAGTGGAGCGACATGAACAGAAAATTTTGCAAGGCAACAGCATCTTAATTACAAATTTCAGGATATTGCCTAAAACTGTTTATGATCGCGGTGACTGTAACAAAATAATTTTGCTTAATGAATCAAGTATCATAGAAATTGTACCTGAAGTTTGCAAAGAATATTGCTTCATTCCCAATACAACCATTAGGCAATTTGCAAACAAAAAAGAAATGTACCCAATTGGCACAATCGCTGCAGCCGTTACACTTGCCAAACGAGTTGGATTGCATTACATACTCCATATCAAAGATGGAGATTCTGAAAACGACAATGCAACTGTATGTATTCACATGTTACTTATTGCTAATTTTCAGTAGATAACATGCATCACTTCAATATATAGTTGTTAGTTGTTGTAATTTGTCTATAGTTTTTGTAATTTGTCTGTTGCAATTGCAATTTTTCAATGCATACGAACAATGTATTTGCATATTACTTTTTGTATTTTTCAATAGATAACAATTTCTCTTTTGCAGTTGCAACTGTTTGACACATATGAACAATTTTTCCTTTCAATGGAAAAACAATTGCAAAAAGGACACTTTCCGCTCATCCTTTTCAAAAATTTAACAAAAAAGGTAAACACAAAAGAAACAATATTCAGAGCATCAAAGTCAACGTTCATGACTGAACTTAACACAGATGCACTGAACAATCTCAGAAAACTAACTACATCTACCTATGTTGTAAGTATAGAAATAATAATGTTTTTACTGCCTTTGCATTTGCCATGTAATAATGTAAATTAATGTTTGAATGTTTTATAAACAGGTCGAAGGTATTCTGATAGCAAAAAATCCATATTCAACTCCTTTCGAACCTGTTTGTGCAATTTGTAACTCCCCAGTGAATTCATCCATAGCAATAGCCAATGCAACTATTTTCTGTTCACAATGCAATGATAATTGCCCTTTCCTCTACAAGCATTGTATAAATGCTGTAATAGAATCCATTACAAATAACTTTGTCCAGTGCATTATCAGGGAGCCCTTATTACATTACTTACTTCCTGATTTAAAATCAATGTCATATGAAACATATTTGCAACAGAAAGCTACCACTGTTTACATGTTACGTGACTTCAAAATTCAGAGCAAGTTCACACTCAATGAAGATAGTGAGCTATTACATGTCAACTAACAAATGGAAGGTACATCAACATATGCCTTAACATGTTTTGTCTCAAATATGTCCTCTCTTCAATTTACAATGTTATCATTTTACTCTAACTAACTATTTGTTATACAGATTACAAAATCCAGGAACATGGCGGCCTTCACGTACACAACAAATGCAAAAGTAATATGAATATGTTTCTTCATATTATGCTCTTACTGTAATACAAGTATTTGACTTGCAATTTTGACTCATTTACAAAGAATATGTAACGCAACGGTTGACAAAAAAAGGCTAGAAAGTCTTTATGCATCTGTGTTTGTACTGTTTCTGTTTCTGTTCTGTATCTCGAATGGAACGCATTCTGCATCATGCTTCAAGCTTGACAACCAGAGATTGTCTTGCCACCTTTTGTATTTATATTTTTGCTCCATCTTAAAAATTACCATGTTTGGTTTAAATTATATCATTGAATACAGCAAATGCAACATCAGATGAGCAATAATTTTGTATCTACAGTTGTTGAATGCAAACACCAAAGATTCCATAGATTGATTAAACATGGCACTTATTATCCACTCAAGTTAAATGACAAATTGTATATTGAATCGGTTACTCATTTCTGTTTCTTCCTATGTTATGGCTGAATGTTATGTTAGTTTTTGTTTCTTGCATAGTGTAGGTAACAATTCAGGAAAGAGGGCTAGAAAGTCTTTATACATGTCTGTTTGTACTGTTTCTGTTTCTATCCTGTATTTGAGATCGAACGCATTCTACAACATGTTTGAAGCTAGACTTTATAAATAGCACCAAAC
The DNA here is from genome assembly GCA_031772625.1 of Pinus tabuliformis. Taxonomy (NCBI): domain Eukaryota; kingdom Viridiplantae; phylum Streptophyta; class Pinopsida; order Pinales; family Pinaceae; genus Pinus; species Pinus tabuliformis. The sequence continues at coordinate 1,534,625,489 of CM062817.1, read as the reverse complement.
TATATGGACTTTAAAATGAATATATGTTGTTTGAAAATGGAATTATGGCATAATGCATTTGGTATTATTAGTCCCTCCCTGGGACTACATGCGATTGATCAATTGCTGACCGTTGGTTGACCGACATGATTTTTCATTATAATAGCATTATAACCTAAGTCAAACGAAAGTTTTGGGGTGGAAAGGTTTTGTTTTATTTTACCTATGTTTCTGTTTACTGTTAGCTGTACAATTTGCTTAAATTTTTTGCATGTTCCTAAACACATCTGATTCAAAGTCAAACGTAGAGTTATATTTTCGAAACGAATGCTACAGGGTAACTGCTTTGCATAAAATCTGGTAACACTACCAGGAAAGAATTTATCCCAGAGACCATCTGAATATGCCATATATCTGAAGAGTGCTGACATGGTTTGCAATTTACAATCTGAAGAATGGTCACATGGTTTCCAATCTACAAAGCACGAAGGACACAATGGCCGATATACATTTCTGGTAGCTTCCACTCATTCCATTGGTATTCTTGCTCGGACTCAATGCTGGATTTCAAAGTAGTAAGTTTATCTCAACCCATTTCATTTTTGATATGATTTGAAGTCCACTTCACACAGAGTGTCGTGTATGGAGAAGCTACCATTGGAGTACTTCGGCAAGGGGACTTAAAGGTTTTTATGAAACCCGTCCCTAGAATTTCTAGTCGGTTGTTTGCATTTTCTTGCACCATTTTGCCCCTTTGTTGTATACTAAGACAATGGCAATCTCATAATTGCCTACATCCTCAGCACTATGGAATATTTTGAGCCAATGTTTGTATTAGATCTCATTGAAAAGCAGGCACTGCAAGCCTTATTTCAGAAGTTTATGACTTTGTAGCCTCACGGTTTTGATCTCTCCTTCTGCATTGTCATGTTTAGCTAGTTAGCGTGAATGTGAAGTTTGATGGCAGATACGGTTCTGTAACCAGTAATAGGATTGCATGTGATAAAGTACCTTTGAGCAGCTTGATCTTATTTTGAAATTTTGTTGTCTAATTGGCAAGGGTGCTGCAGTGACTTCTAAAATGAGGCACACAACAACTGCCAATATTAGAATATTACAAAGAGAAGACCTTCCTCGGTGTGCTTTCGAAACTGATCAGTTGGTTCAGGTATATACAATACTCACTTTCTAATAAATTGTTTTTGCAAATTAAAAGAGATCTCGTCAAGATTGGAAAGCTGGAACAAGCCATGTTAGGGATGTGTTTTACTCTTATACAACTTTAGTCAATCAAATACTCTTTTTAATGTTAAACAAGCTTTTGGCACATTGTACGTGATATAAGGGTTGCACAAGAAGCTTTAGTTCAGATAACTTCAACACTGCGGGAAAATTTAAACCATGAAAATTCCAGTTATTCCTTTCTCCAAACCACAATACATTCCATTAAAAAGGCAATATGCGGCACATACATACTCCAGCTTCAATCTAAATACCCATGAACCCCAATTTATTTAGATATTCATGTGCAAAAATAGTTCAAATTACAAAAGATTGCCGCTCAATCTGTACCAAGAATCACAGTTTCACCCGAAAAGAAGAAAAAAGAAACCCTACAACGGTGTACCAATGGTTTCTTCAGCTAAAGCTGGTCAGACTTCGCTCAGCCTTCGAAGAAACAGGACAGCTTCTGTAAAAATCCTCACACTCCCACCCAAAAACAAAAAGAAGAAATGTGCAAATGACGAAATTGGTTAACGAAGTCTCCAGAAGGCCCTGGAAAAATACTTGCAGGTCTTTATTCCTTTCTCCAAACCATAATACATTCCATTAAAAAGGCAATATGCGACACATACATACTCCAGCTTAGTGATGTACCTATGTAGCTGTGAGAATGTACATCTGTCTGCGTTGAAAAGGACTCGCATGTGTACCACAGTAACGTCAAACACTGAGCCGAAACGTGCCATTCACCTCGAATGTTGCGAAGCCCACAATAAGACCCCAAAACCTTTCCACCCCAAAACTTTGGTTCGACTTAGGTTATAATCCCTTGGTCATCAAAGGTCAGCTTTGTTTAAACATTTTTATTTATTTTCATCCACTGTTGATTAAAACAAGTTTTTTTCTGTCTTTGACGACTGTTATCAACTATTCAACATTATTTCTGCTCTACTATGCTTCAATGCATCATGTTTCAATTTCAGAATTTTAGCAAATGGCAGTTTCTGTCATTTTCAGAATTTTGTAGTGGATCAATTTTTGACGGGACCTGTTCTGTATATTTAAAACTGTTGCCACATACTGGTTCCTGTATACCTTATGAGTTTTCTATTTTGAATATTCTTTTGCCGCAATGAAATAACATGGCAGCAGTATGAGATTAACGATAAATTTGGCTTCAATGCTAGAGCAAATAACAATGTGTTAAATGGCTAGTGATTGAAGCTTTCTCGTGCCAAAGTTAATCTCCTTGAAGTTAGACAAGTCATGTTAGGGATGTGTCTTACTCTTATACAACTTTAGTCAATCAAATACTCTTTTTAATGTTAAACAAGCTTTTGTCACATTGTACGTGATATAAGGGTTGCACGAGAACCTTTAGTTCAGATAACTTCAAGACTGCAAGAAAATTTAAACCATGAAAAGTACAGTACTGGAGCTATGGTTTCTTCGTCTGTGGCACCATTAAGTAGTAGAACAAGGTTTGAACATCGCTCTCCTGGTACATCTTTCTCTTCTAGCATCCTGTTTCAAGATTCTGGTCATTCATCATCAAGCTATCCGACTATGCAGTCTTCACCAGCCCCATGGTCATCAAAGGTCAGCTTTGTTTAAACATTTTTATTTATTTTCATCCACTGTTAATTAAAACAAGGTTTTTTCTGTCTTTGACGACTGTTATCAACTATTCGACATTATTTCTGCTCTGGTATGCTTCAATGCATCATGTTTCAATTTCAGAATTTTAGCAAATGGGAGTTTCTGTCGTTTTTAGAATTTTGTATTGGATCAATTTTTAACGGGACCTGTTCTGTATATTTAAAATTGTTGCCACATTTTGCCGCAATGAGATAACATGGCAACAGTATGAGATTAATGATAAATTTAGCTTCAATGCTAGAGGAAATAACAATGTGTTAAATGGATAGTGATTCAAGCTCAATTGTTGATACCTTGCTATGAAGACCCTTTATTTATTGATCATGTTTTCTTTGTATGGTCAGATTTCTCATGCCAAAGTTAATCTTCTTGAAGTTAGACCAGGAACATCTGAGGCAGTGGTTGAAATTTCAGGCACTCCAGAGCAAACAAATGCACCCCAATGCTTGATTCAAGCATCCATTGTCAACAACAAACCTTTATTTCGTTAATATGCCAATGAACAGATTTTATGGTAAGATAATCGTCATCCAAATTCAAAATCCCTATGCAAATATACCTGATTTCTTTATTTTAGCTTAACATAATCTGCTCGTGGTATATCCCTTTTTGGCGATTAAAGCCCGCGTTAATATCTATTGCCCTAGTTCTGACTTACTTACCGGATGAAGCGCAAGAATGTTTGGAGTCTCGAACACTATTTTGTATGCAGTTCTTGATTTGCCTCTGACATTTTCCAACATTTGCCAAGATTTTGAAAATGTCCTCAGCATTTCCCAAGTTGTGTATAGATTGGACGATCTATATTCTACTCTTGAACAATTAGTAATTTACGCACTCCATGAATTCCTCTACTGTCCCTCTGTTGGTACTTTTTGATTTTGATTTCTTAGAATATAAGCAGATTCTTTGCTTCTAATGCAGAATCGTGGCTACCGTATGCAATTAAATTTCTATTTAAGATAATTGAGCATAAATTTGTCTGCAAACAACAACCCCTGTAGTACTAACTATATGCTTTGTTTCAAAATTCAGTCAAATCGGGATATAAGCAGTATTGGCAATTTCTTCGAGTTTGAGGAGCCAATTCTTCGTCAAGGGAGTTCTGCCGGATTTGGAAGGTACACAAGATTTGCAAAATTTTGTGGGTTGCTACTATCATGGGGGTTTTTCTGATCACCATTTTTGTACTAATGTCCCTGACATTGTATATCATCTTTGGCAGTGTCACAGCAGCTGGTGAGCTTATCACAAAAACTACAGTTGAAGTTGTAATACCTGAACGCGCAGTTGCAGCCATTCTAGGAAAGTCTGGAAATGGTATTGTTAAAATTCAGCAGCTAAGCTCTTATAAAGAAGCATAAATTTCTGCAAATTCCATGGGATCCCCTTCAACTGAAATTTTTGAAACGTGGAGACTTGGAATGAAGTGCTGTAATTGCCAAAAATGTTACGGCAGAAAATTTGACATTGTACTGACAGAATACTTCTTTATCCAGCTTATAAAGTGGCATTTCTTTGACTTGACATAAATGTATTTTGGAACAAAAATGACAGAACGATTTTGATAAACAAGAACTGGATTATATTTTGAATTTGGATTCTACTGCCAGTGCTTATGCTTCAAAACCAATGTTCTATGTTTTTAATGTTTAGGCTGTACATGTTTTGAGGGTCCAGTTAGACATTTATCCTGCACTTATATTTGGTCATTATCATTTTATGAATATTTCCATAATATTCAAATGTAAGAAAATAAGAAAATTTACCTATTACATTTTGATACATATTTATTTTAATATGTTTTGTGCACCATGGTTATTAAAATACATAACTTACTTTAACACCTTCCTATTAGTCATTCATTATGAATTTAAATATATTTTATACCCCGTGGTTATTAAAATACATAACTCACTTTAACACTTTCCAATTCTTCGTACATTATAATTCATTATTATGCATTTAAATATATTTTATACCCCGTGGTTATTAAAATACATAACTTACTTTAACACTCTCTAATTCTTCGTACATTATAATGCATTATTATTAGGTTTTATAGTTTTTTTCCCTCAAGTTTTCTATGATTCACTGTTAAATTTTATTATATTTTAATTATTAATCTAAGTGTTTTTTAAATCATGAGAGGTTGGAAAATTATATCTAAAACTAATCTTATTTTAAGAAATACAAACTCAACATTACAAGGATTTATCACTTGAATGACATTTATGAGAATTCTTACTTAACAAAGGCAAAGTTCATTATATTTCACTCTTCGCATAAAGTCAAAAAGTTCATACAACAATTGGCCATCCAATTCATTAGATCTTAATACAAGTAAGCATGCCTACAACACACTAGTAATGGAAACCAGCTCTCATGATAAGGCAATTTAAATCTCATGATAATAACTGACCAAAATGTTCTGCTAACCGGCAGGGACTACCGCCACAGCAGTGGCTCCTTGTTCTTTTAGTTTCACAACGTTAATAGTCACGAATACTGTGAATAATTCGAACTCATATACCGATTTGAGGGTTTCTTTTCCAACGTTGGCAGGTGATCATACTCAGCGTCAGCGTGAAGATATGTGGTTGCAAATATTTCGGGCTCATGACGACTGCTCAAAAGATTTGTGGTGTGCGAATGTAGAAGTGTCATTTGCCTATTTGATATATGAAGAGTTATTAAGTCGCAGTTGGAAGGGTAGCAGATTTTGACATATCAACAGTTATTTTCAGGCTAAAAGATCTTGACAATTTGACACAGTTACTTTCTAAACATGGATGGACACTGACACTTTGTTTAAATATATATTAAAAATATAGATTCATTATGGTAAGGAAAAAAATCAATGCAATTTTTTTAAATATACATTTTTTAAAAGTGAAGTTTTAACATAGAATAAAATAGCCTTAATTTTTAAGATTTCTAGATACATGGTAAGAGTTTGTAACATTCTTTTCAATTTCGTGGAAAAATATATAGGATTAGAAAATTATTACTGAGTAATATATTTGGTTATTTATTTTTTATCGTTTTTACTATTTATTGGACAAAACCATTATCATGACATAAAGTAACTTTAAAATTGGAATATCAATTCAAATAAAGTAACAATCATTGTTATAACATGTTGTATAAAGCTTTTTGTTGTAGTTTTGCATAATTATTATTGTTTATTTAATTAGGCTAGTTAATCACATATTTTATTATATAAGTGTTAATGTCATACAAGGTAGTAATATTATCAAAATGACAAAACAAGCAGACACATAAATAGACACTGATATACCTTGAAAACTTTGAAGGGAAAATACCAACAAATGTTTATTTTATTAAACATTTCATGAGGGTGTTCACCCCACTCAATGGTTGCAAGAGAGTCCATGTCTTGCCCATTGTTAAAATTTTTACGAAGAAATATCATATTTAATTCAACATAACTAGCTAGAAGCCATTACATTAATCATGTTATTAAAACACTTTGCCCCACAATTCCTCGAGCATTGTGTGTTTGTGGCCTGGTTGTATCCAACAATAGAATATCTTGCATTTAGTGAGCCTTCACTTTGCATGGACCATTAGTCGAGCATAATGATTTTTATTGTCTGTCATAGTGTTAACTATAATCCATTTTCGATTAATGTATAAGGGATGGGTTAAACACTATTAATCCATCCTTTGGATAAGACACATTTCCTCCTTTCAGTTACTCTTCTCAACAACTCTAACATCATGAGTTTATAAGTTTTTTTTATCAAACCCAAATAATAAGTTTGTACTAGTTATGCTTTAAACATTTTCTCATATCCACTTTCTTACACATGCATTAATTAAAAGTATAAAATTTCACAAGCATGCTTATTTATCCATGCACGTGTATGGCTATGACACATGTCTATCCACCCAAACCTCACATGCATAAATATTTCCAAGGCATGCTCATCTATCTACACTTCACATGAATTTTAAGAAAGGGAATAGCTTCATTTTACCACTATAGACAAGAACACGGCAATATTTAAAAGAATCACCATGGTATTCACTATCACTTCACATGAGAACAAATATTTTTTTCCAAAAGATAAACACCAAATCTATTATTATTTATTTGCACAAGAATAAATTATTTTCCAAAAGGAAAACCATCACAATATCCCATATTTTGTTTACGGAAAACTAGCACATTAGCTATTATCTTTGTGTATGAAAAAACATATTATTTTTCTAAAAGGAAATAACCCAACAAATATTAACTTTGTGCACATAAACACATATTGTCTTTCAAGAAATTTCATAGAATAGTTATTATTTTTGTGCATGCAAATAAATATTTCTTTTTCAAGAAAACTAGCATAGATTATTATCTTTGTATGCCCAAGATTCATATGTAATCCTTGAAGAAAATAAATGTTTGATTCTTATCATTTCATGCATGAGAATTCATATGAAATCTTTGAAGAAAATAACTTTGATTTTTATTATTTCATAAACAATATTTTTATACAACCCTTCAACAAGGTAAACTTAGTTTATCTATTTTTCTACACAATAATTCATTAAAAAGAAATCCAAAAACATTATTGTAACACTCTACCCCACATTTACCCACTTTTACAATCTCTCTAGGGTAAACATGAGCTGAGAGTTACTATGACATGACCCAACATCCAAGTTCCTATTATGGAAGTGGAGTATAATAGCCAAAAGCTTTTTGAATTCTCTTAGAGATACCAAACCACCCAGGTGTTAGCAACACCTACTCATGGTTTTACCCTGCCCTACAACTATCTTTTTCTTTGATCTCACAGGCTAGTCACACACATGCCAGGCCTTCTATGTGGCTAGAAGGTCTCAGCAGCATGCACATTCCTTCCTTCATGTAGCTACAACTGATATTGCTCAGTTAAGAGATAGCTGATGTGAAATCAACGCCACATTTTCAGGGCTAGCCTATACGCCACTGCCTAAAACATTCTAGAAACAAGTATAAGACAAACATAGGAATGCATAACCTATACTTAGGCTCAATTCTTGCCCAAACATGTCAAACTCCTAATAAACATATAGACAAACATATGGCAAACATAGTAGCTACAAGTCATGAATGCATATTTGATCATTGTCTCATTCATTTAACCATAGAATCATCAACAAGACTCAATTCCCTCTCAAGCTAGCTACAACAACACTTCTTATCTCATACATTCATGTAACCACTCAATGACTTATCAAAACATGAAAAATATCCATAACAAGAGCACATCATTTAACCATGCCTATCCCCAACATTTTACCATAATAAATCCATGAAAAAACAATTATAAAATCAACACAATAACCAATATATGAGCTTATTGATCTCAATAAGAAATAACACTTCATAACATATACATAAGTCAACCAAATTAGTGGTTTCCATGTAACACCCAATGATAGATTGTGCTAAACCAAATCTCTCTTTTAGTCAATCACCCTTGTTGCATATTATAAGCATGAATGTGAAATATCATGGGATAAACCAAAACAAAACCAATTGGAGCATCCAAAGGCTAAACCACTTCAAAGCTCAACCACACTAATTTCACCTAAATCGGTCTAGAATTCAATAAACCAACATAATATTGGATGTCTTAGAATTTCTTCACCATACCAATAGGAATTTTCTGCTCTCCACCCACCTGTTAAGGGCTTCCCAAATAAAACCATCTCCACCCCCAACCCTTGGGATTTTCCTAAGACCACCTCACGTAGATCCAAAATCATATGATAATGCAAAGCTCAATAAAACACGAATCCCATCACACCATGGTTATCTAGGAAATGGAAAGGTAAGGATGAAGTCATTATCAATCAAGGAAAAACCCATGCCAATGAAAGAAAAGAAATCATGTAACCCAAATGCATGCACCATGCTTTCAAATCCCAACAAGGAAATCACACATGCAACCTATTACCTATAAAATATTCCTATTGTAGTTGCTCTTCAAATATCCTCCTTACACTCCTTTACTTTCCATTGTTTGTCCCTTACTCGCTTGCTTTCTTTCTTGTGTCCAAGTGCTCTCTCTCTCCTCTTCAAGCTCAATTACTAAAACTAATCAAAAGCTCATCCAAAAACTGTCAAAACTTGTCAGTTGTTTCTTGGGTGCTTTTTTATCATTGATGTCTGATGTCTCTTCTTAACATTTTCCTTTTCCTTCATTTTCCTTTATTTTCTCTCTAATTTCCCTAGCGCGGATATTCATGTCCCTTCATCTTCCTTTTCTCCTATTTTCCTTTACTCATTAATTAATTTCCGTTTATTGCATTTTCGTTTGCCCATGCTAATGCCAATTTCCATAGCCATTTATAAACCACAAGTGATACCCAATTTAATGATATTCCCTCCATTGAGATTGGAGTACATGTCCCATGATCTTGGTCTTCTTTTTGCCTATATAATGTCCTTCCTATTACATGGAAAATCAACCCGAGGTTCTTATAAACCCCTCCCCCCTTGGGGGAACTCTGTCCTCAGTGTTCTATGACATTTATGACCACAAAACTACTGAAAAAAAAAAAACATACTTCTTATTGGATCTTTATAACACTACTCGTTGCAATATTTACAATCACAAACTGTATAAAGCATGACAAACATATTTCTTATTGGAGCTTTATAACACAACTCGATGCAGTATTTACAATGACTATATATATATATATATATATATATATATATATCAAAAACTCATTTGCTTGAACCAAAAAATAAAGAAGGATATAATTTATGCATTTGATAATCCATCTCCTGTGTAGTTTTATCGGGCCCAAAGAGTGTCTAATGCAGTTTAACTTGCTCTATTACTCAGTTCTGGAGCATGACCTGTTAACAACGTAAAATTTGAAATGGGAGCTAATACAATTACCTGTTTTTTTGAGGTAGTTAAAAAATCAATGGATTTTGAAGAGTGTTGATTATATATATATATTTAGCATAATTTTTGACACTTTAAATTTTTTATGTACATTATTTTTTAGAATGTTAGTGATTTGCAGGCCGATTTTAAAAAGTGTTGATTCTTCGTCACCAAACCCTTTTTTAGAAGGCTTATTTTTTGACTTTAAATTTTCTAAGTTATTAAATGTGAATAATTATTTTCTAAATTTAACAATTTTTGTAGTCTTCTTCTTCATATTTTTTGTTTTTCTTTTCTTTTTTATTCTTTTTTGTAGTGAGTGTTTTATTTTTTTTCATAGTCAAAGAAAAAGGTCAATATTTTAAATTTTCAATATTATACATATTTATATTTCATCAATTAATTTTTCAATGCACATCAAATAACTGTCCCTAAAAAACAATAATTTTTAACAATTGACATAAAAATAAACATTTTGAACATAAATATAACAAAAAAATTACACATTTTGATAATTTTTTGCTAGAAATGACACGTCAACATCATAATTTTTATAGGAAAAAATTAACAAAAAATGATTAAATAGTAGTCTTTTTATGAATTTCATGTTAAAAAAATAATAATCACAGCTTTTTTCAAAAAATAATGATTCACATAAAAAATAAATAAATAAAATAAAATCACATAATACAAATATTGAACATATAACAACATTACATATAAAGTAAAAACATTACAAGTATAACTAATTAATAGTTACAAAAGATGAGCTTGATTTCCAAGAATAACTTCAATTTAATCAATAATATCACATAATCCAAACTCTTCATCTTCTAGTGTTTCATCATTGTCTTCTTCCACAATATTTTCTGCTTCATTTTGCTCATTTTCCTCTTCTGATGGGTCTTTGATGTCTGTGAATCTCCCAATGTATGTCTTTCGAATCATTCCATCTAATCTTGGTTGAGGTTCCTTTGCCTTTTTTGCCATTCGTGATTCATTAAAATCCCCTTTCCTCAACCTAATTTCTTGCACTCCATCTAGAAGAAATTGAAGAGCATTAATTCTTTCTTGAATAAATTCGCATTGTACTAGGTCTTTTTCAATGACAATGTAATTTCCTCCTTTTTTTAGGGAACATGCTATTGTTTTACTAAATTATCAATCACAAAATAAATAATGAAGTGAATTAGTATAATCACATATAAATTAAGAAATAAGATATTGAAATTCAATTTTATATAATAAAACATACATGAGCCTGAGAATAAATCCAGAATCCAATCTCCTTCATTTGAACATAAGTCTATAAGATAGTTAAACAATGATTGTGCTTTTTTATAAATGTTAACTATCTCTCCTTTTTCTTCTTTATCTTCATATGTTAGTTTTTTTCCAACAACATCATAAACCAATAATTGGCTATGACTCTTTCCATCTATCCGATTAAGAAGCATAGACTTATAGCTATGATATTTTGTCCAACTTTCAACATGGATGAACTCATAATCACTTATAATTTGTTTATCTTCACGGTTAATAAGATTTGACTTTTTCTTGTAACATGATTTAGTAAAAGTTCAATTAACTTGTACATAAATGAATTTTTTAACATCAATCAAACATACAATTTCAACGTCTTACAGTGTAAGCTGCATCCTTGAGTTTGCTTTCCCCTTGAAGCTTGTGAATAACATGTCCAATTGTGTGTCTAAATGAAATGTCACAAATATCTATAATGGTGATGATGTGACTTCTACAAATCTTGCAACCACTTTACTAACAGCTTGATAAGTATAAGGGTCACTATCATAATCAATGTCTAGGATATTGAAACCATGGGGAATATATGCAATAACCAGGGAATAATCCCTTTTAGGTATGAGTTTAGCAATGTCGCCACAATCACCTTGTATTATTTGATATTGAATAGTATCAATCCCATTCAAAATGAAATGAGTAAGTGTTGGATCAAGTTTAACATTACTACAACACTACTTTCTTAGTCATTTGATCTTTATTTTTTCAATAAAGCTTCTGAAACTATCTCATGCTCCATTTGCATCCTTATTCATCTTTAATAAAATAAATAAATGTATGTATAAGTTATAAAATAAAAATAATATACAGATGAATAAAAATGAATGTATAAATCAACATACTTTTTTAAATGCAAGATAAAAATCTTTTAGTGTTGATGTAGAACTTGAATCTGGGTAGTTGCATACAACATCATCCAAACTATCTTCATTCAACAAGAAAAAAAATTCTTATCCTTTGAGGCACTTGATAGATTTGTAGTTATTCGTTTATGTTTGGTTCATTCAGTAGTATTTTTTGATGATGCACCTCTAGTTTTAATATTCTTTGGTCCATAAAGATTCACATAAATATTCCTTGATGCCATTTTCTGCAAAAAAATATGCACATATATATAAATCAGTAAATTACAAAAAAACCAATAGCTTAATTAAACAAACAAAAAGAAACAAAATCTAAAAATGAAGAAAGACTACAAACATGCACATCGACCCCCATGACAATTTGGATGTTAGGTTCATACAGGGAAACAAAAAAAGAATGCATTCCTTAGAAAAAAAATTATTTATTTTTTCATTTGTTCTTGGTCCCTTAGCAGGCCCCCCACTAGGGGGCCGTTGTGCCTTATGTAGTGTCGTGCCTATGCCAGTGGGCATGCGCAACCGACTATGAGAGTGCCCGCCCAGGGTAAAAGGGTCCTCTGGCCTTCCAGGGGGCCGATTTGCATAATCACCCCATGGCCTTCAGAGGACCAATTTTGGGAATCGCCTCCCTAGGTCTGTCGGGGTGTCGGTTTGTAAAATGGCCCACGACAGGCTAGGGGATTGATTGCCAGAATAGGTCCCCAGCCCTAGTAGGCCAGGGGGGCAATTCTAGGAATCAATTCCTTGGCAGGACAGGGCCAGGGGGTTGATTCCCAAAATCGGCCCCCTGGATTACTGGGGGAAAATTATAGGAATAGGTCCCTTGGCAGGAAACGGGGAGGTTTTGTGTTTTCCCCAGGGTGGGCAGGCACACGGCTAGGTGTACCCACCCACAGGAAGTGCCTGGGGGCGGGAAAGCCCATCCATGGGCCTGAACACCTGTGGAACAACGAAGTGCTGCATAATGTCGTGTTGCGGGCAGGCACGCCCATGACCGAGCACACCCACCAAAAGGAATTCCCTATGGGTGGGTGTGCCCATTCATGGGCATATCCCCTCATGGCACGATGACGTCGTGCAACCCCCCTCCACCCCCTACCTCCCCGACCTAGCCTTCCCAATGGTGAGGGTTGGCTCCCAAAATCAGTCCTCACCCCTAGGCAGGCTAGTCTACGAGGGTGGGTGCCCCAGGAGGGTGCTCCATGCCATGGGTATGCCCACCCATAAGCACTACATATGGGCGGGCGTGCGTGAATGGGGAAGAGCAACCCCCTAATAGGCGAGGGGGGCGATTCCAAGAATGAGCCCCCTAACCTACCAGGGGGCTGCTCTGCCTTGGGCAGGCATGCCCACCATCAGGAAGCCAACAAATGGTCCCACCACACCCACTACCGATATAGTGGCCTCTTACCGGCCAAGGGGTTGCTAGGTAAGCCTCGCTCATTTCAATTTTTAATTTGTAAAAGGAATCTAAATTTCGTTAATAAAAAGTTAATTCTTTTTACTGGAGTGGGTTTTTTATCTGGTATTTTACGAGAATAGAACAACCCAACTGACACATAATTACTAGTAAACTTATGGGAGTTTAAGACCTGCACTCAGCAAAATGGAAACTAACATTTCAAATGCAATAATATCTCGTTGAATGTGTTGTCTATAACAATGTAGTGGCTCCACAAAATTTCTCCAAATCTTTTAACAAAACCTCAAAAAGTCTTAATGTGATGCGAGGAATAGTGATAATGAAATTTATGATATAGCGGAAATTACGGAATTTTTTACCGCATGGTGAATGTGGTATTAATTTTCTTTTATAAAACTTAACATATAAATTGTGTTATGGTGATAGAGTAGTTTATTTTAAATGTGTGATAGAGTATATAATAAAAATTAAAAAAATTTATTCAATTGTCTAGTAAATGCTATATAGTTTACATAAAATATTAATTTAGGTAGAATATTTAGTTTAAAATTTTAGTTTAAATATTTAGTTTAAAAGATTAATTTCATGAGAAAAATTTAGTTAAAATTTTTCAATCAATTGTAGAAGAAAATTTTCCAAGGAAATACATGAAACGAATTTTTTGGAGCAAAAAAATTCGGCGAAATATTTTGGAGGGAAATTTTCATTCTTTAAGCTATATATTATCATTAGGAGAGAGTGCATTTGTATCATTCAACCTCTTCTGTTTGAAAGCCATAGATTCTTTTGATAGTGATATTTTTCTTTGTAAAGCATCAACATCTTCATCACGTAACAACTCTATTCATATCGATGAATATAACGAAAATTATTTCACTATGAATAGAGAGTCAAATCTTCCACCTAGCCATAATACTAAGGACTATGAGAGAAGCATTGGTGAAGGGAAAGATGAGGAATTTCAAATAAATAAAGAGTCATGGTTTCCACTTAGTCGTAATCTTATGGACTATGAGAGCAATAATGATCAAGAGCATGATGAAGAATTTCAAATAAATAGAGATTCATGGTTTCCACCTGGTCCTAATCCTATGGACTATCAGAGCAGTAGTGATGAAGGCCAGGATCAAGAATTTCCAATAAATCAAGATTCATAGTTTCCACTTAGCCCTAATCCTATCGACTATGAGAGAAGTAGTGATGAAGGCCAGGATGAAGAATTTCCAATAAATCGAGAGTCACAATTTCCACTTAGTCATAATCCTATGGACTACGAGAGAAGCAGTGGTGAAGGATAGGATGAAGAATTTCCAATAAATTGAGAGTCACAGTTTCCAGTTAGTCTTAATCCTATAGACTATGAGAGCAGTAGTGATGAAGGCTAGGATGAAGAATTTCCAATAAATCGACAGTCACATTTTCCAGTTAGTCCTAATCATAACGACTATGAGAGCAGCTGTGATGAAGGTAGTGATGAAAAATTTCGAATAAATTGAGAGTCACATTCTCCACTTATTCCTAATACTAAGGACTATGAGAGCAGTAGTGACGAAGGGCAGGATGATTAATTTCCAGTAAATAGAGTCACATTTTCCACCTAGTCGTAATCCCAAGGACTATGAGAGAAGTAGTGACGAAGGGCAGGATGAAGAATTTAGTCCTAATCCTAAGGACTATGAGAGCAACAATTATGAAGGGTAGGATGAAGAATTTCCAGTAATTAAAGAGTCACATTTTCCATGTAGTCCTAATCCTATGGACTATGAGAGTAACACTGATAATGCACATGATGAAGAATATCTAATAGTCATCAAGTCAAATTTTCCATTTAGTCCTAATTCAAAGGACTATGAGGGTAGCACTGATGAATGGCAAGGTGAATAATATCCTCCAAGTCAATATTTCAAAAGCACAAATGATCATAGTGAGGATAATATTCCTCATAATGATGATGAAAATTATTATACAGATGACGATTCGATGATGGAGACGTTGCCAACAAATATTGTATTGAGGAGTAGGAGCAAACCTTTTCGTATCAATCCAAGATGTTCTAGTTCTACAAGGGGTAGAGAAGAATACTTCATGGGAATAATTTCTATCAGTTCTCTCATTTCAAGTGAATGTTGTCAAAAGGATTGCTTGAAACATATGGATTTCAAGTTTGCATTGGAGAAAAGGAAGAGATATTTGTCAATGAATAAAAGCATGCAAAATTCATATTTAGTGGGATGCATGCAATCTACATTGTTAGGTTATGATTATCATATTGGGTCTTTATTTTTCTCTAAAAAGGCTTTCGAAATGTTTCATTCAATGGGTAATTTTCGTTTGTCAAGAATCCAAGAAAAATTGGAAAAGGATCCCACATTTTATTCAAAAGTACATCATAAATGACATTTTGGGCCATTATCAAATACTGCAATGTCATGGACGAAAGACTTATTTTCAAAGCATGGAAAGTGTATGCCAAATACAGAGGCAATACATATTCCAGATAATTTCTCAATATGAGGAATATACAACCTATATAAAGAATATGTAGAAGGTGTTGAAGGAAATGGTCGATTTATTACATATCAATATTTTGTGAAGATATGAAAGAAATAATTCAACAATGTTTGTATTCCTAAGAAGATAAGGATGGGAGTTTGCAGTACATGAGCTTCTCCTAAATAAAAAAGGGATAAATGTGAAGGGGCAGAAAGAGGTAAGCATTCATAACATTAATTTTTAAAATTGTATAGTCATCAACTATGAAAACATATTTATTAATGACTTTCTTTTATGTTGTGTAGATTCCATTGTCAAAGCACTTCAAGAGCATCACAAAAAATAAACAAGTGAAAGAAAAAGTTGTTCAAGCATCGAAATAAGTGCTATGATAATCCAAAGAAATAGTTGGGTTTGATAATTGATGGTATGGACTAGAAGAAAACACCTCTACCACATTTTGTTCACAGACCCAAAAATTTATAGGAGGAAAATTTTATTTAGGTTCACTTGGTCGATTGTACGGTCTTCAATGGTAAATGTTTCCAATGGTATAATTCACAGCTCCAAATATTCATAATGATGTAAACAATTGGACAACATTTGTCATGAAAACAAAAATCAGATTGTTTTTGGATATCTAAACATGCTTTTTGAATTGATAATTTTTCAGAAGGTAAAGGTTCGTTTCCTTCTTGTTGGGCACACTCATGACCATATTGATTAGATGTTCAGTCGCTTTTTAGTCACATTGAGGAGGAAGGATGTTGTGAGCTTGCCATCATTATTTGAATGTATTAAGAAATCATACATGTCGGAGCCTATTTTTGATGTGTTGGAAGAAAATGTTGGCATGCGAAGGTTTATTTTGGGATCGCATGGTGAGGAGAAATGCATTGAACAACTTAATAACATTAGCTTCCAACATCAATTTCGTATCAAAAAAATCGATGGGAAAATACTACTATGGGGCAAGAAGTATTCAACTACTATAGAATGGGTGTCATCATCAGGTTTGGCATTTTTTATGTTCATTCCAGATCATCCAATATTTGCATCAAATATATTGTTATTACAATCAGCTGTTTAAGTTCAAAATTCATTTAGGCAAAATAGAGATACAAATTATTCTGATTGCGTGGAAGAAATTAAAAAATGTATTAGATATAGAGATGAGTACTTTGATATTTATGATTCGGTTTGGTGGGAGTATTTTTTCAATAATCAAAGTGATATCATTTCAAGAACAACAAATGAAGATATACATTTGAAAAATACAATTATTTTGCCACAAAATGTGTCAAATGAACATGACGAAAGAAACATTGTTGAACAACAACAATCTCAAGGTATTATTAATTCTTCATAGGTAGAGGAAAGAGAAATGTATATTTGTTGCAGAAGGTCTCGTGCATAATGTGAAGCCATGGAAGACCTTTACAGGCATTAAGTACATGATATTAACGAGGGTTGCATGATCGCAGTGCTAGCTGATGGAGATGTCAATGGCTGTCCATTTTGGGTTGCTAAGGTTATAAAGATCATTACAGAAAATGAAGATGTTGAGGTGTTGAAGTACATCTGTGAATTCCTTTTGTTGAGATTCAGACCAAAATAGTTTTTCTTTCGCTCCTCCCTTGGTGACTTGACTCAGGGGCTAAGTGATATGAGAGAATCCCAACACGAACCTGCGGTAGAAATTGGCAAGACCCAGAAAGATGCGGAGCTTTGTCAGAGTGGTTGGAGATGGCCAATCCCGAATGACTTGGATCTTGGTTGGATCCACATGCACCCACCATTCATCAATAATGTATCTCAGATAATGAACCTGGGTTATGCCAAAAGTGAATTTCTCCAAATTGGCACATAGCTTGTGTTGCCGCAATGTTTGGGGAACCTGTCAGATGTGGTGGAGGTGCTCTTCCCAACTCTGGCTGAAGATCAGGATTCCATCCAAGTATACCACTACAAATGATTTGGTGAATGGCCACAAGATGTCATCAATTACCCTCATGAAGGAGGTAGAAGAACTCGTCAACCCGAAAGGCATAACCAACCATTTGAAAAGGCCCTCCTTGGATTTGAAGGCTGTCTTGCATGCATTGAAGGGTTCGATTGGTACCTGGTGATATCTTGATTTCAAGTCGATCTTGCTGAAATATTTTTCCCCGTTCAGTTGGTCCAGAAGGTCATCAATTTGTGGGATTGGGTACCTATTCTGGACAGTGATCTTGTTTAGCACCTGATAGTAAATACAAAGTCTCCAAGTCCCATCCTTCTTCTGTACCAACAAGATCAGGCTCCCACAGGGCAATGAACTTGGACGGATGTGACCTTTATGTATTAGCTCCTGAATCTGCCTCTTGATTTTGTCGTTCTCCATAATGGAGCACCCATAGATTGGTCCATTGGGCAGTGGCACACCTAGGGTTAGATCGATGGAGTGCTTGACTTGACAGTGCAGAGGCACCCCTGCGGGTGAGGTGAATATGTCCTCATACTCCTCCACGACCTTGTCCATATGTTGTTGTCGTGCAGAGGGGCCTTGTCTGAAGGTCGTGGCCATCATCTTCTTCTTTCCCTGAGGGCATATCATCAGGAAAACAAATTTCCCTACTTTGGAAATGAGCTTACTACATTGTTTTACAGTAACCAAAGAGATGGCGGTAGGCAGTGCTACCACTGGTATCTTGTACAACTTATTTCCCAAAGTAACAATAACAGCACAAGGCCTTGACTCAGACACAGCATGTCACTTCCATAAGTATGCTTGGCCTAATAATACATCGCAAACATCAAGGCGAGAAATTTCAAATAATACCTCATCCGTGAAGGGCTTGATGTTGTATGGAAGGTGGCACTGCCTGCTGACACGAAGATCCCATCCTTGGTGAAGCCACGCGATGGTGTACGGTTGTAGATGTGCTATGGTTGGTAAGCCCAGTTACTTCATGACCTTTGCTGAAATGAGGTTCTTTTGGCTCTCACTATCGACAATGAACTGTAGCGAGGAACCCTTTACCCACATTTGGGAGTGGAAGAGAAGCTCCTCATCCTCTGGATCTTCAGGTTCCTCCTTTTGGATCTTCATGGTGGAAACTGTGGCATTGGGCTCTGCATCGATAATATTCCTCCCTTTGTCATTCCCCTTGTCGGGTTCTGACTCAGAGTCAGTATGTGGATCTAATTCTAAAGCCTTTATCTCAGTCACCAGTGACTTCTTGACCCAACACTCACTTGTGTTCTGAGTGGAGCTCCTAAAAACCCTGAATGTTTACTCCTCTTAGCAGGTTGAGAAACAATGTATGGTTTGACAGGAAATAAACAAGTTATATGTTTACCCTACTTCGTTAAATTATGGTTGACACTTTTGGGAATAATTGTCTAAGACAGTTTATATAACTGATGTTTGCATTGAATCTTGAAATAAAAACTTTGATTTCCATATGATGTTCAATGAAGTTATGAGTCATTTTTATGTTTGTTGGATTATATGTTTTAATTATGATGAGTTTTATTATTTAGAATATCCAAAATGCAACAATAACTTGGAGATATAATTTATGTTTCATTCAATCTAAAAGTATTGACATTTTGATTCATTTAGTCATGTAATTTGTTCATAATATCATGGTTTAAATGTGTTAAAAACTTAGAGTTTTTAATTCTATGGTTGAAAAATTTCCAATTTTTATTTTTATCTTTAATGTTATGGTTGAAAATAATTAGAATTTTAACGATCTTTAGTGTCATGTTATTATATGTTTAGCGACATGGATGAAAACTAATGGAATTTTAATGTGTTTTGGATCGCATTATTTTATTTTTATCGTCATTGTTAAAAAATGTTTGAATTCTACCCAGGAAAGAAAAATGTTATTCTACCAAAAACAATAGTGTGTTTTTTCATTTATTTTGCACAAAAAAAAATTGGTTTTACTATCATTTTTTAAATATGTTCAAAATTAATGCTAAAAAATTATTTGGATTCAAACAGGAACACAACAAATTATAGATATAAGCATAAACACAAAGATGCAGTAGAAATAACACTTCATTCCATTAATATCAAATACTGAAATATGCTTACAAATAGAATGGAAATAAGACTAACTCGGCCGATGGTAGCTTATCTTTGAGAAGAGATGTGGTGGCTACATGCCTCTGAACTGTGTTACAATGAGGCTCAAGGGAATTTTTATTATTGAACAATAAGAGAAAACCCTAAAAAACCAAAATCCTAACCCAAGGAGATGTAACGCCAAGAGTTTATGGGCCCTATTGGGGTTAGTTGGTTTACTGGCGGTAGATTTAAAAAAAAACGTTGTTTAGGGCCTCAAAACAGCTTTGGATGTTTAGGACCCGAAAAACTGCTAAAAATAGTAAATTGTGCCATAATTAAGGAAACTAAAAAACTGAAAGAAACAATGGTGGGGGTCCAAGTGGAATTGGACGGTTGCCAAAAATATCCACCCGGATTATTCCTCCCCCCTTAGGAATTAATGGTCCCCATTGCATTGAGTTCCTCCATGAGATGAGGAAACTTTTACTGAACTTGGTCCCTAGTGAGCCACTTGCCCACGTGAAGGAGTTGGCATGCTTTGACAACTCGATATAGTTGGATCTTTTGCTGGCAAGTGTGCTTGATCTGTGTGTCCATGATCTGATCAGTTGTGGATTGTTCCATGCAATCTGGATTTAATAATGTAGGTGTGAGTTGTTCTGCAATGTCTGATGTGTCTAGCAATGGTGGGAAGTATGGTTGAAGGCTGTCCACATTGAACACTAGGTGTAGGCCAAGGAATGGGGGAACACTGAACTCAAATTCATTGTCTCCCACAGCCTTAGTAACGGTGTAAGGACCATATCGGAGTGGTCTGAGTTTTTGATAGGCTCCAGTAAGGTGATCCTTTTGCAAATGCAACCAGACTTTATCACCCACCTGAAACTTGTGTGGCACCCAATGTTGAGCATGTCGCTGCTTGTACTTGGAATTTGATTTCTCCAGAATCTCATGGACCTACTGGAGGATATGTTGGATGTGCTTAATGAAGTTGTTTGACTTATAGGTTTTGGACTAGACATGAGCTAAATCTGCCTGAGTAGCTACAAATGGCATGGCCACATTAATGGGAGATAGTGGTTGGAATCCCAAGCCCACCTGAAAAGGGTTGTGGCTAGTCAAGCTGTGGAGAGCCCGGTTATAATTGTGCTAGACATAGGGGAGGCTCTCATCCCATGTGAGTGGATGCTTTGAGTTTTATGCGTGCAAAATGTGTACGATCATCCTATTGACGACCTCTGTCTAGCCATCAGTTTGGGGATGGAAAGTTGTGGACTTATTGAGCTTGGTGTCCAGCATCAGCCAGAGACTGGACCAAAATGTACCGAGGAACCTATTATCCTGATCTAATATGATAGAATGTGGGATCCCAAAGTGTACCCACACTCGTTCAAAGAAGAGTTTAGCAGTGGCTTCCACTGTGATATTCTTCTTGCAGGTAGCCATAATGGCCATCTTCGAGAATCTGTCGACAACCAAAGAAACACAATCGTTTCCATGCTTAGTAGAAGGAAGGCCTGACATGTAATCCATGGAGATGGATTCCCAGGGTCAACTAGGATTACACATCAGAGTATAGAGGCCTTGCTTCTTAATGGTTGGTTTGGCAATGACGTAGATAGTGCAGGATCTAATGTACTTCTCGACATCCTGTCAAAGATTCGGCTAATAGAAATACTTCTACAGTACTGCCACTATTTTCTTGACCCCAAAATTCCCAGTGGCATGACTGTAGTGTCCTTCCCAAATCATCTTGGCACGCTCACTTGAAGGAACAGAAAGGTGTCACAGGTGGCATAATAGGGCATCCTCGACATGAAAATCTGGTACTTGTTGACCCTCCAAGAGCGTCTGGTATGTGTGGCTAAATTCCAGATTGCTTTTGTAGAGAAGTGGCCAATCAGAAGTCTCATGCCCACAAGAGTTGAGCACGATGGTTAACGCCATGATCACTAGTTGGCTAAGGCAATCTACAACATTATTTGTGCTACCCTACTTATACTTTATATTCAAATAGAAATCTTGTAGGTATGTGGACCACTTCTGATGATGATCATTCTACAACTTCCCTTGCATCTGTATCAACTGCAGGGGTCGGTGGTCTGCGTGGATGATCGTTTCCTTCCCCAAAATGTAATGCTTCCATTGTCGACAAACCTGCACAATGGAATACATATATTTGTCATAGGCGGGATACTTCCGGACTGTGTCTGAAAGCGTCTCACTGTTATATGCCACCGGATTCCCCTGTTGCGTAAGGACTGCCCCAATAGCATAGTCAGAGGCATCTGTCTTGATCTCAAATGGTTGTTGCAAGTCTGGTAATGTGAGCACTGATGCAGAGTAGAGGCGATGTTTCAACTCTGTGAATGCCTTTTGTTGAGATTTAGACCAAAATAATTTTTCTTTCGCTCTTCCCTTGGTGACTTGACTCAAGGGCCAAGTGATATGAGAGAATCCCAACATGAACCTGCGGTAGAAATTGGCAAGACCCAGAAATATGTAGAGATTTGTCAGAGTGGTTGGAGCTAGCCAATCCCAAATGACTTGGATCTTGGTTGGATCCACATGCGCCCACCATTCATCAATAATGTATCTCAGATACTGAACCTGGGTTATGCCAAAAGTGAATTTATCCAAATTGGCACATAGCTTGTGTTGCCGTAGTGTTTGGGGAACTTGTCGGATGTGGTGGAGGTGCTCTTCCCAACTCTAGCTGAAGATCAGGATGCCATCCAAGTATACCACTACAAATGATTTGGTGAATGGCCACAAGATGTCATCAATTACCCTCATGAAGGTTGCAGAAGAACTCGTCAACACGAAAGGCATAACCAACCATTCGAAAAGGCCCTCCTTAGATTTGGAGGCAGTATTGCATGCATCGGAGGGTTCGATTGGTACCTGGTGATATCTTGATTTCAAGTCGATCTTGCTGAAATATTTTTCCCCTTTTAGTTGGTCCAGAAGGTCATCAATCCGTGGGATTGGGTACCTATTCTGGACAGTGATCTTGTTTAGCAACTGATAGTAAATACAAAGTCTCCAAGTCCCATCCTTCTTCTGTACCAACAAGATCAGGCTCCCACGGGGCAATGAACTCAGACGGATGTGACCTTTATGTAGCAGCTCCTGAATCTGCCTCTTGATTTTGTTGTTCTCCATAATGGAGTGCCCATAGATTTGTCCATTGGGCAGTGGCACACCTAGGGTTATATCAATGGAGTGCTTGACCTGACAGTGCATAGGCACCCCTACGGGCGAGGTGAATATGTCCTCATACTCCTCCACAACCTTGTCCATATGTTGTTGTCATGCAGAGGGGCCTTGTCTGGAGGTCGTGGCCATCATATTCTTCTTTCCCTGAGGGCTTATCATCAGGAAAATAAATTTCCCTACTTTGGAAATGAACTTACTACATTGTTTTGCAGTAACCAAAGAGATGGCGGTAGGCAGTGCTACCACTAGTATCTTGTACAACTTATTTCCCAAAGTAACGATAACAACACAAGTCCTTGACTCATACACATCATGTCACTTCCATAAGTATGGTTGGCCTAATAATACATCACAAACATCAAGGGGAGCAATGTCAAATAATACCTCATCCGTGAAGGGCTTGATGTTGTATGGAAGGCGGCACTGCTGGCTCAGACGAAGATCCCATCCTTGGTGAAGCCACCTGATGGTGTACAGTTGTAGATGTGTTATGGTTGGTAAGCCCAGTTGCTTCATGACCTTTTGCTGAAATGAGGTTCTTTTGGCTCTCGCTATCGACAATGAACTATAGCTGGGAACCCTTTACCCACATCTGGGAGTGGAAGAGAAGCTCCTCATCCTCTGGATCTTCGGGTTCCTCCTTCTGGATCTTCATGGTGGAAATTGTGGCATTGGGCTCTGCATCGATAATATTTCTCCCTTTGTCATTCCCCTTGTTGGGTTCTGACTCAGAGTTGGTACGTGGATCTGATTCTGAAGCCTTTATCTCGGTCACCAATCACTTCTTGACCCAACACTCACTTGTGTTGTGAGTGGAGGTCCTAAAAACCCTGAATGTTTACTCCTCTCCGCAGGTTCAAAAACAAAGTATGGTTTGACAGGAAATAAACAAGTTATATGTTTCCCCTACGTCGTTAAATTATGGTTGACACTTTTGGGAATATCTAACTTGACTGTGTGTTATATTCATATGATAGGTTAGGGATATATTACACCTTTTATTTGTCAGAAGATTAAGTTATGGTCACAAGAAAAGGACTCACGGGTACGAAAAGGACTCACGGGTTCGTCTTTTCCTCTTGAAGGTTATATTTACCCCAGACATTAAGTAATTCTTGGTTTACTCTCGTACAGAAAACATGGTGCTGAGTGCCACGACATAGGTTTTCCTCAAGCACTATCATAGTATTTCAATATTTGTTTAGACTCTACAACTAATAGGACAATATTTTTCTCAATATATTCATGGGTCTATAGCCTCGGCTAAACTTTGTGAAATAGAGTGGGTGTTTAATTAAATTATGGGTTTCTTTTTTGTTTAATGTAATTGTATTATTTTGAACACACGATGAATGCGTCCAATGAACTACCATGGGCTTTAACCTGGTTGTTTCAATTCTTGAATGTATTTATGAGTAATAAAGAGTTTAATTCTAAGCATTCAATTCCTTGTGACGATGTTATAGCTTATCAATATATTTGAGTTGCACATTTCTGATTATGGAGATGAAAGGTTAACCTTAATGTTATATAAATTTTCAATGTTTTCATTAACTTTCACCTTATTTTAAATCTAGGGTAACTAAATGTCTGCACAAATGTATAATGTTTCCTTTTCGGACCAGATGGTGTTTATTATAGAATTAAATTTCATGTGGAATAATGTATATATGGATAGAGTGGTTTTACTTTTCTGTAATGAACAAGATTCCCTGCTCTTTGTTTTGTTTTCCTGTTTTCCTTTTGAATTATAATGAGGTGGGTCCTAAGTTTTTCCTGCCTTGCAGAGCCAGCATTCCACCCCAATGTTTTCATTGACTTTCACCTTCTTTTAAATCTAGGGCAACTAAATGTCTGCACAAATGTATAATGTTTCCTTTTCGGACCAGATGGTGTTTATTATAGAATGAAATTTCATGTGGAATAATGTATATATGGATAGAGTGGTTTTACTTTTCTGTAATGAACAAGATTCCCTGCTCTTTGTTTTGTTTTCTTGTTTTCCTTTTGAATTATAACGAGGTGGGTCCTAAGATTTTCCCTGCTCTTCCACCCCAAATTACCTAATTCCTGACAAAATGTTCTGGAAAATACTTCGAGTAAGTTTTCTGCACTATTGTTTTCTGGCAATCAAGCCCTTGAGCCTTAAAACTTCTCACGTTATTAATTGGCAGTCCAAGCTGAATTACAAATTATCTTTTATTATTTTTTACTTATTATAAATTACACCTACTCTAAAGAACATGGTCATTATTTTTCTTCCAACAAACCCGAGAAAGCTTCAAATATCAATAACAGAGTTTTCCATTCAATCATTGTACATAATACAAACCCACAAAGAACTTAGGTTCAAACCTCCAATAACAAGAAATTACAAAAGAATTTATTAGAGTACTTATTTTTCAAAACTTTTGTTGTTGTGAGAATTTACGAGCAATATCTCACCACCCAACCGTGAGACTAGCAATGATGTCCAGTCTCTCCCTCAAGCTTCTTCCAACTAGTCAGTAATGGGACTAAGTCTTAGCTTAAGCAATTCTGAACATCAAGAACACCTAGGTCCAGTCCATAATTTCACCCTTCCAAGGTTCTTCCAAGGGTTCCACTGGTCCAGAGCCCACCTCAAGAGCACCATGGTTTGGCAACGTCTTGCCTCCTTGCCATCGTTGTACACAGTTTCCCATATAATCTCTCTCTTCTATCTTCCTATCTTCCCCCTTTGAGTGTGCGTTTTTTCCTTCTCTTCCCTAGAGAAAAAGAGAGAGATCCCTCATATCTGTCCCAATTGTCTAGTGGTTTTTACTCTTTCTTTCTTTTTTTGAAAAAGAAAATATTTCTTGAATTTAATTGTCTTCCATTAATTAATTATTTGGGCAACACTTCATGAAGCCTTTTAAGCCACGAATCATTAAGTTTATAAAACAAAAGCCAAAATAACTAAAAGTAACCGCAGTAACCTAACAAGTATTCCCAGGGATATTATGGATTGAAGCTTCAAATTCTTGTAGGTCAAACTAACCCTAAATATTAGTATTCACATAGAATAGTATTTTATAGTTTTAATTCAATTATATATATTTAATTCATATATCAATTATTTTTATAGTAAATAGTAATATGAAAAATTAAAATATTTTTATAGTTTAATTAAGCTTTATGATTTTTTAATCTTATCTAGATAATATGTTATAGATTAGAAAGTAAGTAGATTGATACTTGATAATTTTTATTAGTCAATTCTTATTAGTTATTTAATTTATATAATTATATTAATTGTTATAAATTAATATTTTGAAATCTAAAATATTCTACTCTCACTTAAAAAATAAAAATAAAAAATTAAGTAAAAAGTGCAAAATAAAAGAAGAATAAACACTTGGCCACAAAAAGCCAAATCTAACCCAAAAAAATCATAAATACATAAGTAAATTTTTTCAGATTTCAAAACGTTAACAATCACGAATACCTTGGATAATCCGAAACCATATACCGATTTCACGGTTCCTTTTCCAAGGTTGATTGGTCATCGTACTCATCATGAGCATGAAAATATGGGTTGGGCAAATTTTTGTCCCTTTGTGTCTTGTTGATTTTCATTGTTATATGATTGCAAGTAAAACCATTAATTGATTTAAGCATATAAATTTAGGAAAATTATTAATTGATAAATCACATATCTTATGTTTCAAAAGGTTCAAATCATTCATCTATGACACATTTCCCATTAGCCTTAATATTGAATAATGCATTGCGAATAGTGAATAGTGCACATAGCATTTATCATGTAAATTAGTATAATTTCTTTAGTAAGAATTACACCTTTGTTTGCAAGGAGTTCTATCTCAAAACTTATATTTCACATTTATATATGATTATTGATGCATATAAGTAAACATAAATAATTAAAAATAACATGTCTCGATGGTTCATGTAAGATAATTTAAAAGGCAACCAACAAAGTCATTGCAAAAGAAATTATAAATAATAAGAAATATACATATTAATATAAATGGCAATTCCCATATATTTCAAAAACTATAAAATCATACAAATTGATACAACAAAACATATGTCCAAAATGTATTGAAAATTTGGAATGTACTTTTCAACAAATTTATAAAGGAAATTATCTCCATCCACTACAATGAAGTACATGTTCTATTGAACATTCGAATGTGCTCATGTTTTTCTTTGATACAACGAAGTGTCTTAAGAAAGAGGAATAAAACTTGCATAAGTCAAGTATCTTGCTCTTTTCCTGTATACGCTTTTATCAAGATGTGGTTTGATCGATATCTAGTGAATTGAAAAGTATGATTTCTTGTATCTATTACCAATACATTTGATTCTTTATAATTATCTCCATATTGGGACCACACATCAATCAACTTTTTCTTATAAAATTGTCTTGTTCTCCCTGCTTTCAATTTTGTTTGCAAATAACAATGAGACTTGTCCCATGCAAATTTAAAGTCCTCTATATCAATATTTGACTTTTCAAGTACTTTTTGGATGTACTTTTTAGTGACATTTAATGTCCATATTGTGACACCATAATTTTTTAAGCAACATTTTAATACTTCTTACTGAAAAAGCCTTAAAAAAAAGACTTGCCACCAAACTATCAATCTAGTTCTCTTTGAATATGAAAATTGTGTTCATATTTGGTGTATGATTTGAAGAATACTCCTTCCATTTCAAATATCAACATCTTTTGAAATGTAGTAATGCCATCTACATCTGCACTGCAACCACATGTATGACATTAAAATATCTACACTTCATTGCTTAAGGACATAAACACCTACCAAATTAAAAATGATGTTAGTATTTATTATGAATTATTTCCATTTATATGCAAAGGGAATTTTATGAGTTAATAGTAATAAAAAATATAAATACAATGGCCCCATTAAAATGAACAAACTAATGATATGTTTAATTTATATATACAACCTAGTACCTTTATTTAATTTGTATGGAATACAATTCTTCTAGGAATCCATTGACCCACCATTAAAATCATTGATTTTAATACTTATGATGATTTCTTTAATTGCAATTGAAAAATATAATTACAATGGTCTAGTGCAAGTAAACAAACTAATTATATATTAACTTCCACATACAATATAATACAATTTTTAAATTTCAAACCTAATTAATTATATGCTAATTTCTAGAGTCTCTACCTTAGTTGCTTTTGGTGCTTCTTTTAGTACAAATTGTATGTTTATTGTGGGTGCTACATAGAACCTAATATAGTTTTTCAACTTATATTGAATAAAAAAAGTTATAAGAATGCAATGGGTCATCCTTCACATTACTAATTTCTAAGAGGTATAATGATAACTTAAACCACGATTGAAACAAATAATTGTAATGATCTAACTCAAACAAATAGACGAGTTATCTATTTATTTTTACATATAATGCAATCCATTGTAAAAATTACTTTAGCATGGGAAATTTTGATATGAAAACATTAAATGACCATTCAAATCAATAATTGTTATCAACACAATATCTCACTAAAAATAAATAAAATAAAAATATTTTATTTTTAGTAATGACAAACCAAATCAATAACTATTTTATTAGTGTTGTGAAATAAAAGCAATAATTCAAGATGTCATACATATAATAGCATGAAATAGACATCGCTCATCTTAAGGAACTTCTAAATGCAATTGAACATCCTTCAAAGTAACTCACACATCTATAGCCTTCTTGAGTTTATGCAACATTCTCCATAGCTCATCAATCAACCAATTATCCTCTTGATTTGTTCCAATGAATGGAGGGGAAAAAATCACATTTTCTTTGGGATTCTCTTTCACTCTCTCAAGTGAAAAATCCACTATAATAGTATTGGTTGCATCATATTGGGTATGCATTTCCCACAATTTTTTCAATGATTTAGTGTGTATAACTTTGGTTGGATTGTTAATGACCATATGTCCCTTTTGTGGTTTACAATCTTAAGCAGTTCGGATAAACACGGGTTTATCTTGTAATGTTTCTGCAACCAACTTTTTAAAACTCTTGTTGTGCTTTGTTTCAAAATTGTCATCCAAATTGCAATGTCAAGGGATTCATTTTTGAAACACATTTCAAGAAATGTTTTTGCATGTGAATGAATCCAAAATAACTTTTTCTCTATTGTGTAATTAGCATCAGATCCCATTTTCTCAATATTCCCTTTGTTTGTTTCCTCATCATCAATCCTATGATAAAAAATGTCCTTAAGTTAAAAAATAACTAATTTTTTTTCAATTATTTTGGCTTCAACACAGTGACAAATAATCTAGTCAAACCATTTTATTCATATTACAAAAATTACTAAAAAAATGTTGAAACAATACACTTACCTTGAGTGGTTTTTTCACTATTTATAGATGAAATAATAATTTATTTTATCATCCTGATAGAACCTAGAGTAAACATATTAAACCTTCAATCTAATACCAATATTACTTCTTATTAAACCTTCAATCAAATACTGATACAAAAAAAAACATTAGTAATGCAACCTTTAAAAAGAAACACACACACACACACCTTTAACATTATTTTGATTGTTAATTTTATCCTTTTTATTTGTTCCTATAATAAAAATGTACAACATTATGGTAGTTACATGCATTAGAGTTCTAAGAATAATAAGATAAACAATAAGACAAGATATAAGTATCTGATATGATATTATCTTCATATTTGTAACTTTGCACCTCATCATCATCTTTGTTACCTTTAATTGTCTCTAAATTAAACATATAAAATATTTTGAATTTTTAAAATGAATAAAATCATTAAATAATAAAGAAAACAAGTGGACAAATTATAAGTACCTGCTATTATATTTTGTCCTTGATTAAAGCTTTGTTTGACATTCATTTGATCAATGTTTTTGTTCTCCTTGCTTGTCTCTATAATAAACATAAAAAATGTTATAAATTGTGACAATGAACAAAATTCATTAAACTATATAAAAAATGAATCATCTTTACTCGTCCATATAATATTTTGGTCTTGATTGTAGTTTTGTGGGACATTCTCTTGGTCACTATATTCATTCTCTTTATTTCCAACAATAATCAACATATGAAATGTTATGAATCACGATAATAATAATAAAAAATTAGATTAAAAAAAAGAGTTACAATGATTAATACCCATTTCTATCTCCATCATTCCATGGTCATTGTCTTGATTAATTTTGTTCTTTTCATAATTCCCTATAATAGAAATCCAAAAATGTTATGAATATGGAAATTAAATAAATTCAAAAGGTAACAAGAGCAACAACCAAACAAACTATGTACCCGGTATGATAACTTCTCCTCCTCCTCCTGTTTCCATCTCTAAACTTTTTTCAACATCATATGCACTATATTGATTATTTTTTTCTTCCCACTTTCATTATTCTTTGTTTTAGAATCTTCATCATTAGTCATTTTAGTAAACACTTTGACAATTAAGAAATATGAACAAAATAGTATCCAAAGTATTATAAGAGAAACAACAAAGGAACTATAGTACCTAAATTTTCCAAAAAGTTAATGGATCCTAGATTTGATAGTTGAAAAGATTTGTAATTATTCAACACGATTGTCCTTTTTGACTTTTTTTTCACAACACATGCAATTATTCTTCCATATGTACAAGCCTTGATTAAATTTTTCCACACAGAAAGAGAAATGACCACTTTTGCATCACTACATTGTTGGTGTTTTTCCAATAAATCCATCCAGAAATCATAATCTCTCTCATTTTCATCAAATGTGTGAGAATATTTTGAAGCCTCCTAATTTTTTAATTTTGATGTATAGAAATGTATAGTAAAAACTATATCATAACTATAATTGTTTTGAGACTTATATTCATAAATGCCACTAGTCATTTTATAATTGAACTTGGAGTTCTTGATGGCAATTTCCAAAGACTCGCGTACATTATTACAAAACCAAAGTTCTACTAAAAGAATTGTAGTAAAGTCATTCAACTCATTTTTTTCAATAAGAAATCGAAAATATTCAATATAATATCCCTTGTGGAATGGTTCTTTTTTCAAAGTCAGTGTATCCAAAACAATAAGGTCAGTATGTAAAATTGGTTGCAACTGACATTGGAAAAGAGTGCAAAAGTGTTGACAAAATATTAGGGCCCCAAAAATGACAACCAAATTCAAAATTGTTGTCAACATGTTGAACACTTGTTGATCCATTTATCATTCTGTCAAATACTCCACATGTTTGCTAAGAAAGGGACTCTGTCTTTGTATTACGTGTTCCTTTTACATAAGTAGACTCCTTCACCGTGTTGCAAAAATTGGAAAATATGATATCGTTAATTTCATAATGCTCAAGAATGTTGAATGTGGTGAGAGTTTTCTCATTCAATTTCTCATCATGACTTTGACAATATGTAACAGAGTTTTCTCATTCAATTTCTCATCATGACTTTGACAATATATAACCATTGCATCAAGTATTGTTCTATAGGTTTTCAATCTAGAAATGGAATAGAAAACCAAATGGTTTGATCCAATAGTTTATCTACTACTGAAGCAATTTCTTCCATGGTCAATCCCTGAAGGGGCCGAAGAGTAGCTTTTGTCAAACTGTGTAGACTATTTCTCTTGTAGTTCTCAAAATCAAGTTGGCTTGGATAACACTTTAATGTGCCTAGTTGGTAACAGTTAAAAACAGTGTCCCATTTATCCCAAATAGGTTGATCAATATATAAGAGAATTTTTTTATCAGAAAAAATTATAATTGGATAGTGGAAGAAGGAGCACAACATTTTATCATCGACCTGATAAAATAATAAATATAAACTAATCAACAACCATTTATTAGCATAATGTCTAACCATTGTAACAAAGTATAAACTAATTTTAAAATAGTCATACCATTTAAAGATATTGGTGTCGTGTTTCTTGAACTTCCTTTTTCCTTGGATGCTTCCTTTGAATTCTCACTAGCTTCATAGTCCATGGTTTCTGACAAACAAAAAAAACTATTATCACAGTTTCAAATTATTGAAGAAAGTATGAATTTATAAATACTATAACTACTCGCATCATTATATGTGTAACAAAATGAACAAGAACAATAACAAGTGTAGAACTCACAATAATAGCTAATCATGGTGTTGATTAGAAAAAGGACACCCCCAAATAATTTATTATATTCTTTTAATTATGACTATAGGCAAGCTAGCACCTACTAGCTTTCCTTCTAGCACGAGCATAAGCACATTTCCAAAAGACATTACATTGTTAATAAATAAAAACAATTGTAGAAACTGCATCATATTTGCACAAAAAATTTCTTTTATAGTCATGTATAGTCTTAGCTTGCTTTAGAAACCATAAAATCAAAATATAATGAAAGAACATTAACTATGACAATCATTAGATTTTCTTCTAGATCTTCATCTAGCACAAAGACAAACACATAAAAACATTGCAAGGTGAAAGAAATAGATAATGTGATAGAATTACTTCTAGCAGAAACACAAACATATTGCCAACAAGAATGTTGCAAAGCAAAATAAATATTTGCATCCTAGATTTCTTTCTATCACAAACACATGGATATTGCCAATAAAAACATTGTATGGTGAAAGAAATCTAGCACATGCTAGAATTATTTTTAGCACGAACACATGCATATTCCCAAGAAAAACATTGCAAACCAAAAGAAATCTAGCACAAGCTAGATTTCCTTCTAGCACAAACACAAGCACATTGACATTAAAAATATTGCAAGGCAATGGAAATGTAACACATGTTAGACTCCTTTCTATCGCATAAAAGAAGATTGTCAACAACAACATTGCATTGTAAAGTAAATCTAGTGCATGCTAAATTTCCTTCTAGCACAAACACAAACACATTGTCAATAAAAACATTGCAATAATAATCTTTCGTGAAACATCTCCATGCTTATGAAAATTGACCTTGATTTTTAGAGACAATGAGGTTTTAGTCCATGCCTACATAGGTTGTTGTTACAAAATAAAAAATGTTAAACCCTCAAATTATTAGAAGGCCCTTGATATGGAATATGTGGTCTAAGAATGGGATATGGTACAAACATAAGCATGTTGCCAACAACAACATTGCATTGTGAAAAAAAACATTCTATATTACCCTATATCACAAATACAAGCACATTGCCAATAAAAATATTGCAAGGTGAAATAAATATATTGTACGTTAAATTTCATCTTAGCATATGTTAAGTTTTGGGTATGTTCTATGCTAGAGCAATTTATTTCAATTTTCACAGTTAGGTCAATCTTTTTTCTAGATTAGCAATCACATCAGCATTAAAGTAAACTATCGATAGAACATAAATATAAATAGCAGAAGACAAGCCAAGACAAGAGGACACAAGATGTGGCGCTAGCCAGGGAAAAACCATAATGTGGGGAACCCTTGATCAATTCTTCTTGTATGTTCAGCACTGAGAGAGAGAGAGAGAGAGAGAGAGAGAGAGAGAGAGAGAGAGTACATATACAATTGAAGTCAATACTTTGACTTATCTAGATGAGAGCATAGATCATCTCTAAGAAGATGGTACATGAGATCAGTTGAAGACATGCTGCTTCAACTGATTCTCCAAGGTGACTCCTTCACCTATCATTTTGTTGCATCTCATCATCATGTTGCACCTCACCGTGTTGCACCATGCTGCACCCATCATCACAATGTTGGACCTCATGACAGCTGCACTTAATGTTGCATTGTTGTCCCATGTGTCATGGTTGAACCATGTTGTCCATGTTTGTTGTCCCATTAGTTGCTTGTTGTCCCTTACATGCTTGGTGTACTTGCTGCTAAGTACCATACAATTGTCCCAATGTTAGTTGATGTGCCTTGCATGCTATTGTACTATTGCATGCTTGGTGTACTTGCTACTAAGTACCATACAGTTGTCCCAATGTTAGGCTGTTGTCCCTTTCAAGATGTTGTACCATTACATGCTTGGTGTACTTGCTACTAAGTACCATACAGTTGTCCCAATGTTAGTTTGATGTCCCTTGCATGATGTTGTACCAATGTGCTATACTTGTAGCACCATGAGCTTTCTATATCATACTACTACACCTCACCATTGTGATGCCCCTCATTATGTTATGATACACTTCGTCACTTTACCCATCATGTTGCAACATTCATCATCATGCCACTGCAATATATCAGCATCATGCTGCTTCAATGTATCATCATCACTGTTTTGGGGCTTTTTTGTTTGTTGCATTGCTGGACTGGTTAGGGCATTCTAATAGTAGCTCTAATAGCCTTCAATATGTGGCCAAATTTGCCCTCCACAACTGCGGCTGCCTTTCTAAGAGGGGAGGAAAGCCTTGGCTACAATTCTAGGTTGTTTCAACCCCTATTCCATCCTTCGGCCTCCTCTTATCTACTATGGCTTGCTACAACAAGTTGTCCCTTAGCTGCGACAGCCCTTCTATGGGATATTCCTTCACCTAACCACCCCAAAACAATCCCCCTGCCTGTCAACCTCAATTTGTGGGTTATGGCCTTCTTCAACAGCTCCTCGGCCTATCAGAATAGGCTCCTTACTCCTCGCTCTTCTCTTCTAGGCTTTTTGCGGCTAGGGTATATCCATACCACCCTTAGGATAGCATATAGTCTTCTTCATCGGCTACATTAGGGCTTCTTCATAGGGCAACATTAGGGCTTCTCCATAGGGAAGTGTAATGGCTTCTCAATATGGCAGCGTTAGGGCTTCTTAATAGGGTAGCATTTGGGCTTCTCCATAAGGCAGTGTTAGGGCTTCTCAATAGGGCAGCATTAGGGATTCTCCATAGGGAAGCGTTAGGGCTTCTCCATAGGGAAGAATTAAGGCTTCTCCATAGGGAAGCGTTATTCCTTAGGAGCTCTACTCCTACTAAAACCAAAAGACAAGTAGAGAGGGAGAGATCCCAAGTGTGTGTAGAAATGACTTGAAGGCCACCTCTATTTATACTAAAATGTTGAGCGCAAGTGGGGTTTATTTAGTTGTTGGCTGACCTTGACGAATTGTCTCATAACACAAATAGATTCATATCTCCATGAATAATTATCGGAATCATATGATCTTTAGGTCAATCCTACACCTCTCGATGAGAGGGATCCAAGAAAAATATCAGCTGCCATTAATAAGATGATCCACATGGATTTTGGTCCTAGTTGCCAATTTTAACACTCCCTCTCAACTAGGGAGAACTCCATCCACTCATCGATATGTCCGACTGTACTATCTCTGTCATCAGTGCCTTGCACTGCTTTGCTCTGCTCTATTGAACCATGAAGAAGAAGAATTGATTGAGAATGTCTCATACCATTATCTACTGACCAGAAGTCAGTTTCATATGAAGAGAGTGTGTCATACCACTCTTACTGACCCGAATTCAATTTCATTGATCCCAGATCAATATCACAAGATAGTCTCAAACCACTCATATTGATCCCAGATCAGTTTCATTGATCCCAGATCAATGAAGGTCATCCTAGCATAGGGAGTACGGTATATACAACGATGCGTCCATTGATAGTACTACTAATGGTCCCTAACCCCATTTCCCTACTCATTGATCAAATGAGAGGTACTTCCCATGAGTCCCAGACTTCATGGGTAGTATGCCTCGATTGGAGAACTAATCATCCCATCCCATAAGGGAACTAATCATCCTGTTCCACAGGAGAACTAATCATCCTGTCCCAATGTTGCCACGGTGTATCACAGGGGAAGGCTAAGCCATTCACCCTATACACAACGCACCATTAAGGGAGGGTGAGTCGCCCTATGGTCGTGTGTTGCTCTAGTAAGTACCCCAAGCCCCCCAGAGATCCCAGAGCTCAATGCATGCAACATGAAATACCCTTATAATAAGGTTTCTCAATGACTCCAAGTCGTTCAGGAAAGTCCCAAATTTGACCTTTCCCCGGGGCTTTGACAAAATGTCTTAATGTGATGGAGCCTCCTCACTCGTCGACTTAACATATCCTAGATAAGGTAGTATCTGATGTTTATCTGCTGGAGCAATCATCGAATACATGATTCCTCAACCATCAAATCCCCCTGGTTGTCATAGAGGATAACAATGGTATTCATCATGTGTACAAACAGCTCACTGAAGAGCTTCCACAACCAGACAGCTTCATATGAGATCATACTCGTGGCTATATATTCGCTCTCGGAAGTGCTTATAAAAACTGACTTTTTCTTCTTGCTCGTCCATGATATCGAAGCAGAACCCAAAAAGAACCAGCACTGAGAAGTGCTCTAGTGATCCTCCACAGTGGGTGCCGAGTCAGCATTCGAATAATCATGCAGCTTCATATTTCTGATAGTGTATCTCAATCCATGAGAGATTGTGCCCTGAAGATATCTCGAAATATTCTTGGCACCAATCCAGTGAGGTTAAACCAAATATGAGCTCACCATGCTAACTGCAAAACATATATCCGAATGAAAGTTCACCAAGAACATCAATGCAAATGAGTTTATGAAACTGATAGGCATTTCCCAAATCTAGTCCGGCATCACCAGCATATAACTTCTTAAAGTTAAGATCCTTGGGGTAGTCACAGGCTTGTAGTTTACCATTCCATATTCAGAATCCAACTACCTCTTACTTTTTCAAGTGAGAGGGTTTGAACCTATGAGAAATAGGTTGTTCTTAAAAGGCATCGGTATGAGAGGTCTATCATCCATAACCTTCAAACAATTATTTGGATCATCTTCACTCTTAGTGAATCTCAGATTCATCTGACAGCTATCAATCCTCTCATATCAAACCCTGGTGATTTGCTTCAAGCAATAGAGAGCTTTCTTCCACCTGCACACATGAGATTCCTGATCATGAATCTCAAACCTCCTCAGGTTGTTCCAAACCTATGGACCTACTACATGAGGGGAATGGTCCCCTTGTGAGATTTTCCTTCGGTACATCTCAGACATGTACCTTCATGATCCTTTTGAATTTAGGCATCCCTGTCAGCATCTGACTCACAGACTTCTGATGCTATGTGTCAACTGACATGGTCCCTAATGAACTTTCTGCAATTTGATACAAATTGCCAACCTTGAACCCACGAGTAAAAGCATCCTTGAAAATTCTATTGTCAAACATGTACCTTTCCATTGATGAATGCCACCCTGAAACCTTTGACTTCCATTACTGAAATGGACACCAAGTTCTTCTTGTGATTATGTTCATAAAAGAGATTATGTAAATGAATCGAGTTACCCTCATTCAATTGAGGGGTAACACCCTTTCCAGGATAGGTGGCATCAACTCCAAGTAAAATCCCATGAATGTTTCCATCTCTACCAAATTAGAGATAGAGCACCCTTCTATCCGATGGAGTGCCTTGAAGCACTACAATCAATAAGCCATATTCCTAAAGAATATGAAGGAGAGGGCCAATACAAGATAACACTTCTTTATCTTATCATAAACAACATTTGATTCTTCATACCTAGGGTTCCATGGTTTCTCTGAAGAGTCGGTTGTGTCTTGTCATTCCTCTAATCATTGAAGATGTCCCTAAAATGATTGTTATCATCATCAAGCTATGTGTCCCTGCCAGTCAGACACTCCTTTGCATAATGGCCAAACTTATTTCAACCAAGGAATATGGCTTTACTTCCACCCTTAGATTCAGAATTCCCACTCAAGTGATCTTCTGGTAGGCCATCATAAACTTCCATTCCGCCATTCTGATAATATTCTTTGCTTTGACTTCACCCTTGGTGAATTAGAAGAGGGATGAAGAATCCATTGATCCTTTTGTCCTTTCCCAACTGTCTTCAACGATTACTCTTTCACTCTTGCTTGGGCTTTGTCTTCACCTCAGCTCTGATACCATGTTAAGTTTTGGGTATGTTCTATGCTAGAGAAATTTATTTCAATTTTCACAGTTAGCTCAATATTTTTTCCAGATTAGGAATCACATCAGCATTAAAGTAAACTGCAGATAGAACATAAATATAAATCACAAAAGACGAGCCAAGACAAGAGGACACAAGATGTGGCGCTAGCTAGGGACAAAACCCAATGTGGGGAAACCCTTGATCAATTCTTCTTATATGTTCTTCAATAGTTCAGCATAGAGAGAGAGAGAGAGAGAGAGATAGTACATATACAACTGAAGTCAACACTTTGACTTATCTAGATGAGAGCATAGATCATCTCTAAGAAGATGATGCATGAGATCAACTGAAGAGATGCTGCTTCAAATGATTCTCCAAGATGACTCCTTCACCTATCATCGTGCTGCATCTCGTCATCATGCTGCACCTCACCTATCTACTCTTTGTACTTAATGTTGTATTGTTGTCCCATGTGTCATGGTTGAACCAAGTTGTCCATGTTTGTTATCCCATTGCTTGCTTGTTGACCCTTGCATGCTTGGTGTACTTATTTCGAAGTCCCATACAGTTGTCCCAATGTTAGTTTGATGTACCTTGCATGTTGCTATACCATTGCATGCTTGGTGTACTTGCTGCTAAGTACCATACAATTGTCCCAATTTTAGTTTTATGTCCCTTGCATGTTTTTGTACCATTGCATGCTTGGTGTACTTGCTGCTAAGTACCATACAACTATCCCAATGTTAGTTTGTTGTCCCTTGCATGTTGTTGTACCAATGTGCTATACTTGCAGCACCATGAACTTGCTATATCATACTATTGCACCTCACCATTGTGCTGCCCCTCATTATGCTATGATACACTTCGTCACTATACCTATCATGTTGCAGCATTCATCATCATGCTACTACAATATATCATCATCATGATGCTTCAATGTATCATCATCACCATTTTGAGGCTTTTCTATTTGTTGCATTGATGGATTGGTTAGGGCATTCTAATAGCAGTTCGAACGGCCTTCAAAATGTGGCTAGAATAACCCTCCACAACTGCAGCTGCCTTATTAAGAGGGGAGGAAAGCCTTGGCTACAATGCTCAGTTGTTCCAACCCCTATTCCATCCTTCGGTCTCCTCTTATCTACTGTGGCTTGCTACTGCAAGTTGTCCCTTAGCTGCGAGATCCCTTTTAAGGGATATTCCTTCACCTAACCACCCCAAAACAATCCCCCTACATCTCAACCTTAAGATGTGCGCTGCAGCCTTCTTCAACATCTCCTTGGCCTCACAAAATAGCCTCATAACTCCTCGTTGTTCTCTTCTAGTCTTGTTGCGGCTAGGGTATATCAATAGCACCCTTAGGATAGTGTATAGGCTTCTTCATAGGCTACTTTAGGGCTTCTTCATAGGGCAATGTTAGGGCTTCTCCATAGGGCAGAGTTAGGGCTTCTTAATAGGGTAGCGTTAGGGCTTCTCCATAGGGCAACATTAGGACTTCTCAATAGGGCAGCATTAGGGCTTCTCAATAGGGCAGTGTCAGGGCTTCTCCATAGAGAAGCATTAGGGCTTCTCCATAGGGCAGTGTTTTTCCTTAGGATCTCTCCTCCTACTAAAACCCAAAGACAGGTAGAGAGGAAGAGATCCCAAGTGTGTGTAGAAATGACTTGAAGGCAACCTCTATTTATAATAAAACGTTGCACACAAGTGGGGTTTAATTGGTTGTTGGTCGACCTTGACGAATTGTCCCATAACACAAATAAATTCATATCTCCATGAATACTTATCAAAATCGGATGATTTTTAGATCAATCCTACACCTCTCGATAAGAGGGATCCAAGAAAAATATCAACTGCCATTAATAAGATGACCCACATGGAGTTTCGTCCTAGTTTCCAATTTTAACAACATAAAAACATTATAGGGTGAAATAAATCTAGCATGTGCTAGAATTACGTTTAGAAAAAATACAAACATGTTTCCAACAACAATATTGCAAACAAAATTAAATGTAGCACATGCTAGATTTATTTCTAGTATAGAAAAAAGCACATTGCCAATAACAACATTAGAAGTGGAAAGAAATTCAAGCATAAGAAAAAAAAGAAAAACTCATATAAACATTGGTAGCTGAAAGAAATCTAACATGTGCTAGATTTACTTCTAGCACAAACACAAATATGTTGTCAACAACAACATTATAGCAAGGTAAAAGAAAATCTAGCACATGCTATATTTCCTTCTAGCACAAACATAAGTAAACAACATTATTGTATGGCTAAAGAAACCTAATACATGTTGGATTTACTTCTAGCACAAACACAGGGATATTACCAATAACATCATTGTAAGGAAAAAGAAATCTAGCACCCACAATATTTTCTTCTAGCACAAACAAAAACACATTGCGAAAAAGAACATTGTAAGGTGAAAGAAATCTAATGTGTGTTATATTTCATTCTATCATAAACACAAGCACATAACAACATTGCAAGGTGTCGGAAATCTAGTATGTGTTAGATTTACTTCTATCACAAGCACAAGTATATTGTCAACAACAACACTCAAGAAAAAAAAGAAATCTATTGCATGTTAAATTTCCTTCTAGCATAGGCAGAAACACATTGCAAAATAAAAGCAATGCAAGGCATTTGATTTCCTTCTAGCAAAAATAACCGTATTGTCAAAAATAATATTGCATTGTGAAAAAAATATAACACGTACCAAATTTCCTTCTAGTACAAATTCACAAACATATTGCCAACAACAACATCACAAGACAAAACAAATCTAACACATGCTAGATTTCCTCCTATCAAAAACACAAACATGTTGCAAATAACAACATTACAAGGTGAAATAAATATAATTCATAGTATATTTCCTTCTAATGCAAACATAATCACATAAGAACATTGTAGGGTGAGAAAAATTTAGTCTGCGTTATATTTACTTCTAAAACAAACATATAAATATTTCCAATGACAACATTACATGACAAAACAAATCTAGCACAAGATAGATTTCCTTTTAGCCCAAACAAAAACATGTTAGCAATAACAACATTGCAAGGTAAAAGAAAATCTATCTAACATGTGTTAGATTTCCTATTAGCGCAAAAACATG
Organism: Pinus tabuliformis; assembly: GCA_031772625.1. Classification (NCBI taxonomy): domain Eukaryota; kingdom Viridiplantae; phylum Streptophyta; class Pinopsida; order Pinales; family Pinaceae; genus Pinus; species Pinus tabuliformis. Next base: position 1,534,584,314 of record CM062817.1, on the reverse strand, counting down.
TACATAGCAACAATGTAGAGTGAGAAATCTAGCAAGATCTAGATTTATGTCTACCACAAATACAAGCACATTACCAACAACAACATTGTAGAGTATAAGAAATCTAGCATGTGCTAAAAAAGTTTCCAACACAAACACAAGCACATTTCAATTTGAAAGAAATCTACCGCATGTTATATTTCCTTCTAGCACAAACACAAGCACATAACAACATTGTAGGACTAAACAAGTCTAGTGAATGCTAGATTCATTTCTATCACAAACACAAGCAGATTGCAAGCTGGAGGAAACAAAACACGTGCTAGATTCCTTCTAGCCATTGTTTTAAAAAACGATCGAGTCGACTCCAACTTGGCTGCGTCAGACCAAGCCAATGCCTCGCTAGTTCAGCTTGGTGGCCGAAACAGAATGGCTGGCCAGGTTGTTATCGAGCTAGTCATTGACTCGGTCAACTTGATAACAACTCAGTCGGATTGGTAATGACTCGGTCGGCTCGGTAACAACTCGGTCGGCTAGGCTCTTTGAAAAAAATCTTGAAGCACATTTTTCAAAAGTTGTTCCGCCTCCTACATATCAATGGTTGGGTTGTTGTTTATTGCATATTTATAGCCCTAAAGTAATCTATCGTTGTGAGAAATTTTTGAAAATTACAAGGCCAAAGTATGGTTATCCTAGTGGTGTGAATTAGAAAACTGAAGCAATGCATTGAGCCATACAATGTTTTTAAAAAGGAAAACATTCTGGCAATGGACTAATACATACATATTTACCTCTGATTGTTCTGGAGCTTGACCATAATTAAATCAAGGGTTTTGAGACTTCATTAGGGGCAGAGAATTGGTATACTGTTGTTGTAGCCTAGTGATTTTCCTTAGGCTAAGGCAGAAAAGAATCCTCGCACCAATGCCATTGAGACCGGAGGCCCAAGTAGGACCGAGCACGGCACCTACATTATGGTGCGTGATTTGTCAGATAGGAGGGAAGCATGCTACAGATAACTGCCATCTATTACAAAAGTATACGCAGAGTTCCTAGCAGTTGTTTTGTAATTGCTGCAAGTTGGTAGGTCACGATGAGCGCACCTGTAGAAGTTATGAACTGATGATGGATCAGACTCCTACCTATAGAGTTTAGACCAAAACACGGGCCCTCGATCAAAATGTAGGGATGGCGCGCACTAGATTTTAGGGGCGTAGAAGAGGTCGAGGTGGAATGGGACCAGGAAGAGGTCACGGACAACTAATCCGTTACAATTGCGGAGGGCCAGGGCATTATGCCCGTGATTGTACAAACCCGACAAGACCATCATGCTTATATTGTACCCAGTTTGATCAAGAGATGGAGGATTGTCCCACACTGATAGCGAGGTTGCACGATAAAGGAGCAATCCAACCTCCCCTGACTCAGAACCTGTAAATGATGAGGTCTGGTCCGTGCAAGGAATAACCAAATGTAAATATCGTGCTCCGAAGTGGTATTATGATAGGAGATGACAAAGGTAAACAGCCCGAAGAGAGTGCCTGGGATCGCAAGGCTCCAACAAAGGAACCAGAATTTGATTTGGAGCACGCGAAGGAAACATTCATGGAAGCTAAGAAGAGCTTCGCAGAGGCCTCCACTTCAGGTAGTAAAGATAAACTGGAACCAGAAATGGACCCATCAATGCTCACTACCATTCTAGAGACATGCATGAAGTTGTTGTGTGATAGCAAGGCTGTGAATGGGCTGGAAGAACTCATCACTAGATGTGCTGGGACCGTGCCAAGAGAACCGTGTGTAGTCCAAAACCTCAGGAAGTACACAACGTGAACAGGAAGGGAGATGAGTTTTACCGCATAGATCGGGGAATATGAAATGGATCAATTGATTTTGGATCTAGGATCGGACATGAATGTCTTGCCAAAGTAGACATGGGAGCACATGGGCAAGCCCGTGTTGCAATGGTCTCCTATTCAATTGCGAATGTAAAACTAGAAAAAGATCCTACGCATGGGAAGATTGCAAGGAATAACTGTGGATATCGAAGGTGCGAGTGCGCTTGCAGATTTCGAAGTGATAGAAATTTTTGATGACAGCAATTCCTATCCCGTGCTACTAGGAATATATTGGGCCACTGACATGAATGGACTGATAAATCTAAAGAAGTGCAAGATGATTTTCGAGAAAAAGTCACTACGCATAGTGTTACCTTTAGACCCTGCGGAAGGATCGTGCTACACAAAGCCAGTACGTGACTATGAGAGTGATGACGATCTAGATTGTATCTACAAGATAACCACTCGGGAGCAGGACTAGGTGAATCCAATAGTGAATGGCAGGATTTCGTGGGAGTGTGAAAGCTCCTACGCCTCATATTTGGACGAGGAGATAGAATGATGGCAGAATCAGTTACACGAGGTAACCACGCTCAACTGCAACATGATGACAATGTCCCTGCACTGCATGACAACAGAGGTAAGAGATATGCCTATGTATGATGTATTGACCGAGGTGGATGATTTCCTAAACAAATTTCAAAGCAAAGTACTAGAACATCAGCGTTTCAACGCTCTGAAATGGGCACCGCGCACTATGCCCGCAAAATGGTGGGTTACACATCAAAGAAGTTTTGAGGATTAGTGCAAATGTAGAAGGATGAAGCTCATACGGTTTGGAAAGCCTTAGATGCAGATGAAATTCAGGCATGATGGATGAAAAACCCACGTGCCCATCTCCAGATGTGTACAAGGGTATGGTGCGCAACTTGCATGAACACACACCATCCTCGCGATAGGAAACAAGACCAACAAGTAGGAACAGACAAGAAAATGGCGCGGATGATGAGGTATGATAACCAAGCGTGCCAAAGATTATCCGCATGGAAGCCTTTGACAAAGTATGCGAAGTACTGAACGTGGTCCACCATGTGAAACGAACTGATTGGGACTTGCACATACCAGCGGTTCTATGGACATATAAGACCATGTGAAAAACCTTGACTACGTGGGCACTTCCAAAGATGAAGTATGAAACAGATGCTATGGTGCAGGGCTACGCCTAGAATAAACCATACTTACCCAACTGATGGTAGGGTCCACCCACACATACCCACAGTCTTCATTTATTCAACAATGCATCCACAACTATCCGAGGATATTTAACTCAACGAAGGAGTTAAATATTCAGACCATAAATGGTCAAGGCCCCTTTATACAGTCATTCCTTTGTATCGGAACCAATCACCCCGTTGTAACCCTCTGTCAGGACTATAATAAACCTTCAGAACCACAGTCCCTATATATAACTTTTCATATGCTTTGGTTTCACACAAAACACTATCAGCACTAATCTCTCAGTGAAATCCTTACACAAATGAATTCCACACAAATACACCTTATTCCTCCTTTATACGGTTCTGCACAGAACCTGAGGCTAAAACCTCATCGCAATCGGCCATCGCATGTTCAACGGGTCATACATATATATGCCATCACCCCTCCTCCGACTCTGATATAACTATCGGATCGTTTAACACATGCTTTTGCGTTAAAAGGGCTGCACCATATAAACTATCGGAAATATTAAACATATGGGAATACAAAGGAAATCCCACGCCAACTCATGTACCAGACTTCAAATGTTATGTATTTGCGTTCTCAAATACCTTCGGGTCCACTCCTTCCAAGTCTGTCCGCTTATAATCCCAATCTCTACCAATGCTGATATATTATCAATGTTGATCGTCGATTATCACTGTCGGCGATATCGCAACACTCATACTGTTGACCCTTGCCACCTCCGATCACCGATATGCAATTTAATTGTGACCGTTGATCTGGCCATGATCCAACAGTCCACAATTAATCGTTGCTCACTCTTCGCAATTCTCCAAGGCTCATTCCGATCACTTTAAAAGGGTCTTCCACTGATGCGATTAAATCACAGCCGTTGATCTATAATATCTAATGGTTGTTGAGCATCACTTGCACTTCTCCATTTATTCCTTTTACTTGGAATTTCTCTGCTGTTTCAGTGAGTTTTCTGTGGTTTCTTTGTTTTATTCAGGGCTTCGGCTTCTACCTTTCCACTGCTCAAGCACTCTGAGCTTACTCCTTAGTGAATCCTCACTCTGCTACCTCTCCAGAGCTTCACTTTGCCGCTTCAATTAGACTCGATGGTCCATTTCGATTCTGTTGAATCGACCTCCTCTCTCTCTCTCTGCGTGTTCCACAAAACTCTGTCTGTAACCCCCTGTCACAAAACCTACGAGTTCAATTCATAATTCATCATAAACACACAATTCACACTCTATTGAGACATTCAAAAATAACTCTGTATATATATTAATGTAAACACAAAGATTACATTCGAGACTCCTCGTCTCGCCTAGGCCTGATTCTACTATTGGTGGCCTCCTCCTCTACCCGTAGGCTTACATATGTTTATATAGAAACTGGGATTGGATTACTATGAAGGACCTGATCCCATCCTTTAACAAAAGCCTAAAGCTCGCTGCATGCATGCATATGTACATATATGGCAGACTTTATCCATTCCATCTTTTCTCTGTTTTAAAATAGAAAAGCCCCCTGTTTTTCTCAATGGTCCACATCTATTCTCCCTTTTATGCCTAAAAGCTCTCCCTTGCTCCTAGGATCATGGAACTACTCATGTTCTCATTTATTTGTTTTGAGAACATCTAATTAAATCACACTTAAAAGCCTAAATATTAAATTGACTTGAGACTTAGGAAACTAATTTCCCAAAAACACATGACCCCTTATGTCTACTATTTACAATGATTTTCCTTGGGTTGAATGCTCCTGCATCAAACTCCCAAAGTAGAAAATATTCATGATCTCTTGATCATGTGTCTTCTGGTCTTGGTCTTCCTGGATCCCACACTTTGTTCTGTAACTATCCAGATGCTTTATTCCTTTGCTGCCACTGCACTTCTGCTATCTTTTGCTCCATTTTCTTCTTCCTGTCAATCAGGTTCAACTTCTGATTGATCTTGCTTGTTGTTGTTACCATTTTCCTCCATTTGAATTGCTTCATCATCTGCTGCCATATTTCTTCAATTTCTATGTCCAACATATCTTTGGGTTGGTCCATCTTCGGCTTCTTACTTCCTTCTTCTTCTCTTTGTTTCAGGTTACTGTTGCTGTCTTCTATGCTGACTTTTCTTTTACTTGCTTCATTCTTTGGTTTACTTGCTCTTGCTTTACTTGCTGCCATTTTTGCTTTACTTGTTGCCTCCCCATCATCCTTACCCTCTCTCATGATTAAATCATGACTGTTCAACAAATTAATTTCTCCATTCCATGGATTGAATTCTTCCACAGAATTCTCTTCTTTCACTTTTATTTGGTTGTTCACTTGTGCCAAATCTCCTCCAGCATTTGCAACAAAACTTGCATTCACAAAACACTTGTTAGAATTAAAAACATGAGGCCTTGGTGCCTCTTCTTTCCTTGGAAACATTTTAGTTTGTTGCTCTATTTCCTATTCCTCTGTCGGCATATCAATATGCTAATTCGAATTCTTAGTAGAATTCATGAGAATGTCCATTATTCTCTCTTCCACACCATCTGTTCTAATGATTCCTTCCTACTCTTGTCCACTATAGTGAACTCCTACTCCTTTAACCTGCAGTTGGTTATCTTTATTTTGAAATTGTTTGATTCCTACCGCCTCTTTACCATCTTCAAACAATCTCTACTCAATCTCTTTGATCACATACTCATACTCATTCATGTTGTTTAATGAACTTGCAAACAAATTATTGCATCTTCCTGTCTCTGTGCCTACTTGAGACACATCTTGTTCTTCAGAAACTGTAACTACAACTTCTATTCTACTCTCATGTTCTCTTATCAGTTTCTCCAGCAGTTTAATTTCCTCTTCACACTTAGCAAGCACTTCATCACAATGCTCTCTTCTTCTAGATTCATCCTTTACATGTTGTGTTACATTATTAAAACACTGTCTTCCTTTGATCCTTGTAATCTCAAGGTCTTTCTACTGTAGCAAATCACTACTTCCCTCATTCAAGAGGTCTTCTCAATCATACTCTGTTCTCCTAGAATACTACTCCAAAATTTTGATATCTTCAAAAGAATGTCCATCCTCTTCAAATCACTCCTTTGTTAGTGTTCCTTTTCCCAAGGTTAAATCCTTTGCATAAGGTTCCTCCTTCTTAACATCCTTCAATAGATGTCCTTCTTCCCTACTGTCTGTCTCAACAGTTTCCATGGCTATCTCTATTGTGCCTATCATCATAGTGAACTGACGATCCTTTACTATGTTTTCAGCTAACATAATATCTTCCTCAAGTTTGCCTTTAGTCCCTTGTTGTTTATCTCCTCTGAAGATATCTTCAAATGGCTGTTTTTCTCCTGCAATATCTGTCATCATACACAAACTATCAGTTTTAAAAATATAAGACCCTATGGTCTCACTTGATGGTTCAGCCATCATATCTCCTTGTTGTTTTAAATCATTCATATGATTCAGAAATTCTTCGATGGTCTCTTCTTCAATCTCTTCAAGCCCTTCACTTAGTTTCTTGACATCTTCCACCAGCTATATATGAGATCTATCTACCTCATCTTCTTCCAAAATAGAATTTTGATTATGGTGGTCTTTTTCCTTCTCCATGACAATATCAGCCAATTGTCCTTCACCTACAAACATACACAAATTGTCATATTTAAAACCATGTGACCCTTTGTCCTTACTTGAAGTTTCAGTCTTCAAGTCATCATCTTCACTATCTCCCATAAATTCTCCTCGTTCTAGTTAACAAATGGATTCTTCCATTTCTAACTCAACTTCCTTGAGTTTTCCCTTCAACCACTTCACTTTCTTTTGCTACAGCCTTCTCTGCATTTCATGCCATTCTACTGGCTTCTTCCTCAAGACCCAACCTAGTCTCTGGCTTTCCTTAAGCATTCTCCTTAATGCATTTAGTTGTTCTTTTAATTCAACAACCTCTTTGTCAATTTCTTCTTGACTCATTCTCTTGCCATTTGCCTTGGCATCCTTCTTCTCATATCTTCAGTTCTGGCTTCTCTCTGAACCTCTGCTATGACTATTAGTAGTCATCTTCTTCTCTTCTTTCTTCCTGAGCTCCTTTGAACCAAGCCTCTGCAACTGCTAGTCCTCCTAGCTGCAATCTTACCTCACTAAGCTCTCCTCATTCATTCTTTTGGTAAGCGTAGGTCCTCTGTCTAGAACCTCTTCTTGAGAAACACCTTTTCTCCTTCTAGGCTTTTGCAATCTCTCACTCTCTCTTGAGAACACTTCAGCTGTCCTCTCTGTCCAATCTCTTATTGGATTCTTTAGGTTCACTACCACTTTTCTTTTAGAGTATTCTCCTTACTCTGTCTTCAAGAACACATATGTTCTTCTCTCACAGCTTCTCTTGTTGTCCTTTATGAGATGCTTCATCTGCAACCAACAATATTCAATTTAACTTTGAGATAAAATACATTGTCTTACCTCCAAGATCTATGCATGATCTTGCTCTCCCATTCTTCTGCACTTTGAATGGCTTGTCCTCTGGTTGGTTTCCAAGTCCTCTACTGGAACTGCTACAGTCTTCCAAGAACTTCAAAGTTCCCTCTTACAGATTACAAATCTGCTCTGATTTCAAACTTCTACTCTGATACAGATCTACTCTGATACCACTAATGGTGCAAGGCTACACCTGACATAAACCATACTTAGCCAACTGATGCCAGGGTCAACCTGCACATACCCACAATCTGCATTTATTCAACAATGCATCCACAATTGTCCCAAGATATTTAACTCAACGAAGGAGTTAAATCTTCAGACCATAAATGGTCAAGGCCCCTTTATATAGTCATTCCTTTGTATCAGAACCAATCACCCCACTGTAACCCTCTATCGGGACTATAATAAACCTTCAGAACCACAGTCCCTATATATAACTTTTCATATGCTTTGGTTTCACACAAAACACTATCGATGCTAATCTCTCGGTGAAATCCTTACACAAATGAATTCCACACAAATACGCCTTATTCCTCCTTTATATGGTTTTGCACAGAACCCGAGGCTAAAACCTCATTGCAATCAACCATCGCATGTTCAACGGGTCATACATATATATGCCATCACCCCTCCTTCGACTCCGATATAACTATCGAATCATTTGACACATGCTTTTGCATTAAAAGGACTGTGCCATATAAACTATCGAAAATATTAAACATATGGGAATACAAAGGAAATCCCACGCCAAATCATGTACCGGACTTCAAATGTTATGTATTTTCGTTCTCAAATACCTTTCGGTCCGCTCCTTCCAAGTTTGTCTGCTTATAATCTTGATCTCTACCAATGTTGATATATTATCAACGTCGATCACCGATTATCACTGTCAACGATATCGCAACAATCATACTGTTGACCCTTGCCACCTCCGATCGCAGATATGCAATTTAATTCTGACCATTGATCTAGCCACGATCCAATGGTCCATGATTAATCGTTGCTCACTCTTCGCAATTATCCAAGGCTCATTCTGATCACTTTCAAAGGGTCTTCTGCCGATGTAATTAAATCACAGCCATTGATCTATAAGATCTAACGGCTACTGAGCGTCACTTGCACTTCTCCGTTTATTCCTTTTACTTGGAATTTCTCCGTTGTTTTAGTGAGTTTTCTGTGGTTTCTTTGTTTTATTCAGGGCTTCGACTTCCACTTTTCCACTGCTCAAGCACTCTGAGCTTACTCCTTAGTGAATCTTCACTATGCTACCTCTCCAGAGCTTCGCTTTGCCACTTCAATTAGACTTGATGGTCCATTTCGATTCTGCTGAATCGACCTCCTCTCTCTCTCTGCGTGTTTTGCAGATCTCTATCTGTAACCCCCTATCACAGAACCTACGAGTTCAATTCATAATTCATCATAAACATGCAATTCACACTCTATTGAGACATTCAGAAATAACTCTCTCTATATATTAATGTATGGTGGGCTCCAGTATTGTAGCAATGATGCTACAACTCCTAGGGCTTCCTATCTCTAATTTTATCAACCTGGTAGTTCGTACAAACTTGGAAGCGACGGTGTTGTATGCACAAGTACTAGCTCTTGTCGCAGCTGTCACTTGGTCAGCTGGCACAAGTCTGCTAGGGCTCAAGCCAACTTCTATATGCTCTCAGAAGAAGCTTTCTAAATGATGGACAAAGGCTATCTCAAAGGAAATTAATCTACTTTGCAAAAATGAACTGAAAGCCAACCAAAACATGAAACCCTAGTAAACCCTAATTTGACTAGTTTGACCTCTATGATGCAATAGTGAAAGTGAAAATGTCTGAAAAGGATGCCATTACTTCTAATGATGTGAAATGCATGAACTCAAACTACTTCCATTGAAAAGAACACTGTTTTTGTATTTTTGCTTAAGTGGTTGGAGTGATTACGGTTTTGTTTCTTATTAGGGTTTGGCTGTGCAGAGGTGGTGCGAAAGGAGAGAAAGCTTGGGAAAGGTCAGGAGGGCTAGGAGAGGTCCCAGAGGGTCCCTAGCATCAGTCCACAGAAGTCTACAATGTTCAGGTGCTCGGCAACCAAGTTTGCAAGCTTCTACAGGATGTCTGCAGGGGATCCTACAGGAAACTAAGGAATTCTACAGGAAGTCTGCTAACTTCTACAGGATGTGCTGTAAGTGGAAGTTTTGGGTGATGGTGAAGTGATGGAACGGTATGGGTGGATAGGTAAGGTGGAGATGGAATTTGTGATGGCTCAGGGGCAGAGAAATAGGATGGAGAAAGAGTGCACGAAGTTGGTTGGTGGATAGAAGGATGGAAACAACGAAAGGTCAAGAAAATGAAGCTACGTGGCAATGGAAGAGTTGGAAGGTAAACGAGCTGAACAGAGGTCGAGTAGGTGGCTTTAGGCATGGTTAAGAAGAAGAAGAAGGAAGTGGAATGATATTGAGCAGTGTAAATAAAACAAATTACTTATGTCTTGCACCAAAAACGAGAATCCCTTAACCTGTGCTACCTGTGCTATTAAACCAATGAACAGCAATGTAAATCATGAAGAAAAGTCGTGCATGGAATTGTAATGAAGAAGTATGGCTCAAGAGAAAAATGCATGGAAGGATCCACGATTAAAACGACTGTGTTGCAGCTTGCATAAAAGTAGAAAAAGACTGCGTTTTTTGGTGGTTGGTATAGACTGCACCCCAATCCCTAAACAGAGATGGCAGTGAAGGCACTAACAACCTTTTCTTGGAGCTCCAGTGAATTACAAACTTCCTATTCTAATCTAAGTAACTGAAAGTGATTTAACCATAAGCTAATCCTACTCAATCTCATTACAGAAATCAAATCAGCAGACTGTGTTCTTGAGATGCATATCAAAACAAGGAAACAACGTGCTGGAAAGAAAGGCAAATAACACTACAAGAAGAGGAGATCTATTGCTCTTAGGTTGGGCCCTAACCTGAGAGCTATAGCTCCCTTAAAAGCTCAGAATTAGATCCAAATCTGCTTGCCTTTATTCATAATCAAAAGTCTAATGTCATGCCAAAACTGGCTTACAAAACAAACAAACACCGAGCTGTAACTCGTGCTCAAAAATTACAATAGTAATTCAAAAGGTCAAAAAGCTCCTAACAAAGGCTACGGCCTTCATATTTATACACAATGAAGATCAAGCTGGCTTCCTCCATTCGTGGAGCTTGGCTGTCCAACTGAAGGTCAAAACTGCTGTAAACTGCTGATCCTGTAGAATGTGTTGGCTGCCTTTAAGCTGGGTGGGGAGAGTTGTTGGAGCTCAGAGTTAAGGTGAAAATCACGAGGAAGGTCATCAAGACTATGGACAACCTCCCTATGAATCCGCAATGTCACCTTTGTTGTCTCCTTGTCTCCATTTACATGGTCTTTTGCTCTCTTTAATGCCAAAAACCTGAAATCATCATGTATTAGTCACATAGATATAATGCCTGCCCTTCTTCCTACAAATAACACGAATATACTAAGAAATGAATGCATAAGTGATAAAAGATGAATGGTTGAGCAAGGTAAGTAGGCCAATATGAGCCCAAATTGTACCAAAAATTGGGGCTCATCATCACCCCCCAGCTAAAATATTTGCTCATCCTTGAGCAATTTTGCTCCAGCTCCTTGTCCTTGGCCGAGAACTAGGGCCCGGAGCATGCTTTTCCTTTCCTGTTCTTGGTGGCCCTGCCTCTTCTGCCCCTGGCGGTGACGAGGGTGGCTCTTCCTCCCCCTTTCCTATTTCCTTGAGCCGGGCTTCGGAAGCCGATTGGCCTATCCTTCGTGTCCAGGAAGTTATTTTTGGGCTTCGCCTCTCGGGGGTGGCCGATGTTTTAGAGGGGGATCTTTCACTAGGTGAAGTAGGGACACCCCCTAAAATGGTTTGGCTGCTGGGTGGAGGCTGCGGCTTGCCCGTGTTTATTCTTTTACTTCTCCTGGCTTCAAAAGGTAGAGGGATCTTCCTCTCTCTCTTCTCCTTCGGCTTTGGAGGTGTACTGAGGGTGGCTAGCGCAGCTGCTGCCTCCTTTTCGAGAATGCCAGCCTTCTCTTTCTTGCGTTTTGCTTCCTCAGGGCTTCCTGTAGAAGCCCCTGTTTTGGTAATTTTCGGGCTTCCTGTAGAAGACCCTTTTGCCAATTTCGGGCTTCCTGTAGAAGACCCTTTCTCTGTTTTCGGGCTTCCTGTAGAAGCCTGTTTCTGCTTTCCTGTAGACACGGGTGTCACCTCCTTTGCTTGCTTTGCTGCATGGGTTTTGCTTTTTGGTTTGGTTGCAGGTGTTGATGAGGTACTTGGGCTGATGTGGACCACCTCAGCTTTGTCCGTTCTGCTCTTCAACCTCTTTTCTCTTGCTGACAAGATGGGTGTGTCACCTTTTTCTTTGTCATCCTTTTCCTCATGCTTCTTCTTTTGTTCTTTCTTCTGCACTATGGTCGGGGTCTTCTGGCCTTTTTCTTTCTTTCCCTCGGCCACTGCTTCTTTTTCCTCACTGCTGGAGGAACCCGTTTCTTCAATCAACATTTTTATGTCTCCACCTCTTGTCAAATTCCTGAATGATTCCCATGAGAGGGGAACCTTATATGAATGAAGCGCATCCTCCACAAGCAGTTTGATCAACCCATGGTGGGCTACCTGATCTGGTATGCCTTCTTTTAGCTTTGTAGCACACTCAATCAAAGACTGTAGCAGGAAATAAGGAATGCTCAGTTTCTTTTCTACAAGAAGATCAATCCGGTGCCTCAATTCAGTGAGCAACCGAAAGTGATACCCGTACACGATGCTATAACAACCTTCACAGGTTATATACTTCATGATTTGCAGGCTAACTTCGTTCCATGGTGGCAACAAACTTGTTCTTCGCACCCCATTTTTGTCCTCCGAGAATTCCTCCTCAGGTGGAAAGAATTCTTTCTTGGCCTGCTGGCTCAACTTCCTTTCTTCCTTATCCCACGGCAAACCCATCGGAAGTTCAGTAATTTGACTGATATATTGCGGGGTGAGCTTGAGGCTTAGACCCCTGAAGTTCACTGTGGCCAGTGTCTTGGATTTCGGCTTCAGAGCCTGCAAAAATTCTTCTGCCACTTCATCATCGTAACCCTGCAACTTGTCACAGAAAGATATCCATTGAACCCGTGTGAAGAGCTCCACCACTTCCCGGTTTTCCCTTAACTTGGTTGAATCAGTGGGTTCTCGTCTAATAAACCCACCCGGCATGATAAAATGGTTTCCTTGACCAGAGGTGGTGATTGTGGAAGAAATTTGGTTTACTGAGACAAAGTGTAGAATGTCATGCACATAATCCACAAACTTATCCCTGAGGAACTTAACACAGTTTAATTACCCTGACATCCTGTAGAATGACAGTATAGGCACAACAGACAACAATTTCACCATTTTTCTATGACCAGACTGTGGACAACAATTCTGCCACCTTTAATAACCAGTTGCATGAAGAGTTCAGGGTTACCTTTTTAATTGGCCACCTTTTTACGTGAGGCACCCGCTTTCCTGTAGAAACTGCGTTCCTGTAGGATGACAGCGTTCCTGTAGAATGACAGCGTTCCTGTAGAATGCAGCGCGCGATTTTCGGGAGAGACTGCAGTCGGTCTGCGCCTTGGGTGTGCTTCTCAATCGTTCTGATAGCCAAAGGCTCGGCGTATCGAACTGCAGAAGGATCAGGATAGCCGCTCGAGTTCAAAACGGTGGTTGATAAATGCATGAGTGCAATCTAGCCGATTAGATTTTGAATTCGGCGGAATCCGTGGCGCGGGGGGTGAGCTGTCCCCGCCGGACCGTTGGGTGACATCATCCCATCATTTAACTGCGTGTTCACTTGCTGCCACATCAATTCCCGCAGATCTACCGCCGCCTCTTTTGTTAAACTCGTTTTTTCCGACGGGATTGCTCTCACGTGCATGCTGCTATTCTTTTTGTCATGGCCGCCGCCCACACATCCACTAGACCATTAACTAGCCGACGTGGCCGGCCAAATGGCCATACGGCCGCTCAACCCATTCACCTTTACACTTAGCAATCAATCAAAGTAACATTCATGCAATCTGATGGAAGGAAGGGTCGAGACACTTACCTGCGCGGCTGCACACGATGTTTCGGTTCTTTGGACGCTGATGAGTCGATTTACCTGCTGCTGGCGAACTTACACAGGCCTGGAGGTCCATGTTCACAAGCTGCCGACGATGGATGGGATGCTTTAGTTGCATGCGCCCACGTTTCCTTGCATATGGCCTGCGCTGTGAATGGTATCCACTCTAGTAGGCTTAACTGTTACAAGACTCCCGCGGGATGTCTTGGAACAATTCTTCCTCCTTGGGTGCATGCTGCACGACGATGGATGGCCTCACGATCACGCTCCCGGAGCTTCTGGATGACTGTGATGAATATGGTGTGAGATCTTCTAGCGTTTTTTCATTTACACATTGCTTTTTCTCGAGACTCATCGATCTGCTTTGCTAGTGCAGGTAACTTTGTTGCATGTCGACAAGGATGGTGGAACAAGATAACAGCAATGTGAAAGGGTGGCAACAGTGGCTTGCATGCGTCCAAACCGATCCTTAGCCGTTAGATCTCCTCATGAAATGAATTCTGGGCCGTTCTGGGCTTCTACAGGAAGTTTCCTGTAGAAATACAGAGCTTCCTGTAGAAAATCTGCATCTTCCTGTAGAAAATCTGCGTCTTCCTGTAGAAGACTCAAGCTGTAATAACATTGCACATACCTTGGAGAAAATGAGTATTCTTGGAGGAGGTGCTGGTGAGGTGTCATGACTGCATGATGAGGACCCTTGGCTTTGAGTTGAGAGGCTTCCTCTCCTCCATAGAACACCTGCATGCAATTTTACATAATGAATCTGCTGACCTTGTTTTTTTCTTGTTTTTTTCTTTTTTCTTTTTTTTTTTTTTTGAAAGATAACAGGGGCGCCTCATTGAGGTTTTCACCCTTGCCATCTGCCTTGAGCGCCTCAAAGAGGTTTTCACTCAAGGATCTTTTTCCAATCTCCCTTTTTTTTTTTTTTTTTTTTTGAAAAGACAATAGGGGTGCCTCAATGAGGTTTTCACCCCTACCACCTGCCTTGGGTGCCTCAGAAAGGTTTTCACCCAAGGATCTTTATTATTTCTTTATTTATTTTTTATTTTTTTTTTAGATTTTTTTTTTTAGATTTTTCAGGGTATGCCCAAAGCAGGGGCAGAACCCTTCTCTATGACCAACACTGCCTTCTCCATAGTCTTGATGAACTCTTGTCTTGAGAGGGGCTTCCTGTAGATCTTCAATCGATGCCCATTGACAAGCATGGGGATGGCTTCCTTATCAATGGTCCGAATAAGAACAGATCCATTGTCATGACATTTTTCCACTGAATATGGCCCTAGCCATCTGGTTCTCAGCTTCCCCTTGAAATCTTTGTATCTGGAGTCATACAACAAAGCCCAATCTCCCGGCTGAAATTGCTTGTCATGGAGATGTTGGTCATGCCACACCTTTCTCTGAAGTTGAACCACTTCTGAGTGAAGGAGGGCTTGCATTCGGTGCTCATCCAGTCCATTCAGCTGCAATAACCTTTCTTGTTGTGCATGGCTGAGATCTAGGTCCAGCTGAGCTGCCATCCTCAAAGTGTTGTATTCAAACTCAATGGACAACAAAGCTTTCTTCCCATAGACCAGCTCATAAGGTGTGAAGCCGGTGGTGGTCTTCCAAGTGGTGTTGTAAGCCCATGTGGCTTCAACCAGGCGATATGCCCAGTCCTTTCTGCTGCTGCTCACCACCTTAGTCAAGATCCCTTCTAATGCTCTATTAGTGACTTCCACCTGCCCATTTGCTTGAGGGTGATAGGGGGTGGAAGTCCTATGCTTGATCTTGTGATGAGCTAGTAGATCTTCAACCAGGTTGGAGGTGAACTGGCTCCCTTGATCAGTGACCAGCTCTCTTGGATAGCCAAACTTATAGAAGATGTTTTCTCTTAGGAACTCGGCCACCTTTTCTTCTGTTGCTGCTTTGATTGCTTTGGTCTCTGCCCACTTTGTCAGGTAGTCAGTGCACACAATGATGTAAGACCTTTGCCTCGAAGGAGGGTTGATTGGGCCCACAAAGTCCATACCCCACTTCTCAAATGGCTCAAGAGTCACCTGAGGTTGGAGAGGCATCTCATCCCTTTGGGTCGGTTTCCCCATTCTTTGGCATTGGTGACACTGGCTGACATATCTTCTGACATCTTGATGAAGTGTGGGCCAATAGTAGCCTGCCTGCAGGATCTTGAAGGCAGTTCTCTTTGCTGCAAAATGTCCTCCACAAGGCCCATCATGACAAGTGAGGAGGATATCAAAGACTTCCTCCTCCCTTACACAACGCCTTAAGATCTGATCGGGGCCAAGCTTGAACAGATTGCCCCCGATCCAAGTAAATGAGGCACTTTTTCTGATGATTCTGCTCTTCTCTTTTGAAGATAGGTGCGGAGGGAACTGTGCTGAAACAAGGTAGTTTGCTATATCAGCAAACCATGGAGAGAGTACTGAAATAGCAAACAGATGTTCATCGGGCATCTGGTCATCCACTGTTCCATCCTCATCTGCAGACAAATCCAATCTAGATAAAAAGTCAGCAACAACATTTTCTCTACCTGGTTTGTCAACAATGGTCAAATCAAACTGCTGCAATAAAAGTAACCACCTAATAATACGAGCATTCACATCTGGTTTATTCATTAAATATCTAATTGCAGCATGGTCTGTATGTACAAAGGTTTGATAGCCAGTAATATAATGTCGAAACTTGTTCAGTGCATGGACCACAGCCAAGAATTATTTCTCGGTTACAGTATAATTCAGCTCAGCTTTGGACAAGTTTTTGCTAACAAAGTAAATGGCATATGGAAGTTTTTGCTCAACTTGTCCTAAAGCTGCACCTATGGCTTTGTTCGAGGCATCAGTGTGGATGTGGAAAGGTAGGGCCCAGTTTGGACCTCTCAGGATTGGAGCTGACACCAACTTGTCCTTCAATTCATTTAAAGCCCCCTGACAATCGTCAGTCCATTTGAACTCCACATCTTTTGCCAACAGGCCAAACAATGGCGAGGCTAGCTTGCTGAAGTCTTTAATGAATCTCCGGTAATATCCTGCTAATCCCAAGAAACTCCGAACATCCCTTACCTTTTGAGGAGGTGGAAACTTCTTGATGAGAGCAATTTTGTTAGGATCCACCTGCAACCCTTGGCAAGAAATGGTATGGCCTAGCACGGTCCCTTCAGTCATTAGGAATTCACATTTTTCAGGACTAAGGGACAAGTTCATCTCAATGCATTTGGTTAGGACTTTTCCCAGATTGGACAATGCTTCCTGAAAGTTGGCCCCATAAGGAGTGAAGTCATCCATATAGATTTCCACTGCATCATGGACCAGCTCCGAGAAGATGCTCAAAACAGCTCTCTGGAAGGTAGCAGGAGCATTGCATAGCCCAAAGGGAAGGACTCGGTAGGCAAAGGTACCCCAAGGACAAGTGAAGGTGGTCTTATCTTGGTCTTTCGGGCTGATTTGGATTTGGTTGTACCCGCTAAACCCATCCAGGAAAGAGAAGAACTTCTTTCCTGCCAGTCCATCCAACACTTGATCTATGAAAGGTAGAGGGAAATGGTCTTTCTTGGTAGCTTTGTTCAGTTCTCGGTAGTCCACACAGATTCTCCATTTCCCATTTTTCTTGGGAACCAACACCAGAGGGGACACCCATTCACTATCTGAGATGGGGTAGATGAATCCGGCATCCAACAGTTTTTGCAATTCTTCCTTGACAATGTCCTTAAGGGCTGGATTCATTCTCCTCTGGGGTTGCCTAACCGGCTTACAATCCTCTTTGATGTATATGTGATGGGTACAGACCGAAGGATGGACTCCTTTCATCTCCTTATAGCTCCAAGCAAAAGCATCTAGGTGACTGGCCAACAGGCTACACAGCTCCTTTTCCTGGGAAGGAGATAGGGAGGAGCTGATCTTCAACGTTCTCTCAGGGCCGAACTCCACATTCTTGACTCTGGGAGTGACAGGGTTGGTTGTACAAAGATCCACTAAGGTGCTAGCTTGGGCATCCTCCACCAATTTCTCTAAGGGTAGTGCACTGGAAGGTGGATTCTGGATCAAGGTCTCGATCAAGTCATCCTCGGTTGGGGGGTCTTTTCTAGTGGTATCTAGGGTGCACAGAGGTGCTGAGTACACCTCATCTTCCTCTCCTTCTTCCAACCAGAGTGGTAAGTCATGCTCTAAGGAGGGTTGGGCAGGAGGGTATAGGACTAGCTGCTTGGACATGGGACCATTTTTGATGGTCATGTTTCCTGCACGACAACTTATGTAAGCATCTGCAGTAGCTAACCAAGGCCTTCCCAAAATGAGAGGATATCCAGTAAGCTTTGCCTTTGGTTGCAGAACCAGGAAGTCTGCAGGGTATTCCAAGAGTCAATAGAGACCAAGACATCCTCCACAATCCCTTCGGGAGTCACGGTGGAGCGATCTGCTAGTTGCAGTACTGTCGAGGTCTTCCTCAAGGAACCCTGAAGATTGAGTTTGAGCATGGTATCCCTGGTCATCACATTAATGGCAGCCCCCAGATCAATCAAGGTGTGAGGTATGATGGTGCCATTGATGTGGACATCTACTACAGGACTTCCAGGATCTAGGTACTTTGGGCAGATGACTTGTCCTAACATAAGGTCAGACAGTTGTCCTATGACATTAATGGTTGAAGCATCTTTCTTCCGCCTGCCTGGGTGTTTGAAGCACTTTTCCTTAACCAGTTTGTTGTATATTGGCACATCCTTGATGGCTTGGAGAAGTGGTATTTTCACACACAACTGCTTGAGCTCACCCAGAAGCTCATCCTCCTCTGGGTTGGGTTGTATGGTGGCTGTTAGTCTCTCAGGAAAGGGTGGAATAGCCTTTGGTTCACTTTCCTGTTTATCTTCCTCATCCTCTGGGGGAGGAGGTTGGCGATCTGGTAGAGTCTTGCCAGATCGAAGATTGATCTCCTGGATCTCCACAGCATAGGTAGGGCATGAGGTTTCCCCAGTGTATACCTGCTGAGCCTGTCTATTGTTGGGGTTCGGGTTCGGTTGAGCAGGCATTTGAGGTTGCCTTGGAGGAGCAGGAGGTAAAGGCTGAGGTTGAACTGGTGGTGGAGGCAAAATGGCAGGAGGAGTGTTGTATTGGGGCCTCCACCCCGACTGAGGTGCATTCCACTGAGGCTGTGGCTGGGCGTGTGAATGATATGAATGAGAAGTAGGTTGAGTAGGGTACTGAGGTGGATAAGACCATGGAGGAGGCATGGACCAGGAAGGATGAGCAGGGGGACCCCAGGAAGGCATAGGAGTCGATTGGTTGGGGCTGTAATAAGATTGAGGTGCCCCTTGCATTCCCTGCTGATAAGGTCTAGATCCTTGTGGCCTCCTTTGGTTGATGAAATAGAGAGGTTCGGTGGGGGCTTCTGTCCCTTGGTACATGGCTTTAAACCCAGGTAAGGTTGGACACTGATTTGTGGGATGGTCCTCCTCACAAACGAAACACACTTCGACCGAATGCAATGGGCATTCGTTCTTAGGGTGTCTCCTTGTGCACCTAGGGCAGAAGACAGCCAAGGCTCTCTCAGCTTCTTCTTTCTTCTGCTGGATCCTGAATGTGTCCAGCTGCATGGCAATGGTCTGTCTCACCTCACTCTTAAGATCTTCTAATTGATTTGCAAGCTCATGTTTGGAGAAAGGGACACCAGTTGAGAGGAGGTTTCCTCTACCTCGTTTTCGTGCTGCCCTGGAGTGGTTTCTAAACACAGTCTTGATGTCCTCATAAGGCAGTTGGTAAATGTCCCCCCCAGCTAACATGTGAAGGGTATCTAAGAGGTCTTCAGGGACTCCTCGGAGCAGAACCAACTTGAGGGATTCAGGGTCAAGTGTGCACTTGGCCCGCTTATAGCTAAGTTGGAACCTCTCCTCATAATCCTCTAAGGACTCATCATTTCCCATGGTCATCCGAAAGATTTCTCCCTTGGTTTCCTTGGACCTACAGTAATCCCGGTACTTGGTATTGAAAGCTTGTTGCATCTGAGCCCAAGTGGTGATACTATTCCCAGGTAATCCCATGAACCAGCGCAATGCTGCATCCTTAAGAGTTGAAGGGAAGAGTTTCAGCTTTTGCTCATCTTCAGTATAGTCATAGGTTCTACAAAGGACAGCAAACTCAAACAGGAAGGTATCAGGATCTTCAGTGGTCAGTCCATGGAAGTGAGGTAAAGCAGAGGGGCTAATGTTCTTCATTTTCATCTCTCCATTGGTCTCTCGGATGGGGAAGGCACCCTCTATTCTCTCATCTTCTCCTCTATTGTCAGCCATAGCTTCAGATGGAGTGGTCTCTAACTCTTCTTTTTCTATAGGATCTTGGTATATCTCAGGATGTTCACCTATAGGTTCTTCTGGATCACTGTCACCGAAGAAGAGAGAAGGGTGACTCAGTGATGTGGTGGGGGTGTTGGGTAGGAATTTGCCTGATTTATCTCGGTTCCTACGAGGCATGAAATGGAGAAAACTTCTTTTTGATTGCTTTTGCTTTTTTCTTGGTACCTGCAAAACTGAAACAGATTGATCTACAACTAACTATCTTACTGAAATAAAGATGCGGAATTGAATTGAAAGCAGGAAAGAACTAGTCTACTTTGCTCAAATGAAATTGCAGGAATGGAAATGCTAATCTACACTTGCAGAATTGAAATTGCGGAATTGAAAGGCTAATCTATGAAAGCAGGAAATGCTAATCTATGAAAGCAGGAAATGCTAATCTATGAAAGCAGGAAATGTCTATGCTACTTTTGCAAAATGGAAATGAAGTAAACTACTGAGCAGAAGGTAAGAGTAAGAAAATGGAAGAAAAGCAACAATTACTAATACTCTGACGCTTCCCCGGCAACGGCGCCAAAAAGATGGTGGGCTCCAGTATTGTAGCAATGATGCTACAACTCCTGGGGCTTCCTATCTCTAATTTTATCAACCCGGTAGTTCGTACAAACTTGGAAGCGACGGTGTTGTATGCACAAGTACTAGCTCTTGTCGCAGCTGTCACTTGGTCAGCTGGCACAAGTCTGCTAGGGCTCAAGCCAACTTCTATATGCTCTCAGAAGAAGCTTTCTAAATGATGGACGAAGGCTATCTCAAAGGAAATTAATCTACTTTGCAAAAATGAACTGAAAGCCAACCAAAACATGAAACCCTAGTAAACCCTAATTTGACTAGTTTGACCTCTATGATGCAATAGTGAAAGTGCAAATGTCTGAAAAGGATGCCATTACTTCTAATGATGTGAAATGCATGAACTCAAACTACTTCCATTGAAAAGAACACTGTTTTTGTATTTTTGCTTAAGTGGTTGGAGTGATTACGGTTTTGTTTCTTATTAGGGTTTGGTTGTGCAGAGGTGGTGCGAAAGGAGAGAAAGCTTGGGAAAGGTCAGGAGGGCTAGGAGAGGTCCCAGAGGGTCCCTAGCATCAGTCCACAGAATTCTACAACGTTCAGGTGCTCAGCAACCAAGTTTGCAGGCTTCTACAGGATGTCTGCAGGGGATCCTACAGGAAACTAAGGAATTCTACAGGAAGTCTGCTAACTTCTACAGGATGTGCTGTAAGTGGAAGTTTTGGGTGATGGTGAAGTGATGGAACGGTATGGGTGGATAGGTAAGGTGGAGATGGAACTTGTGATGGCTCAGGGGCAGAGAAATAGGATGGAGAAAGAGTGCACGAAGTTGGTTGGTGGATAGAAGGATGGAAACAACGAAAGGTCAAGAAAATGAAGCTACGTGGCAATGGAAGAGTTGGAAGGTAAACGAGCTGAACAGAGGTCGAGTAGGTGGCTTTAGGCGTGGTTAAGAAGAAGAAGAAGGAAGTGGAATGATATTGAGCAGTGTAAATAAAACAAATTACTTATGTCTTGCACCAAAAACGAGAATCCCTTAACATGTGCTACCTGTGCTATTAAACCAATGAACAGCAATGTAAATCATGAAGAAAAGTCGTGCATGGAATTGTAATGAATAAGTATGGCTCAAGAGCAAAATGCATGGAAGGATCCATGATTAAAACGACTGTGTTGCAGCTTGCATAAAAGTAGAAAAAGACTGCGTTTTTTGGTGGTTGGTATAGACTGCACCCCAATCCCTAAACAGAGATGGCAGTGAAGGCACTAACAACCTTTTCTTGGAGCTCCAGTGAATTACAAACTTCCTATTCTAATCTAAGTAACTGAAAGTGATTTAACCATAAGCTAATCCTACTCAATCTCATTACAGAAATCAAATCAGCAGACTGTGTTCTTGAGATGCATATCAAAACAAGGAAACAACGTGCTGGAAAGAAAGGCAAATAACACTACAAGAAGAGGAGATCTATTGCTCTCAGGTTGGGCCCTAACCTGAGAGCTATAGCTCCCTTAAATGCTCAGAATTAGATCCAAATCTGCTTGCCTTTATTCATAATCAAAAGTCTAATGTCATGCCAAAACTGGCTTACAAAACAAACAAACACCGAGCTGTAACTCGTGCTCAGAAATTACAATAGTAATTCAAAAGGTCAAAAAGCTCCTAACAAAGGCTACGGCCTTCATATTTATACACAATGAAGATCAAGCTGGCTTCCTCCATTCGTGGAGCTTGGCTGTCCAACTGAAGGTCAAAACTGCTGTAAACTGCTGATCCTGTAGAATGTGTTGGCTGCCTTTAAGCTCGATGGGGAGAGCTGTTGGAGCTCGGAGTTAAGGTGAAAATCACAAGGAAGGTCATCAAGACTGTGGACAACCTCCCTATGAATCCGCAATGTCACCTTTGCTGTCTCCTTGTCTCCATTTACGTGGTCTTTTGCTCTCTTTAATGCCAAAAACCTGAAATCATCATGTATTAGTCACATAGATATAATGCCTGCCCTTCTTCCTACAAATAATACGAATATACTAAGAAATGAATGCATAAGTGATAAAAGATGAATGGTTGAGCAAGGTAAGTAGGCCAATATGAGCCCAAATTGTACCAAAAATTGGGGCTCATGAATGTAAACGCAAAGATTACATTCAAGACTCCTCGTCTCACCCAGGCCTGATTCTACTATTGGTGGCCTCCTCCTTTGCCCGTAGGCTTACATATGTTTATATAGAAACTGGGATTGGATTATTATGAAGGACCTAATCCCATCCTTTAACGAAAGCCTAAAGCTCGCTACATGCATGCATATGTACATATATGGTAGACTTTATCTATTCCATCTTTTCTCTGTTTTAAAATAGAAAAGCCCCTTGTTTTTCTCAATGGCCCACATCTATTCTCCCTTTTATGCCTAAAAGCTCTCCCTTGCTCCTAGGATCATGGAACTACTCATGTTCTCATTTATTTGTTTTGAGAACATCTAACTAAATCACACTTAAAAGCCTAAATATTAAATTGACTTGAGACTTAGGAAACTAATTTCACAAAAACACATGACCCCTTATGTCTACTATTTATAATGATTTTTCTTGGGTTGAATGCTCCTACATCATGTTTTAATCCCTATGGAACATGCGAAGCCTAGACCGCGCACAGTAGCACCTATAGATATGATGGTTTGCGAAGCCCGGAAAGGGGGGATCACACAACCGTAAGGAACAGAACACATGGGACTTGAGGAAGAAATCCAATAGGGAAACCCTAGACTCCACGAACTTGAAAAATAAAGGGTATGCTTAAGGAAGAAAAGTGCTTTGATGGACGCGGAAGTCAAGAAGATGGACAACGAAATAAAGAAAGATTTCTTGACAAAAAGACCAGAATAGTAAAACAGGAGGCGTGAGATCACAATGACAAGGTTAGGACTGATTATCATGAATTGATCAGTCTGATGCCTTGGCTTGGAAAGCATATTTCTAAGCATAGTGACTAGGGTAGCACGTTGCAACTGGTGAAATGCGCGACGCCGACCGTAATAATACAAGGTGGAGATTCTCCAAGAACCATGATGGAGGATAGGATGGAACTCTACACGGGTGGTGCGACCACCTGACTAGCCAAGGGAAGGATAGTCTTAGCATTCTAAGCAGTTGGAAGGGAGCGCAGGACTATAACCTATTCTGCCCAAGAGCTACACAATATCGGAGATGAGCGCAGAAGCAGAGAGTCACAAGGTCTGCGACCACGCACGGGGGGTTGTGCTACCACACGAGTTGGCAAAAAGGTGACCGTTGAAGTCACTATTCACAATGAGATGCTCGATTTGAGGCCAAATGGATTAAGCGATAGGCATTTAAGACGTGATTTATGGGCAAGATTTGGGAAAATTTGTCGCCAAGAAAGCATTAATGAACCAGAATTGGGGGGAGCAGTCAAATTCGAATTCAAAAAGTGTTATAAAACACAAAGGGCTACCCAGCGAACAACACTTGGTCATTTATGAATAGATCGATTGAGTAGAGCCCTGAGTATTGTGAGTCGAGCATTGATTGAGCCCCTGAATTCGCGAGTGACAGATTACAGAACAGCTACAATGACAGCAACTAAGGATGGTCTGGGAATATAATAGGTAACTGTCGGCGAGGCTACACAGGCCCTAACTATGGAGGATGTTCCAGAAGGTGTCAGGGTTGTGGAAAAGATCCCCAAATCACCGCATATGCCAAGACCAAAGAAGGATAAACAAGAAGTGGCTCTCGTACACGTGTCCCTGCGGAACTTGCTGCGCAAAAAATTGTCGATGGAAGAGAAGGGGAAAGTTGTCACGATAAAAACAGGCGAAGAAGAAGAAGATTTGCAGGCCCTTATGATTGCAGAGGAAGAAGACGAAGGCATGGAGGTGGATATTCAACCTATGCACTTTGCGACAAAATTGCCCACCTATGTCCCCCTGCGAAAAGGGAAGGCCAAAGTACCCAAGGACTTGGACATGACCAAGAGTTCTCTCCAAACCCCGCTCCTCCCAGATGGAATTATATTTGAAGGCACGCACCTAGGCCGCGTGTTGGGCATGAAATTTGAATAGTGGGACCTCGCTAACTATGACAAGTTCCCTCACCTTGAGATCGAAAATCTCATGAAGCAGAACACCGTGGGGTTGGTGACAACATTAGAGCCGTGGAAGTCGTTATGCGGTGTGGAAAAGGTTGGGCTGTTGAACTTACTATGGGTGCCGCATTTCCAATGCACACCAATAACCATTTTTGTCATCAAGCAGCTGCTTTGCCTAGCGCATGATGGGTATTTATGGCTGGAGTAGCCCATCCCCATCACGACAGACATAATTCATCACGTATCCCGGCTCCCATACAAAGGAAAAGACCCTGCGACCATATTAGAAGGAAAGGGCAGTGATCTAGCCATCACGGAGGCCATGAAAATGAAGTACAAGTTGGAAAAGAAGAAGAGGGGCTACGCCATCTCCAACATCAAGGACAAAGCAGACTGCGTAGCTACCCAAATCCTCACAGGAAAAGTTATGCACAAGTGTCACGCCGACGAGGTACCTGCACCGGTGGTCGCACTGGCCAAGCAGTGCACGGAGGGTGTCCAGTTTAACTGGTCTGAATTCCTCTACACATAATTCTTAGAGAATTGTCGCAAAGCCCAGGATAAGGGTAAAACATTCCACTATGCGTGGCTGATGCTATCCATAGTGCTTGTAGCAGGGGAATTGCTAGAGGACAGTTAATTCCCCATAATTGACAGAGAATTATCGGAGGCCGTGAAGTACGCTTCACTCTGGGCCACAAAGGATGCTATCAGGATACATGACAGTAAGATATTCTAGGCACTCATGGAGATGAACATCCGAATGTTGATCAATCGGAAGTCGTGCTTGTCGCCCACGGTGTACTACAATCTGCAAAGTCTTTCAGAATTTAAGGCATACATGCACAACATCTATATCAGGATGTGCAAGGATCTGATGAAGCAGTGGACAAAGCTACCCATTATAGCCACTGACGACGCCATCTTCACTGTCTTGGAGGCATGGCCTCTGGAATGGCACGCCCTAGATCTTGCAGAACTCGAGAGGGCGACAGCACAGAAGAAGAAAGACAATGCCAAGCTTCGCATCGTACAGTTGGCCGAGAAAAGGTGGAAGGAAACAATAGCAGCCAAGGTGCAAGAAGCATGGGAAGAAGCACAGAAGGAAGCCAAGCAAGAAAAGGCAGCAACAACAGTAGCACAAGAAGCAGTGTGAAGGCGGTCGAGGGTCAAACAACGCCTTCGCAAGGGTAGGCAATAGAGGAAGTAGAAACAGAATAAGGAGGCACTGACCCACAAACCACGTCCACACAGTTGAAGCACCAACACTCGATAGAGTGAGCAGGCTCGAGGAATAAGGTCAAGGCCTCGAAATTGTCCATTGACCCAAT
The DNA here is from genome assembly GCA_031772625.1 of Pinus tabuliformis. Taxonomy (NCBI): domain Eukaryota; kingdom Viridiplantae; phylum Streptophyta; class Pinopsida; order Pinales; family Pinaceae; genus Pinus; species Pinus tabuliformis. The sequence goes on along the minus strand of CM062817.1, from coordinate 1,534,558,419 downwards.
CACCCTAACCGAGGATGATCTGCATGACATCGATGAGACGGTGCGTGATGTCACCAATGAGGCTCTTCAGGATTTTTTGCAGGAGCACCAGACTGTGTTGGGGGCCCTCATAGCGTAGTTGCAGGAGTTACAGACGCGCCCCCCTTAGGTTGGTACCCTTTCAACCAACCTCACAATAGGATCCTCTGCAGCATAGCAGATGTTGCACACATGGATGGCGAACACAATAGTGTTGCCGGAAGGGGCTCTAGTGACATCAAATGAGGCCGATAGGTTTTCGGTTAGCATGATGAAAGGTCTCTACGTTAATCTAGCTGCCCTTCTACGGAAGAGTTTATACCTATTTTAGGATGGGATAACAGCAAAGATGCGTGCTAGGAAGAGCCACGCACTCCAAGTCCTCAGTGAGCAAAAGATAAATATGGAACAACTCAGCTTGCAGCGTGATGAATTGGTGTCGCAAAATCAATAGTTGGTGCAGGTGGTAGACGATGCTTTCTGAAGCGTCCTGGAGTTGGCCATCCCACCATATCTACCAGTGGAGGTGCAAATCCACAGGTTAGAAATTGGAGTCTATGAGGCCAGGGAAGAAATGACAAAGGTTCAGCTGGAGCTGAATCTTCATATCACTGAGCTGCGGTTAAAGGTGCAACCATCCACTCCCTCGGAAGTCAGAGAACATTGCACTAGCGCTATCACAACGGGATTGGAGGAAATCAGAGGTGCAGTGCGAGACTACACAAACATGTTGGAAGAAGCACTTGAGGTCCTCACAACTCTACAGGAGGACCCCAACATCTAGCGGTTAGAGACAGAGGCGTGAGAACTCCAACAGCAATATGAAAGTGTCCAAGGAACTACGCAGACAGTGGTCCTCACCTAGTGACTTCGAGGATGCAGCAGGCTAAGGCACTAAAGGAGCAAGTGGACACGACACAACATAAGGAGGCAGTTCCAAAAGCGTGCGTCTAGTCGTGGGTCGACGAGGCCTTCACCATCACGATAGACATCGAATGAAAACTCGCACACATACAGGGGGTGCACACATTGATGCAAAGAAGCACCCCAGACACAGAGGTCTCGGAACAGTGCATGCAGCAGATCCAACAAGCAGCAGCTCAGTGCGCAGCTGACCTCCATGCGGTTAGAGAACAATTGGAGGGACTCCATGCAAAGATCGTTGCGCTGATAGAGTGACTCGAGGGCAAGTCACGATGTTTGTGTTGGGGGCCTGTTGGGCATGGAATCCACCCAAGGCATGTTTTGGAGCTCAAAGCCCAAGTTTTGACCCAATATTGTTGTAAAGACTCCATGAATTGTGGGTGCGGAGTGTGAAATTTATGATAGTCACAAGGTTGTCCACCCTAGTTTTGCAATGTAATGTCGGCCGGATGGACCTACCCATGGTCCGCGGACCATGGGATTGTATAAATAGAGTGAGGCTCTAAGTGTAAAGGGAGATAATAGAGGAAGATAGATAGGAAGAGTCTAAGCAATGAAGGGAAGTGTGCCTTTGGGTCATAGGGTAGGAGAAAGCTCTGTAGCTGAGTGCGCAGAGGCCTAGTCATCCGCAGTTGAGTGTGTGGACCCCTGCAGCTGAGTGCGCAGGGCGGAGTCGAGTCTGTAATCGAGGAAGGAATCAATAAAGAGAATTTTGTTATCAATTTGTGTATTTTTTCTTGGGTTAATGCATGTTTGATATAAATTGAAAATATATTGTTTATTTACTGCGCGCACCTGTATGAATGGTTTATGTTGTTAAGTATAATTTAAAGCATGCAAGTAGGCTAAAATAATCAACTAGCATTCAAATACTAGTAAGATCCTAGGTAATAACACAGAAGCACAGTGTTTGGCCCCTGAGTATGGTTGCACGAAGGCAATATATCAGGCTGCGAGGTACGGGAAAGTGCGTGTAGCAACGTACGCATAGGGTCGAACCACTTGAACCCATTAGACATCTCCAGGGTGTAGAAACTTGGTTCTAGCACCCTCCCATACTACTTTGGGTGAGACCTCAGTCTGCGCTCCGCGAACTGTTGCCGAAAGGGCCAGTAGTACAGGGATTTGTTTGGCTAAATTAACTTTGAACCTGGGTCAGGCCCCAATAAGCCAACAGATGTACATAGGCGCAATACAATTCCCTCATATATTGCGAGGGGTCACCTTCTAGGGAAAAAAACCCATAAAATATACACTGTGGGGGGGTAGCCGGGACCCCCCCACAATGTATATTTTATGGGTGGCTTTGCCACCCCATTACAAACTGGGATATAATGTGGCGATACCTTTGAATACAGAAGATAATCAGGCTCCACACCCAACAGTGGTGTTGGACATAGGGGAGACTTTCATCCCATGTGCATGGATTGTTCGAGTTGTACATGCACAGAATGTGTACGATCATCATGTTGACAACCTCTGTTTGACCATCTGTTTGGGGATGGAAAGTCATGGACTTAGTAATATTTGTATCCAGCATCGACCAAAGACTTGACCAAAATGCACTCAGGAATATGCTTTCCCGATTTGAGATAATCAACTGTTGGATCCCAAATTATACCCACACTCGCTCAAAGAAGATCTTAGATATGGCCTCTTTTGTGATACTCTTCTTGCAGGCCACCACAATGGCCATCTTACAGAATTTTTTGACAACCAAAAAAACACAATCATTGGCATGCTTAGTAGAAGGATGGTCCGACATATAATCTATGGAGATAGATTCCAAGGCCGACTAGGAGTAGGTAGAGGAGTATACAGGCCTTGATTCTTGATGGTTGGTTTGAAAATGGTGCAGGTGGTGGAGGATCTAATGTACTTCCCAACATCTTGACGAAGTTTTGGCCAATAAAAATACTTCTGCAATTCTGCCACTATTTTCTCTACTTTGAAATGTCCAGCGACCCAACTATAGTGTGCCTCCCAAATCATATTGGCACGCTCACTTAAAGGAACACATATGTGTCCCAAGTGGCATAACAATGCATCCTAAAGGTGAAAATTTGGAACTTTCTTCCCTTTGAGGAGCGTCTGGTATATGTTGCCAAATTTTGGATCGCTCTTATAAAGACATGGCCACCCTGATGTCTCGTGCCCACAGGAGTCGAGCATAATGATTAGTGCCATGACTGGTGGTCGACTGAGGCAATTAGCGACATTATTGATGTTTCCCTTCTTATACTTAATGTTCAAATGGAACTATTGGAGATAGGTGGACCATTTCTGATGCCAATTGTTCTACAACTTCCCTTGTGTCTATATGAACTATAGAGGCTAGTGGTCTGTGTGGATGAATGTTTCCTTCCCCAGAATGTAATGCTTCCATTTATGGCAAGTCTGCAAAATGGAATACATTTCTTTTTCGCAAGTGGGGTACTTTCGGACTGTGTCTGAAAGTGTCTCACTGTGGTAAGCCACTAGATGCCCATATTGAGTAAGAACCACACCAATAACATAGTCGGAGTCAATTGTCTCAATCTCAAATGGTTGTGGCAGGTCTGGTAATGGGAGCACTGGTGCATAACATAAGTGACTCTTCAACTCAGAGAATGCTCATTGTTGGGTTTCCGACCAAAAGAAATTTTCTTTCACTCTTCCCTTGGTGACTTGACTTGAAGGCCAAATGGTATGAGACAACCCCAACACGAACCTATGATAGAAATTGGCGAGACCCAAAAAGTTGCAAAGCTATGTTAGAGTGGTTGGGGCTGGCTAATCCCGAATGACTTGTATCTTGGATGGGTCCACATGCACACTCTGCTCATCAATGATGTACCCTAGATAGTGAACCTAGGTCAGGCCAAAGGTGCATTTCACCAAGTTAGCACACAACTTGTGTTATTGAAGGGTTTGAAGGACCTGTCGAATGTGGTGGAGGTGCTCTTCCCAACTCTGGCTGAAGATCAAGATGTCATCTAAATACACCACCACAAATGCATTGGTGAAGGGTGGCAAGATGTCTTCCATCAGTCCCATGAAGGTTGCGGGGGCATTCGTCAATCCGAATGACATGAACAACCATTCGAAAAGGCCCTCCTTGGATTTGAAGGCAGTCTTCCACACATTAGATGGTTCGATAGGCACCTAGTGATAACCTGAATTCAATCCAATCTTGCTGAAATATTTGCCCCCATTGAGCTGGTCCAGAAGGTCATGAATCCACGAGATTGAATACCTATTCTGGACAATGATCTTGTTCAACGTCGGATAGTCAATACAGAGCATCCATGTCTCATCCTTCTTCTATACCAATACAATCGGGCTCCCACAGGGTGATGAGCTTGGCCTGATCTTCCCTTTCTATAGTAGTTCTTGATTCTACCTCTTGATCTCATCTTTCTCCAGAACAGAGCATCGATAGATCGTCCATTGGGAAACGACACGTCCTAGGTTAGATCGATGGAGTGGTTGACCTGACGGTGCAGAGGTACTCCTGTGGATGAGGTGAAAATAACCTTGTACTTCTCGAAGACCTTTTCCATCTACTGTTGTTGTGTAGAGGAGCCCTGCCTGGAAGTTGTGGCCACAACCTTCTTTTTACCTTAGAGACAAATCATAAGGAAAAAAAATTCTTGGTCTAGAAAATGATCTTACTGCATTGCTTTGTAGTGATCAAAGAGATGGTGGTAGGCAGGGTTACCTCCAGTATCCTATATGACTTATTAGACAAAGTAATAATCATAGAGTGAGGTCTAGACTCATATACATCATTTATCTTCTAAAAGTATCGTTTTCCTAACAATACATCAGAAAATTCAAGAGGAGCAACATCACATAGTACCTCATCTGTGAAGGGTTTAATGATTTAGGGAAGGTGGCACTATTGGCTGATGCGAAGATCTCATCCTTGGTGAAGCCACCCGATGGTGTACGACTATGGGTTTGTTGTATTCTTTAGGACCAAGTGCTTCATCACTTCTACTGAAATGAGTTCTTTTGGCTCTTGCTATCAACAATGAACTGTAGCGGAGAACCCTTCACCCACATCTGTGAGTGGAAGAGGCATTCCCCCTCCTTTGGATCTTCAGGCTCAATTTTCTGGATATTTGTGGTGGCCACGGTGACACTGGGTTCTGCATCAATGATATGCTTCCATTTTTCAGTCCCCTTATTGGGTTCTGATTCAGATTCGGAAACTACATCTGATTCATAAGCCTTTAGCTCGGCCACCAGTGACTTCTTGGCCCGACACTCACTTCTATTGTGAGTGGAGCTCTTATGGAGCTCACACCATTTTCTCGTGTCCTTCTTCGTCTTCGTGGTGTTGTTCTTTTCTTGCGGCTTCGGCGGGCTGTCTTGGGTAGCCCTGCCTTGATTTGGTTCCTTGTTTTGTGGTTTGGGGGCACCTTTTCCTTGCTTTAGATTCACAAATCCAAAGTCCCGCTTCTTCTGTTTAAACTTCTGCTCAATCTTTATAGCGTACCGATATGCCATGATGAGCGAGAAAATATCCAGGAACTCCATCTCGTCCTGGATGTACTTGTGTAGACACTCGGGGTACTTGAGCACCAAATGCTGCTCAGTATCCTTGATACCCAGCTTCGTGCGAAGTATATGGAAAGTATTTGTGAACTCTGGCACATATTGGTCCCTTCCCTACCATAGTGTGGTCCACTTTATGTATTTATCTTCATAGCTCCCAACAAGTTAATATTGTTCCTTGATGGCATCCCAGAAATAATTCCAAGTGGGTGCAACTGAAAACAGTGAGGGTTCACTCTCGTCCTTTTTTTTCACAGTAGGTTTCCCACCAATCCTTGATGTGTGGGGCAGCTTTGAGAAGTGAAAACATAATCTTTTCCTGATTGGAAAATTCATGAACTAAAAAATATCCTTCCAATAGATTTAACCATTTATCTATGGCATATACATCTATTAGGCCTTTGAATATGGGAATATCAAAGTTAACTTGTACCTTAAAAGGAGTGGCGCCTCCAGAGTGGTTGTTAGATGAAGATGCATCACCTGTGGGTAGCCGTTGAAGGATCTGGGCAAAGTTATCCATCATCGCATCCCTCTATCATTCAAGGGCTTCCTCAAGCAACATTTTGAAAGGATATCCTACCCCCTTGTCTTTGTTTTCTTCTACCATGGTAGGTTGTCAGGTTTTACGAGGTTGATCATGCAATGATTCAACCATATCGACCCCTAACTCCTTATACCCTGACCTCGTTGGGGACATTCAACGAAAGCAGAGAAAGAGCATACCGCTCTGATAACATTGATCCAAACTTAAATAGGAATGCAACAACTTATAGATATAATCATAAACACAAAGATGCAATATGAAAACACTTCATTTCATTAATAGAAAAATACTAAATTATGCGTACAAACAGAATGGAAATAAGATAGCTTGGACAATGGTAGCTTATCTTTGAGAAGAGATGTGGCGACTACATGCCTCTGAACTAAGTTACAATGAGGTTCGAGGGCATTTTTATTATTTAACAATAAGAGAAAACCCTAAACAACCAAAACCCTAACCCGAGGAGATGTAACACCAAAAGTTTATGGGCCCTGTTGTGGTTAGTTGGGCATCCAACTTCCCGGGGTTGAAACTTGGTCATATCATCTCTGTTTGACATGTATGATACCTCATTGGAAAGATATCTCCAATGAGTACAACTACTTATTAATAAAATTTTAAGCAATTTTTCCAAAAAAACGTCATTTCGTGACTCAAAATGGCTTCGAAAGTTCAAGACCTGAAAAACTTCCAAAAATAGTAAATTATGCTACAGTTAAGGAAACATATGAAATTGAATGGGGGGTCTAGGTGGAATAGGCTGGTGGCCACCAATATTCACCTGGATCATGTAGGCATATCAGTCCACTCAAATTCAATAGCTCTCACCTAGTGATGAACTCTCTTCTTGGTCCCTGTATCCCACTGCACCAACCAAGACTGTGCATGCACTTCTTTACTCGAGCCACACTTATCCACCAGGTCAGGATTAACATAACTATAATTAGATCCAAGATCATTAAAAATGGAAACAAATCGATCAAAGAGCTTACCTTCCATATGAATAATGGATTCCTGATGATCCACCTGCTTGTTATCAAATGTTGCATAGATCCAAGGAATGCTATGTCCAACATCCCTAACTGTTTGTGCCTCCTATGCAATATACATATGAGATCTGCCACCCTATTACAACAGAAAATCCTTGTTGCGATGATCATTGCCACATATCCAATACTGCAATGGTTCTCTACCATTATCCTTATTCTTCTGCTTTTTACGCGGAGATCCATGTCCCTTCTTTGTTGCATTGAACTTCTTGTAAGGAGCCACATTTTCTTTCTCACTTGCATCCTGAGGTATTTCCCGCTTCACATGCCCTTTTCCTTTGGTCTTGTCATTACCTTTCCAATCACGCTTAAGCTCAGTCTTGTGTTTTGACTACTCATAACAATGCTTCAATTTCCCAATGACTTCCTCCAATGATCAAGGCTCTTCATACTCAATTCGATACTTGATTGTTGATGGAAGTACACTGATGAAACTTTGAACCTTCGTATTCTCATCCTTAAGATAAGGTACATACCTAAACAATTCTAGAAACTTGGTCATGTACTCTTCGTCTCTCATAGTCCCCATCATCAGCTCGTAGAACTCCTTAGCCTTCCCATCATAATATCTCTCAGACAAGTAATTCTTACTGAAGGGTATTTTGAATTCATACCAACTCCACTCCTACATCCTTATGCCTTTGACACACTTCACATATTACCACCAAATATCTACCTTTCCCTTGAGACTGAAAATAGTTATATTGGATTTCATATTCTCTGTATAATCATGCAACTCGAAGAACTTCTTCATCCCAAACAGCCAATCTTTTGCATCTTCCGGTTTCTTTATCTCTCCATCAAATGTAGGAGGATTGGCTTTCTTGAACGCATCTGAAAAGTATCCCTTCTCACTCCTCTTGTAAGGATGATAACGATGATGACCATGATGTCTATCTTAACCAGAACTGGAATAAAACCTGTAACCACTACCTCTCCTGATAGGTGTATCCATCCATCTGCCAACTCTAAACATGTCATCCGATATGACATATGCCTTCCATGAGACCTTCTACCATATGCCTCGTTTGTCCTTTCCTCCTGTCCATAATTGATCCATGGTTGTCCTTATCTCTGAAAATATGATAACCTCTGAAGGATCACTACATTGACCTTGCCTTTATTTTCCTAAGCCCTAACATGCCTTTAATATGACTGAATTATCCTCTCATTATCTATCTTGCAACATTTGATTTATATCTCCAGACTTCTCAAGGTACCTTCTATGTCAAGAGAATACTCTTCCCCTTGTTTTTCAACTGATCTATGAGGAGAGTTGTGTGAACTTTAATCCACCATTTTTCTTGTCATATTTGATCTTCTTCTTCCTACAAACATACCATGTTAGATAAACCAAATATAAACATAATCAAACATACCTTATTGAATTTCAGGGGAGGATATCTCGTCTGCACAAATCAATCCAAATTAGCATGACATACACGTATATATAAAATAACACCACCATATCAACATCATATATGATAACATAAACTATAAAATTTGCTATATACGTGGCAACCATAGCCACTACAATGCATTCATATGACTGACATGCATGTAAAAATCACATCCCACCCATACAGTCCAAGTATTTGAACCTAGAAGATTTGATACAAATTTGTAGCATGGCGCTCCCAAAATTTATTCGCTTTTATAAGCCTTGAGAGTAAATGTGAAGTGAAGTGCTACTATGAAATGACACAACCTCCTAGTTCTAGTTAATGAAAGTGGGGCCTACAATTAATACTTGCTAACCTTCCTTAGGAACCACATATCACTCAAAGGTTGAACAACCACCCCAGGTACTCAATCCCTGAGTTGGAACCCTTTCTATCTAACCTACACCTATAACCACACCCCTAACACTACTTGCATGGGGTTGTGAGCCTCCAACTGCAATCACAAGCCTTGCTCCATGCAGTTATGACCTCAGACCTTCAGTTCTATGCCTATGGACCTAAGATTTGAGCCACTTTTCTAGGCTAGCCTCCTAACTACTACCCAAAATTTCTTGTAACTTTCTAGAATCAAATTTCTCTAATGACAATGCTAATCATTCAAACTTGAAGCCAAAACTTGACCTAGACTAACTAGAACGTGCACTAGACATTTTATCAAACATATGGTAAATATGTAAGCTACAAGTCATGAATGCATATCTGAGAATAAATATTTGAAATTCATATAAATATAACCAAGAATGTCTAACATCATTTCAAGTAGATACAACCACACTAATTAGTCCATGCGTTCATAAACCATTCATTAACTTATCAAGCATAATAAGAACCATAACTAGAACACATTTTAAATCATGCGTATAACCAACATATAACCAAATTATTAACCATGATAGAACAATGATCAAAGCAACGTAACAACAGATACAAATTGTGATAGATCACAATAGAAAAATAACTCTTTTTAACATATGCAAAAGCCAACCAAGTTAGGGACTTCCATGTACCACCTGACCATATACTGATTTGAACCAAATATTTCTTTCAACCAATCACCCTCGTGCCATATTCCAAGCATGAATGTGGGATCTCATGGCATAAGCCAAGACATAAATAACCAAGGAAATCCAAAGGTCAAGCTAACCCCATCCTCAAACTACAGTGATCTCACCTAAACTAGTCCCGAGATCACAAAACCAAACCAAGCTTAGATGTCTTAGAATTCTTCACCATACCTTGAGGAATTTTCCTATCTCCTCCCACCTGTCAAGGGCTTCCCAGATAAAACCATCTCCACCCCCAACCCCTAGGAATTTTCCTGAGACCACCTCACATTGTTCCAAAACCTTCTGACAAACCAAAGCTCAACTAAAAAATGAATCCCATCACACCATGGCTATCAATGAAATGGAAAGGCAAGGCTAGAAAAATTGTCAAACCCGACAAAACACATGCCAATAACAAAAAATGAACCAAATAAACAAATTCATGAAGCATGCATTAACGCCTCAGCTAGGAAATCACACATGCAACCTGTTACCTGCAAAATATTCTTGTTGAAGTTGTTGATCCAAACTTCTCCTTTCTTTCATTTTCCTTTCTTTGCTTGCTTGTTTGCTCTCTCTCTCTCTCTCTCTCTCTCTCTTAAATTAACTCTAAATCTATACTGACAAAATCTGTGAACTGGTTCTCTGAAGCCTCTAAATCTAAACTGACAAAATCTGTGAACTGGTTCTCTGAAGCCTTTGTATTGATGTCTCATTTTTCTTCATTTTCCTTAATTTTCCTTCTAATTTCCTTAGCATGCAAATATGCGTCTCTTCACCTCCATTTTCCTTTATTTTCATAAATAAATGTCAATTAACACATCTTTTCATTTGCCAATTTCCAAAGTCATTAATACACTGAAAGTGATGTCCACTATAGTACTTAGCCCAAAATTCAATTTAGAATATGTGTCCTATGACCTTAACTTTATTTTGTCTTTATTATCCTTTATTACATAAACTTTAACATAAAATTATTACACACAACATATTTAAAACATATTCATTCTAAGACTTTTGATATGAATTAACTTCCGCCTTTTAATGTGATATAGTGGTGATAGTGATGGAATTAATTTGGAATTTTCGAATTAACTAAAATAGGCCGAAGAAGTTGAAGCACCTCTTTGAAAATAACCATATGATAAATTAAGGTACATAATTACCTTAATTCACATAATTTACAATACCAATTGCAAACAAAACTTTGTTCATCGCATCTTTGTCCATTAGTGCAAGGGTCAAATTTCTCGGGTGCGACAACCGAGAAGATAACAATAAACAACCACACTGCGTGGTCAAGCTACTTTTGGTAGAAGACATTGTTACAATATTGAAGTAAAAAATGGTTATCTACTCAATTACCAAGCCTCCTTTGAAATGTTGTCATTCGCTTATTTGGGTAAACGTGTTGCCAATTCCAGCTATTTGCTTAAAATTTTCGACTTTGCGCCTCTATCACCATGCTCACTTTGGAGTGCATCTTGAAACTACACTGCCATATCTAACTCGACCTTGAGATTGACACTCTCCTTTTAATTACACAAGGAATCAAGAAACTTTAAGGAAAAAAGTATAAGGTGATATTTATATATTTATTTTATTTGGTCGTTTGTTGCTTATAAATTTATTAAGTTAAAGAGGTTTATTTTACAACTTAGTGTGATGTGTAATGTGTAATGGTGTCTTTCAGTGATTAAAATTGAGTTGAAATTTTGTCCATGTCTGTCAAAATAAAAATTATGAAAAAGTTATAAATAGAAAAATTAAATAGCTATACAAAACATTTAAATAATGTCTGCTCATAAAAAAATTACACGTGAAAAAATTGGATCCCTTTCAGCTCATGTTAGATCCGTATTTAAGATGGATCTATGTTGGAGTATTTAGTAACCTAGAATGACTAAAAAGAATCAACAAAATTGAAAACCTTCTTTTTGAAGTGTGGAATTTGAAAAAAAAATTGCACCTCGAGTGATTTGATCTGTCTCGACACATGATAGATCCAAAAGTAAATAAAACTAAACTCACTCATTCCAATTAATGACGACAATAACACATTTTTACATTATTATTATTAATCATATTAGATCCGTATATAACTATTATTAATTCTTATAGTATGTTTATATTAAAGTGCAATGTCCAAAAAGCAAAAACTAAATGTTTAACTTTATATAGTCAATAATTTAACATAATATTAAATAAATATTTAATATCATTTTCATAATATTATATTTATTTACATCATATCATATAATTTAGATTTATGTTTATATCGCTTGGCGCAGACACGTGCGAGAGGTCACTATTAGAGGGTTGTATTCCCGAAAGTACGTCACTATTAGAGGGTTGTATTCCCGAAAGTAAAAGAGAACATACTAATAATTAAAGTTTTCAATGACCGCCGTCTGTGGGAATCGAACCCACGACCACGTGGTTAAAAGCCACGCGCTCTACCAGCTGAGCTAAGACGGCTAGCTTGTCTTGAAAAAATATTACTAGAAGGTAAAATTACATTTCAAAAAATCCTAAAAGAATCCTACTCATTTCTCATTGGTCCTTGCCTTCCCTCAAGGCAGCGGGGATTATTATAATCGATTTTCTTGCGTTTATAAGCGTCTAATTTATATTGATAAGTAGGGGATGTTTGGTCTTTAATCTTATTTCGTAGGGGATGTTTGGTATAATCATTTTAAATCATTCTAGGTTATTATTAGTTTTATATGGAGATATTTTTAATTTATGAAAAGGTAATTTAAGTTTTAATTTTTCGTAAGGGTTAGTTCAATTGATTGAGTTTTCATCGTTAAAAGTACCTCGTTATTGAGAGGTCATGGGTTAACTCTCCTTCATGTTATCGGGGTTAGGCTCTGTTAATGAGCTAGTGGGAAGTGATCTCTTCAAGTGGATCTTCTTTGAACAACATTTCTGTGGACGTAAAAGTCACCAATCTTTAGAACCAGTGAACAACATCCAAAAAAAATATTTAAAAATAATTTAACATATAAAGAACTATTGAAGATAAATCAAGTGAACTTTAAATGTTAATCGAATAATTTTAGTATTAGTTTCTTAATAATTGTTATTTTAATCAATATGGTTATAGAGTGCATGTATTCACCATCTTTGCTTTAACATATGACTAGCAATTGTGAAGCATTAGAGTAGATAATCGAATCACTAGTGAAATATTTGAATAGTTGGAAGCTTGAAATAGAGACGCTTTGCTTCATGCAAGATAATATTGTATACATCCTTTGCTCCTATTGATACTTCCTTTTATTCAAGTGCTTGACAGCCATCATAAAAGTGAGCATGATATATCTACTGAAAGACTTGAGTCATCAAGCCATCATCAAAATGAGAGAAAGTATATATGTTGTAGGATGTAACGACACTCCCACCCTTGATCTTATCTCAAGAAGTGGAAGTTGTTACCTACTTGCTTTAACCCAACCCCCAAGGTTTGTTATGAAGACGGGGTTACAAAATGCATCTTCTCTCAAATTTTTGGAATTAAATTTTCACATCACTGTCCTATACAACTCATTGTGAGCTTTCTAGCGATATAACTTTTACTACAATCTAACTTTGAAATTGAGTTATGTCATAGATGTTTTAATCATTCAAACCTTGCCATGTCACCAATTTGTTACCATGTAGCATCCACGAGTACTATAACTTAACACCCATGGCACTACCACATTGTTATTCCACTATGGTACCAGTGTATCTGGCCTTGACTGAATCTGCGTCTACACAAATGTGAAACCTCTTGACAACCCCAGATTAATCAGACCTTAGGATAACATGGTGAAGGGTTATGTTGAGCATGGTTCCACGGTAGGCTAGTCTTATAGTGCCTAAGTCATATATCTAGCTTAGGCCTTATCTGGCTATGGAAAGGTGTGTACCTTTACTCAACCCACAGATTCTCATATTCAACTAATATAACACAACAATCTAGGCCCTATTATATAGCTTATGCATTGTGGCCCCCCATGTGAAAAGTAAAAAGGGAAAATATCTGGACTTATGGACATCCGAACTCCTAGGAGATGGACAACCTTTGTCACCCCTAGATGTCTCAACCCCTGGATATGACACGAAATTCAACTAAGCATAAATGCAGCCTGCACAAAGGCACATCCTTTGCCAAACCCTCAGACTTCCATATTTTCATATTAATCGTGAAACCAATGGGAAAATCCAGTCATGGAGAGATCTAGGTCATTCCCAAAGTAGGTACCCCTACTAGCCCCAGACTTCCGGACTTCCATATTCTTCCAATACTTGTGAATGATAGTCAAGAATGATAGTAACATATTTGTAGGCAATTTCAAGGAAGATATGGAAGATCAACAAGTGTATGTCAACATTCACAAGTCAGGATTGTACAAGGTTGCATGTAGGTATCCCGCCTTCCCATGCGTGGATATCATTCATTGGGTTTTCTCACGTACTGATCCCGAGATGATGACATTGAGAAATACAAGTGGAACACAACTTGCCACCTTCAGGACATAAAGTTATCATCAAATTTATCATTTTCCACAGCCGGTGAACTACATGGATGCATTGTTCTTCACTCCCAACTACAATGTAAACTCTAGATATATCATGAAGCATTGGATAAAAGAGCCATCAAAGTTCAGGATGACACCCAACCAAGTCTACAAGATGAATTCACTCAATAAGTCTTACCAACTATTAGTCATATTCGCATGTCACTTGTATGGTCAAGAGAGCACATAGACCTTCTCGTAGAGTTGGGTTGTTATGTTAGATCAGTTGGCAAATGAAGGAATGCCTTTCAACTAGTCAAACATGTTATCGTTCTAATTCCCGGAATCCACGTAAGGATGGACAAGCAAGATTCCATATGTTCTTGTACCTACTTGATTCAATCTATGCCCAATAACACTTCCTTGGCATAGGTTGGACATGGACACTAGCAGAGGAAGTTGTGAACATTTATTGCAATTTTCTCTTTGAGTGTAGCGACCGAGCAGTCATGGTGAGGTTGTCTGACCACTTCATCGCCCCGCTGTATAGCATGATATTTGAATAGTATCCACCTTGCATGTCCCAAGAAGAGATGCAGGCATTTCTTAACATTGGAGATTGATATGCCTCACTCGGTGGCACCTTCATCAAGATTTTCAAAGTAGAGAAGCCTCCGCATGAGCTACTGAGGTTTGCCACGAACAAGCTAGCCATGCAAGAGGTTGCATACCACATCTCCGTAAGGTTATCAGCAAGACGCACAAGAGGAAGAAGGCACCATGGCCTACTTTTCCTTTGTGGATTGGGTTGTATGAGATATGTACCTTGAAATATGTAGATATTGAGATCGAATACTCGAAGAAGTTTGGGTTCGACACCAAGAGCTTCAATCTGTATGATCCCCACTACATATGCAAGAACCACTGTGCAAAGGTGTACTAACCATGGATCCACGGGGCATGTCATTAGCCATAGGAAGATCCTTGGAGGTATTTCTATAACTCCTCTAGGCTCAATTAATCAATCAACATGGTTGTAGAATGGAAAGAAGCACTGTAGGCAGTACCGCCACAGGAAGCAACAACAATAGTAGCAGTGAGTAGAAAACGGGTGTAAGATAAAGGGGAGAGGAAGATCGTCGAGAGGGCAGAGGCTGAGCAAAGATACAAGTTCAAAGAAGATCCACTTGTTGAGAGAGTATCTTTGGAGATAGATGTAAAGAGGTGACAATGTGAAAGGAGAGTAGAATGGAAGAGAAGATAGAAGCAAAGGTTGGAAGAGACAGAAAGGAGATTGCAGGAGATGAAGAAGAAGTTGAAAGAAGAACAATATCTTAGGAGGAGAAAAATGGAAGAAAGGCAGAAATAGCAATAGGAATAAGCACAAGGCACACTGATAGAGAAAAATGTGTAGATACAAGTTGAGATAGCAGAGCAGCCTGCAGATGAAGAAGAGCGTGAGCAGGTCTAGTTTCAGGAACTTTCTCAGCAAGTTGAGTAGTTGGGTGAGGCAACCGACATGGAGATAGAATAAGAACTATAGGATCAAGACACTGATCTCATGCTGAGAGCATCCGAGGTGTTGCCACAATCTTTGCCACCTTTAGAATCATAACCAGTCCTGAGCGAGCAAGGAGAAGTTGTTCTCCTTGATGATGATCCGGAGACAGATGTGTACAATCTGGATTTTGACAAGACACAACAGAGGATTGTACCAAATGATCATACATCACCTACACACACAGAAGAAAGGGTGATTGTACCAAATGTTAGAAGACATCCAGTTTCCATGGTCGAGGCTTCTAAGGTTTATGCAAAAGCCATGAATTTAACGGTCATGTTCTTGATAGTAGAGAATGATCGAATGTTGAAGGACTTGCAAGAGGCCAGGCAGAGAACATAGAATTCTGCAAGATTCGCCATGACAGAGATGAAGAAATAAATAGTGGTGAAGATATCAACTTTGGAGGCCACCATGCAGACAATGTATAACAGGTTTGTCACCGTGCATAAAGTTATTGTCCATCTATATGGTTTTTAGTAGCAGTGCATGCAAATAGCCCAAAATATCAAAGATATTCACACTTCTATTATGCACATGTAATATTGGACAGTGAGGTACAAGGGAAGCCAACTTTTCTTACACAAGAGGATGAAACTAGAGGCTGAGCTAGGCAAAGCATGGATTCAAAAGTTGATCTAGAACTATGAGCGAGTCCATTCGCTCATCACTAGCATTGAGGCTTCCTATGCATGGTTGTTCAGTAGTCTATATTTCATAGTGAAAGCGGACAAGATCCCTTCCATCGAAACCCTCACCTAGGCCAAGAGGGAAAACCAAGTCATAATGGATGTCGACAAGTACATAGATTTGTTGATGCATGTAGCCACTAATGATGACTTGCAACTTAACTCGAAGAACATGCAAAGGTAGATCAGTGGTCCAACCACACTCAAGACAATGATGCACATGCTTTAGGAAGAGTTGAACAGAGGTTTCAGAACCATATAGTCATGTTGTACCGGCTGCAACACCCTCTGAAATTTTGGCCCGCATCCAATTTCGAAGCCTCCTTTGAGAGTTGTACTTGATGACTACACGCACTTGGGTTCACTCCGTGAGCCTATGTGAATATTTTCACCCACCTTTCTTGATCATTCCACCGACAACTTTTGCATGTTGATGTTAATGCCATGCTTGCGACCATGTTCTGGTCATGCACAAGGTCTTCGCTTCGTGTGTACTTGTTTTGTTCGCTATGTAAACATTCACTGCGCTCACACATGGAGTCATATACATTTTCGCACAAGAATCATTGCAGTTATCCAACGATCAATCACAAGCATCGCACTTGTCGCTCACACTGCCGGTCAGTCATGTTGAGCATATGTGTCTAGATGGTTTGAGTCATCTCGTTGTCAAGTCATGTAAGAGTGTGTTTGCAAGATCATGTATGCATCTTTTCACTCGTTCACACACTTAGTCATTTTGCTAAAGTTTTAATGACCAACTTCCCCTATAGCATCCGGACCTTCACCCTGCCATCAACTCGATCGACTATCACCCAGAACAACAAAAAAGCACCAAGCGAGCCATTTCAAGTTGTGTTGCCTGCAAGTTGATCAATCAACCTTCCTGGTGATCAACCAGAGATTTTGACCTAATAGTCACCCCGGGACTAACTCCGCTCAAAACTTTCATAGAGGCTGCAGACCATGCCCACTTCGCTCATAGAGAAAGTTGCACAGACAGGCCAGATAGACACCTAATGCGGTTCTTGTGTCCATCCGAAAATTGCGTAGTTTTTCCAGCTAGCCCAACAGTCAGCCGACCAATTGCTCACCCAGAAAACTACACAATTTTCATGAGCAAGCCCTTTGCTACCCAGCAGTCTGCTCAGCTCAGAAACTGCACGGAGGTGATTAGCAGGGCAGCCTCCCACATCAGCGCAATTTTCCCCGTCGATAGCTCCTAGCTGCTGACTACTAGTTCCCTCCAGGAATTGTGCAGTTTTTGTTGCCAAGGTCCCAACAGACAACTGCCAGTTCCCTCAAGGAATTGTGCAGTTTTGGCTGCCAGGCTCTCGCTTCCCGCTCCTTCCAAAAATTACGCAGATTTTGTCTTCCTAGCCTTCTGGCAGCCCAAACTACTCCTCTCAAAATTTGCACAGTTTTTTCCTCCACCTGAACCAAACTACATGGACATTCACTATCGATCTAGATTTACCATCTCCATCACCTAGTGACTTCTGCATAGTTTTCACCAGCAGTGCCCAGGGCCTCCATCCCAGCTCATAACTCACAACCTTGTCTCCTCTCCTGGTCATGGTAGACTCTGAGTTTTACAGACTTCATTTCATCTCGTCATGAGTGACTGCATATACAGGTACACAAACAAACATGGCACGATGATATATGGGATGAACAAAGGGAGTACATGAAGAAGGACATGTTCACCAATGGACGAATGAGCAAGCATGCAATATGTATTCACGGAAGGATGGACGAACGAACATGCACTCTTCGCGAATGGGTGAACCTGTCAGCATGCCAACATGTAAGCAAGGAGCAACGTGCAAATGCAACATCAAGCGAACCAACGACATCGAAGACTTTGTGCACTTTGCCATGCGGAGGTGAAGTTGTGACACACCATGAAGACATCCATCACCCAACGACACTGCAGCTTGACATGTACACCAATAGCAGCACGAATGTACCATCACTATCATTTTGAGTCCCTTCATGAGTAATGTCATCCACATATCTATTGTGGGCCATACTCTCAATCAATGTAATGTAACGTGGAAGTCCAAGAGACCCACTTGTCATATGAAGAGTCATGTAAAGTCGAAAGGTCATGGAAGTGAAACAGTCATGAGAGAAGTCGAACAGCCACAAGGGTCAGTTTCACCCTTGACTATAAATATCCCCTCATTTTTACAATCAAAGGACTTTTTACCTCGGCTCCTCCCAGATAGCCTTGAGAGATTGTAATATTTTCTTTGAGGAGTAATTAGTGGCTCCAATGCCCTACATGTGGGGTTAGTGATGTATGGTGTAATGATGTTTCTTGGAACTATCGCTTAATTCAGAAGCCTGCTAATAGGCCAACACATTTTCACACATGTGTTGTAACTGTTGTAAGACTAATCTTGAACACTTGTAATACATGTTTCTTTAACCTGTGTTTAACACTTGAACTCATTCAATTGTTGTAATACATATATATTAATGAAAACATGTTGTATGAGCTGTTAACTTTGTCCTTCCCATGTTGATTACCTCCCTGAACATCAGACAAAACTTTCACGTAAACTTTCTATAACGACCGTCACACTCACATGGACTCCTCTGCTGTGTGTTGTACATGTTATCTTTTCTTGTGTGTTGTGACTTCCGCATCCATGTGGATTGCTCCTTTGGAAGCTACACACATCCTGTTGTGTTGTGTGTTCCTAATAAATTTGGGACTTCCTCTCATCCAACTCGGAATTCACTATCACCCCCTCCCTCTGCAGTGAAAGAACCACTGACACAAGTAACACTAGCGATCACCAGGCACGTGAACCTCACTACTCGAAGACAAAGCATACCACTCTCCTATGCTAACAAGCAAGAGTTAAGGCAAAAGTTTAAGATAATGGAAATCAGGCCATCATATCGGATGGGAATCCCACACCAAATGGTGTGAGGTATAGTTGGGACTTCATACTGGGGTGATCCCTAGAATGTTGGCGGGTCCCGCCAGTTGTTTATGGATGAATGTCCTCTCACACTCACTCATCAACCATCTATTCAAGGAAGTAACTCGCACTCCCTCTCACCTACGCGTGACTCTGCAGTTGGTTACTTCTTACCTCCCAGGACTAAACATGAAATTCCATATCATCACCTTCACTTTGTTTGTCCCATAACCCACCCCATCACCCACCAGTTCGCGAAAGTAGTCGGACTAATCCTAGGAATACAAAATCTTCCATACGCATCAAGGAAGCCAAAAACCACTTCCACAGGAGTTGTTGTATCATCAGTGGAAGAAACAGTTCTTGCCACACTTGAAGGTCTCGAAGAAGCTATTGAAGATGGAGAGGAGCCTCTGATCTTCTGACAGGGAGAAAGAGACACCATTGTAATCTTGGGATCAGACTTCGATAGAGGAGGAAGAGAGGAAGGCAATGGAGGAGGCGGAGGCGGAGACGAACCAATAGACTCAGAGTGAGAACTGTCAGATTTAGAAGAAGAGGAGGAGGATGAAGAATAAGAATACATGGATATCCATAATATAGAATGGATGACATAGGGACCATTAGCTCTCCCGGGTGCTTTTCAGAAGATGGCAAGGTGAGAGGAGAGAATGAAAATCAAGTTTGAACCTGACAGTACAGTGAAGGCAGAAGACCATCTAGACAACTTCTACTTGCAGCTAAAAATCCTTGTGGTGCGACACAATCGTTGGGTGTGGAGCCTGATTATCTTCTATATTCAAAGGTTTCAGTCCGATGTATACCCCAGGAAGACTGTACACCCCTCCACGTGCCACGGGGGGTGGGGGGGGGGGTGCGGGGGGGACTTGTCAGCGCCCTTGAAGCTAAAAATAGATGTAAAATTGCCTTGTAAAAGTCTAGTAATTTCTAGTCAATCTGGGCCGTTAATTAGGCAGATGATCTAACGGTAGAAGTTATGTTTAATTTAGGGAT
This sequence comes from Pinus tabuliformis, assembly GCA_031772625.1. Lineage (NCBI taxonomy): Eukaryota > Viridiplantae > Streptophyta > Pinopsida > Pinales > Pinaceae > Pinus > Pinus tabuliformis. The sequence continues at coordinate 1,534,538,122 of CM062817.1, read as the reverse complement.
TTTTGCCCTAGAAGGCAACCCCTCACTATATATGAGGGAGTTGTATTGCATCTATGTATATCTGATTCTGTGTGAGGAAGAGAGAGGAGATTGAGAGTGAAGAGGGAGTTACAGCGGATCTGCTGTAGGTTGTATCTCTTTAGTTTGTTGGATAATATAATAAAAGAAGGACTGGCTATTTCCTCGTGGACATAGCCCAAATTGGGTGAACCACGTATATCTGTGTCTCTCTTGTTTTATTCATTTTCTGTGTTTATATTTCTGTAATATTTTATGTGTTCCATTGCTCTGTAATGTATAATTTTATAACAACTAGTATCATAGCTGAAGGTCTATTTGGCTGAAGAAAATAAACTCGCAGGAGAGAAGGGTTCCTAGTTCGAGTGGGAGAAATGGCGGAAGATGGTAGGTTTAGGGTCGAAAAATTTAACAGCCAAAACTACCAACTGTGGAAGATGCAGATGGAAGATTATCTGTATCAGAGAGATCTGTACATACCATTGAGCGGAAAGACAAAGAAGCCGACGAGTATGACAGACACAGAATGAGATATTCTCGACATAAAGGCACTTGGAACAATATGGTTGTGACTAGTAGCATCGGTAGCGTTTAATATTTCAAAGGAAACGACAACACAAGGTTTAATGTCGGCATTAGCCAAACTATATGAAAAACCCTCGACGTCAAATAAGGTATTTCTTATGAAGCATTTATTTAATATGAAGATGTCAGAAGGTGGATCTGTTGTAGACCACTTAAATGATTTTAATACAGTTACAAGTTAGTTAAGTTTTGTAGGGGTAAATTTTGATGATGAAGTTAGGGCTCTGTTATTCTGTGCTTATTGCCAGAATGTTGGAATGGTTTAGTTATGGCCATTAGTAACTCTATCTCTGGATCTAGTACTTTAAAGTTTGATGATGTTGTCGGTGCAATCCTTAGTGAGGAAATGTGACGGAAATCTCAGGTGATACATCAGGTAATGCTTTGACTGTAGAGACTAGGGGAAGAAAAATGGAAAGAGAAAAGAGCTCTAGATATCGCAGTAAGTTAAGAAAAGGTAGATCCAAGTCCAGATCAGGTATAGTGTGCTAGAAACACGGGAAGAAATGACACCTAAAGAAAGACTGCAAGTCTCGGAAGGGAAACGAAGGAGACACACAACAAGAAAACAATCATGAAGCGAATGTAACAGGTGATGTGTTGCAAGATGCTTTGATTCTTTCATTAGAAAATATTATTGATGCGTGGGTGGTAGATTCAGGGGCCTCATTCCATGCCACACCTGATAAGAAACATTTTCATGATTATGTTCAAGGAGATTTTGGACAGGTTCGATTGGGTGATGATAAACCCTGTAAAATCGTTGGAATGGGTACAGTTTTCATAAAACAACAAAATGGAAATCAGTGGCTATTGAAGAAGGTAAGGCATGTTCTAGATCTAAAGAAAAATCTGATTTCAACAGGGCAGTTGGGAGGTGAAGCTTGCGTAAGTACTTTCACATATAAAACTTGGAAGGTCACTAAAGGATCCTTGGTAATAGCGAAAGGAGGAAAGGTTGGTACATTGTATTTATGTGATGGTATTTCTAATTATATTAATGCTTTAACTTCTACAAGAGAAGATACGACATTGTGGCATCATAGGCTCGAGCACATGAGTGAGAAGGGAATGTAGATTCTTCACTCAAGAAATTTGTTACCATGTTTGAAGCATATTGATTTAAAATTCTATGAGAATTGTGTTTATGGAAAATAGAAGAGAGTCAGATTCCTTAGAGTTGGGAAAGAAAAGAAGATCGAAAAATTAGAGCTGGTGCATACAGATGTATGGGGACTTGCTCAGGTATCATCTCTTGGTGGCTCTCATTATTATGTTACTTTTATTGATGATGCAACCAGAAAAACCTGGATTTATTGTATTCGAAATAAATCTGATGTATTTGATACTTTCAAGAAATGGAAAGCTTTGGTTGAAAATGAGACAGGAAAAAGGTTGAAATGTCTCAGATTGGACAATGGAGGTGAATATTGTAGCAAAGAGTTTGATAGGTACTGTTCAGAGAATGGAATTCGTAGAGAGAAAATAGTTCCAGGAACACCACAAGAAAATGGTGTGTCAGAAAGGATGAACACGACAATCATAGAGCGTGCAAGGTGCATGAGATTGCATGCAGGATTCCCTTTATAATTTTGAGCAGACGCTGTAGATACTGCTATTTATCTAATAAACAGAGGGCCTTCAAGTTCCTTGGATGGTGGTATTCCAGAGGAGGCATGGACAGGTAAAAAGGTAAACTACTCATTTTTAGAGACTTTTGGTTGTGAGGCCTTTGTCCACATTAATAAAGAAAATAGAACAAAGCTTGAGGCAAAATCAAAGAAATGTACCTTTATTGGATATGGTGTTAATGATTTTGGTTATCGCTTATATGATTATGAAAATCAAAAAATCATTAGGTGCAAAGATGTAATATTCAATGAAAAGGTCTTGTATAAGAATCAGTTGCAGGAAAAGAAACAAGAAAAAGAAAATAGAGAATACATAGTGCTGGACGATATCATAGGAAAAGTGGTGGTGCCTGAAAATCATAATGATCAACAACTAGAACAACAACCACAATAGCAACAAGCACCTCAAACACCTGAAAGTGGTGTTAGAAGATCTACCAGGATAAGTAGACCCCCTGAACGATACTCTCCTTCATTATATTATGTATTGTTGACTGATTCTGGTGAACCAGAATGTTATGAAGAAGTAGTGCAGGTAGAAACCAAGAAGAGGTGGGAGCGGGCCATGAAAGAAGAGATGTACTCCTTAGCACATAACCAGACTTGGGACTTAGTCAGGTTGCCTGTAGGTAAAACAACATTGCAGAATAAATGGGCTTACAGGCTGAAGGAAGAAGATGGAGGAAAACAGAGGTATAAAGCTAGACATGTGGTGAAGGGGTTTGCACAGAAGAAAGGTATTGATTTTGATGAAATATTTTCTCCTATTGTTAAAATGACTTCAATCAGAACTATTTTAAGTCTAGCAGCAGTTGAAGATTTACATCTTGAGTAGTTAGATGTAAAGACAACCTTTCTCCATGGGGATTTGGAGGAAGCGATATATATGCAGCAGCCACAAGGATATGAGGTAAAAGGGAAGGAGAAGCTAGTGTGCAGGTTGAAGAAGAGCTTGTATGGCTTAAAACAGGCTCCAAGGCAGTGGTATCTAAAATTTGATAGGTTTATGTCTGAACAAGGTTATACTAGATGTCACTCTGATCATTGTGCTTAACTAAAAATGAAAAATGATGGCAGCGATATTATGTTTTTATTGTATGTAGATGACATGCTTGTTGCAGGTTCTAACATATAGGAAATAAATGTGCTCAAAAGAAAATTGGAAAACTCATTTGCAATGAAGGATTTGGGTGCTGGAAAACAAATCCTTGGTATGAGAATAACTAGAGACAGGGAGAATCACAAATTAACATTGTCTCAAAGTGAGTACGTAGGAAAGGTGTTGAAAAGGTTTAATATCTAGAATGCAAAACCAATTAGTATACCTTTCGCTAGCCATTTCAAATTAAGTAAGGAGGAGTCTCCCAAGACTCAGGAAGAAATGGCTCATATGTCTAAAGTTCCATATGCATCAGTAGTTGGAAGCTTAATGTATGCAATGGTCTGCACAAGGCCTGATATTGCACATGCAGTGGGAGTTGTAAGTAAGTACCTGAACAATCCAGCAAAAGAACATTTTATGGCGGTGAAGTGGATTCTCATGTATTTGAGAGGTACCACAAATCAAGCATTATGCTTTGGTGGTTCAAACATTGCTCTACAGGGATATGTTGATGAAGATATGGCAGGTGACAGAGATATCAGGAGGAGCACTACAAGATATGTATTTACTGTATGTGGAACAACTATCAGTTGGGTTTCAAAAATCCAGTGTTGTTTCACTTTCAACAACAGAACCAGAGTATGTTGCTACTACAAAGGCTAGTAAATAAATGATTTGGTTACAAAGGTTTCTGGATGAATTGGGTAAGAAGAAGGAGTTGGGTAGGTTATACAGTGACAGCCAAAGTGCCATACATCTTGCAAAGAACTCTGCATTTCATTCCAAGACTAAACATGTACAGCTCAAGTACCATTTCATACGGTCAGCATTGGAAGATGGACAGTTGAAGCTAGAAAAGATACACACTAGCCCCAATCCTGCAGATATGTTAACAAAAGTTGTAACCAGGGAGAAACTGAGAATCTGCTTAGTTTCAATTGGTTTTCAAGTATGATGAAGAAGATGAGAAACAGTCAGGTCTAAAACAGAGTCATTGTCTAGCAAATGAAGCAATAGTGGAGTTGCTATAATCAGTCTCCAAGTGGGAGATTGTTGGGTGTGGAACCTGATTATCTTCTGTATTCAAAGGTTTTAGTCGGATGTATACCCCAGGAAGACTGTACACCCCTCCATGCAGGGGGGACTTGTCCCCCCCTGCGGGGGTCCGGGGGGGTAAATCCCCCAGTGGGGGTTCAGGGGCAGTGCCCCCGAAGCTAAAAATAGATGTAAAATTGCCTTGTAAGAGTATAGTAATTTCTAGTCAATCTGGGCTGTTCATTAGGTAGATGATCTGATGGTAGAAGTTATGTTTAATTTAGGGTTTTTTGCCCTAGAAGGCAACCCCTCACTATATATGAGGGAATTGTATTGTGTCTATGTATATCTGATTCTGAGTGAGGAAGAGAGAGGATATTGAGAGCGAAGAGGGAGTTACAACGGATCTGCTGTAGGTTGTATCTCTTCAGTTTGCTGGATAATATAATAAAAGAAGGATTGACTGTTTCTCCGTGGGTGTAGAACAAACTGGGTGAACCACGTATATCTGTGCCTCTCTCGTTTTATCCGTTTTCTGTGTTTATATTTCTGCAATATTTTATGTGTTCCATTGCTCTGTAATATATAATTTTCTAACAACGATGATGTAGCATGTAGACTATTACCATATACCTTGGACGGTCATGCTACAGCATGGTATCACAACCTTCCGATCAACTCCATACATAATTGGGTTATGTTCAAACATATGTTTCTTGAGAAATTCGCTGGTGACAAGACCCCAGCCATCCTGCTTAAAGACTTAGGAAGCTTAAAGATGGAGGGGAAAGAAAATGTCAAAGACTCCAATCAAAGGTTTTTGTGCATCTTGAACAAGTTTGTAGCGGACAAGAAACCTCATGACTCCATCACTATTGACTACTACATGTTCGCATTGCTGACCATCATTGTGCAGTTCGTCAAGCGAGCTATGAAGCCAACACTACTAGAAAACTGTGAAGAGGCAATCATTGTTGAAAAAGACCTGCACGCGATTAGAGTCATCCGAGATGATGAACCAGAAAAAGACTCCAAAGACATGAGCAAGAAGTCCCAAGTGATGGTGAGCAAGGGTAGAGACAAATAGCCAAGTGATATCGAAACCCTCACTCACCTCATGAAGAAGTTGACAACAGAAGTGTTTGAGCTCGAACAACAGAAGATAGACACTTCTGCGGACAACCATTTGCCCAGGCAGAGGCAGGGAAGCATGTCATCAGGTAGCAATCATCTCCTGACCCAAATTGCGTAGAGATTTGTATTACAACTCGATCGGTGTTCAAATCCTGAATTTTTTTCATTCCATGAAGTTCGTCACCTAGAGAATTCATGTTTGGACTGGAAGCGAGTAACAAACTTGGTACGCAGTCACATACACGAGATGGACAACAGTATGCATGAATAGACAGAAGATGTGGATAATGATGAATATGTTGCACCTAGTGAGCCATCAAGTTCTGGGCATGTGGTTAACATTTACCACTACTCGCAGGCAAGGCTAAAGACAAACACCGAGAAGCAGCCCCAAAAGAAGGATGCCTGTTACAATCTCAGAAGTAAAGGGGCTCCCCACATAGTTGGGGAAATTCAAGAAAAGGTTAGATTGTTGATGAGGAAGTTTGACCCACAAGCCATCCCAAAGCAGAAAACACAAAGAAAGCCCGAGAAGACAGCGGTGGACAAGAGTACATCCATGAGAAGTAAATTGCAGAATGCTCCACCGAACAACGCCATCACCAGTCTTACCCCAGATGCCTCGGTGAGTCTACCCCCTCTAGATTACAACATCATGGATGGCATGAAGAAGATGTGTGTACAAATCAATTTGTTTGAGCTAGCTAAGATCCATAGTCAGCGAGACATCCTGTTGCGCGCATTGGGACAGACAACAATGGACAATGCAACCTCTTCTAGAAATGGAGCAAGAACACCTCTCGGGTCACTTTCAACTGTGTTGAGCACACTCCAGATGGAAGAGGCAAACTCAGTTTTCCCTCCATTCTTGCTCTCATTCGAGATATTCAACTGCAATGTTCACAATTGCTTGGTTGATTCTGGCGCGACAGCTAATGTCATGCCATGCTCCATTGCCAAGAAGATCAATGCGCAATGGAGTAAGATATCCATGCAGATCATCCAACTTGATCAAATAACTGTACTATCCATTGGTTAACTGTGAGATGTAATCATCTGAATATCCAGTGATAACCGATTTCACCAATGCATCAACATCGTTGTTGTGGACATACCGGAAGCATATGGTCTATTACTTAGCAGACACTAGTCCAACAAGTTGAACAGATACTTCGCTACAGACTGGTCACACATGTGGTTTCCATACAAGGGCAGGAGAAATCAAATCCAAGTGATAACTGAGAGGTATATGAAGCACAATGCAACTCCCATTAATGGCTAGAACGGGCCGTTGGATTTTGCAGAACTCATGTTTTGCAACTGCCTCCTGGAATAAACATTGGGGTGTTATCGTGCACAGCTAGCTCCAACCCCACCAGACACGCTGTTGGGTCTGCTTCCTTGCCCAACTGATCGTAATGAATCATGTACAGTACATTGTACAAACAATAATAGTAGTAGTAGCAACAAAAGTAGCAGTAGTGCAAGCACGTTGAACAGTCGATGCACAAATGAGTTATGAACCATGTATTTTGATGGATCAAAGGCACATGATGGCTTGGGATCTGGTTGTATCTTGGTCAACCTAAACAACTGAAAGCACATGATTTCAAGCCACTTGGATTTTGAGTGCACAAAAAATGTTGCTGAATACAAAGAACTCGTGTTGGGCTTGCAAAAATCCATTAGCCTCAACGTGGTTGCACTCAAAGTGGTAGGTGATTCAGAAATAGTGGTCTGACAGGTATGTAACACCATTCATTGTTTGTCACCTCATCTCAAAAGTTACCAACTAGAGGTATGGTGACTGATCTCTAACTACCGAGCATTTACTATCAGTGTTGGGCCCAAAACATGTATTGTAGCTGCCAATGCCTTTGCCACCGCAGCTTCTATCATGTAACCACTTGGCGATAGATGTACTAAAATTTTGTATAAGCCTTTTGTCTCTAATAACATAACTGAGCTATGCATTTTTGGTGATGGTCAATAGACACTGCACTCCATGAACAACATCGATGCTTTCAAGGACACAACAACTGATGAGGATGAGAACGAGCAGCCCCTATAAACTGTAGCTGATGGCAGGAAAGGCAACCTCATCCCCAAGGGTGTGATTTCTCTCTGTTAGCACCTAAATCTACCTTAGGCTGAAGGAAGGCAAAAATTAGGGTAACCACAAACCACGCTCAGTCTGGTAGCTAGCCCTACCAGAGCAGGAGAGGGCTCTCTCTGAGTCACGCTCAGCGAATGGATAGGAAAAATGGTCTGAGATGACTTACAATGCAATATTTACCTTAGGCTAGTAAGTGAAAAGGGATTTTGGAAAAGATTTTATGAAGTGACCGAGCTTCTGGGATGTATATGGGACTGGCGCTCAGCAAAGAACATAGAATCGAATATGAAGGCACAGATTATTCCGTGAGGCAAGGTAGGCGGCAAGCGCAACAATTTCATCTTAAGGTAACGTGGAATGGAAATATTGCTGAAGAGAGTGAAAAGGGCATGGTTGCATGAATCCTTTTCAACAGAAGAATAACACTGCACATGAAATTTTCCCACAGGCAGAGAAATATGAATTGAATTCTACCTAATCTCACTTAGAAAATTTCACTGAAATGAAACATGAAATGAATTATGAAACATAACAAGATACATATGGAACATAAGAACACATTTTCTACACTCACAACCACAAGAATCTCATGAAACAGAGCCGCTGCCTTTCATTAATTCTCTGTCAAAAATACACAGTGCAGAAACAGAGTTTCTTTCCCATAGTCTCCCAGAAGTTACAAGCCAGCCAACCCTTTGCAAATAACTTGAATACAATATATAGAATGTGTGAGGAAGAGGTAGAATGCCCAGGAGTTGGTAAGTTACTCAAATCATTATGAAAAGGAGATGGAGAGCCAACCATCAGCTATAAGTTCAGCGCTCTCAAGCATGACATTTGGCTGGGGTGACACTTTGCATTCTTTTGCCACTTGGATAGATGCCCATCTGGAGAGAAAACTCTTTAAATGCCACCTTTGGTGCCAAAAAAACTGAAGTGTAGATGACCAAGCCCACTTGGAGAAGTCGCGACCCGAAATTTCGTGAAACGGGAGCAAATTGGCAGTTTTTTCCCCTGTGCGCCGCGCCAAATTCTCTGTGCGTCATGCCACTTTGGAGCCTATTTTGGGAAACTTGCAGGTGTCAAAAATGTTCCCAAGTGGGCTTGTTGGAAATACTGTCCTATCTACATTCTAACCCCAGTGGAATTTCTCAATTTGGTGCTCATTTACCCCTCCAAATATTCATTCTCCCAAGACTGCTTTCTATGTGTCAAAAAAGTGGCAGAGAGGCCATTTTTGGGTGTTTTTTGACCTTTAGGAGACCCAGATCTTGTCAAAATTTCTTGCCTGGACACCAGTAGTAGTAATTTTCAATGCTAAATCCAAATATGCAAGATGTTCCTCGATTAGAGTCCTAGATTTTTAGCGTCGCGCCAGTGGCGTGGCGCACAGGGAGGAATTTCCTATTTTGTGTCCAAAAAATTTGCCTGTGACCAAAATTTGCCCAAATTTTTTGAAATTTGGGCTAGAGGTTCCCTATGAAGTGCTATGTTGTGCCAAGGAAGCCTCAGCGAAGATTCGAAGCCGATCTTGCTCCTTTGCCTCCTTTTCCTCTTTTGTCGCTTTGCTCAATTTTGCCTTTAGGCTCCTGATTCTTGCTTTGGAACTCATGTTTCGGGCTTGGTAGTGATGAGTCATGCGCCTCAGCATGTATTTCTCCCTGTTTTCTTTATCCAACCACTGCTCCAAGTGAATGTTCACTTTCTCTATCACATACTCCCGGTCTTCGTCTCTTTTCTCCATAGGTCTGCCTTGTGCTGCCAGGATGTGTCGTCGGTTTTCCTTGATCATTTGCAACTCTATCTCGGCTAGCCAATCCTCAAGTTGCTTGTTCCTCTGCTCCAGATACTGCACATTCCACTTGGCCCTATCCAAGTCCAGGGATAGGTTCTCAATCACAAATTGCTGCTCCTGAATTATCTCTCCCAGCGCAGCGTTTGTAGGTTCTGCATCTGTCTCATCATCCTGGAGGAGAACAAACTCGGTCTCTTGCTCACCTGATGGCCCTTCCTCCTGCACTGGCTCCTTGCCCTTACCCTGCTCCTGTGGTGCTGATGTCAGAAGCAAGGCACCTTCCACCCAGGGTGGAGATAGCACTCGCTTTGCTACTGCGAACAATGGTCTACTGCGCTTCTGGTATGTGATGTATACTGGCATGGTGGCAGTCTCATGGCACTCAAACTGATGTGAAGGACTTCTCGTCTCATGCTCAAACTGATGTGAAGGATCTCCCACCTCATTTTCTACCTCTGATATCACCGGTGGAGTGCTGAAGAAATCACTGGAGATGAAGTCCTCCCAAGCAATACCCTGCAATCCCAACTGATGGTCCACCAAAATCCGGATGAGAGCAAAATGATAGATGTGACTGTTTAGCTGCTGTCATGGGGTCTTGCGCTGCATGAAGTTTTTCATCTTCTTAATGTTGTTGCAGATGAAAAATGGGAGGCTCATCATCTGCACCCTGGTGAAGTGCATGAGCAAGCAGATGTGATAGGAATAAAGGAGAGAAAACCTCCCCTCAAAACTGAAATACTTCATGATCAATCTCATGAGTGGGGCATACTCATCCCTCAAAAATCTGAATGGAAAAACTCTAGCGAGCTGGCTCAAGCAACTGTTCTTGATGTAAGGCTCATAGTGATGCCTCTCCACCTTCTTCTTCTTATGCCACTGTTCTCCAATGTTCGGTATTCCTGTTTCCACTGATATGGTTTCCGGTGTCAATGTGAAAGTGACCCCAGCCAGGATAGATTGGCCTCCCTGTAGATGAAGTGCAAAAAGGCGGGCCAACTCATGATGGACTCTGACATTCGCTACCTTTTGACAAAATTCATAGCATGCCAAGTGATGAAAACAAGACATGGAAAGTGGGCATGCCTGCAGCTCATTGAGGGTGCTTGGCTCATCTCTAAGATGTCTACCACTTCGGTGATGTCTCCTATGGGTCCTCTCTCCCGAAGATGTGTCACTGTGGGTCCTTTCCTCATACTCTGATGAATTTTCTGATGCCATTACCGCTGCTTGTACCTTGAGTTTTATGCTGCCCTCTGAATCCAATGAAACTGATAGATGCTTTGAAAATATATCACCAAGGGGACAATAAAATAGGGGAGTGTTAGGAGGGTATTGATGAAAAGGGGAATAGGGGTTTAAAGGAGAAATTTATCAGGGATTTGGGAGTGTTTGGGGTATGATTTTGATGAGGTAGGGTTTTGGATATTTTGAGCTATAGGAATAAAGGGAACAAATGGATATGATTAGAGTGGAGCTTGTTGGGTTTTGTTATATTCTTTCCACATAGTTAATAGGGGGTTTGAAGGGCACCCGTAACCCCACTTTATGGGGTCCGGCGTAGCGCCCTGGAAAATTTTGGTTTTGGACCATATGTTAGGTTGGGCAGACCCACCTATGGTTTTGTGCATGATTTTCGCACATGTTTTTTGGACGCGATGGTTTTCAGTCCATGGTATTGGATGCGATGGTTTTCGGTCCATGGTATTGGATGCTTCGGCATGTATAAATATGTATTGTAACATTGAAAGGAACATAATGAAAAATCAAGTTGGTAGTCCCGGTTTTGGGATCCAGGGAAAAATCTCTGTGCATATGTGTTTTATGGGTTATGCTCTCGCATTGTTTATTTTCTTTGTTTAAGAATTCGTATGCAGATAATTTATGTACAGGGTTAAAACCTACATTTGGTATCAGAGCTGTTTTGGCTTCAAGGGGACGCCTTTGTTGCTGAGGGGTTTTGCTCGGGCCTGTGGTAGACCCTGTTCAGTGGGAGATCTGCGAGATCGATTCTGGTGGTGAAAGAAGATGGCGAGCAGTGGAAAGATAGAGATTGAGAAGTTCAATGGTCAGAGTTTTGAGTTGTGGAAACTCTAGATGGAGGATCTGTTGGTGGATAAAGATCAGTGGATCGCGGTAGATCCAGGTACTAAACCATCGGGAGTGACCAATGAAGAATGGAAGAAGTTGGATCGGAAGGCAAAGAGCACAATACGATTGTGTGTCTCAGATTCAGTATTGCTGAATGTATCAGGGGAAGCTACGACGAAGGCTTTGTGGACCAAGTTAGGGACTTTGTACCAATCTAAGTCTCTGGTGAATAAACTGTTTGTTATGAAACTAGCTCAAGAAAAGATAGATCAACGCCTTAGAATTCAGCCTCTTCGAGGGGGCAACCTCCTTTACATTACATAAATGAACAATTCTTGGATGATACAAATGACAAAACCTCCTTTCCATATATAGGAGTCTAAGGAGTCACAATATAATCCAGCCGCCCTAACAATAATAATATAAAGCCACAAAAATAACAATAGAGGGATTCTATGGGGCACATAAATAATAATATGGGGGTAATAGGGGCACAACAATATAAATAAGGGGTATAACTACAATAATAATGGGGTAATCACTAGTATTATAGGGACCCAACATGCCCCTCTCCTTCAAAAAAGTGTTGTCCTCAACGCTTGAGTAGTTCTGGATACTTCTGCATAAAATTTTCATCCTCCCATGTGGAATCTTCAGCAGATAAGTTCTTCCATTTGATAAGATACTCTAAAATTGATCGATTTCGTAGCTGTCGAGTTCTTGTTTCTATGACTGCTTCCGGTTCCAATATAATTTTTCCTTCCTCGTCAAGTTCTGGAAATATTGTTTGAACTGGGAGCTTGTCGCCTATAACCTTCTTTAAACATGAAACATGGAAAACTGGGTGCAATCGAGAAGCTGCAGGAAGCTCCAATTTGTATGCCATAGTACCAATCTTTTGCAACACCTTGTACGGACCATAATACTTTGGTGATAATTTATTATCCTTCTTAGCTTGCTTTAGGGACATTTGCTTATATGGTTGTAGTCGTAGGAATACCCAATCACCTACATCAAAACTTCTTTCACTGCGATGTTGATCTGCCTGTTGCTTCATTCTGTTTTGTGCCAACATGAGGTTATCTTTTAAGAGTTGGAGGACTTGTTGTTGATGTTCGATGTGATGTTCCACTGCCTGAACCTTAGAATTTTCTCTTAAATATGATGTGATGGATGGTGGTTGGTACCCATAAAGTGCCATAAATGGGGTCATTTTTGTTGCTGTATGGAAGGAAGTGTTATACCACCATTCAGCCAGAGGCAACCATTTGACCCATTGTGTTTGTTTATCAGATACAAAGAAACGAAGATATCCTTCCAAACATTTGTTTACTATCTCAGTTTGCCCATCAGATTGAGGATGATAAGATGAGCTATGAGCTAACTGAGTGCCAAGACAAGAAAATAATTTTGTCCAAAAATTTCCAGTGAAAATGGGATCTCTGTCACTTACAAAAATCTTTGGGTTTCCATGTAGCTTTTGAACTGTTTCCATAAATGCAGTAGAAACTGTACTAGCTTTAAATGGATGTGATAATGCACAAAAGTGTGCATACTTGGTAAGTCTGTCAACTACCACCATGATGACACTCTTTCCATCAGACTTGGGTAAACCTGTGATAAAATCCATTGAAACCTCCTCCCAACGTTGGCTTGGAATGGATAAAGGTTGTAATAGACCCAGTGTCTTAATTGTTTCAACTTTATTTTGTTGGCAAACCAAACATTCCGCCACAAACTTTTGAATATCTGATTTAAGGCCATCCCAAAAAAATTCCTTCTTAACCTCATGGTAAGTTTTTTAAAATCCTGAGTGCCCTCCTAAGGGAGAAGTGTGCAATTCCATAAGAATCTTTTGTTTTAGCTGGGAATTCTTATAGAGGTATAAGCGATCTTTGTACCATAAAGAATCATTTTGCCAGCTAAATGTATCAGAAGTACTGGAATCTTGTTGTAGCCTTCGAATAAGTTCCCACACTTCTTCGTCATTCTTCCATTCCTCCTTTGCTTCGTTTATCCAATCTGGTTGGATAATAGAAATGGCACACAACAATGCTTCCATATCCTCATCCTTTCTTGAGAGTGCATCTGCCACCACATTTTGCTTCCCTTTTTTGTAGATGATTTCAAAGTCATAACCCAACATCTTTGTGACCCACTTTTGTTGCTCTTCAGAGGATAATATTTTTTCTAAAAAGTATTTAAGGCTATCATGATCTGTTTTTACCTTGAAGTGTCTTCCCATTAGGTAGGGTCGCCATTTCTTAAGTGCATGGAGAATTGCCAACATTTCCTTCTCATAAATAGCTTTGCTTAAAAACTTTCCCTTGATTGGACGACTTTCAAAAGCAATGGGTCTTTCATCTTGCATTAGAACAGCACCAATTCCATTACCTGAAGCATCACATTCCACAATAAAGGTTTTTGTGAAGTCCGGTGTAGCTAAGACCGGTGCTTGGCACATTGCCTCTTTAAGATGTTTAAAGGCCTTTGTTGCTTCCGGAGTCCATGAAAATGAATCTTTCTTCAATAATGTTGTTAGAGGTGCTGCTATTCTCCCATAATTCTTAACGAACTTGCGATAATACCCTGTCAACCCAAGAAATCCTCGCAGATGCTTTATGGATGTGGGGATTTTCCATTCCTTAATGGCTTTAATTTTGTTAGGGTCTACCTTAACTCCTTCATGAGATACAATATGACCCAAATATTCCACCTCCTGGACTCCAAAGAAACATTTGGATCTTTTTGCATATAATTGTTTCTCCTCCAATAGTTGTAGCACCCTGTCAACATGTTCAACATGATCCTTCCAAGACTTGCTGTAGATTAGTATATCATCAAAAAATACTAACACAAATTTTCTAAGGAATGGTTTGAATATTGAATTCATCAAACCTTGAAATGTTGAAGGTGCATTGGTAAGGTCAAAAGGCATGACCAAAAATTCATAATGACCCTCATGAGTTCTAAATGCTGTTTTCAGAATGTCTTCAATCTTCATTCTGATTTGATGATATCCCGAACGAAGATCCAACTTGGTGAAGTAAATTGATCCATGCAATTCATCTAGTAATTCATCAATGACAGGAATGGGGAACTTATCTTTAATAGTGAGCTTGTTGAGCTCCCTATAATCTGGACACATGCACCATGATCCATCCTTCTTGTGCACCAATACTACTGGAGCTGAAAAAGAACTTTGACTCAGTTGAATTATACCAGCCTCTAGCATTTCTGCAACCATACGTTCAATTTCACTTTTTTGGACATAGGGATATTTGTACGGCCTGATGTTTGGAGGAACACTTCCTGGAATCAGATGAATAGCATGATCATGATCACGCATAGGTGGGAGACCTTTGGGAGTCTCAAATACTTTGGAATGATTGTCCAAGACTTTTTGGAGATCTGGAGAAATAGATGATTCCAATGTGGAAACATCTAGCGAACATAATTGTGCGATTACACCTCTTTGCTCCTTTTTTAGAAGCTTTGTCATGCCATTAGAGCTGATTATCTTTCCTGGTTTCCCTGCAATACCCCTTAATTCAACTTCCTTTCCTTCCACAGAAAATTTCATGAAAAGTTCTTGAAAATTAAAAGCTATTGTACCCAAGGATTGTAGCCATTGGACTCCTAGTACAACATCAACACCTCCCATTGGAATGGAAAGCATTGGGCTAGTCAATACATATTCTCCCATGGATAGCTTGATATTATGGCATTTTTCAGAACAATTCATTGTTCCTCCATTTGCAATCATCACTTGACACTCTGGTGCTGGATATAGGAAGCAATTCAATTCTTTTGCTACCCTACAATGAATAAAATTGTGGGTGCTTCCTGAATCAATCAACACTATTACCTTTTTCTTCTTGATTTGTCCTTCTATCTTGATGGTTTGAGGAGTGGTAATTCTCGCCAATGCATTACAAGATATGGTCGGATTTATTTGTTCTTCATCTAGGCTTTGTTCCTGGAATATATCCTCTTCTTTTGACCTTTCTTGCTCCTTTTCTTCTTCCTCTTCACAATCTATGTAGAATAATTTCTTCTCAGCACACTTATGACCTTTTGTGTATTTGCTATCACAATTGTAACAAAGCCCTTTTGTTCTTTTCTCTTCCAATTGTTGTGGTGTCAACCTTGTAGGTTGTGGAAGACTATGGGCAACAACACTTCCATCTTTATAGTTATGAATGGTATGCTTCCTAGTTGCCATAATTTTGCTTTCCATTTTTCTTGCTAACCTGAATGCCTTCTCTAATGAATCAGGTTCCCAAAGGCGCACATCATGTTGGATATTATCCTTTAAAGACCCTATGAACACATCAATCCTATGCTCCTCTGGAATATCTTTTACCCTTATGTTCAATTTTTGGAACTCCTCAATGTGCTCCATTATTGAACCCTTTTGTTTGAGACTTATCAATTGGCTAAAAAAAGTGTTGCTTTTTGTATCCTCATAATGTGCTATCAATTCTTCCGTAAAAATTGCCCAAGTGATAAATTGTTTACGAGAACAAAGCCATTGATACTGTTATCACTTAGAACTAAAAACTGATACATGTAATTTTCTATCCTAGCCTGATGACAAAGCTCTGTGCTAGTTTAATTTCATTTTAATTTTCTTCCCGTAGGATTTGGAGTTTTAAAAGAGTTTTTAACTCAAGTTGTTCTCAACTCCCATTGGTTCCCCTCTACCCATCATTGTTCTATAGCTACCTCTTGTCTTATGTGAGTCACCGTGCCTTTTCGTGATTTCGCAGCGCTATTCCAATTCGCCAATTTCGCAGCGCAATCATAACTAGGCAGTTTCGCAGCGCTTCATGATTAGGCAGTTTCGCAGCGCATCATTAAAATTCAAAACTAACAGCGCTGCGAAATCATGGATTTGTACATTCTGCAGCGAATCTTTCCCGAAATGTCAAGTCCGTTAGGTGAGTCGTCAGCCATGTCTTCTCATGTCAGCTCATATACCTTTCTTATCACATTTTAACGCTCATTGCCACTATCACCATCACTAGATCTGTTGAGATGCACCAATTATTATTCCCAAGAAATTTTACCGTGCATAAACCATAATGATGGCCGTAAGTCCTGCATGAATGACAAATCTGCAAGATTATATCTTGAAAGGTTTTAAACGGAAGAGTTTAAAATTCAAGCGAGGCTGATAATCAAGCGAGGCCGAATTAAAAAAGAAGCTGAATCACAATTCCAACCGGAGCTGGTAGTCTTTGTGTGCGAAGATTTGGAAGGATCCATGGAGAAAAAAGAGCACAGATCCGGCAAATGTCTAAGGACTGAACCCGAAGGCCTGGATATAACGCTGAGAAATGAAGAGGTGAAGAAAGCGTTTAAAAAGGCCGGGTGCTGGAACTTTTGCAAAAAGTTACAAGGAGGACATGCACAGGTAACTAAGGAATTTGCACTTAACTTCACTGGTTTGAATTCAAAGGTAGCCATGTTAGAAGTGCAGGTTTCTCCAGAAGTGATATCTGCTGTGACAGAGATCCCAAGAGGACAAGAGGAATGGTTCAAAAATTTCAAATTTGACATGAATCCTTGCAAGGAGTTTTTGAAGGATGATTATGTAAATGAAGATTTAAGTAAGGCAGTGCCCAGGAATTATGTCAAAGAACATTATGCTCTCTTACTCACCTGCATATAGAAATATTTGACTTGTGAAGGAAGGTATAACAAGGTTTATTCTTACCATTTCAAAATACTTTTGCATTTCACCGGGAAAGTCTCCATAGACTTACCTTTTTATCTGTTCTGTAGTTTGAGTAAGATGTGTGATAAGGTACAGCTGAGGAAAGAGGACTGTGAAACCTCTTTGTTTCATCATGGTTTGATTAAACTACTGGTTTTAGATGGGCTCCAAAAGATAGACAGGGATTGGAATTCATTCATTTTTATGGCTGGCTTCAAAAGCCAGACTGGCCTCACTCCTCAACCTGTTAGAGAGGCTACAATAGCTGAGCTCCAAACAAAAGTAAGAGCTAAAAGAGTTCCAAAGTCACAAGTAAGAAAACAAGTGAAGCCACTCATCATCCAAGATCAACCTCAGAAATCAACTAAGGAAAAAGTTCATGGTAAAAAGACTGTACCTGAAACAAGCACATCTGGAGTAGTCTCGAGGGTAAGAACAAGAAGCCAGATAAATAAGGAGAAAGGTAAAGCTATAGCAGTCGAAGACAGTCCAGTGTCCAAGGCAAGTTTAAATGATTTATTACAGGCTATTGAATTCGAGCAGTCTCTACCAGTTCAAATCGAATTGATGCAGTCAGAACAAGAAAGCACCAAGAAATCCAAGGCCTCAAAAAGGCTTAAATTTGATGTGCCAGCTGAAGAATTCGTTTTTAAACCTAGAAGACCTATGACAAGGAGATTCCAGCAAGTACAGGAAGCACTGCCAGGAACAGAGGAAATAGGGGAAGAGACACAGAAAAACGCAAGCAAAACAGTCATCACATCTAAGGAGATAATATAGCAGCCATAAAGAGCCAATTAGAATCAGCTAAATATGAGATTGCCAAATTGAAGAAAGCCACTAGAAAACATGCAGTTATACACGCAAAGTATTATAAAGCTCTATGGAAAGGGAATGAAACCCTAGAAGCCCAGTTGAATTCTGTGGTTGATGGCCATTCACAGTTTCACACATGGACAATACCAGCAATCAAAGAAGCCAAGTACATCAGAAGGATTAATATGCAACTGAGAGCTGGGAATAAGGCTATGAAGAAACAAATTGAAGATCTGAAGGCACAGCTAAGCCAGCTACCTGCTAAATGAGTTTTCATTTCAAGTAAGGTTTTGTTTCCAAAATTTTGACAAATTTGCTTAATCTTATCTTTCTGAGGAAATATAAATCCCTTTTCGACATGTGGAAATTTTAAGGGAGTTTTTGGCAATCAAATACTCGGCTAATAAAGGTCTCGGGTCAAAAGCAAGCTGTTTTAAAAAAAAAAAACTCAACAGTTTCGTAGCGCGCTACGAAACTGCTGAAGGTGATGATTTTTACGCAATTCAAGCAGTTTAAATTATAAGCGGGAATTTTGAAAGGAAAACGTCTAAAAGGCATGCAAGACATCATCTGAAGCTGTCAATAGTCAATTAGGTCAAGACAGGTGGACGCTTAAAAAGGTTTAATATTCAAATCCAATTTTTGTCGTAAAGTGAACACCTTTACCACAGTTCAGGATATATCAAACGGTTTGCCTGCAAGAAACTTTTGCCTGCACACATGTTCATGGGAAAAGCTTACAACGCATCAAGGACGTGGCAGTCTTCTACATTTTGGGGGTAATTAAAGGCTAAAGGTCATGCTTCTGTGCATTCGAATATTTTGGGGAAAACTGAAGCCGAGAAGCAAGGGTAATCTCCTAATATTTCTGAGCAGTTAAAAAGATTCAGCATCCAAGGTCAACATGGAGCATTAAACACCCATCTCAGCTAAACTGAAAGAGGGCCAGATGTCAAAGAACGAGAAGAAGCCATCATACATACAATATGGAGTTAGAGTCATAGTTGATTTAAATCTCTAAAAAAGCTCCAGTCAGCACTTTGTTGTATTTATTAGTTAGTTAAATGGTTGATAGGTGTCATTAGAAATAATTTTCAAATTCCCCTCATGCTGGAGGAGGAATCTCGATCAGTTAGAATAAGAGTTCTATATATAGCTGAAACAACAATGTAATGGAGGTTGGAAAACTTTATAACAGAGCATAGTATTTGGCTTATGAAAAGACTCACTTTCAGTAATATAATTTTGATTTTACTTCTCAGGATTCATGAAGGATTTCTTATATTCAGAATGTGTGATGTTTTCCTTTTCTTAGTTTTGTTTACAGTGGTATGGATGTATAATCACTCAGAATTCACTGAATGTGCTCTGATTTCCTGTATGCATCTGTAAACTGTGTGGTTCCATATGAGTGTATGTTCTGAATATTCAAATGCTGAATGCCCTGACTTCCATGTAAGGTCAAGATCTTTGTTATATTGAGGTGTTGTTGACTCCATAGGCCCAATGGATACTTGTTTAATGTATTTCCAGCATTCATATTTGTCACAATTGTTCTACAAGAGTTAGCCATCTTATTTTAATCAAAATCATTATTATACCCAGAGAGATCCCTCTCAGGTTGAGGAGGCTAAGCCTCAGCCTAAAGTAGGTTTGAAATAGTTACTTAGAGTCAACCTGACCAGCAGCCTATCATGGTCTGATTTTGAGATAACAGATACCATACAAACTGATTTGGCTCCAAATATAAAGTTGCCATACGTACCTTTTGTGTGTTTTGCACATTATTGAGATCGAAGAATTGCTCCATCTGTAATATCCATGTGGCGGGATCCTTGCCATCAAACTTCCTCATATCGATTTTTGGAACATGGTGAGTCTTCGATCAAACATTAGAGTCTATGGAATCATGATTAACATTTCTTTTGTTCCCATCATGAGTTTCCTTTAGTACTCTTTCACCCTTAGTGACCATTTCTTGTAGCAACTTATTCATATTTATCTTCAATTCTTCCATCTTATCATCCATGCCATCAATTTTAGCGTCCATGCCATCAATTTTAGCATCCATGCCATTCACCTTAGCTTCCATGCCATCCATCTTAGCTTCTACGCCTTTCTTTAAACAGTCCATCTTAGCTTCTACACCGTTCTTTAAACCATCCATCTTAGCTTCTACATCTTTTTTTAAACCATCCATCTTAGATTCTGTTCCTTTTTGTGCAAGGGACAGTTGTTGCACTTGGTCTTGTAATTTTGATATATCATGTTGCATTTCTTCCTCTTCTTCATGAGTCATGTTAGAGCTTTCAGGTTCCTTACTAGGTGTTTGCATTTTCTTTCTTCGGGGCATTAGTTACCGATAATAATGTTCTACTATGCCCTTTGAATTCCTTCAAAATAAATTTCAAACCAAGCTTAAGCAAAAATTTAAAAGAATCTACACACCTTTTTTCACTTTGTAGGAGCTTGATATTGCCTTTGATGTATCTCTGTACTTTCCAATCATCTAGTTCTAAAATTGTGATCTGTAGTAGCTCTCTGTGTCCTCTTTCCAATGCCACCAGTATGATCCAAATTGGATTCTCCAAGAAAGAGTTATGCACAATCTCCCAAGATGACCTGATTATAGACCTTTCTAGAAGAGTGAACTTGTATGAAGTGCCATGTGTACAATTTTCGACCTTTGGTTCTGAAACAGATATACGAGAAACTACAATTCGTCCTCTTTCTGTACCTTCTTACAACATTTCAATCTGATCCGTAGAGAGAAAGTTATGACGATTTTCCCTAGGCCACCTATTTTGAATGTAATTCAGGAGTTTGCAAAAAGACCAACTTCCTCAGAGCATATCTCCGCAAATATCATGCAAAAATATCGGAAACTCGGGCCCAAGGTTCAGTGCGATTTATTCTCAAATGGGTTTTTTTTGCGACTTCTGAAACATCACAGAAAAAACGTTATAGCGAAAATGCCACGATGACCTGTTTGGAGCAGCGAAACCCTAGAATCCAAAGCTCTGATACCAAATGTTATGAAACTAGCTCAAGAAAAGATAGAAAAGATAGATCAACGCCTTAGAATTCAGCCTCTTCGAGGGGGCAACCTCCTTTACATTACATAAATGAACAATTCTTGGATGATACAAATGACAAAACCTCCTTTCTATATATAGGAGTCTAAGGAGTCACAATATAATCCAACCGCCCTAACAATAATAATATAAAGCCACAAAAATAACAATAGAGGGATTCTATGGGGCACAGAAATAATAATATGGGGGTAATAGGGGCACAAAAATATAAATAAGGGGTATAACTACAATAATAATGGGGTAATCACTAGTATTATAGGGACCCAACACTGTTCCTGCGGAAAAAGCTATATAACCTAAGGATGAAAGATGGAGACTCGGTGACAAAGCATCTGAATGCGTTTAATACTGTGGTAAGTCAGTTATTATCTGTTGATATTAAAATCTCAGATGAAGATAAGTGCATCAGTCTGTTGTGTTCTCTACCAGATTCGTGGGATAGTCTGGTTATTGCAATAGGTAGCAATGCAACTGCTTTGCAGTTTGATGAAATAGTCTCAGCCTTGCTGACGGAGGAGATGAGACGGAAAAATATGGACAGCCAGAATGGTGATGCCTTGTCTGTATGAGGACGGTCCCAGAACAGAAACAAAAATAAGTCATCGAGTGGGAGATCTAAATCTAGAGGGAGATCTAAATCTCCAGGAAAACCTACAAAGGTGGTGTGCTGGAAATGCGGAAAGGAAGGGCACTTCAGAAGGGATTGTAAATCTAAAGCTCCTGATAAAGGAAAGGGATTTGATGATGCTCCTTCTGCAGAGGCGAAAACCACCTCAGATGAAGGTGGGGATGTGTACTTGGCTTCTTCAAGTACACATGTAGATCATGAGGCATGGTTGATTGACTCAGGTGCATCCTTTCACTTCACTCCCCATAGAGAGTGGTTCTGTGAGTATGAGAAATACGATGGTGGTGATGTCTTCTTAGGAGATGATAGGAAGGCTAGAATCATTGGTCGGGGAAAAGTAAAGTTGAAGTTGCAAGGTGGAAGGGTTAGAACACTTCTGGGTGTTCTGCATATTCCTGCATTGGCCAAAAATCTGATTTCTGTAAGCAAGTTGGATGATGTAGGTGTAAAGACAGTGTTCGAGAAAGATACATGCAAGATGGTTCGAGGAGCACTGATATTGATGCGAGGAGTTCGGATTGGAACTCTGTACAAGCTGCAAGGTAGCACTGTTGTTGATGGGTGCAATAGTTCTATGGTTCCTGAAAATGGAGTAGAAAATCTAGTGGTCTCTGGAGAGAAGACCATGTTGTGGCATCAAAGGCTTGGACATATTGGAGAGAAGGGCCTTCGAATACTTCATGGTAAAGGTATGGTAGAAGGTATGAATGATAGCTCTCTGGATTTTGATTTCTGTGAAAATTGTGTGTATGGGAAGCAAAATCGGGTGAGTTTCCCCTCTGGTGGTAAGAGGACGAAACAGATATTAGAGCTTGTGCACAGTGATGTGTTTGGACCTGTGAAGGTTCCATCACTGGGTAAGTCTGTGTACTATGTATCATTCATAGATGACTTCTCAAGGAATACATGGATATATTTCCTTAAGAAGAAATCTGAAGTCTTTGATAGGTTTAAAGAATTTAAGGCTCTGGTGGAAAATCAGACAGAGAAGAAGATAAAGGTGCTGAGGACAGATAATGGTAGAGAATTTTGCAGCAAGGAATTTGAAGAATTTTGTAAGAAGTGTGGTGTAGCACGGCAGAAGACTACTCCATATACACCTCAGCAAAATGGAGTCGCAGAAAGAATGAACAAGACGTTGATGGAAAGGGCAAGAAGCATGCTCAGTGGTGCCGGGTTAGGACAGGAATTCTGGGCAGAGGTGGTGGATACTGCATGTTACCTGATCAACAGATCACCTTCATCAGCGTTGGAGGATAAGACTCCACAAGAAGTATGGACTGGTAAGAAGCCCTCTCTTTCACATCTAAGGGTATTTGGATGTGATGCATATGTACATGTTCCAAAGGAGAAACGAACCAAGTTGGATAGTAAATCTGAAAAGTGCATCTTTATTGGGTATAAGGATGGTTTAAAGGGTTATAAGCTTTGGAACCTAGTCACACGGAAGGTTGTGTACAACCGAGATGTGTTTTTCAGAGAGGTAAAAGATGTTATTCAACATGAAGTCCAACCAAAGGAACCTGAGAAGATAGAGTTTGAGCCAAAGGAGGAAGAATCAGACTTTGCAGCAGAGGAGGAATCAGAAGATGAAGAGCCACAAACTCCGGCTGTGAGAAGATCAGTTCGAGAAAGAAGGCAGCCAGAAAGGTATAGTCCATCTGCTTTCAGTTCAGATTTTGCTTTGTCTGTTACTGATGATGATCCCAGAACTGTGAAGGAATCGGTGGATTCAGAGGATGGAAAACTCTAGAAAGAGGCCATGGTCGATGAAATGGCATCTTTGCACAAAAATGAGGCTTGGGATCTGGTGGAGTTGCCAGCTGGAAGGAAACCCATTGGCAGCAAATGGGTGTTCAAGAAGAAGACAAATGCAGAAGGAAAGGTGGAGAAATACAAAGCTTGGTTGGTAGCAAAAGGTTATTCCCAGGTGCCGGGAATTGATTTTGGTGATATTTTTTCTCCTGTTGCCAAGGTAACTTCTATTAGATTACTTTTATCTGTTGCTGCTGCTTTTGATTTTGAGGTAGAACAGATGGATGTGAAGACAACATTTCTTCACGGGGATCTGGAAGAGGAAATCTACATGAAGCAACCTGAAGGCTTTGCGGTGAAGGGTAAGAAAGAAATGGTATGCAAGTTAAAGAAGTCTCTGTATGGGTTAAAATAGTCACCAAGGATGTGGTATCAGAAATTTGATACATTTATACGGGGACTTGGATTCACCAGAAGCAAAGCAGATCATTGTATGTATTTTAAATTAATTGGTGACCGTGTTATTTATCTGGTCTTGTATGTGGATGATATGTTGTTGGTTGGAAATGACAAAGAAATTATCCAGAATTTGAAGACCCAATTGTCCTCCAAATTCGACATGAAAGATCTTGGTGCTGCAAACTATATTTTGGGCATGGAAATTAAAAGAGATCGGTCAAAGAGGAAGCTCTGGTTAAACTAGAGGAAGTATGTCGAGACAATACTGCAGAGGTTTAATATGCAGGATAGTAAACCGGTGAAGGTTCCTATTCCTGTAGGTGTGAGGTTATCTGCTGAACAGTGTTCCAAGACACAAGAAGAGGAAGAGGACATGTCCCGTGTTCCATATGCAAGTGCATTGGGTAGCCTGATGTATGCAATGGTCTGTACTAGACCAGAGATTGCACATGCAGTGGGAGTATTGAGCAGGTTTATGTCAAAACCTGGGAAGGAGCACTGGACAGCAGTGAAGCGGGTTTTCAGGTATTTGCGTGGCACTAGTGATTATGGTTTGTGCTACCAAGGAAGACCAGGATTGGACAGAGTGTTGGATATTCATGGCTTTGTTGATGCAGACTGGGCTGGAGATCTGGATCAGAGAAGATCTACAAGTGGGTATGTGTTTAACCTATTTGGAGGTGCAGTCAGTTGGATGAGTAAGAAACAATCTGTAGTGGCACTATCAACTACAGAGGTAGAATACATGGCAGCCACTCATGCAAGCAAGGAAGTAGTTTGGTTGCAGAGATTGTGTTCAAGTATGGGGTTAGTACAGGGAGCTATAAGAATAGACTGTGACAGCCAAAGTGCAATTTTCTTGGCAAAGAACCCTGCTTATCATTCAAAAACAAAGCACATTGATGTTCAGTATCACTTTGTGAGGGATATGATAGAAGACAGAAAGGTGTTGCTGGTAAAGGTGGACACTTTGAAGAATACTGCAGATGCATTGACAAAATCTGTGAGCTGTGATAAGTTCTCTTGGTGTAGAGAAGCAATGGGAATCTCAGGGCTGAAAAAATGACTAAGCTTTCCTGTGGCCCCCTGTGGAAAGAAAACAACAAGTGGGAGATTGTTGGGTTGTGTTATATTCTTTCCACGTAGTTAATAGGGGGTTTGAAGGGCACCCGTAACCCCACTTTATGGGGTCCATCGCAGCGCCCCGGAAAATTTTTGTTTTGGACCATATGTTAGGTTGGGCAGACCCACCTATGGTTTTGTGCATGATTTTCGCACATGTTTTTTGGACGCGATGGTTTTCGGTCCATGGTATTGGACGCGATGGTTTTCGGTCCATGGTATTGAATGCTTCAGCATGTATAAATATGTATTGTAACATTGAAAGGAACATAATGAAAAATCAAGCTGGTAGTCCCGGTTTTGGGATCCAGGGAAAAATCTTTGTGCATATGTTTTTTATGGGTTATGCTCTCGCATTGTTTATTTTCTTTGTTTAAGAATTCGTATGCAGGTAATTTCTGTACAGGGTTAAAACCTACAGAGCTAGGGTGATTATTAGGGGAAACTGCTATAGGGGGATTAGCTGATAGAGGTAGGGTAGGAGCATATTTTATCAATAAAGTCACAGTAGTAAAACCCTAGCTTTCTTGACCTTCTTTATATCATCTTTGTTTTGCTATTAAAATTTTTTTGCATTTGATTCATGGTCATCATACTCACATTCCTCTTCAAGTTTAAATGTCAATGGTGAAGGTAGTTGGGCTACCTCTCCAACCTTGAGGGTCATTCACAAAATTTTTGGCAATTTGGTAAATTTTTGGGCTTATAAGTCTATGCACCACGCGCTCTACCCAGTGCGCCGCGCGCCGGGTATGCACCGCGCCAGTGGCAATTTTGCACTGTGGTTGGGCTCCCAGTGCGCCGCGCGCCCTGAGTGCACTGCACCACCTTGTGTGTGCGCCGCGCACTGTAAATTCACCCTATATTTGCTTGAAAAATAGGGGAGAGGGTTTTAGGGCGATTTTAGGGTGGTTTATTTAGGGAACATGATGGAATGGAGGCGGGAACGATGAGGAGTGAGGGGACAAGGGGAGGGGAGCAGAACCTTGGTGCTTATCATCACATTTTGTGACCCCATTTTTCGCTTTCCTTGGTGATTTTTCCATGGATGGCCATTGTGCTTTTGGGTACCATTTAAACATCTTACAAACCCCATATTAATGACAAAAGTGATGGAGAAGAGGTGTCAATCATGGCCTACCTCTTGATTCGCTGACTTCACCGAGATTTGAAATGATTTGCAATGTTCTTATGCCCCTGGCTGTGTGCGTCACGCGCCAAGCCCAGTGCGCCACGCGTTGGGTGTGCATCGCGCCCTTGAGAAAATTGAATGGCGGGTAGGCTGCGTGTGCGCCACGCCCTCTGTGTGCGCCGCGCTCCCTGGTGTATGCGCCGCGCCCTTCAACACCACCTCTCACTCCTTCAAACTCTTCACTATTTCGCTCTCTCACCTTTGGGATCTTTCTCCAAGTCTTTAATGCCACAATTCCTTTGCTTTGGGCCACAACAAGTATATATATAGGCTTGAGAGAAATTGGTTTGATTTTTTCTTCTTTGAAAACCCACTTTCTAATGTTTATGTTTTGCACTTTTTTCATTGACTTTAAAACACCCTGATTTTCATTTTTCTTTGAAATTTTGGCTCTCATGATGAAATTTTCGGCATTTCTTTGCGGGGACTGTGTGACTGGGCATTTGGCCATGAAAACCATGACTACATCTGAAAAAGTCAACTGGCGATTTTTTTGGAAAATTTTGTCATAGTTGACCTTATTTGACTTTTCTTCAAAACAGAGTTTTGAAGAAGAGTCGATGTCTCTTCGGGTGATGATGAAGCTTTTGGAACCATAGCTGTATAAGGTCTCCCTCTGGCCTGCATGGCTTGTTCTGGATATTTTTTTCAAAGACCACATTTCCTAGACCCAACAATAAAAATGACTTTGTCCTGTAATATGACCAGACCTTGACTATCATGAATTTCATTGATTATGGACCAAGACCTGAACCAGCAGAGGCCAGACATGAGGGAAAATGAGTAGCATGACTTTCTCCGTTAGATCATGGCATGTCCCTAGCGAAATGCAGCTGAGTGAATGGAGCGGGACACCTAAAATTGAAATGCACAAAGAGTTTTGATCTCTGACGGAGGGCTGACCAGACCGACTCTAACATTGGCTCCAATGGGGGATGGTAGCTCCTTGGAGGTGCCAAGAACAACAGATCTCTGGAGGAGCTAGACAGTGCCTTTTGTCCATTGGGCTATGGAGTCATCATTTTAATAAATAGCACAGGACTCTGACTTATTTATACAACTGGAATAACCAAGAAATTGACTCAAACTTGACCTTGAAATAACTCAAAAAACTGACTTTACAGACTGAAACCAAACTGAAATAAAAATGGTATTTACAATGACAGTGGAAGCAGCGTTGATAGATCAACAATGATACCGCTTGAGCAGCCGACCATTGATCGGCCCTCCAGGACAGTCTTCCCCGTTCATTTCCTTCAGAAGAAAGGCATTCTGCCCCCTATATGCTGCAATCTTGAAAGGACCTTTCCACAGATTTTCAAACTTTTCGTGCTTGCCTTTCTCTTCATTCCTTGCATCCCACTTTAGCACCACATCATCCAACTGAAATTTATCTGCTTTTGCTTTTCTGTCATAGATTTTCTTTATCTTCTCCTACAACTTGGATGTGTTTTTGAAAACTTCTTCTCTTGTTTGCTACAAGTGTATCATTTGATTCAGCCTTCTCTGCATGGGATCTCCCTCGCTGCCAGCCTCCTGAAGAAGTTTGACCACCGGGGCAGCAAGAGAAGCGGGAAATACTATGTCCACTCCATAAACCAGCTCAAACAGTGACATAACAATAGACTTTTTCTGACTGATCCGATCTGCCCAAAGCGCGTGGAGCAACCTCTTGTTCCAGCTCTTCTTATTTATTTCCAGCAGCTTCTTGATGATGTTGACCAAAGATTTATTTGAAGATTCCGCCAATCGATTACCTTGCGAATGATAGGCAGTTGAATGACCCAAAATTATATGATATTTATGACAAAATTCTACCATCCTTTTCGATTTGAAAGCTGCTACATTATCAAGGATTAATTTGTTTGGACAACCAAAGCGAGACAAGATGTTATTTTCGAGAAATGAAATGATTACCGTGTCCGTCGCTTGTCTGGTAGGGGTTGCCTCAATCCATTTTGTGAAGTAGTCCGTCACTGTAAGGATCCACCTACGCTGTCTGGAAGAGGCGGGATGAATTTCCCCAGTGAAATCCAACTCCCATTGCTGGAAGGGGGCACTCACTTCAATAGGCTTAAGTGTCAAAGGCTGTAATTTCTGTTTCCCTTCGAAAATCTGACATTTATGACAACACTTGACCATCTTATGTACATCAGCAAACAAAGTAGGCCAGTAGTACCCTGCTCTCAAAATTTTGTTCGTTGTTGATTTCCAAAAAAGATGTCCACCAAACTCTCCTCCATGGAAATCCTCCATGACTTTCTTTGCCTCCTCTTCCACTAGAAAATTTAGCAAAATGCCACTCGAATCTTTCCAATATAGTGCAGAATTCAAGATACAAAACTTGGTAGCCTTCAATTTGAGTGTTCTCGCTTTGTTTCTAGCTATGTCGGGCAGTGGTGATAGATTTTTCAGCACATATATTATATCAGAATACCATGGGGACAAAGCAAACATTTCGGATACCTGAATTGACGTTCCTTCCTCATTCTCATCGGACATGGCAGCGATCAGATTTATGTCCAATGCATGCAAATTTGATTCAGCCATTAGCTTCGCCAACCCTTGTCCTTTGACCAACTTTGTAGGCTTTATCTCCACATCATATTCTAGCAAGGCTGCGATCCATTTGCCTCTTCTCCCTTCCGGATCGGTCTGCACTAGAACATCTTTCACAGCAGTATTAGGAACATAGGCCAGAATGTGAGAATGTAGGATATACACCCGGAAATCCTTCAATGCCTTCACCAATGCCAGGGCCTGCTTCTCAATGATGTTGTACTTCAAAGCTGCATCCCTTATAGCCCTGCTGAAGAATGCAATGGGTCTTTCATGATCATCCCTCTTCTGCAATAATACCGCTGCGATAGTGTGCTCAGAAGCAAATGAAAACAATATGAAATGTTGAGTGTAGTCCAGGCTAACTAGAACTGGAGCTGAAGAAAGGGCCAATTTGACCAAGTTGAAAGATTTGACAGCCTCCTCTATCCATTTCACCTGGCTGTCTTTTTTAAGCATGTTGGTCATTTCTTTCAAGTGTTCTGCAAGATTAGGCACGAAATGACGCAGAAAATTAATTGTACCATTGAATGATTGTATCTCCTTTTTGTTCCTGGGCAGATCGATTTGCTGAATTGCTTTCACACGCACTAGGTCTATACGAATGCCATCTTTTGAAATGATGTGCCCAAGTAAATTGCCTTCCTCCATGGCGAACAAGCTCTTCTTTGGATTCAGCGATAAACCATATTTCCTACATTTTTGAAAGACAATTTTTAGGTGATGCATGTGTCCTTCATCAGATTTTGAAAACATCGTCAAATCATCCAAGTACACCACCAAAAACACATCCTTCTCATTCGCAAACGCCAAGTCCATTTCCCACTGAAATGTGGCACCTGCATTCTTTAAACCGAATGGTATTTTGGCATAGTGAAAGGTTCCCCATGGAGTAGTGAATGCTGTATTATCTCTATCATCTTATGGACGAAAATTTGGTTATATTCGGAATAACCATCAAGCAGCGACATACGAGATGCCCCCACTACTCACTGAAGTATATGGTCCATCTTGGGCAGCATATAGTTGTCCTTCAATGAGACCTTATTTAGATTTCTGAAATCGATACATAGGTGGATCTCACCGGTTTTCTTGCGTACAGGTACCAAGTTAGATATCCAATCTAAAAATCTGATAGGCACAATGATACCTGACTTGTACAACCTATTTACCTCCTTTTCGATAGATGGCAGCAACTTTGGATTTATCCTTCTTAGCTTTTGTCTAAATGGTTTTTGATTGGGCTTGATGCGTATTGTGTGCTGAATGATATTCGTATCATAGGTCTTTAAATCAGAATAATCCCAAGCAAATACATCTACAAATGAAGCCATCAAACTGATATATTTGTCCTTGATCTTTGGCGGTAATGCTTTGGACAATTTTACCAACGTTGGAGTTGCAGCTGTACCGATGTTGACCTCTTCTACACCCTTCTTTGTCGGCTGCAATGTTGGCTTGCGGGATACGTCATCCTGATCAAAAAGTTCCTCTAGGGGTATCAATCTTTTAGGAATGATGTTATTCTTCAGCTGTAATACGTCCATTTGATTGATCTGCACTTCATCTGTACCATTCCCTTTGTCCTCATCATTTTCCACATCGATTAAGGTTTCTTTGAACTTGCCTTTGTTGAGCAGAAAATCCTTAATCTCCTCATCATCTTGGAACACTTGCCAATGTCGCTGATTGTCTGGAATGGTTGGACGATGCTTGACATGGATTTCAAATTTATTGCTGGAGTTCATGGGAATCTTCAAGCTACTCGCTGCCTTGGCAAGAGCATCAACGATACTATTTTGTATTCGTGGCACACATGTCAAGGTGTATTCGGAAAATAGCTTCAAGATGTCCAAAACTGCATTACGATAGGCCCGCATCCTAGGATGTTTTGCTTGATACTCACCTCTGACCTGTTTTATCACCAACTCGGAGTCGCCATATACCGAAATCCTCTTTGCATTCAACTTTCTAAGAATCTTCAGGCCAACAATCAGAGCTTCATATTCAGCTTCATTATTTGAACATTCAAAGGCTAGCTTGTAAGAGCAAACTCTCACGCTGCTAGGCACTTTGTTTGGGGCGGAGAAAGGACTGCGTACCCAAATACCAATACCAGTTCCATCATTCCCTACTGCTCCATCAAAATCCATGGTCCACAAGCCTTCTTCCTCCTCTTGTAAGTGCTGGAAATCTGTTTGTCGTGCCTTGTCTGCTTGTTGTCCATCATTTTCAGCTGATTGCCCAATCTTTTGTTGCTTTTCTTGTCCTTCTTTCTTCAAGATTTCTCTAAAATTTTCTGTTATCTCCAGAATGTCATCTGCTTCTACTATCTGACTATCTATTTCATTTAAACTATCTGAAAACAAAACAAAAGACTCTAAATCTGTATGTACATAGTTAATAGGATGATTTATCGGTTTCTCCTTGCTTGTGATCATATATTTCATCTTTTGTTCCCGGTATAACTTCCTCATTTGTCCAAACATCGAGATTGTTGCATAGGAGAAATCCAACTGTAGTGTCCCTTTCAATTTCGCTACCCAAGACCTTGAAAGAAGCATGCCAAACCTTGGAGGAATATCTGCTACCACTACATCCATCAGAACATTTTTCATAGGAAGCTGATCCAAACTGACAACCAAGTCTTTGATGAGCCCTATACATATTTCTCTGCTGGAATCGAATGAATATAGATCATGATACTGTCGGGTGATGTCCAGACCAAGCTTATCCATGATAGCCTTGGGCATGAGATTGTGAGAAGCTCCAGAATCGAACATGGCGTTGTGTAACACAAAATCATGCAATCGTAAACTGATATAGAAGGCCGGCACATCGCTATCGGGAGACTCACCATTTGTTTCTGGTCCAAAAATCATTTTAGGCTGATCATCTTCCACATTTACCATGTCGGACATTGGGTCCAAATTCAACATTTTAGAAATCTGTCCTCTATAACCGCTGTTCTTCATGATTTTAGTCAAAGGGAAGGATACCTTTAGCTTAGAAATCTCATTCTCTAGGCTGAAAGCGGGAGTTCTTTCTACCGCTTTGACCGAGATCTCTTTCCTTTCCTTCTCTTTTGATGTGGCTGGTTGCTGTGATTGTTCTACTGATTTTGATTTGCTGCTTTTCGGAACAACCGCCTCCTTTCCCTTTCTTAGTGTAGCTGATGGATCATTATTTGTTGTTTCACCCTCCTTCTTTTTCTTAATTGGTTTGGCTGGTACATCTCTATTTCTAGGGGAATATCGCTGCTGTTGTGTGGAAAAAGCATTCATATACCCTCTTTGATATTCTTTTGATTCTTCCTCCAACACGGTGTCGCTAGCTAGAATAAAATCGGTGTCTTGGTGTGTAGCTAAATTTACTGCACATTCTTCCTCCTCGATGATGTAAGTAGGTAGCTCATTTGGAGTAAAGAGATGGTTTTCCTTACCTATTACATTCCCATCCTCGTCTGACTCTGGTCGATGCACAAAATTCTGCTGCAAAGGTGTTTGTACTGGCTGTTGTGCTGTTTGCTCTTGAGTTCGCTGATCTCTTTGTCTTATCCTATATTGTGGCTGTTGTTGGCCACGAAAGTTAGGATTCGTAACCTGTGGCTTTGGCTTGTCAAGTTTTACCCTCTCAAGCATCTGTTCTACCTTTTTGAGTAGCTGATCCATTGAAGAAGATTCTTCTTTCACCGTGGTTTTATTCTCTGCTTTTGCTTTAGCTCTTTTGGACAGCAGATTAGCCTCAACGTTGACCACAATTTTCTGCATGTCTTCCATTGTAGCTAGTTCTCTCTCTCTCAATTGGTACACCATGTCAGCATCAAAACCATCTGGAAAATTCATCATCGCTAGTCCCACAGGTGGCTTTAGATGGTCTGAAATTTTGTTGTAGACTGCATTAAATCTAACACAATAATCTTAGACCGATTCACCGGCATTCCGTTTGATTTGCTCGTATTCGGCCAGAATTTGAAGGGGATTATTTTTCACTTCCCACCGGTTCAAAAATTGTCTTTGTAGCTCAGCCAAGGTAGTGATACTTGCAGCCGTCAAACCTCTGAACCATTTCCTCACATCACCTGCAAAAGTTTGTACAAAGAGCCTCATTGCCACGTTCTCCACATCGATCTCATGAAGTTCATAGAAGTCTGCCATTTTATCCACATGTTGCTGACCAGTAATTCCATTAGGAGTGCCATCAAAAAATGGGATTTTACTTTGATAATCATTTGGCATGTCATCTAGAATTTGGGGCAGAACAAGAGGAGCAAAACGGGCAGCCATCATTCTTGGTGGATTTGGCCTTGGAGGCATTGGAGGAGTGTGAACAGTTTGCAAGGGGCTTGCACTTGGAGTTTGGGGCTGTGTTGCAATGTAAGTATCGATTAATCTATTAGCTCTTTCTGTTTCAAGGTCTATAAGAAATTGCGGATTGGGGATGGTATAATCAACAACCCTTTCGGATTTAGACTCAAACAAAGATATTTCAAATCTTTCGTCAAACTCAAGCTCTTCAAGATACTCAAAAATGTCGGGACATGAATGGGATTTGAACACGGGAGTTATGGTGCTTTCTTGACGAAAGAGTCTCGGGATCAAATTGGGATTTTCGTAAATGTGACGAGGGTCCGGGTCTGGATTCGCTCTGGTATATCATCTTGAAGCCAACGTGCTATTGAGAGAAATTACGGGACACAACCAACTTACTCAGCCTTTCTAATCCTAAGCTCATCATCCGGAAGTCTAGAATTCTTATGAAATAAGGGGATTTCATTTTCAACTTGTTCCCCAGTATGGTCACCACTATGTTAGCACCTAAATCTGCCATAGGCTAAAGGAAGGCAAAAATTAGGGTAACCACAAACCACGCTCAGTCTGGTAGCTAGCCCTACCAGAGTAGGAGAGGGCTCTCTCCGAGTCACGCTCAACGAATGGATAGGCAAAATGGTCTGAGATGACTTACAATGCAATATTTACCTTAGGCTAGTAAGTGAAAAGGGATTTTGGAAAAGATTTTATGAAGTGACCGAGCTTCTGGGATGTATATGGGATTGGCGCTTAGCAAAGAACAGAGAATCGAATATGAAGGCACAGATTATTCCGTGAGGCAAGGTAGGCGGCAAGCGCAGTAATTTCGGCTTAAGGTAATGTGGAACGGAAAGATTGCTGAAGAGAGTGAAAAGGGCATGGTCGCATGAATCCTTTTCAATAGACGAGTAACACTGCACATGAAATTTTCCCACAGGCAGAGCAATATAAATTGAATTCTACCTAATCTCACTTAGAAAATTTCACTGAAATTAAACATGAAATGAATTATGAAACATAACAAGATACATATGGAACATAAGAACACATTTTCTACACTCACAACCACAAGAATCTCATGAAATAGAGCCGCTTCCTTTCATTAATTCTCTGTCAAAAATACATAGTGCAGAAACAGAGTTTCTTTCCCACAGCCTCCCAGAAGTTACAAGCTAGCCAACCCTTTGCAAATTACTTGCATACAATATATAGAATGTGTGAGGAAGAGATAGAACGCCTAGGGGTTGGTAAGTTACTCAAATCATTACGAAAAGGAGATGGAGAGCCAACCATCAGCTATAAGTGCAGCGCTCTCAAGCATGACATTTGGCTGGGGTGACCCTTTGCATTCTTTTGCCACTTGGATAGATGCCCATCTGGAGAGAAAACTCTTTAAATGCCACCTTTGGTGCCAAAAAAACTGAATTGTAGATGATCGGGCCCACTTGGAGAAGTCGCGACCCGAAATTTCGCGAAACGGGAGCAAATTGGCATTTTTTTCCACTGTGTGCCGCGCCAAATTCTCTGTGCATCGCGCCACTTTGGAGCCTGTTTTCGGGCACTTTCAGGTGTCCAAAATGTGCCCAAGTGGGCTTGTTGGAAAGCCTGTCCTGTCTACTTTCTAACCCCAGTGGAATTTCTCAATTTGGTGCTCATTTTCCCCTCCAAATATTAATTCTCCCAAGACGTCTTTCTGTGTGTCAAAAAAGTGGCAGAGAGGCCATTGTTTGGTGTTTCTTGACCTTTAGGAGACCCAGATCTTGTCAAAATTTCTTGCCCAGACATTAGTAGTAGTATTTTTTGTGATGGTCAATAGATACTGCACTCCATGAACAACATGAATGCTTTCAAGGACACAACAACTGATGAGGATGAGAACGAGCAGCCCCTATAAACTGTAGCTGATGGCAAGAAAGGCAACCTCATCCCGAATGGTGTGATTTCTCTCTGTTAGCACCTAAATCTGCCTTAGGCTGAAGGAAGGCAAAAATTAGGGTAACCAAAAACCACGCTCAGTCTGGTAGCTAGCCCTACCAGAGCAGGAGAGGGCTCTCTCTGAGTCACGCTCAGCGAATGGATAGGAAAAATGGTCTGAGATGACTTACAATGCAATATTTACCTTAGGCTAGTAAGTGAAAAGGGATTTTGGAAAAGATTTTATGAAGTGACCGAGCTTCTGGGATGTATATGGGACTGGCGCTCAGCAAAGAACAGAGAATCGAATATGAAGGCACAGATTATTCCGTGAGGCAAGGTAGGCAGAAAGCGCAGCAATTTCGGCTTAAGGTAACGCGGAATGGAAAGATTGCTGAAGAGAGTGAAAAGGGCATGGTCGCATGAATCCTTTTCAACAGAAGAGTAACACTGCACATGAAATTTTCCCACAGGCAGAGCAATATGAATTGAACTCTACCTAATCTCACTTAGAAAATTTCACTGAAATGAAACATGAAATGAATTATGAAACATAACAAGATACATATGGAACATAAGAACACATTTTCTACACTCAAAACCACAAGAATCTCATGAAACAGAGCCGCTGCCTTTCATTAATTCTCTGTCAAAAATACATAGTGCAAAAACAGAGTTTCTTTCCCACAATCTCCTAGAAGTTACAAGCCAGCCAACCCTTTGAAAATAACTTGCGTACAATATATAGAATGTGTGAGGAAGGGATCGAAAGCCCAAGGGTTGTTAAGTTACTCAAATCATTACGAAAAGGAGATGGAGAGCCAACCATCAGCTATAGGTGCAGTGCTCTCAAGCATGACATTTGGTTGGGGTGACCCTTTGCATTCTTTCACCACTTGGATAGATGCCCATCTAGAGAGAAAACTCTTTAAATGCCACCTTTGGTGCCAAAAAGACTGAAGTTTAGATGACCGGGCCCACTTGGAGAAGTCGCGACCCGAAATTTCGCGAAACGGGAGCAAATTGGTAGTTTTTTCCCTTGTGCGCCGCGCCAAATTCTCTGTGCGTCGCGCCACTTTGGAGCCTGTTTTGGGGAACTTGCAGGTGTCAAAAATGTGCCTAAGTGGGCTTGTTGGAAAACCTGTCCTGTCTACATTCTAACCCCAGTGGGATTTCTCAATTTGGTGCTCATTTGCCCCTCCAAATCTTCATTCTCCCAAGACTGCTTTCTGTGTGTCAAAAAAGTGGCAGAGAGGCCATTTTTGGGTGTTTTTTGACCTTTAGGAGACCCAGATCTTGTCAAAATTTCTTGCCCGGACACCAGTAGTAGTATTTTTCGATGCTGAATCCAAATATGCAAGCCGTTCCTCGATTAGAGTCCTAGATTTTTAGTGTCGCGCCAGTGGCATGGCGCACAGGGAGGAATTTCCTGTTTTGTGTCCAAAAAATTTGCCTGTGACCAAAATTTGCCCAAATTTTTTGAAATTTGGGCTGGAGGTTCCCTATGAAGTGCTATGTTGTGCCAAGGAAGCCTCAGCCAAGATTCAAAGCCGATCTTGCTCCTTTGCCTCCTTTTCCTCTTTTGTCGCTTTGCTCAATTTTGCCTTTAGGCTCCTGATTCTTGCTTTGGAACTCATGTTTCGGGCCTGGTAGTGATGAGTCATGCGCCTCAGCATGTATTTGTCCCTGTTTTCCTTATCCAACCATGGCTCCAAGTGAACGTTCACTTTCTCTAGCACATACTCTCGGTCTTCGTCTCTTTGCTCCATAGGTCTGCCTTGTGCTACCAGGATGTGTCGCCAGTTTTCCTTGATCATTTGAAACTCTATCTCGGCTAACCGATCCTTAAGTTGCTTGTTCCTCTGCTCCAGATACTGCACGTTCCACTTGGCCCTATCCAAGTCCAGGGATAGGTTATCAATCACAGACTGCTACTCTTGAATGATCTCTCCCAGCTCAGCATTTGTAGGTTCTGCATCTGTCTCATCATCCTGGAGGAGAACAAACTCGGTCTCTTGCTCACCTGATGGCCCTTCCTCCTGCACTGGCTCCTTGCCCTTACCTTGCTCCTGTGGTGCTAATGTCGGAAGCGAGGCCCCTTCCACCCCGTGTGGAGATAGCACTCGCTTTGCTGCTGCGAACAATGGTCTACTGCCCTTCTGGTATGTGATGTATACTGGCATGGTGGCAGTCTCATGGCGCTCAAAATGATGTGAAGGACTTCCCGTCACATGCTCAAACTGATGTGAAGGACCTCACACTTCATGTTCTGCCTCTGATATCACCGGTGGAGCACTGAAGAAATCACGAGAGATGAAGTCCTCCCAAGAAATACCCTGCAATCCAAACTGATGGTCCACCAAAAGCGGGATGAGAGCAAAATGATAGACGTGACTGTTTAGCTGTTGTCATGGGGTCTTGCTGCATGAAGTTTTTCATCTTCTCAATGGTGTTACAGATGAAAAATGGGAGGCTCATCATCCACACCCTGGTGAAGTGCATGATCAAGCGGATGTGATAGGCATAAAGGCAAGAAAACCTCCCCTCGCAACTGCAATACTTCATGATCAATCTCATGAGGGGCATACTCATCCCTCAAAAATCTGAATGGAAAAACTCTGGTGAGCTGGCTCAAGCAACTGTTCTTGATGTAAGGCTCATAGTGATGCCTCTCCACCTTCTTCTTCTCATGCCACTGTTCTCCAATGTTCGGTATTCCTGTTGCCACTAATATGGTTTCTGGTGTCAATGTGAAAGTGACCCCAGCCAGGATAGATTGGCCTCCCTGTAGATGAAGTGCAAAAAGGCGGGCCAACTCATGATGGACTCTGACATTCGCCACCTTTTGAAAAAATTCATAGCATGCCAAGTGCTGAAAACAAGACATGGCAAGTGGGCATGCCTGTAGCTCAGTGAGGGTGCTTGGCTCATCTCTAAGATGTCTTCCACTCCGGTGATGTCTCATATGGGTCCTCTCTCCCGAAGATGTGTCACTGTGGGTCCTTTCCTCATACTCTGATGAATTTTCTGATGCCATTACCGCTGCTTGTACCCTGAGTTTTATGCTACCCTCTGAATCCAATGAAACTGATAGATGCTCTGAAAATCTGTCACCAAGGGGACAATAAAACAGGGGAGTGTTAGGAGGGGAATGATGAAAAGGGGAATAGGGGTTTAAAGGAGAAATTTATCAGGGATTTGGGAGTGTTTGGGGTATGGTTTTGATGGGGTAGGGTTTGGGATATTTTGAGCTATAGGAATAAAGGGAACAAATGGATATGATTAGAGTGGAGCTAGGGTGATTATTAGGGGAAACTGCTACAGGGGGATTGGCTGATAGAGGTAGGGTAGGAGCATATTTTAGCAATAAATTCATTGTAGCAAAACCCTAGCTTTCTTGACCTTCTTTATATCATCTTTGTTTTGCTCTTAAATTTTTTTTGCATTTGATTCATGGTCATCATACTCACATTCCTCTTCAAGTTTAAATGTCAATGGTGAAGGTAGTTGGGCTACCTCTCCAACATTGAGGGTCATTCACAAAAATTTTGACAATTTGGTAAATTTTTGGGCTTATAAGTCTATGCACCACGCGTCGGGTATGCACCGCGCCAGTGGCAATTTTGCATTGTGGTCGGGCTCCCATTGCGCCGAGCGCCCTGAGTGCGCTGCGCGACCTCGTGTGTGCACCGCGCACTGTAAATTCACCCTATATTTCCTTGAAAAATAGGGGAGAGGGTTTTAGGGCGATTTTAGGGTGGTTTATTTAGCGAACATGATGGAATGGAGGAGGGAACGATGAGGAGTGAGGGGACAAGGGGAGGGGAGCAGAACCTTGGTGCTTATCATCACATTTTGCAACCCCATTTTTCGCTTTCCTTGATGATTTTTCCATGGATGGCCATTGTGCTTTTGGGTACCATTTAAACATCTTACAAACCCCATATTAATGACAAAAGTGATGGAGAAGAGGTGTCAATCATGGCCTACCTCTTGATTCGCTGACTTCACCGAGATTTGAAATGATTTGCAATGTTCTTATGCCCTTGGCTGTGTGCGTTGTGCGTCAAGCCCAGTGCGCCGCGTGCCGGGTGTGCATCGCATCATTGAGAAAATTGAATGGTGGGTAGGCTGCGTGTGCGCCGCGCCCTCTATGTGCGCCGCGCTCCCTGGTGTATGCGCCGCGCCCTTCAACACCACCTCTCACTCCTTCAAACTCTTCACTATTTCGCTCTCTCACCTTTGGGATCTTTCTCCAAGTCTTCAATGGCACAATGGCTTTGCTTTGGGCCACAACAAGTATATATATAGGCTTGAGAGAAATTGGTTTGATTTTTTCTTCTTTGAAAACCCACTTTCTAATGTTTATGTTTTGCACTTTTTTCCTTGACTTTAAAACACCCTAATTTTCATTTTTCTTTGAAATTTTGGCTCTCATGATGATATTTTCGGCATTTCTTTGCGGGGACTGTGTGACTGGGCATTTGGCCATGAAAAGCATGACTGCATCTGAAAATGTCAACTGGCGATATTTTTGGAAAATTTTGTCATAGTTGACCTTGTTTGATGTTTCTTCAAAACAGAGTTTTGAAGAAGAGTCAATGTCTCTTCAGGTGATGATGAAGCTTTCGGAACCATAGCTGTATAAGGTCTCCCTCTGGCCTGCATGGCTTGTTCTGGACATGTTTTTCAAAGACCACATTGATGATTTCCTAGACCCAACAATAAAAATGACTTTGTCCTATAATATGACCAGACCTTGACTATCATGAATTTCATTGATTATGGACCAAGACCTGAACCAGCAGAGGCCAGACATGAGGGAAAATGAGTAGCATGACTTTCTCCGTTAGATCATGGCATGTCCCTAGCGAAATGCAGCTGAGTGAATGGAGCGGGACACCTAAAATTGAAATGCACAAAGAGTTTTGATCTCTGACGGAGGGCTGACCAGACCGACTCTAACACTCTCAATAGACTCTATGATTTGCAAAACCATTGTCAAGGATCAAGAAACAACAAAACCCATAGTTCCACCATGAGGAATGAACATAGCAACTTAAGAACAAACCACGATCCAGAGTTAGTTAATCTCAATATGTACTGCACACTGTAGTAGTGGAAAGCCCTTGTTCACTTGTTCAAATAGCACCGGGATGTGTTCGCATGGGGATATGA
This sequence comes from Pinus tabuliformis, assembly GCA_031772625.1. NCBI lineage: Eukaryota > Viridiplantae > Streptophyta > Pinopsida > Pinales > Pinaceae > Pinus > Pinus tabuliformis. The sequence continues at coordinate 1,534,497,865 of CM062817.1, read as the reverse complement.
TGACCTGAGTACATGCGACATGCTAATAATCCAGCATGGGATTTAAAGCAAAGAAGGATCCAAGACATTGCAACAAAAATTGGGTGAAACACATCTGTCGTTTGAACCCCTTATACAGAAAGAATTGACTAAGTTGTTGGATGTTTGAATTACTTACAAAGTTCGTCACCATACATGGGTTTCTAGTTTAAGTTTTGTATGTAAGAAATATGAGGAAATCTACTTATGCAACTACCCCATGCCATGATTAGAGCTTATGTTGCACATAGTATCTAAAGAAAGAATGTTCTATTCACCTAAAGGTCTTTCGGGATACCACCAGGTTTCGATAGCGGAACCTAATAGTCTCATACTGGTCCATGAGAATTTTGGCCTACACACGTACCATCTGCAATCACTTGACAGGTTGATTAATCTCAAGCATTACTTTCAGTAGGCCGGACCACACCCCTCGCCATGTACATAGTCTGTTTGTTGCTTGTTGTTTTTATTTTGTTTTCTTTGCTTACTATTTCAGTTTTGTTTGTTCGTTATGCTTACTATTTTTGTTTACGTTTTGTTTTGTTTGCTTGATACCTTACTATTTTTGTTTCCTTAAATAAGTGTTTCCAACTACTAAGTTTTGGCTTTTGAATGAGTATGTGGTTGAAATCTTAGAGACTTGTGACACTGCAACACTTGGCCAATCTTGTGTCTATCTTCTCTTTGCTTGGTTGTAACCTTCCAGTGATGAAGCCTTGATGGAAAATATGAGTCATCTGTAAGGGGAAATTTGGTGCAACCATGAACCTTTTCCCACACAGGGAATCCCCATGCCTATACTCAATCTTCTGATTTTTGTTTTCATGCTCATCCAACGAGTAGAAACGGAGAAGGGGAAATATCTAAACGAGAAAACCTATCTCAGAGGTCTTACATGCTTCTCTAAAGGAACAACCTATTCTGCTCTCAATAAGTCAGGATCCCTCTTCCGCCAAAAAACAAATAAGTGCCTATGCACAGTCCTCTTAAAAAATACAAAGGCAAAATAAGAGAAAGGCTTCTTGCGTAGAGAGGTGAAGCATGCAACTTCACCGGGGTACTGCACCAGACTTGCTAGCAGTAGAGAAATGCATGTGTTCTGGCGTGACTCCATCGGGGTACTATATAGGCCTGTTGGTAGCGGAGAAACACCAGAGATGAAAAACTTATACTCAGAAAAATCTTCAACTCGCGAGTCAAACTACCCTTCCCGATTTTGAAACACTGTGATCAAGTTGAAATTTGTGTTGTGTTCGACAGAGTTGGAAAATGGTGAACTGCGCCTGTCCATGGGGTAAGTGGAGAAGCCAAAGGAACCCACACAATAGTTCAATACTCCTAGAAAGAACAAGGCACTGTGTTGTCAATCAACCAAAACATAGAAGATGGAGTTCTAACAGTGTGTTGCCAAGTGTTGTATTGGCCACAACACCCTCCAAAATTTTGGCCCGCATCCAATTTCGGAGCCTCCCATGAGAGTTTTACTTGATGACTTCACGCACTTGGGTTCACTCCATGAGCCCATGTGATTCTTCTTCGCACCCACCTTGCTTGATCATTCCACTGACAAATTTTGCATGTTGATGTTAATGCCTTGCTTACGACCATGTTTTGGTCATGCACAAGGTCTTCACTTCGTGTGTACTTGTTGTGTTTTCTATGTAAACATCCATCATGCTCACACATGGAGTCATATAAACTATCGTGAAAGCATCATCGCGGTTGTCCAAAGATGAATCACAAGCATCGCACTTGTCGCTCACACCGTCAGTTAGTCATGTTGAACATATATGTCTGCATGGTTTGAGTCGCCTCGTTGTCAAGTCATGTAAGTTTGTGTTTGCAAGATCACGTATGCACCTTTTCACTTGTTCACACACTTAGTCATTTTTTGAAGTTCTGACGACTGGATTCCCCTCTGGCATCCAAAAATTCACCTCGCTATCGACTCTATCGACTATCACCTAGAACAGTGCAAAAGCACCAAGAAACCCATTTCAACATGGGCTACCCACAAGCTGATCAATCGACCTTCATGTTGATCAACTAGGGAGTTTGACCCGATAGTCACCCCAGGACTAACTCCCCTAAAAACTTGCGCAGAGGTTGTAGAACTTTCCCACTCTACTGACAGATAAAATTGTGTAGACAGGCTAGATAGACACCCAGTGCTTATCCCTATCTCCCTCAGAAAACTGTGCAGTCTTTTGAGCCAGCCCACTAGTCAGCCAACTAGCTGCTCACCCAGAAAACTGTGTAGTTTTCAAGAGAAATTCCTATGCTGCCCAGCTCAGAAATTACACAGAGGTGATCAATAGGATAGCCTCCCAGCATCAACGTAGCTTTCCCTGCCAGTAGCTCCCAGCAGCTGACTGTCAGTTCCCTCCAGGAGTTACACAGTTTTTGCTGCCAAGGTCCCAACATCCAGATGCCAGTTCCCTCCAAGAATTGCACAGTTTTGGTTGCTGGGATCCTACTTCCCATTCCTTCCAAAAATTGTGCAAATTTTGTCTACCCAGCCTTCCCGCAGCCTAGGCTACTCCTCTCAAAAATTGCATATTTTTGTCCTCCAACTAAGATAGACCTTGCGGGTAGTCACTCTCGATCCGTATTTCCCATCTCCATCACCCAGTGAATTCTACATAGTTTCCACCAGCAGTGCCCAGAGCCTCCATCCCACCTCGTAACTCTCAAATTTTGTCTCCTCTGCTAGTCACCTGCATCCGAAACGATCATGCACCATGGTAGACTAGGAGCTTTATGGACTTGATGTCATCTCGTGATGAGTGACTGCAGATATAGGTATACAAACAAACATGGTGTGATGCCAGATGGGATGAAAAAAGGGAGTACATGCAGAACGACATGTTCACCAACGGAAAAACGAGCGGAAATTCAAGATGTGTTCACGGACGGACGAACGGACATGCACTCTTCGCGAATGGAAAACCTGTCAAGCATGCCAACATGGAAGCAAGGAGAAATGATCTGAAAATGGAGCACTTAGGCTTCTTGTCTAACTTACAAGAACCTCTCCCACTTCTAAAGCTTTAAACATTCCCAAGTCTTAATGATTAATGCAGAATTAAATATGTGCTTGGAAATATGGGTGTATGTTGGTGTTTGTTTTTAACTGATTATATGCTTTAAAATCTATTGTCTATGTTGTAAGTTGATGTGATTAAACTGCTATATAAATGCATATAACAGTAAACAATGTAGCAATAAACAATCACACAGAACCAGCAATTTAATTATGAGTTCACCCACAACTCTTGGGCTACATCTGCATGAGATCTAGTCAATTCAACTAGGCTCTCTGGGATTATGGTATAAGTCCTTTTTACAAGCTCTTGGCACAACTCTTGCTATTTTACACAGAAAGAGTGGGTTCAAATACCAGTTTATCCCCTGGCTCTTGAAGCTCTGGCTCTGGGCTGTGGCTCTTGGCTCTAGCTCTTGGCTCTTGGTTTTGGCTCTTGGCTCTAACTCTGGCTCTTTGGCTCTGGCTCTGGCTATTGCTCTTCGACTCTAGCTCCTTTCTGCTCTCTATCAGTTTACAACCCTCTTGGATTTCCACTTGACTTCCAAGTGACTCCCTTGGTTAAGCCTTTTTGGCTCTTGGCTCTAGCTCTTGGCTTCTCTTGGCTCTAACTCTTGGCCTCTAGCTCCTTTCTGCTGCTTTGGATCTTGAAAGTGACTACTCTTTGCGTTTTAGCAAAAAAAACACAATAACAACCAAAAACCTCTGTCTCTATTGTTATGTGGCTTTTAAGCCAAATCGGCACTGCCTGTTCATTTTCCCTCTCAAGTTCTCTGTCTTCCGGCTTTGGTCTGCTCAAATCCCTTCTTTGAGCGTTAGTAATCATTGCTAAATGCCCTCAGGGATGGTGGCCACCTATGCTATAACGAGAGAGTGCATCGGCACTTGAAATCCCCCAAAAAGAGTCGTTCCCTATTTACACAGAGAATGCCGTAAAACACGGGAAAAATCGCCAAATATCTGTTTATCAGACTTCGAAAGTCCTTAATTCCTCTTTATAACACTATCGGGTCCACTGAAATCACTTATCGCAAGTCGCAATGCCCATTCCATGGCTTCCCCTTTGTTTTTTCCAAAATACATTAAAACATTGAAAATCCTGCAAAATGCGCTTATGGCGGATTTGAAATAATATACATTTGCATTTAGAAACCCTTTCGGGTCCGGTTTCATCGCATCAGGCACTTTTCCTTCGTATTTCGTTTATTTAACAAAAAACACAATACAAATAAAATTTTCGTTTGACAGATCTCAAAATATATTAAATCTGGTTCATATTGCTGTCGGGTCCAACCATCGCATCGCATATGCATATATATATATATATATATATATATATATATATATCCCGCTCCTTGTAATGCCCTGACGCGATATTGCGATGTGACTTGTCGCAATCACATATCACATAAGCCCGAGGTCTTTCCATATGGTATGGTCTATGCCAACGCTGATTGTGATCTGCTAATATCGGCAATCACTGTATTGCATCGGCTCGGTCCCGTTGCATGTCTGCCTCTGATTGCCTCCACCTATCACCGTCGATGTGATATGCCAATCAGATCTAGACTTTTGATCATCCAGATCCGACGGCTCCTGTTCATTGTTGGTTTAAGCCCCCGATAGGCCTGTTTTTGGTCATTTCTTTGTGTTTTTTCCTTCTTATAGTGTAATCCGATATTTCCAAAACTTCTCCTTTTGTGATGGATTTTTGGATTTTTAGAAGAATTTGAAGACTTAGAGGGTTTTTAGAACCCAATTTTAGGGGATTTTGCCTCTTTTTCCTTTGGAAAAAAGGCAGCTTCATTTTGTGATAACTTCTGCATCCTAAGTCAGTTTTTGCCCATTCAAGTTGTAGTAGATTGAGAATGAGACGATCTCTACAATGGGGCTAGTTCCAGGAACTTCCTTGGACTTTCATTTTCCTCAGTGAGGAACACTTAAAATTAGGAGTCTACCCAAAATCCATTTTGGATCAAGAAACGTGCAAATGAAACATCAAGAAAACCAACTACCATCGAAGACTCTGCACACTTTTCCATGCAGACGTGAAGCTGTGACACACCATGAAGACATCCATCACCCAGCAACATTACAGCTCGACATGCACACCAATAGCATCATGAATGTACCAGCACAATCATGTCGAGTTTTGTCATGAGTCATGTTGTCCACATATCTACTGTGGGCCACACTGTTAATCAATGTAATGTAACATCGAAGTCCAAGAGACGCACTTATCATATGAAGGGTCATGTAAAGTTGAAAGGTCATCGAAGTCAAATATTCATGAGGGAAGTAGAGTAGCCACAAGGGTCAGTTTCACCCTTGGCTATAAATACCCCCTCATTTGTACATGCAGAGGACTTTTCACCTCGGCTCCTCCCACATAGCCTTGAGAATCTGCAATATTTTCTTGAGGAGTAAGTAGTGGCTCCAATGACTTGCATACAGGGTTAGTGTTGTATGGTATAATGATGTGTCTTGTAACTTTCTCTTAATTCGGAAATCGTTAATAGGCCTACACGTTTCACACATGTGTTGTAACTATTGTAAGGCTAACCTTGAACACTTGTAATACATGTTGCTTTAACCTGTGTTTAACACTTTAACTCATTCAATTGTTGTAATACATATATATTAATGAAAATGTGTTGTATGAGATGTTAACGTTGTCTTGCCCATGTTTGTTACCTCCCTAGACATTAGATAGACCTTTCATGTAAACTTGCTATAACAACCGTCGCACTTGCGTGGACTCCTCTGTTGTGTTGTATGTGTTATCTTTCCTTGTGTGCTGTGACTGCCGCATCCATGTGGACTTCTCCTCTGGAAGCTGTGTACATCCTATTTTGTTTTGAGTTCCTAACAAAGTTGGGACTTCCTCCCATCCGACTCGAGACTCACTCTCACCCCCTCCCTCTGTAGTGAAAGAACCATTGACACAGGTAACACTAGCAATCACCAGGCATGCGAACCTCACTACTCGAAGACAAAGTAGACCACTCTCACCTATTGAAAAGCACGAGCTGAGGCAAACATTCAAGATAATGAAAACCGAGCCATCATACCAGATGGGAATCCCACACCAAATGGTGTGAGGTCTAGTTAGGACTTCATACCAGAGTGATCCCCTGAATGTTGGCAGGTCTAGCACCGTCAACAACTTGGAATTCATGGAGGCAATAGTCTGCGTCCATAATGATGTCATCATACATTTTGGGGAAAAAATAACATAGTACCAAGCTTGGTATCAGTTTGTCACCAAAGATCACCATGAGGAGGTTAACGAGTTGGTATTTCCCTAAGACCACGAGTGATGTTGTTTGTCTTGCTAGGCTGACTCATGGCTATTTTTGTCCCACATGAGTATATGTGGAAATTGTATTATTGTCAACATGTTTTAAATGAAATTCCAAGTTTCATTAGTGGAATGTGAATAGTCATTGTTGTAATGTGAAGAGTCATGAGGGTAGTCCAAGAGTCAAAGGGGAATGTCAAGGCTCACCCCATCCTTTACTGTATACATAACCTTATAACTCATAGTACATGATTTTGGGAGCCAATCTTTTGGCTAGGTATTTCTTAGAGAAGGATTGGAGAGTATTGTGATGAGTCTTGGCTTCTCCACAGTGTAGAGTGAGTACATCTCTTTAGAGGAGAAGGCAGTGTTGACTGTAATGTTCCACTATTGGGGCTACTAGTTGTCAATGGTGTATGTATGGATGAAACTTTTTCTTACTATATATAACAGAACCAACACTTTTTCTTGCATATATTTTTATTGTAGTTAGAATATTCTTCTTTCTCTAGCAGTGTATGTTATTTAAATTACGCATTTGTGTATGAACTATTTCGTATATGATTGTATGAATATTGTGGAAGTCGTGTTATTGGTTTAACCCGTCACTTTGGATTGTGGACTATTCGGCTTTCTAGCTTGTGATGTCATTTAGCTCGTGTGTTCCTTTCAAGCTACGTACTATTACAGGCTTGTAAGGGACACACTTCCTTTTACCCTCCATGTGTTAGAACTCCCATGTATGTCACTTGACTCACTGCAAGGTCACACACTTTCTTCCGACAAAGATATCACACTTACCTCTGCGCTTTATCGTAGTCAAGGTATTGCTTTACTACCCATTGTTGGGAATCCAACTCCCAATGGTCTGAGGTCCAGTTGGGACTTCTTACCGGGGAGATCCCCTGACATGTTGGTGGGTCTAGCATCGTCAACATTTCTGGTGCTAGTTTGAGGGCCAGATGACAAACTAAGTCCTCAAAGTCTATTTTGAATCTCTGCAAATTCTTCATGACTTACATTATAGTTAATCCTTCGACATGTCTATCCCATGGACGTGATTTTGAAGTGTTAGACAATCTCCTTAATGATTTGTCACATTTCACATATGATGGTGAAGTCAGAGCAACCTTTCTTAGTCACGGAGTGGTCTTCATGGGCTTCTGTGAAAGGAATTCAATCCGTGAGGATCACATTACCTGCTCATTGTTCGCATTCACGTTTCGATGGAATGCACTACAATGATGTGTCACATTGCCCATAAAATCCATTCACCCTTATAATCAGATGATCAGAAAGTTGGCCCGTGATTTCTATCATTATGATAGTAAAGCACTCAATAAAAATATTCTAGAATTATGGAAAGAACCTGATGAATCCCTTTTACAATTTTGGGGTCGCTTTCATAATCTCTCTTTTCAAACCCCAAAAGATGAATTTGATTGGAAATTTCTCCATGAAAGATTTCAATATCTTCTTCACATATCTGAAAATCCTCACATTTTAGAATCATTCGAACCCCTCCCAGCATACCGAAGTGTTAGAGCTTCGAAACCAAAGATGGACAAGGTTCTTGTCATAAGTGACCCTTCATCTTCTTCTCATCAAGCAGCTCTAGCTCCACAATGCGAGGTGGGAGAAGTTGCAAACCCATATGTTGAACTATCACTTTCTCCAACCCTACTTACTCTAGATATCTGTGCACATTTGGCTTGAAAGCCTGTTGGTTGTCACATGAACTTGTTCTCTCAACCTCTATCTTCTCGTTCTTTTAATCCTCCAAATTGTACTATGTTGTGTTCTCTCATTCTAGACTCCACCTTTGTTGTTCACGAGGATCAAGTTGTCGATGGAGTTGGTATTGAGCAGCCAACTTGCACTATCATTTATGATGAGTATCTGTGGGAATCTGAAGAAGAACCCACAACTAAGGATGACCTCCTTATGTTCGCACCTCATCCACGTTTTCCTGACATCTTTTGTGATTATGCCATTTCTGATTAGTCTTATGAAAATTCATTCCCGGATGTTTCTACTTCTGATCATTCACAGAACATACCGATGTCAATACATCATTTGATTGCACAGAGTGTTAGGGTCCTATAATAATAGGATTCATAATTTTGAATTGGATATGGTTAGTCTTGTAATATTTTACATACTTTTGCTTTCTGCAAATTTGTTTCCATATTAAAAAATTAAAAAATGTAAAGAGGGTATGTCCTAAAAGAATAATTGAAGGAAAGAAAGAGAAAGAAAAGATCAAAAGAGTGAAAAATATGAACCCCAAATAAAAATAGATCATGAAAGTGTAAAAAATCAAGTGCCACTACTTTACTTTTATATGCAAAATAATGGTTATGTGCAACTTGTCATAAATACCACAACCCATGATAGTCAAATAGTAATCTTGACTAATTCATGCTTTAAATTTCATGTTTATAGATAGAGAATAAAGATCTAGCCAAACTGTTTAACCTTGACAGATTAGTAGTTAGGTAGAGAAATAAAATGTGCTCATCAGCTTAATCTGAGCCATTGGAAGCTATAAGGTTAGAATTAGATAGTTTGGTTGTCAAAAGAAAAGGAAATAAAGGGTCTGCTAGCTCAAATGCACCCAATAAAGTGAAGAAAAAATGTTAGGATAAATAAAGGGTAGGTAGAAGAAAGGTTGCAGATGTACAAGGTTATTAAAGCATAAGCATATTTATCATGCTTAATCCTAGGTTTCAATGTGTTGGAACATTTATGAGAGTGAAAGGATGTTCACAAGCTTATTTGGTTAACTTCCCCTCATTTCATTTCACCCCCACTACATACTTACTAATTTCCCCATTATCCCTTCATTTCTTATTCAATACCCTTTTACCCTTCATTTTGACCCTTACCCCTTGGTTTCACACTTTTCCCTAATGATTGCCCCCCAAAGGTCACCCCCTACCCAAAATGCCCTTTTCCCTAGTGTGAAACCCATTCCCCATTGCAAAAATCACCTTCCCCCTTATTAATTTCCCTATTTTATCTCAAAACCCATAAAAACCCCTTTTCCTAAGTTTTTATCTCACCCCCCCACCACATTACTTAATTAACCCCTCTATTTATATTTCCCCGACATAAACCTTTTAACCCGCCAACCCAGGTGCAGTTAAACAAACCCTTCCACATTAACCCCTGGTCCCACTCCATTAAACCCGCTCATTATATTTTTAATCCCCACCTTATTCATTAATTAATTACAGTTAATTGTAATTAACCCCTTGGGCCCCACAAATATTCACCCCTATTTCCTCCATGCATATTGACCGCGCGACGGCTGTTAGATCTCTAACCCCCAAATCTAACAGCGCGCATCCATATCATGCTCATTCCCTCTCCGACCTTTACCAACTCGAGAGCACGCGAGATTCGTGGTTTTGCCCGGGACCTATTCTTCTACGTGGCAACCTTAGGCGAAATTGCATGCTCTCAAGGAAATACTACCCGCCTGCCAAAAGTGGTGCGATGGCCCTTGAAACCGCCTCCCCACCAAAAGCTAAAACCATCCACTGTTCATTTATGAATTCTACACCAAATTATAACTGTTGCCGGTTAAAAGGCCGGAGAAGCCCATTTCGACTCTTTTCTCTCGTTTTCACTATGAATGCTGCCCAAGCCTTCCTGCGCCACCCTGAGCCTTTGCAATTGAAATTGACCACTGTTTACCTCCCGAACAAGATCCGGATGCCCAATTCAAGCATCCAGTGCACAACTAAAGCCACCGTACCCTCTACAGTCATCATTGAAACCAGTTTGCAGCATGTACCATCAATTTCTAGGTATTTTGAGAAAAAACTAGAACGACCCTCTCAATTTGAAAACGTACAGTTAATTCAAAGATTAATTATTGAAATTAATTGATACATTTACCTAATTGAAGATTAGTTTGATCCTATACCCAAACCCCTCTTTTGCAAACTACAATTTTCCCTCTCACTATACCAGACCTTCTCAAACCTCACTTCTACAGCTAATACAAGCCTAATCCTAATCCATAAACTCAGTCATGGCTTCCAAAACCTCTCTAGATGTGAGACTTGTGTCAACCGCTCACCTGGACATCGAACATTTGGCACTAGTAGACAAGGATTTCCAAATAAAATATACTGCTACTGCAACCTACCTTTGGAAGCACCACTGCTGGAGTAAGGACAGATTCCTGAACCATACCGATGACATCCACCTTTGGGAATCCAATTTACCCACATACCTATTCCTAGAAGTTCACCCATTCCTTGATATCATACATTTTTTTCATGCGTGCTATATCCCTAGTCAAAGAGCTATTGTTGCCCCAAACCAACATCTCTTATTGACCATTACACTAGAGTCCATCAACCAAATGCTATAAGTCCAACCTAGCCCTAATCAGACCCCACTACCCATTAGATACCTATTGGACTTATATATCACACTGGACCTTGTTAAGATAAGGAAAATCGTCTAGACTTTCATCATTGAAGACCGACATACTCCCACAGATACTCCACCTTATGCTGCCACTATTTTTTCAAAGATAGGCAGACACATAATCACCATGCTCTCTTGCATCCTAGGATATACCATAGATGAGCATGTAGATGAGGTCATCCTGACCTTTCTGTCCTTTTTTACTGCAGGAGAGCCTCCTGCTATCATGTACAATTATGCTCAATTCATTGCAGACAAGATGCATGAACAATTCACATCACTGCCCACTGAAAGAGTTGTCAAGTACTCTTTAATGTTATTTCACATGTTTTTGTATTACTAAGCAGATAAGTTCCCTATAAACATCCAGAAGTTGGATACCAAGGGAAAAGAGAGATCAGTGGTCTACTTGACACCCTTGATCTAGAAATACTCCACAACATTTACCTACAAAGACTTCATAGATTCATTTGTATACCTAGTCATGAACATGCTGACCTGTAACACTCAACCTAGAATCAACGAAGAAATCAAGAGGGTGTTATAGTTGGCTAAGAACAGCAAGGTGGGAGACTGGTCCCTATACCAAAACCACATTAAAATTAGGGTTATGGCTGCCAATTAGCCCCTTATAAGTTGCCCAAATACCTCCCTATGAGGATATTTTCACTTGAGTATTTTAGACAAATCATCAACTGTGATGAGGTCCACTTTATATCTGCTAGGAAGAAGACCCAGTTTAAAATGAAAAACCAATTGGGCCCATTCATTTGCAATAACAGAGAGGCTAGACCAAAGGCTGACAAGATACTACAATAGATGAAATTCAACAATAGCTTCATGTGGCAGTATGACCCTCATGGGGTCATAAACAAGCTAAGACTCAGGGTCAAATTGGGACCTTTCATCCACCACCCAAGACCTGACATTGAACCGTTTTCCAACCAATATGAATGGTTGGAAAATACATTGATTGACATGGATAACACAGTAGTGGATGTAGAGAACACACTCATTGATGTTGAAAAACAAATTGACTAGAGCTCTTTCCTGCAGGTTCCAGAACTAGGGGAACCAATGAATATTCCTCCTGTATTATAGACCCTAGCCAATGAGGAGAAGAATCCAAAAAGGAATAGGGAAGAGGCATCCAGTTCTGCCATGGAGACTACAGATGAGCTATTTGAGCTCAGAAAAAGGCCCAAGTTGAATCCTATGTCTGAACAGGAGGAGAACATTGAATTAGTGGAAATAACTGACACTGAAACAATGGGGCAGAGAAGCAAAGACACAACTACTTCAGGTGAAACACAACAGCCATCAACCTCCAACACTCAAATGATTGAGAGACAACAAAGTGTTGAGGTTTCTTCCTTTGTCAGGCCAACTAACAGAGAAAAGGATATCAAAGATAGGTACAAGGAAATAAAGATGAGGAATGAGAAGTTGAAGGCAAAGACATACACCCAATACTTCAAACATACACTAGCCAACCAGAGCAGATTGGTGTCAGCCTTTGACATCAAAGCAGGAAAGATGCAGGTATCTTTTTTGCAGCCCATTCTTCAGCAGTCAAAGACCTCAGCTGACTATAGGAAGACTGATTTTGAGGTATTGGCCAGTGATGTTCATCCCATTGACCAGAGAGAGTTTCATAAATAGGATGGAGAGATGATCTACTCCACCCTTACAAGAAAGGACATGGCTGCACATAGGCTGCAGGATTCACTGCATAATGTAACAACCTAGTATAAATTGGAGAAGGCCTCCTCACAGGCCAAAGACAATAGGATGAAGTCATTGGAGGACTTGGTCATTGAGCTGGGCCATGATCCAAGTGACATTAAGGCTGCTGATAAGATGATGAAAAAGAAGAATGAGGATATAGAAGCTCTTAAGAAACAACTTAAGATTCCTCATTTACAACACCCACAAACAAAGGAGGTCCTGGAGAGCCAAACCAATCATGAAGAGATGATGAACCTAGTGTTGCAACTGAATGATCAGTTAAAGGAGATGGATAAAGAATTGGATAGCTTGATTCAGATAAAGCAAGCTAGTCTTGATGATGCCCCTAAAACTGTCATCCCAACAGTTACCACTATTGTACCTTCTACTTGGGTAGCATCCTTAGCTCCCACAGCTCCAATGGCCACAACACTGCTAACATCTACACCAACTACATCAACAACAGGGTCTACAGGTGATGAAGCAAATAGGTTGGTCAAATCAATGGAAGAAATGTCCATTCAGACCACTGAGATGAGTAGGCTTAAGGAAAGAGTGACCAACATGGAAACATATTACAAACTTGCCCAAATCATGCACAAAGAAGAACAACAGAAGTCTACAAAGATGAATGAATGAATCAAAAGCCTGGACAAGGAACTGACATTGAATGAACCTCTAGGTCAAGCTAAGGAGCAATTGTGGGCCAATATCATTGACTTTGTCAATGATATTTGGCGACCAATCTAGGTTATTTTTTAACATATTGATTTAATAAATCAGGCTATAGAAGCCATTCAAAGAGTCAAAGTAGAACTTGGAGATAGGCCAGAGGAAGCTGCAAGGATCATTCACTTCCTCAACTCCAAGAACAAGTAGGACCTACAAGAATTAGAGATACCTGATAGAACATGTACAATTTTGGAAGTTAAAAGGGTCCTCACCAAGAGGAATTTGATGTTAAACCTGGAGGATAAGTGCCAAACCATGCAACTAGCCATTGAAAAATTCATGGTTAAGTTCAAAATTTTGAGGCAAAAGGGTTTACCAAATCCCTGGGTTATAAATGACAAGTTAATGACACAGGAGGACTATAATAAAAAGATCACGGAAGTAGCCATAGATCAGGTGAATACTTCATCCATGAAGGGCATACCCACTGGCAAAGTATTATATCAAATGTTTGAGAATTTGTTTTACCTCCAACATGAGGTAAAACACCTTTTTGTTAATAAGCCTACTTTTGACAAGTATACAAAGGCATATGAGATCTACAGAAAGATGCTCAATATCCAATTACCAGATGGTGAGACATGGGAAAAACTAAATGATTTACTGTAGAAATACATAGTTGACGATGAACCACACTAGTTGGTTCGAAACGCATCGACAAATGGTATTCCATGTGATTTTCGCCGAAAAATCTCTCATAAACTTGATATGGATCACAGAAGCTTGAACTCTATAAAAATATAAAATGTACAGTAAAAGTAAAAGGGAACAGTAAAAGGATATTGACAGGTTAGCCACGTCAAAGTGTGTCAGATGAAATTATATCAGATGAAACGTAAAAATAAATAGAACATCCAGCATGAAGACCAAACAACAAAGCAGATTAAAGGGAAAAAGATCAAAGATTAAATGACAACAGAACCTAAATAACAGGGACAACAAACAACAGTTCAATAGCTGTCTCTATCTTCTTGCATGAAGATATTTATTTCTCCTAGATTAGTTCCCAAGACAATTTGGGATATTTTGTAAATTCTTTTTGTATAAATACTTCATAATTCGAAGTATTGGGGGTGGATTGCTATACATTTGTAGAGTTATTTTGATATTAAACCTAAGGGTTACTGTACCAATTTTCAATTCAACAGACTAGAGAAAGTAATAAAAATATTGCATTACAAGATCCATGAGATGAGCTATTGCAATGAAGTATTTTCTTTGTCTGATTTTTCTACTTTCTTATGTGTTTCATAAACTTAAATGTTATCCAAATTTGAATGAATTAACTGGAAATTTAACTCAGAATTTGTTTAAGTACACTCTATTTTGCACAATTAATCATTTATATTTTTTCCTCTGATATCCAGATTTGAGAACCCTTAATTGCTCTCCCATCCCAGTTGGCCTCTTTAATTCTCTTCATAATCTGGCCTAAGGAACCCTTGATTGCTCCCTAGATCTGATTGGAAACCACTTCACCATCCAACCTTTGAGATCTATAGTAGCTCACCTATCCTACCCTGTAGACATTGTTTGTAGAACTTGATCCAACCCTGTTTGTCTAACATTTGACCCCATAGCCCAATGGTAAAAGAAAACCTTTGTTCATCTAAGTAAGTGATCCCACCACCCAAACTCAAATCAAAACCCAAGTGCAACAATAACTAGCCTAAAATCAATTAACTAAAACAAATTTAAATCATAAAGAGAGAGCCCTCTCTGAGCATTAGGAAGGCTAGATCTTAATCTCCAAAGTAGGTTTTTGGTTACCTCTAAACATTTCTTTCTTTAATAACTTCTAGATAAATTTTGGAGTGATAACACAGAGGACACATATTTCTTTTTGAACCCACCCAATCTATAATATTTTATTTTTGAAAAATGAGAGGGTGAACACTCTTGTTTCTCATCAACCCCTCTATATGATTCATCAGATCATGAGGATGCCGATGAACATCTAAAATTTTTTGATCTTGGATTTCGTGATCTCTTTACTCCATTCAATCATGATGTTGATTCATTCACTGTTGATATTTCTAAGCCATCGGTCTTTGATGATCTACTTGCTGATGAAGTGGAAACCCCTCAAGTTGTCGAGGCACTTCATCTCGAGCTGATGGTTATGTCAGGTCCTTGTTGTCTGGAGGCCAGTTCTGCTTTCGATCACAAATATGTTGAAACACACTAGGCTCCTCATCACTCTCCTGTTTGCATTGAAGATCAATCTCATTCATAGATTTCACTTCCTCCAACTGAATCAAATGATCCCATCACTCATGCATTGGAGGAATCATACAAAACAAGAACTCTTGCTAAGTGAAAGTTGTCTTCCTTTTTCATGTTTTCTCATTTTTCACCGTCAAAAGAGTGTACATGCTCATCGTCTGTGCACAATGCGTTGCAACACCATGGTATGTTCGTAGAATATTTGTCTTGCACATTAACTATTTTCTTTGTTGTGGATGCTCTTAAACTTCGAGTGTGTTGGTATTCATTGTCTTATGTTTCTTGTGTGTTTGTTTACTTGAATATTTTTTTGGTCAACTATGCCTTCACCAACATGGGTCAACTAATACGTCGGTGGCAGTGTTTGAAATATCATTTTACATGAGTAGGCCCAGGCACTGTTTAGCGTAGGAGTAGGAGTAGTTTCTTCTTTCTTTTTTTATTTTCTTGCATTTTTTCTTTGCTTTCGTGTTTTTCTTTCATTTACTTATGTTATTTTCTTTTTTTTTTGTTTCTTGTTATGGACCTGTAGGTTTAGCTTCGCAAGAAACCATGTTTGGCTCTTGAGACAAGAAAGGTGAAGTACAAGAGGACATGTACAACTATCAACAATTGGTTATATGTTGTCCTCTCCCTTTATGAAGATCTTGTTGTCTGCAGTCAATGATACCCTAATGGAAAATACGTTTTGTTTATAGTGAGTCTTGGTGAAAACACGACGCTTGCACTTTTAGCTAGTATGCCTACTCTAATATGTTTTTCTATATTCGGTTAACCCTTGTCAACTATGTCAAGTAAAGTAATGCGAGGGGAAAACATTAAAAAGTATTTCAGAGGTATATATAACATAATTCTCTCAAGGGACAACCTCTTCTACTCTCAATTAGTCGGGATCCCTCTTCCGCTTCATGAAAAATATATAAGTGCCTATGCACAGTTCTCTTGAAAATGAAAAAATGAAAAATGAGAAAATAAAATAAAGGTGAAAGAAGAGAAAGGCTTCTTGCACAGAGAGATGATCCAAGTAACTCCGCCACAATACTAATGAGGCTCGTTGGAAACGAAATGATGCTTGTGTTCCTAAGTGACTCTGTAGGGTTATTGTACAGGCCTACTCACAGCGAAGAAACACCAAAGACGAAACTAAAACTTTGGCAGTTATATTACTTGTGCATCAATATACCCCCCTTCCCCAACCAAAACAACTCAATTGACTTGGCTTGGTATGTGTGATGACTGATCAAGAGAATGGTGGGGATTATATCTTTAACTCAAGCTAGTGAGTAAGCCATGATGATCAAATAATCAAGAAATACTTTCGGAGGAGTTAGACTCACTTTACATGAAACAAGGTCCATAAAGAGAGATGGAGTTCTACTACTATGTCTTCAATGTTGTATCAGCTACAAGAACCCTCCAAAATTTTTATTTCCCTTTTTTTTGGAGCCTCCCTCCTTAAAACCTCAGTAACATGTCTTGCACTGCTCAGATACTTGTGTTTTCATTTGACGTTATCTTTTGCTTTGCATCTTGTGTTTGCTTACTTGTTCTACTGACCAACCATAATACAACCTCGTGACTTGGTTCAAATCTAGTTCTTGCACTTTCTTGGCAAGTTGCACAATCCTAGAGGGAAACCAACCTTATTCTCAGGAATTGTGGAGACCAACCCAGCAGTCATCCTTGCTCTCTATAATTGCGCAGAGCATTCTGGTAGACAACCTTTCTCTGATAAATTACATATAACATCCCAACACTGGGAAATGTGCAGAACATGAGAGGCAACCAGAGCCACTCAGCCCAAGAATTGTGCAGAAGCATTCCATCAACTGATGTCTAATGCATGCGTCGCTAAGTTGCCCAGTTCCCTCTAGAACTGTGCAATTTCTCCTTTCATACATGGTAGCCCTTTCCCAAAAAAGAAATAAGAAAAAATCATCCCTAAAATATAGGGATCTATTTTTAGCACTTGGATTTACACTCAAGTTGATTTTAAAAACTTTCCACCTCTTGTTGCTTTTTCCTAGATTTTTGGCATGTGCATCATAAACCCTAAATCTACCAAATCTATTTAAACAACACCCCATAGTTAATTATACACATTTGATCTTGGAGCTCTATCATTCCCAAGAGATCTAGGAACCTTTGACACAGTCGAAACAACTTTTCCAGGTAAGTTTTTCTTTTCAAGTCTTTTGCTTCTTTTTATGTCGCTTTTATTTCCTTGGCTTGTGTGAGTATTGTTTTGCATGTTTTACTGAACGACCACTGGAATTTGAGTTTTTTTTTTTAAATTGTAGAAGTCTTGTTTAAAGTTTTTGCATTGTCTTCTTAAGTGTTGCATGCATGAACTATTTTTTCACTAACGGCCGTCGTTGCAGTGACTCTCCTCACCACCTTCATTGTTCATGTGTTTTACTGATTCTTGCATTAGTTTTGAATGCATGCATGATCATTCACTCTTATATGAACCAGCCTTTACTCATGCATTGAGATCTACTCATTTTCAAGTTTCCCTTGGGCAGATTTGGGATGCCTAGCTAAGATATTTCATTTCTTAGAATGCATTGAACACTCCTAGATCTCAAAGCTCTACCTTGGCTCTAGGAATTGCACAAAATCTACCTGTCACTAGCCTCCTACTGTGCTCTAGATAGTTCTAGGAGATAGTGCCCAGTCTTGCCCACTGGGATTGCGTAATGTGCAGTCCCAGTTAGCAACATAGGTAGATTGAATTGTGTATTGTGCAGTTCCGGTCCACAACCAACCTCACTGGACTGCACTCTGCACAATTCCAGTCAGCAGTAGGTCTCATTGGCAATTGGGACTGCGCAATGCACACTTCTAGCTGATAGTCTCCTGACCTCTAAGAGTCACCACTACACAATATTTCTGAGAAGTCACCCAGTTTATTGCATGAACGATCCCTGAATTGATTTTTGTTTTTAAGCTGACTTTTGCTTGTCATGAGTGTCTACTCTCTCTTCAGGTACATTAATTGTTAAGAAGTCTCTCAGCAATATAGGGATCATGGTTTCCAAGAGATCTGGACTGAAGGACACTATAGAAGGCAACACTGGAGATGTGGTCGAACATGTGCCAATGAACTTTGCCATCTATGAAAATACGCATTTGTTCGTAGAGAAGGACATGAAGATCACATGGAAAGAAATAAAGGACACATTTACAGGCATTTTCAAGGAAGATCTGGAAGATTGACAAGTCTATGTCCACATTCACAAGTCAGTGTTGTACAAGGTTGCATGCAAGTACCCTGTATTCCCCTACACGGATATCATTCAATGGGTTGTCTCACATATCGATCCTGAGATGATGATATTGATCAATACCAGTGGGACACAACTTTCCACCCTCAAGATGAAAACTATCATTAGATGTATTATTTTCTATAGCCAGTGAACTACATGGATGAATTGTTCTTCACTCCTAATAGAAATCTAAACTCTAGAGATATCATGAAGCGTTGGGTAAAAGAGCCATCAAACTTCAAGATGATACCCAACCAAGTCTATAAGATGAAGTCACTTAGGAAGGCTTACGAACTCCTAGTCATATTTGCATGTCACTTGTATGGTCAAGAGAGCACGAAAACCTTCCCGCAGAGTTGGGTTGTTATGTTAGATCAGTTGGAAAGTGAGAGAATGCATTTCAATTGGTTGGACATGCTAGCTCTTTAGCTGAAATTTCATGTGTCTAATGCCCAGAATCTTCCTAAGGATGGACAAGCAATATTCGATATGTCTGCATACCTGCTTGATGCAATCTCGGCCCAACAACAGTTCCCCAGCATGGGTTGGACACAGACACCATCATAGGAAGTTGTGAATGTTTATTTCAAGTTTCTCTCTCAGTGCAGCTATCGAGGATCATGGTGAGGTTGTTTGACCACTTCATTGCCCCACTATACACAATGATATTTGAACATGATCCAACTTACATGTCCTAGGAAGTGATGCAAGCATTGCTTAACATTGCAAATTGGTATGCCTCATCCGATGGCACCTTCATCACAATGTTCAGCATGGAGAAGCCTACGCATGAGCTACCTAGGTTTTCCATGGAGAATTTGGCCATGGAAGAGGTTGCATACCACATCTCTAGAGGGTTATCAATAGGACTGCATAGGAGAAACAAGGCACCATGGCCTACTCTTCCTTTGCAGATTGGGTTGTACAAGATCTGTACCTTGAAAGATGCAGATGTCGAGATAGAAGACTTGAAGAAGTTTGGGTTCGGCATCAAGAACTTCAATCCATATGATCCCCACTACATATGTAAGGACCAGTATGTGAAGGTGTACTACCTATGGATCCACAAAGCATGCCATTAACGAGAGGCATATCCTTGGAGGTATTGCTATAACTCCTCTAGGCTTAATGAATGGTCAACATGGTTGTAGAATGGAAAAAAGCACTATAGGAAATAGCACCATAGGAAGCAAAAAAATAGCAGTAGTGGGTAGAAAACCAGTGCAAGATAAAGTCAAGATGAAGATTGTTGAGAGTGCAGAGGTTGAGCATAGCTACAAGTTCAAAGAAGAGCCACTTGTTGAGAGAGTAGCTTTGGAGATGGATGCAAAGAGGTGACATCGTGAAACGAGAGTAGAATGGAAGAGAAGAGAGAAGCAAAGGTTGGAAGAGACCAAAAAGATATTACAAGAGATGGAGAATAAGTTGAAAGTATAACAATAGGTAAGGAGGAGAGAAAGGGAAGAGAGGCAGAAATAGGATCAGGAATAAGGATACGGGGAACTGACATAGAAAATTGCACAGATACTGGTTGAGACAATAGAGCAACCAACATATGAAGAAGAGAGTGAGCAATTATTGTTTTGGGATCTTTCTAAGGAGACTGAGTAGTTGATTGAGACAACATACATGGAGATGGAACAAGTGCTACAGGATCAAGACACTGATCTCATGTCGATATCATCCGAGGTCATGCCACCGTCTCTGCCACCTCCAGAATCACAACCAGTCCTGTGTGAGCAAGGATAATTTGTTCTCCTTGATGATGATTCAGAGAAAGATGTGTAAAATCTGGAATTTGATGAGACACAACAGAGGATTGTACAGGCACGGAGAAAGCATCTCCCAGATGATCATACATCACTGGCACACACAAAAGAAAGGGTGATTATACGACATGTTAGAAGACATAGAGTTGTCATGGACGAGGCTTCTAAGGCTTATGCAGAAGCCACAAGTTCAACTATCAAGTTCTTGATAGAAGAGAATGATCAAATAGCGAAGGACTTCCAAGAGGCCAAGCAGAGAATGGAGCAGTCCAAAGGATCCACCATGACATAGATGAAGAAAGAAATAGTGGCAGAGATATCAACTTTGGAGGCCACCAGTAGACAGTGTATAACATATTTTTCACCATGCATAAAGTGAGTATCCTTCTATACGGTTTTCAGTAGTAGTGCACACAGACAACCCAAACTCTCAAAGACGTTCACACTTCTATTGTGCACATGCAAGAATGGAAAATGAAGTTTAAGGGAGACCCACTTTACTTGCACAAGAGGATGAAACCAGAGGCCAAGCTAGATAAAGCAAAGATTCATATGCTGATCCAGAACTATGAGCAGCTCCCTCCGCTCATCACTAGCATCAAGGCTTCCTATGCACAATTGTTCAGGAGTCTGGATGTCATAGTGTGAATGCACAAGATCCTTTCCATTGGAACCCTCACCTAGGCCATGAGGAAAACCAAGTCATGTTAGATGTTGACAAGTACATAGAGAAGTTGATTCACATATCCACCAACAATGAATTGCATCTCAATACAAAGAATATGCACAAGTACAATAGTGGTCCAGCCACACTTAGGACAATACTGCACATGCTTCAGGATGAGCTGGATAGAGGTTTCATAACCATATACCTGGAAGCCATGGAGGCAAGACTCTACTTCAACAAAGATGTCATCAAACAATATGGGGACACAATAGTGTAGTACCAAGCTTCATATAAGTTTTTCACCAAAGATCACCACAAGGAGGTTACTGAGTTGGTATTTCCCCAAGACCTCGAGCGATGTTGTTTGTCTTGTTAGGCTGACTCAAGATTATTTTTGTCCCACATGGGTATATGTGGAAATTGTATTATTGTAAACATGTTGTAAGTGAAATTCCAAGTTTCATTAGTGGAATGTGAAAATTAATTGTTGTAATGTGAAGAGTCATTAGGGTAGTCCAAGAGTCAAAGGGGAATGTCAAGGGTCACCCCATCCTTTGCTATATACAAAACCTCATGTACAAGCTTTTGGGAGCCAAGATTTTGGCTAGGCATTTCTTAGAGAAAGCTCAGAGAGTATTGTGACGAGCCTTGGATTCTCCATAGTGCAAAGCGAGTACATCTCTTTGGATGAGCAGGTGGTGTTGACTGTAATGTTCCACTATTGAGGTTACTAACTATCAATGATGTATGTATGGATGGAACTTTCACTTAATATATATAACAGATCCAACATGTTTTCATGCATTTATTGTTATTGTAGTTGGACTATTATGGTTACTTTAGCAATGTATGTTATTTAACTTACACATTTGTCTATGAACTATTTTGTATATGATTGTATGAATCTTATTGAAGTCGTGTTGTTGGTTTAACCCATCAGTTTGGATGGTGGACTATTCTTATTTCTAGCTTGTGATATCATTCAACTCGTGTATTCCTTTCAGGCTACGTACTATTACAGGCTTCTAAGGGACACGCTTCCTTTTCCCCTTCATGTGTTAGAATCCCCATGCATCTCATTTGACTTGCTGCAAGGTCACACACTTGCTTCCGACAAAGATATCACACTTACCTCTGTGCTTTATCACAGTCAAGGCATTTCTTTACTACCCATTGCTGGGACTCCTACTCCAAATGGTCTGAGGTCTACTTGGGACATCTTACCAGGGAGATCCCCTGACATGTTTGTGGGTCTGACATCATGAACAAAATCTCTAAAGAGGCTACCTACCTTTCCCCTATAGAATCTCCATTTTGTTCTTATTTCATCACTGGAAACATAATTAGGTAGACATGAGTCCATGCCGAATGGATCTGTCTCCTTTCCTACTAGAACTTTTTTGAAAATCACACTCTACTAAGCACTATACCTAGCTTGACATTAGAGTAATTGAACTTCCTAGACAAAGAGAGTTCTATCTAAATCTAGAAGGTCTATATTCTATCTTACAAGTAGTTTGTGGTTACCTATGAATTTATCTCCTCAGCCTAGGGAAAATTATGGAGAGCTAATTTATGGTGTTGTTGTTGGGAAATGAAAGTTTTCAACTTCTCTCGAAAATATCATCAAAGTTTTAGATATGATTTTTTGATTGTGGATAGAAGTGGGACACATGAAGGTCATACCATTCACCTAGCAACTCCAATCAACTTTCAACCTGATCCAAAGACTCCAATCACAGTAGGATCCAGAAATAAGGGTTTTACTACCGATTCTACTAGCTTAAGATGGATGTGTATGCTCCTATGCATCACATTCATATTCCCGGATTTCCAAAGCGCATCCTTTGCGTAGATTGGGAGACTTGTTTTCTAAGATTTAAAGATCTGTTTGGAGATGATGTTGTTGTTCACTTGGTTAGATTTCACATGCATGTGTGTATACTTAAGGTTCAATTCCATGAGGAATGTTTGATGAAGATGTTTATAGTTACCTTGGAGGAAAAAGTGAGATCTTGTTATGAAGGTTTGTCACTCGGTACCTTGTATACCCTTAAAGATATTCATTTATTATTTTTTGATAAATACAAAGAATCTCATCCTCCTTTTCATTGGTTGAGAATTGTTGTGGCCATTTTTAGGATTTCATTCAAAATCTGGAAAACGTTTATGGAGATGATGAGTTTATGTATGATGAGAATATAGAGACCTTTCTTGAGAATCCTTTTCAACATCATGAGGAAATAGTAGAGGACAATTGTCATGATGTTCAGGTGGATTTCCAAAAGCAAATAGTTTCTCCAAGGGTTGAAAATGAAGTAGATCAACATCCTGATGAACACAATCATGGTTCATTTACGAAGTTCAATAATAATGTACATAATGTTTTTTATCTTGATCTCGAGGAACATATTCAACAGTTTTCAAATGACCCACAAAGGGAGGAGGATAGTAGATCAATCTGTTCTTCATGACATTCATTTTCTCATTTTTGTCTCATGAAGAAACTGATGAAAATCAAATCTATGAAGTTGCATGCATAAAGGCTTTAGATGGTGAAATTATTCCAGATGATAATTACTAAAAGTTGCATGAAAATACTGAAGAAAAATAGGTCATTATAAATCCCTTGAATGGTACAAAAACTGTTTATGATATTTCATCTTTTGAATTGTTAAATTCAAAAATTTTAAAGGAGCAAGACAATATTCTTTTTTTTTAACGAGATCGGTTACTTGTGTATTATAAAAAACTTCAAAAGGAAAAGCCTGTTACATATTGTAGGAAAAGCTGAGAGGGAAGGATCCAAAATGGATGCGCAGACCCTTGATCCTTGTTGGTGGACTTAGTAGAAATAGTTTGAAAAAGATAACGGCTATACTGCCATAAAAACAAGCCTGCTAATAAACAAAATTTACAAGACATTAAACAGATTACTGTTTCTGATTAACAGAATCATCAAGCTGGGGTTCCTTTTTGGCGCTGATTTTAGTCGAGGTCTCCGCTTGCATGCTCTGGGTTATTGAACTGATATGAGAAATTACTTCTTCCATGTGGTTGCACTTCTCCTTGAGATTTTCAATCTCCGCTTTTTGCTTCTCCAGTTTTTTCCTCTTGGAGTTTCTGTCCGCATGGAATTCCTCCTTGAGCTCATTAAAGTGCTTAACGAATCTTGCAATCATAAAGCAGTGGGCTTTGCATAAGGTGCATTCGCTGTTTGTAATAATGCACTCCAGAGGATTTGCAGCTGTGTCACGATCTTCTGGGAGCTCGGCCATTTCTGAGACTCGGGTGTAGAGAGCTTTAGAGGCTATTGACGAGGAGAAAGAACAGGGGGAGAAAAAGGAAAGAGGATGGGATGAAGGGGAGAAGGGGGCGCAGATCGGGAAGAGAGCAGACACTGCGTTGAGGGAGGCTGTGGAATGAAAGGAGAGCAACGAAGGACTGAAGGGAGCTGGAGGAGGATGGCGCTGAAAAAAGGAAACAGAGCAGTTAGCTGTAAGAATTAACAGAACAATACAATTGCAAAAATTACCCTTGAGGACGATTGAGAACGGCCTTCCGGCTGAGCTGAACGAAATGCAGTCTCTAGGACTGTCCACAGGCTGAGTAAGGGGAGGTGATCCTTTGCACTTGTGCAAATGAAGGAATGGAGTTCTGAGATGCGCTGAGAGGGAGGGACTTTGGTGCTTATAATGCTGAGTGAGAGGCTAAGCCAACTGTTCTGCCGAGAGATCCTCTGGGATTTGGCTAATCTTAAGATCAGATTTAAAATTATTTTTGCAGTCGATGAATATTGTGAAGCGACGGAGGCCTACCTTCTGCTCAGAGGTGTCACGGGAGAGCTGAGGATTCTTGGACTCGTACCTGATCTTCTTGTCAAACGCGATTTCGTTTGCGCTGCTCAAGGTGGTGGGAGGCACGGTGTCAGAGAGAATGCTGGCTGGAGGCGGCTTGGCAGGCTTAGAATGTCGAGCAGGAGAGATGTTATGATTGCTGAGATGACTAGATTTCAGAGATTTAGGGAAGTGATGGAACCTGCTACGGGATTGATTTGTCATAGATGTGATCATTTTCTCTGGCTTGTCCAGTAGGCCTGTTGGATGCCCTTGTGGCAAGTGAATCAGCTTCTGAATTGTTTTCCCTTAGAACGTGCTTGTATGTTATGTCCCCCAGCTGCCTGATGTTGTCCATTATTCTAGATTTTAGATTGTTAAGTGCCGCTTTTTTAAAGTCTCCCCCTGAAGCAATAGCTGCAATAATGATTGCTGAGTCTCCCAGGATGATTGAGTTCTGGATTCTCATCCGTTTCAGAATGGTAGTGCCTAGGAGGAGGCTGTAGGCCTCGGCCATGTTGTTTGACATTTGTCCCAGGCCCCATTCGTAGGTTAGAAGAACTTTTCCATGCTGATCCTTTATGACTCCCCCTGCCCCGGCTTTCCCCGGGTTGTTTTTGGAGGCCCCGTCAAAATGTAGAGTGGTTCGATTTTGATCGAGGATCCATTGTCTTATTTCTTCCTTGGTGCCTCTGAGCTTCCAATTATTGCCTCTCTTGTCTGCTGTGGAGTGAATTTGTTTATGCTTGGCATACTTGAGACAGAATTTGTTGAGCCAATCCTTCTCATCTTTGTGCCAACTGGTTTGATCTGGAAGGAAGACAGTGTTGGCACTTATTGCTTCGGATATAAGCGCCATTGTTTTTGCCAAAATGCGAGCTGGATTTGGCTTCTGGTTGTTGAAGATGAAGTTGTTTCGGGACAGCCAGATTTGCCAGCAGAGAGTTGCTGGGATGCATTTCCACAGGCGGATGATGGAGCTCTTGGATTTCTTGGGGAAAGGATATCATTTCTCCCAATTTTTTTGTAGATTGGGAAGTTGGTCAAAGGTCTCGCTAGTTTTCAAAGGGTTGATGAGCTGAGTCCAACAACTTTGAGTGAAGGGGCAGCCCAAGAAGAGATGATGGCTGCTTTCTTCCTCAGTACGACAGTGGCAGCAGATTGAGGGGCCAATTATCCCTTTTTTCTTGAGATTCTCAGCTGTGAGTATCTTGCCTTTGAGGAGTGTCCAGTTGAAAATTTTTATCTTTGGCAGACACTCTGATTTCCACACTGCTGCATATAGATTCCATTTGCCTGTTGTTGAATTTTCCTGAAGAAGTCTATATCCCTCTTTGACAGTGAAGTTTCCTCCACTGGGGTCCCAAATGTACCTATCGTCGATCTCTTTGTTTGTGGGGGCAGAGCCTGAGAGAGAGGTTTTGAGATCGGTCCACAGATCCTTGAGGGCATTTGGGATAGGGAGGCCCTTCCAATCATGCCAGCTGTTGTGATCCCATATGGAAATATCAAATAGAGAGGTCAGATTCTTTGCTTCCATCCAGGTTTGCAGGGGTCTGAAGTTCTGAATAAGGTTTCTTGGATTTGCCCCCATGATTCTATCGGACCAAAGATTTATATTTTTACTGCTGCCAGGCACTTTTGAAATGTGGTTTGTTTCAGAGAGGATATTAGAGTTCGGGCCATTGACGTACTTTCTTTTAATAACTTCCACCCACCAGGAGCCTTTTCCTATTAACATTCTCCAGATCAGTTTGAATCCCATAGCTCTATTGGAGAGGCTCGGGATTTTGATGGCTAGGCCTCCATTTTTGAAAGGGAGAATAACTTGGTCCCATCTGACAAGGCTGAACTTTTTTGAGTCTTGCTTCCCTCCTTGCCAGAGGAAGCTTCTCATAATTAGTTCCATGTGCTTATGAGTGCTGGCAGGGGCCAAGGTTACTGCATATTGGTATGTGGGAAGAGCGGAGAGAATGGCCTTGATGAGGGTAGTTCTACCAGCCAAATTTAGCCAAGATAGCCCCTAGCTTTGAAGGAGTCCCCTCATTTTTTCTATGTGCTTTACCCAAATTTCGGACTTGACTGTTTCTTTTGCTAGTGGCAGGCCTAGATAAGAAAAGTGGCTCCAATTCCTTTGCACTGGAATGTCCAAGATCAGGGAAATTCTTTGCATGATTTGGAGAGAGGTGTTCCAGGTGTATATCTTACATTTTTTATTGTTTAGCTTTCCCCCTGAGGCTGCTAGGAAGGCATCCAAAATTTTCTTGAATATTTTTGCCATCAAACTTGAGGCTCCCCCGATTAATAAGGTGTCATCTGTAAAAAGCGAATGATTGATTTCTTTGATCCCTCTTTCTATACTGATCCCGGTGATCTCTTTTTGCTTGCGTAGTCTCTCTAGATGGATGCTCAAGGTCTCCGCCATTATGATGTATAAAAAAGGAGAGAGGGGGCAGCCTTGCCTTAGTCCCCTAGTGCTTCTGAAATAGCTGCTCGGTCTACCGTTCATCAGGGGGGCAGTCCAGGGGTTAGAGATGCATTCATTAATGATGCTTATGAATTTGTTGGAGATCCCGAATTTTCTAAGGACTTCTATCAGGAAATGATGGTCCACCCTGTCAAATGCATTTGCCATGTCTAATTTGATGATCATACCTCATTCTTTCTTGTTGATAATGCTGTGTATTGCCTCCTGAATCAAAATGACGTTATCTGTGATTTGTCTCTGAGGTACAAATCCCCCTTGGTTCTCAGAAATGAGGGTGGGGAGGAGCTTTTTAAGATTGTTGGCTAGAATTTTAGTGACAATCTTGTAAGAAACATTGCATAGGGAGATGGGACTGAACTGATCGAAGGAGAGGGGATTGATGTCTTTGGGAATGAGGGCAAGGTGTGAGGATTTAGTGTTTTCCCCCATCATGCAGTTTTTGAAAACATTTTTTACCATCCTTACAAAGTCTTTTTTTATAGTGTCCCAGTGATTTCTGAAGAAGGCGACAATGAAACCATCAGGGCCCGGGGCCTTGTCCTGTTGCATGCTGAAGGTTTCCATCCTGATTTCCTCCTCTGAAACATCCTTGTCCAATTCGCTGTTTTGCATGACTGAGATTTTGCTCTCAATTGGTCTGAGGAATTCCGTGCTGTCTGAAGACTGGGGGCCTGCTGTTAATAAGGATTGGAAATGCCTGAGTGTTGCCTCTTTGATTGCTTCTTGCTCGTTGATCTCTTTCCCTTCTACCACGATTTTGTCGATTTGGTTGCCGGTGTGTCTGAGCTTTACGTTGTTGTGGAAGAAGAAGGTGTTTTTGTCTCCGACCTTTAGCCATAGACACCTCGATTTCTGCCTTTGTTCTTCCTCCTCTACCCTGTTTTGTCTATAAAGTTCCCTGTACATTTCGTTTTCTTATGTTTGGTCCTCCTTTGTGTATTGAGTATTCTCTTTTGCCTGGCTCCATTGCTCCAACTGCTTGTGAAGGTCTGCTTTTTTTTTTTTTTTTCCCTAGCTGTGTTTTCTCTTGCCCACTGCTTTATGGCTGTTCTTAGAGACTTTAGCTTGGTTTCCCAGATATAATGAGGCGAGCCAAGAACTTCCTTAGCCCACTGAGCTTGGATGAGGTTGTGGAAGTCTTCTTTAACGTCCCAGATTTTGTTGTATTTAAAGGGGAGGGGCCCCTGATTTCTTCCCTTGTCTAGCATCATGACCACTGGTTTATGGTCTGAGGCCAAGGCTTGAATGATTTTAGATTTGATAGAGGAAAAGCCTGCAACAATTCTTTCATGAACAAGGATTCTGTCTAATCTCTCCTTGATGTTTTGGATGCCGATTCTTTTGTTACTCCATGTAGATTTCTCGTTGTAAGGAGGAATGTCTATCAGATTGTGATTCTGGATTATTGATTCCAACAAATATCTTGAGGGGTCTGCGTGGAAGTTCCCACCTAGTTTTTCCTCGGCATTTCTTATTAGATTCAGATCTCCTCCCAGGAAAATATTCCTATCTTGAATGGACTGTAAGTCTGTGGTTAAAGAGTCCCAACAGAGAGCTTTATCCCTGTAGTGATTCAGAGCATAGATGTTGTATATAGTGTAGATTTCTTTTGAAGTTTTGTTTCTGAGATCTAATCTTACCCACCAATTGCAAGAGTTTATATTGATGGGGTCCCATTTGTTCTTATTCCATATAGTTCCTATACCTCTTGATGCACCTGCTGCTCCTATTGATGTACCAGAGTAGTTTTTATATCTTTTGGTGTGCTTTTGGAAATCGTGCTCAGAAATTTTGGTCTCCTGGATGAGGAGAAGGTCTGGTTGCTCCTGATTAATTATATCTCGGACTGCATTTTTTTTTAAGGAGGAGCCCAACCCCCTGCAATTCCAAGAGACCACTATCATCATTTTCCAATTTTTATTTGGTGCCCGCTCTTCTCCTTTAGTTTTTCTCCACTTCCTTTTTGTCTATCAAGATATGTGTCCATAGGTTGCTGGGTACGATGGCCATTTCTTTCGCTGTTGTTTCATCTCTGATCTCTTTGTTTGACTTCCTGCCTGCCTTTCTCGGAGGGTCAGAGGAGAGGCCCGCTTCTTTTGATTTATTTCGAGTGAGTATTCGCTCGATGGTTGGGGGGGTGAGGGTGGGGGTTTCGAGGGGGAGGAGATGACTGCTAGGGCAGTGTCTTGGGGGGAGGGGGGAGGAGATATGGGATCTTCAACTGACAGAGATTCAAAAGGATTAGAGGAAGAGGGGAAGGGGGGAGCTGAATAGGAGGGGGGAGGAGGAGGAGGGGAGGGGATTTCCGGGAGGGGCTTGGAGCTTGGTCCTTGTGAGGGAGTGGATTTTTTCTTTTTAACTTGTTCCCAAGGACCTTCAGAGATTTCTGCATTACTGTTAGGCTCATTTAATTTTGACTTGCTACATCTATTTGCGAAGTGTCCATATTCGTGACATACCTTGCATTTGAAGGGCATCTGCTCATAGTCTAGTTGTTGGATGTGTGTCCATTGATCTACCTTAATCTTGATGGCTTCCGGTAGGCCTTTCCTGAGGTCGACTTCGACGCATATCCTTGCACACGCATGCATTTTCTCCTTTGGCTCAGATCTGTCGATGTATTTTCCAACTGCGTTCCCAATAGCCTTTATAGATTCATGTCCCCAGCAGTGAAGCGGCAGATGAGGCAGGCGGACCCAAACCGGGACTGCGTTTGGGATGTCCATTTCCGGATCGAAGTCTGGAGTCCATTTGCTCAGATAAAGGCCTCTTGAGTCCATGAAATAAGGGCCGTTTCTGAAGATGAGGTTCCTGTCCTCTTTTGATTCAAATAGGAAGGTGTAGAAGCCCCTTCCGTAGAACCTGATAGCTATTTTTCCTTGTGTCATCGCGCTCTAGTTGTGTTCTACCCATTTTTGAACTGATCTGGGTGAAGGCCAAAGGCCAGTGAACTAGCCGACAAGGCCTCTTTCAGCTAAGGCGATTGCTGCCTTTCTCGGAAGGGTAGGAGGAAGAGAAACTTCAGGGATTTCATCCAGTTTTTTGACGAACTTTGTTGCAGATGGGCAGATTATTGTTGATGCATTGTCAGGGATGAGAGATAAAAACAATTTTTCATGATCTTCCGAATCTGGAGGGGGGGATCAGACCCAGCCATTAAGGCGAAGAGGAGCCAGAGTGCAGGTGCTTCAGAATAAAGAACAAGGCAGAAGGGGAGTGCCCCAGCGTTGGGGCGGGCAGGAGGCCCGAGGGGCGAAGGAAGACTCGAAGAGGCCCAGAGGGGCGCAAATGGCAGTGGGCCTGCTAGGCAGGGGCCTGGAGCAGGGCCAAATGGCGGGCGTGGGAGTCTGGTTCAAATCACCATTGCTTCAAAGCTCGTAGCCACCATCGCTCTGCTAGTTTTTCATTCTCGAAGTTTGTCTATTTCTTACCTCCAAAAAAATGATTTTGAATGAGGTGCTTGCCACTCTATGCTAGATTCCAAATCAATCAACAAAGAGTGATATGTTAGATTTTCTAAGACAATATTCTTGTTGATATACATGAAGGGTCATTTGTAGACATTTATGTTATTCAATATTTGGTAGCCTCAATTATAGATTTACAAGAACACACAACTCTTTCCCCCGAGCTTAATGATAGGAAATAACATCTTGATGCCATTCTATTTAAGGACGATCAACTCCATTATACAGAGAAACATTCATTTAACCATGAAGGATATGCTGGTCTATTTATTCATTATCAGGAAAAGGTAATCATTCATGATTTCGAAGATCCTCTTTCTAGTTTTTCATAAATATCAATGAAGGTATATTTTGTAGCATTCCTACACCAATAATATTAATTTAAATTACAATTTGAGTTTCCATTCTCTTATTTTTTCTACTTGATCAAGGAAAGTGTGAGAAAAATTCAATAAAGTGGCCATCTTGTTTCATAGTTAGAATGGCTCTTTGACTTTACATGAATGAGTAGCTCATATTTTGGTTTAGTAAGTAGGTGTGAATAAAAAATGTGCAGTCAGTTTTAGCATTTGGTTTTCAGGCTTTCAAGCAATTTTTCCAAGTCATTCTTCAACTCTCAACTTGTAGATTCAGTATATATTTGTATGTGTGGGCAATTGTTATCATAATTTGAAGCCTGAAGAGAAGGCCTTGAGATTTTGATTGTCTGCAACCATTTTCCATAATGTAATCAATTTTTGAGTTAGTTTGGGTCAGTTTTGTGTTGATTCAAGAAGTCAATAAGCCTAATGGTTAGGAATTTAGTCTATGGTGTTCTGGGAACCTCACATGGAGGATTCCATCCCCATTGGAGCTAGTGTTAGTGTCTTAAAGTCATACTAGTCAGAAAATAATTTTGTGTTTCAAATTTTGCCAAAAGCATAAAGGTGTCGCTATGATATTTTGGAAGATCAAGAATTAGGTCTTAGGTTGGAATATTTTTTTTATTATTCATTGTAAATTTGTAAAAGTGTGTCAAGAGTCACAAAAAAGGTATTTTATATCCCAAGAGGTCAAGTTAAGTAGGTCTATGGTCAAGTTACATCAAGAAATCATGAGCAAGATCGTGCTGCCATGCCTTGTCATCATGGGCACAAATTTGTAGGTGTCTTGAGTCAAATAAAGTGTCAAATCATGATCGTTCATGACATCATCATCAGTACAATGATTAGGAGGACAATGTTGTGCATCTGACAAGTGCTACACATTCATCATTCACATTACCCATCAAATATGCATTCAACTACCTTGGGAGTTCAAATGCATGGTTAATATTCAAAAACACCTTAGATCCCTCTAATTTCTCCATCGAAAGATCGGTATATGGTAATTGGAGGTCAGTGCACAAAGGATGCAGGGGAGCCCTGTGCTTGCAGACATGTGCTACGCTCACACACCGGTGTTGCCTTTCGTTCAAAACGATGGTGAATTGCTCATTCCATGCGAGTTTTATTTATATTGGAAGCTCAACATGTCATCATGACCTCTAAAAATATATTTAGTTGTTAGCTATACCCTCGAGGCTTCTTGAACACCAAGAAAGGTTTGTCGCACGAAGTCTACAAGGGGGTAGTCAATTTTAATGGATAAATCATGGTTTTTGGCATTTTGTGATGAGGCTCATTAATAGGTAAACTATATGGGTCACAATGCCACTGCCCAACCTATTAAAATTGACTTTTCTCACATTTATTTACATATTTTGTTATATTTTGCTTAGTGAGAAGGGTGAAGGTGAGTAACTATATCATGTGGCCTAATATGTATTAAATGCATGAATTGGAGTAGTTTTGGGTTGACTTACGTGCTATAAATCTATGTGGGCAAGCAAGAAATATTTTAGGAGATTGGTCTCCCTCCTTAACTCCTCAAATTATTTGAAGATTCCACCGCCATATCTCATCAGCTCAAAGTTACTAGCAGCCAAGAAAGCCAATTCCATTGGAAACTAAGCCAATGACAATTAAGAAAGAGTCATTCTCGAGTTAGGGAGACAAGTCTCCCTATTTTCTAAGGAGTTGTTGTGAGTTCCAGTTTTTCATAAATAAGAGAACGAAGGGACTCATTTGGATTTGATTTTTTGATGTAGACAAGAGGCAATTTGAACTAAAACATTGTCACTATTATTGTATTGTTGTATTTCACATTTTTATGATAATAAGAAATTTTACCTTGATTAAGCACTAAGTTTACTCAGAGGGTTGAAGCTCTTGGATTAGGGCCCAACCCTAGCAGCAAAATTTCCTCTTTTTGTATATGTATTCTTAGATTAAAATGATAGTTAGCTGCTGAAGTTATTTATGTTTTTTTTAGCTTAACACGTATTTGAATGATTTCTTAATCTTGTTTCCATTAGTTTGAAGAAGTAGATCAGAGGTGAAGTGGTGAAGTAAGGTAATCTAGAAAATCTTGTGACAGTGCCCTCTTCCTCATCTCCCTCATGGGATAATGATTAGAGGGTGCCATTCTCACATCCCCAAAAATAGAGTTGTCTTTTGGTCATTGCATAACTTAGGGTTCATTTTTAAATAGATCATTGTTTATGATTTCTTGGAAGCACCTGTAGCTGTTATTTTGTTTCTTGAGTTTGCTATAGCTTAGAAAGGCATTTGATTTCACAGATCTACTCATTATAAGTAGATAAATCATATTTGTCAAATTCTATTCATCTTTTCCATGTTGATATGTAGTGATGCATAAATGAAGAGAAAAACAAGGTTTGTTGCAGGGATCATTGATCTGCAAGGAGGAAATCATCCAACCAGATTCACTTAAGTCTTCTCCACCTTCTACCAAGGCATACCAGCCCATAGCCCAAATCTCTATTTTGTAGTAATCATGAGCAGCCACCTTAGGCAAATCCAACCTCCCTGAAGTATTGGGGTTAGCCTTTGGCAATGTGCACCTTCCATACACCTTCTCTCACAATCATACATCTCTCCAAAACCTCGTTCCAATATGCTTTTCCTCCTAAAGCTTTCAACTAACTTCCTGTAGAAAACCAGGACATCCTGTAGCAAACTAGGACATCTTGTAGCAGTTTCCTATAGCAACTACATGATCTCTTGTAGCAGCCTGTTTGACCATGTTTTGACCAGAAATTATAGTATGAGAGTAGGTTAGGCCCTCATCTTCGATTCCATGCCTATCATTGCCACCTTATATCATCTCTCCCATACCTTCCGCCCTGGAAGATCAAAGAAAATATGCATGGCATTTACATTTCTGAATTTAGAAATTAAAAGACTCTTTTTTTGCAAATACAAAATGAAATAGTTAGTGAATGCATATATAAATCATGGAATGATAGAACAACTTCCCATGTACAAATAATCCAAATAGCTAGACGATCAATTGCACAATTAGCCTAGCTTTTTTTCTGCAAGTAATTTGTGTTATTTACTAGCTAGATGATTTATGGCATTTGATAGCATTTATCATTCAACAAATTTCATTTCCTAAATAGGAAAGAATTTAATTTCCTGCATTAGAACTAGCTGTACATTCACTGTCAGTGGTCAAACTCCTTCTAGTCAATAAAAGATTGGTCTCGGATGTTAGTGGTCTAGCGCCCCAATTGAGAAGTGACATTAGTAGAATGTTGCATTTGTTGCGTATATAGCACTGTCACCTCCATGTTTGTACAAAAACCTGGACTGATAAAGTAAAGTTCATAGCCTTAGGAGTTGTAACATCCTTGTTGTAATACTTAAGCTAATCACTTTTTGGCGTCGTTGCCAAGGAGGTGTCTAGGTAGATGTAATTTCTGCTTTTCTTTCTAATTTACATTCAGTAGGTAGATGTTATTCTTCTTTCCTTTTTGTTTTGCAATTAATTTTGAAAAACACGTAAAAGGAAAAAAAATATTTCATGCCTCATAGGGGTAGAGACAATTTAGCAAAAAAATTTCCAAATAGCCCCACACCATCAGACAATCAACCTTCCCTCTTCTTCGGTGGCTATCAGCTTCCCTCTCTGATTGCAGGGAGGGTAGAGGACCTATTAGGTGAGCAACCAAAGATCTTTGAAGAGCCTATTAGGGAAGAATAAGAAGAAATCATTCCACACATGTACACCACACCTGAAAATAGAAATAGGGTTGAAAACAGAAATTAGAGTGATTTTCCCATTAGAGAGACTAATGGAGATGCTAGGATGAAAAACATAAGCCACTCTTCCCTTCCTCACTTCCATGGATTAGCCTCAGAAGACCATAATACTATTTTTTTTTGAGTTTGTTGTCATATGTAGAACTTATGATTATAATTCTAATGATTAGAAGTTGAAGTTGTTCTGATCCACCCTTAAGGATGCATCCTTGCACTGGTTCATGGGTTTACCTGGGGACATTATCACTACCTGGGCTCAAACGAAACAATCCTTCAATGACATGTATATGGACTATTGTAGCTCCAAGGATACCAAAGAGGAAATCTTCAAAATAACCTTTAGACATGATGAATCCTTGGAGAATTATGAGGAAATATTCCAACTTAGATATAAAAGGGCCAGATGCACCATTAATCCTGAATCACTCAAGTTATTCCTTCTTAGAGGGATCAGGGAAGATATCCTAGAAACCTTAAACATGTTATCTGGAGGGGACATCTATCAGTTATCTTATGATGATATCAAGACAATTTTCAAAAATCATTCTAGGGATTATAGAAAGAAGGGTAGGGCCAGTCAAGCTTTGGCCAATTCATCTTCCTCCAATAAATCTATCAAGAGTGAAATTGAAAACATGTTGGAAGACTTTAAAATTGAAATGTTTCACACATCTACTCTACAAATGGACACCATGCAGATCAAGAGGAAGAAGAGAGAGCCTTAGCTATATTTTTCCCTAGATGGACTAGAAGGAACCTTAGAAACGAATGTCCATTGAATGTTATAGAGGTCTGCTTAGACTGTGAGGAAAAATACCCCACAGATAAGTGCCCTTCTCTTCCTATATTAAAATTTATATATCAAGGAACTGAAGGTGGGGCTGAACAACTCTGTTATATCAACCAAAGGAGGCCTCAAGGACCTCGATCATACCAGCAGGGCATGCAAGGGGGGTCCTATTATATTACAATCCCAATCATAATGCATCCCTTCCCCCTTGGTGTTCTGCTTCTCATCCTTCATAGTCCATACCTTTTCCTTGGTCTTATGCACCTCAATACCCTTCCTAGCCTGCCAGTCAATCATTTCAACCATATGCTTCCCCACATCCTCAGTGGAAAATCCCATCATAGGGGTGGAGGCCCCCATTCAACCAATCTCTAGCCTTACTTCCTCCACCTACATCTCAACCACAACTCCTTCATCCTACTCCACCTAAGCGACCTCAACTGCCTTCTTAACCAAATCTGAACCCGAACAATATACATGCACAACAAGTTTATAGTGGAGAGACATCCTACCCTACCTACGATGTGGAAATTCAAGAAATCAACCTTAGGTCTGGAACAATGCTTTCAGATAACCAACCGCCATCTACACCAGTGGATCTTGAAGATGAAAAGGAAGAGAGTGTTCCTAAAGCAAATCAACCTCCTTTTCTTGAATGATTGATCCATTCTAGTCAACACACCCTAGAAGAGACTGAACTTATGAGAGAATTGAAAAACTTTTGTGTTAAAATACCACTCCTCCAAACCATGAAGGATGTCCCCATCTACAATAAGCTAATGAGGGAAAAATGCTTCAAACATCATGGAAGGAGAAAGAAATACATCCCTACCATTAATTTCATTGGATAGTTGTGTGAATTAATGCTGGGGAGAGTGACTTGCCCAAAGTATCTAGACCCTTGGAGTCCTATGGTAGATGTGCACATTGATGGCATGATTTTCCCCCACACCTTCATTGATCTTGGAGTTTCTGTCAATGTGATGATTAAGGATACCATTCTCAAATTGAATCTCCAAGGATCATTGAGTAAGACCACAAAATATTGCATCTTGTAGACAGATCCACAGTAGCTCCCGAGGGATTTGTTTAGGATGTGATGGTCTCTATTGATTCCTGGGACTACCCTACTGACTTCTTAGTTATCTAGCCCAAGACCAAAGTCAATGGTTATCCTCTCATCCTTGGAAGGCCATGGATAGCCACTACCAATGCTTACATAAGTTGTAGGGCTTGGAACATGACCATTAAGAATGGGCATTTGTCCAAACAGTTGGTCTTGTATCCTCCTACTCAACCATCCTTAGATCATGGCTTACCCTTATGGTTGGAATAAGAAGAGGAAGATGAAGTGTACCATACCACATCCTACCCATTAGGGGATTTTTGAGGTCTAAAATGGGCCTCCTAAGAAAAATTTACAACCAAAATAAAATTTATAATAACCAATAGGATTCAAGATGATGATGTCAACCATGGGGGATGATTCACCATTTTTTGAGTAAAAAAGTAGAAAGATTAAAAAAAAAAACTACTTTTTCAACTCGTATTTTCAACTTATCTTCCTAAGGTTTTACTCAAATTTCGAGAGGGAATACTAATTGGATGAAAAATTTAATTCCTCATCCAAAGAGTACCCATTTTGCATACTTTTAATGGACCTTACTACACGAAAAATGAGAAGTGCATGAAAAAGCGTGATTGCAATCACGTTTTTAATGTATTTCTCATTTTTCATGTAGAAAGGTCCATAAAAGGTATGCAACATAGGTACTCTTTGGGCAAGGAATTAAATTTTTCATCCAACAAGTATTCTTGCTTGAAATTTGAGTAAAACCTTAGGAAGATAAGTTGAAAATAGGAGTTAAAAAAAATAGTTTTTTCTTCTAAAATTTGATGATATCTAATCTTATTTTATTATTTCCACTATTATTTTATAATTTCATTAGGAGGCCCATTTTATACCTCAAAATTCCCCTAATGAAATTTTTACCCTAGATATTATTATAGGAGGGGGCCAGCCTAATGAAGATGACCTAATTGATCAAATCATCCAGAATGAGCCCCTGACAACATGCCTCTTGATGAATTGGTGAAGAAATTTGAAGATAACCCTTGGACTTATTTGTTATGAAACCAGCTCAAGAAAAGATAGAAAAGATAGATCAACGCCTTAGAATTCAGCCTCTTCGAGGGGGCAACCTCCTTTACATTACATAAATGAACAATTCTTGGATCATACAAATGACAAAACCTCCTTTCTATATATAGGAGTCTAAGGAGTCACAATATAATCCAGCCGACCTAACAATAATAATATAAAGCCACAAAAATAACAAAAGAGGGATTCTTTGGGGCACAGAAATAACAACATGGGGGTAATAGGGGCACAACAATATAAATAAGGGGTATAACTACAATAGTAATGGGGTAATCACTAATATTATAGGGACCCAACATGCCCCTCTCCTTCAAAAAAGTGTTGTCCTCAATGCTTGAGTAGTTCTAGATACTTCTGCATAAAATTCTCATCCTCCCATGTGGAATCTTCAGCGGATAAGTTCTTCCACTTGATAAGATACTCTGAAATTGATCGATTTCGTAGCTGTCAAGTTCTTGTTTCTGTGACTGCTTCTGGTTCCAATATAATTTTTCCTTCCTCGTCAAGTTCTGGCAATATTGTTTGAACTGGGAGCTTGTCGCCTATAACCTTCTTTAAACATGAAACATGGAAAACTGGGTGCAAACGAGAAGCTGCAGGAAGTTCCAATTTGTATGCCATAGTACCAATCTTTTGGAACACCTTGTATGGACCATAATACTTTGGTGATAATTTATTATCCTTCTTCGCTTGCTTTAGGGACATTTGCTTATATGGTTGTAGCCGTAGGAATACCCAATCACCTACATCAAAACTTCTTTCACTGCGATGTTGATCTGCCTGTTGTTTCATTCCATTTTGTGCCAACACGAGGTTATCCTTTAAGAGTTGGAGGACTTGTTGTTGATGTTCAATGTGATGTTCCACTGCCTGAACCTTAGAATTTTCTCTTAAATATGATGTGATGGATGGTGGTTGATACCCATAAAGTGCCATAAATGGGGTCATTTTTGTTGCTGTATGGAAGGAAGTGTTATACCACCATTCAGCCAGAGGCAACCATTTGACCCATTGTGTCTGTTTATCAGATACAAAGCAACGAAGATATCCTTCCAAACATTTGTTTACTATCTCAGTTTGCCCATCAGATTGAGGATGATAAGATGAGCTATGAGCTAACTAAGTACCAAGACAAGAAAATAATTCTGTCCAAAAATTTGCAAATCTCTGGTTGATGTGTTGAAGAAATTTGCAGAAGGCGTTCGCTTCAATTGTTCCAAGTAAGTTCTTAGACCATCCGCTTATTTCGCTTGGTATCAGAGCCCTGTTCTAGATCCTAACTCACTAATCTGTAGTCAGAATTCTATTGAAAGCCAGCTAGCCTTTGAAAGGTCACTCTGTTGATCATTGGACTGAGTAGATAAAAGCTTTCATTAGTCTATTTCTGATATAGATTAACATGGCCAATCTGTTGCGATCATTCTCATCCATAGACAGAAAAGTCATTACTGAAGTCTCTTCACGATCATCTGAGTCCGAGTCTGTAGAAAATGAAAATCATGACTTAGTTGAAGACCCTGAAAAATGGACTCCTCCGGCTTTAAATTCTACTGATATATATAAGCTACCTATGACTTTCCTGTTCAAGAAGAAAAACTTTCTGAAAGAGGTAGAAATCACTATTAAGATATCTGGACCTTCTGTGCAAATCCTTGCTTTGAATTTATTCTCTGATGATGAAATTAAGAAATTTCGGCAGTATGTGAAAGATGGAAAATATTTCTATCTTCATTTTGGGGGGATAAGGATTGGATTAGCTCCTTTATTTCGTCATGGAATTAATACTCCCTGTATTGCTGAACTGTTTGATACCCGTCATCAAAATTATGAGCATGCTAGGATTGGTACTATTCAAGGAAACCTTGCTACTGGTTGTCAATATGGAACCATTTACCCTGACTATGCTATTAGCCTGAATGATGTCCATCTAAAAGATTGTTGGAAATTATTATCTGGTGTCCAAGGTTTAACAATGGCTGAAGAAAGTGAATACCTTTCTATAATTGGACAAGCTTCTTTTCAATTGACTAATACTGCACATCCTAAACTTAAACAGCCTGTTTTAAAGGATTGTGTTACAGTCGGTTTGTCTAATGCTCAAGTTGAAGGTGTTCTATATGATCCTACTGAGTTACCTGGAAACTGGTATTTCCAATATAAATCAATAGTTGATACTAAGCAACCTCAATCCAAATTAAAAAGAGTAACTATTGATAATGGACAAGTCAAGTTGATTCCTCCAAGACCAGTCATCCCTCGACCTGTCTCTAAGCCAAAGAGATATGTGTTTCCTATGATG
Source organism: Pinus tabuliformis (assembly GCA_031772625.1). Lineage (NCBI taxonomy): Eukaryota > Viridiplantae > Streptophyta > Pinopsida > Pinales > Pinaceae > Pinus > Pinus tabuliformis. The sequence continues at coordinate 1,534,457,474 of CM062817.1, read as the reverse complement.
CCAAATGAAGTTCCTTCAAGCAGTCAAATTCCTGCTCCTATTCCTGAAGAAGAAAGTTTAGGTGAACCTTCTTTGTCACCTAATGAGTTGTATATACCTGAATATAAACCATTTCTACCATCTGTAAATAAAATGCACCGTATGCGTACCTCTTTTGCTCCAGTTGAAGAATGGCAATATGCCAATCATAGATATGTTAAAGGTGGCAAATGGCCTCCTCGAACAAAGTTCTGTACTACTTCTTCCTCTTCTAGACAGCCACCTACCAGAGCAGATTGTGCTCCTTTGATAGAACACAATTCCCAAAATACAAATGATTTAGATCAAACTTATCAGATCGGGAATTATTTAACTACTTGGTGTGCACATGCTGAAGAAGTGCTCGATGATTTAGGCTCTCAAAGTGATTTGATTTTAGCCAATCTTAAACTTCTTCATGATGAACAGTCCGCTGAACAGCAGCGAAGAGAAGAGAAAGAGAAAAGAAGAAGACAGAAAAAGAAAAGAGAAGAACAGCCTCCAAAGTTTGTTAAAACAATGGAAACTCCACCCAAATGGGAAACCAGTGATTCCCCAGAAGAAGCAGCTGATTTTGCTGAATCTAGTAATAGCCAAATAAGCACTAAAAATGCACTTCCAAAGTTTTCTAGTTTGTATAAGAACAAAGGTGAATTGGCTACAATAGAAAATGCTGCTACTCTTTTTCCCTCGTTTATTATGCCATCCTTGCAAAAAGCAAATCTGCATAAAGATCCTAAATATCCAAGAGTCGAAGAAGATCTCTTTCATACTAACTCTTCTGGATATGTTCTCGATTTAGACAAATCATCTAATCCTGCAGAATCCATCCGCATTTGGATTGGTGCTTTATATCAAATGCAAGTTGTGTCCAAATTAGATAATTATTCTATTTTCTTGTTGGCGGAGAAACGAATGGCTGGAATTGTTTGGGATTGGTGGATGGGCGCTTCTCAAGAAGAAAGAAATAATGTTGCAGCTTTAGGCTTAGCAACTTTAGAAGTTCTCTTGCTCACTCAATTTGTTCCCGAACCACAAGATGAAAAGAAAACAATTATTACAGATTTAACCCGCATGCAATTGACAGATTTAAAAGATTTAGATCAGTTTGGATCTGAATATATGGGTAAAATCTATAAAGCTAATCTTGTCAATGATCATACCCAGAAGATTTCTTTTCTTTCTAAATTACCGGGAAATATTGGGGATATGATAATGAAAGATCTTGAAGTACAAGGAAAAAAGATAGAGCAAATCTATTGGATAGATCTTTTATTTCGAAGTCAAGAGAAAGTAAAATATTTGTGCTGGCAGAAACAGGTTCATGATATCTCTCCTAATTTGAATGTATGTCGTTCTGTATTACCCTGGACGCCTTTCAGAAAAAGGAAATCAAAGAAGTATGGTAAGTACAGACCTAAGCGAGTTGTCAATCCTAAACGACCATTCAGAAAATTTAGGTATGTGAAAAAGAGGAAACAACAAAAGAAAGATAATGCTTGCTTTATCTGTAAGCAAGAAGGGCATTTTGCACGCAAATGTCCCAAGAGTTCCTCTAGCAAATTGAAAGCCTGTTTTGATATAGATGAATTTGCAGATGACTGGTCAGTTGTAGATTCTGATGATGAAGTTTCAGATGTATATATTTTGACTGATGCTTCTCTCTCTGATACTGAGTCTCTGCCTGATGTAAGCAATAAAATGAATCTTGCCTATCAAGATTCTGATTTTGATTCCGATGTTTATAAGGATCACTTAAGTGATGACAGTGATTCTGTTGTTTTTGAAGAAGATGATACAGAAGAATACTCTGACACTCTTTCTGTAACAACTACTGCAACTAGTGAGACTAAGAATTCTTTGCCAAACCTCCTTTCAGTCAAACCACAACAAATTCAGAATTCTTTATGTCCTTATCCTAAGACCGTTGCATCATCTTCCTCTGTACTTCCTAAACCTAGTTCTGCTGAAGAACAAGCCTTTCTGAAAAAGCTTGTCCGAACTAGTGATCTTTTGTACATTCCTGTTGAAGTTCAAGTCCGTGGTGAATGGATTTCTGTTGATGCTTTTATTGATACTGGTGGCTCCAATAATCTTGCTCGACCGTCTCTTTTTAAAGGATTATGGAAGCCCTTACAACATATTATTAGATCAGAAACCATTGGTGGATCTGTTAATTTGACTCATTATGTTGATAATATTTCAATGAAACTTGGGGGGGTTATTATTAAGATTTCAGCTATCCAGCATTATGATAACTCAGCAAGTTTATTTCTGGGAATGCCTTTCATCAATTCAGTATTGCCTGTTACAATCAGTAATGATAAAATCATTTGTAACATCAAGAAGAAAGCAGTCTCAGTCCCCAGGTTAACTATGGCTAATTCTGAAGCCCGAAAAGATTTAAGTCAGAAAAAGGTAGGATTAAAAAGGCAACACAAAGAGAGAAAAGAATCTCATGATTGGGAAGAAGTGTTAAAGATTTATGAAGCCAAAGCTCAGCCTACTCAAAAGGCCAATAGGGATCCTAATTGGTCTCCTGAACAGATTCTGATATATGAGGAGTTGTTAACATGTTGCTCAAATAATCCTCAAGCTTTTTGGACAACTCAAAGCCCAAAACAAGACATTATAACTCTGCATGATAATGGAGTAACTGGCAAATTGATTCCATGTACTCCAGATGAAGAAAAAGAAATGCGAAAACAGATTCAAGAACTGCTAGATCTTAATCTGATAGAAGTCAGTGAATCTCATTATTCTTGTTCTGCATTTCTAGTTCGTAATCATTCTGAGATTGTTCGTGGTAAAGATAGGATGGTCATCAATTATAAGCCGCTCAATGCTATAACTAAAAGCTTTAATTATCCTATGCCTCGACAAGAAACAATCATGCAAAAGATTCATGGCAGTAAGATATTCAGCAAATTTGATATGAAATCAGGATATTATCAAATTCAAATTGCAGAAGAAGATCGTCCCAAAACTGCATTTACATGTCCTGCTGGTTTCTTTCAATGGAAAGTTGTTCCATTTGGTCTTAAAAATGCTCCTGCATTCTTTCAGCGTCGGATGGATCATATTTTTGGTTCATACGATTTCATTGTTGTATATATTGATGATATACTTGTATTTAGTCCTGATCTTCCTTCTCATTTGAAGCATCTCCGTATATTTCTTGACGAAGCCAAAAATCATGGGTTAGTATTATCTGAAAAGAAAATGGTCTTATTTCAAGATCATATTGATTTTCTGGGCATCACAGTCAGCAAAGGTACAATTCAGATGCAGCCTCATGTTTTACAGAAATTATCTGAGTTTCCTGATCAATTGAAAGATAAACCTATGATACAACGATTTTTGGGAATTCTGAATTATGTTCATAAATATATTCCCAATCTTTCTGAGAAAACGGCTCAAATCCGAGAATTTATTAATGGTGGTTGGTCTGCTGAAGCTACTCAAGCGGTTCAGCTTCTGAAGCAAGAATGTCAAAGTTTACCTACACTCAAACCGCCTGGTACTGGTTTTCTCATCTTACAGACTGATGCTTCCGACAACTTTTGGGCAGCTACTCTTTTTGAAAAAAGAGAAGAAGGAGAAAATATTGAAGAAGTTCTTTGTGCCTATGCTTCAGGTGAATTTTCTAAACATCAGAAAGGTTATTTTCCTGCTGAAAAAGAAACCCTTGCAATATTCAATGGAATTCAAAAGTTCGAGATTTATTTGGCACCTTCAAAATTCTTAATTCAAACAGATTCAATGAATTTCAAGTACTTCCTAAATGCTAAGATTTCTCAGCAATTGGCTCGTGGGTGATTATTAGCATGGCAAATGTGGTTTCAGATGTATGAATTTGATGTTGAATGGATTCCAAGAAATTCTAATTATTTGCCTGATGCTTTAACCAGAGAAATGAACAAGGTACATGTCCATAGTGAAAGTCTTTTCACCATTGCAGGAACCAGTCCTGTTGATGATTCTTTTGAAACATTTGTACAGCGTTTTAAGATTTTAGAATATTTATTATCTGATGTCACTGATCAAATCAAGAAGGTAATTGGTCTCAGACTACGAAGAAATCAGTGGATCCAAAGATGCCAAGCTTGGCAACATAAAAATGTTGGGGTTTTTCTTAATCTCAATGAAGAACTGGTAAAGGCTTATCCTCTACCTAATTTACAGGTCAAGCTCTATTTCATACAGCTAGATGACACTTGGCTCAGTCATTACACTCCAGAAATGATTAAAACTCTGAAAACTCTGAATTATTATCAGATTATTGGTGCAATTGAGTTTTCTATTTCTATGTACATTTCTTCTAAAATGTTACAACTGGAAGAGGTAAATATGAATGGTATGGTTGAACGGTTTTTGAGATCTCTTAAAATTCCGGATTTGTTTGAAGAGATTGAAACCGCATATCTCCAACAAAATACTGAAGCTTTTGTTAATACTGACTCTTTTCCTCAATTTGAGATGTTTCAGTCTTTTGCTGATTGGGAGATAAGAGAAGGTAAGTGTCAGAAGAAAATCCAAGTCAGGGCTTCTCAATGTGTTTTAAGAACCTTGCAGTATTTGAGAACATTTACAGAGCCTTGGGATTATCAGAATATGGAATTCCGTAATGCTATTGAACCTAATCCTTTCTCACAGCTTTATGGAAAAGACAGCATTATGAAATCTACACTGGCAGCCGATCAAGAGCAGATTAGAAAGATTTCTTTATGGCTTCAAGATTTCCATTCTTTGAAACTACCGGAGAAGATATCACTGATAAAAACCCTAGAACCTCTGCAAGGAAAACAAAGAGTATTTCAATTAATAGTTAATCAGAAGGCATTAATTACTATTAATGTATACTCTTGTTCATGGTCAGAAGATGCAGTTTGTTTGATCAATTTACTTTTATCCAATCGTGTATGCTCTTCAATAATTTTTGCACTAGGCTGGCAAGAACAAGGACATCTTAGTCAGCAATGTAAATTATTGGTTCAATCAAGTATTGAACAATCTGTAAGTATGTTTCAGATTTTTAAATGGGAGTTATTAGATGGGGTTGAACTGACTATACAGTCTTTGCCAGATTTCCGAAACAGCAAGAAAGATAATTTCCTTGGAATTGAAATCGATCCCTTTGCATATGTGAACCGATGGAATAAAGATGATTATCTCTTTCCATCAAAAAGTTTAAAGAAGTCTGCAGATTCGATCAGATTTTGTTATGACACAGGTCAGAGTTCACATGCTCCACAGAAAGATGATTCCTCCATTACAATCCACGATCCAAAAGGAAAAGCTAAAGTAAATAGCGAAAAGGAAACAGTATATGTGGATATTTATCAAGATGCTCAAGAACAAAATGACCCTACTTGGGAAAAAGAATATCTATCATGGCTTACATCTTCCTGGAAAGATCCTCAAGATACTTTATCTCATTTATCGTACCATTGGGATAGAGTCAAAACTCCGTCAGATTCCGAGATGGGATATGATAGCGACAGAAGCCCGAAAGGTTCTTGGTAAAGATAAGAATATTGTGTCAGCAATGTAACACTGTTGGTTACATGTTGTGACTCGAATCTTTGTACAAAAGAAAAGTTGAGTAGACACCGTCAGTGGAATAAGATACTGACAGGACCCTCAATTATTTCTACTTTTATGTCATGCATTAGGTCAGCTAGATTCGTTTGTTAGGTTATTTAAGAAAGAACTCTCTCATAGTTGAGGCATCGTGAGTTGTGAGTGCTTAGTGAGTTTGTGAGTGTGTGTGTGTAATCAGAGCTCATATCTCTGAGTTTCTATGGTGTGTAATTTTACTTTGAATTAATATTGAAGCCTGCTGGGCCGCCAGTCTGAGGACTGTTTCTTTTAAGAGCATCGTGTGAGAGATAGTAAGGCGCGTTGAGAAGCGACAGGGAGTTCGCGTTAGTTCGTGCAAATCTCTGGTTGATGTGTTGAAGAAATTTGCAGAAGGCGTTCGCTTCAATTGTTCCAAGTAAGTTCTGGTCAGTTGTAGATTCTGATGATGAAGTTTTAGATGTATATATTTTGACTGATGCTTCTCTCTCTGATACTGAGTCTCTGCCTGATGTAAGCAATAAAATGAATCTTGCCTATCAAGATTCTGATTTTGATTCCGATGTTTATAAGGATCACTTAAGTGATGACAGTGATTCTGTTGTTTTTGAAGAAGATGATACAGAAGAATACTCTGACACTCTTTCTGTAACAACTACTGCAACTAGTGAGACTAAGAATTCTTTGCCAAACCTCCTTTCAGTCAAACCACAACAAATTCAGAATTCTTTATGTCCTTATCCTAAGACCGTTGCATCATCTTCCTCTGTACTTCCTAAACCTAGTTCTGCTGAAGAACAAGCCTTTCTGAAAAAGCTTGTCCGAACTAGTGATCTTTTGTACATTCCTGTTGAAGTTCAAGTCCGTGGTGAATGGATTTCTGTTGATGCTTTTATTGATACTGGTGGCTCCAATAATCTTGCTCGACCGTCTCTTTTTAAAGGATTATGGAAGCCCTTACAGCATATTATTAGATCAGAAACCATTGGTGGATCTGTTAATTTGACTCATTATGTTGATAATATTTCAATGAAACTTGGGGGGGTTATTATTAAGATTTCAGCTATCCAGCATTATGATAACTCAGCAAGTTTATTTCTGGGAATGCCTTTCATCAATTCAGTATTGCCTGTTACAATCAGTAATGATAAAATCATTTGTAACATCAAGAAGAAAGCAGTCTCAGTCCCCAGGTTAACTATGGCTAATTCTGAAGCCCGAAAAGATTTAAGTCAGAAAAAGGTAGGATTAAAAAGGCAACACAAAGAGAGAAAAGAATCTCATGATTGGGAAGAAGTGTTAAAGATTTATGAAGCCAAAGCTCAGCCTACTCAAAAGGCCAATAGGGATCCTAATTGATCTCCTGAACAGATTCTGATATATGAGGAGTTGTTAACATGTTGCTCAAATAATCCTCAAGCTTTTTGGACAACTCAAAGCCCAAAACAAGACATTATAACTCTGCATGATAATGGAGTAACTGGCAAATTGATTCCATGTACTCCAGATGAAGAAAAAGAAATGCGAAAACAGATTCAAGAACTGCTAGATCTTAATCTGATAGAAGTCAGTGAATCTCATTATTCTTGTTCTGCATTTCTAGTTCGTAATCATTCTGAGATTGTTCGTGGTAAAGATAGGATGGTCATCAATTATAAGCCGCTCAATGCTATAACTAAAAGCTTTAATTATCCTATGCCTCGACAAGAAACAATCATGCAAAAGATTCATGGCAGTAAGATATTCAGCAAATTTGATATGAAATCAGGATATTATCAAATTCAAATTGCAGAAGAAGATCGTCCCAAAACTGCATTTACATGTCCTGCTGGTTTCTTTCAATGGAAAGTTGTTCCATTTGGTCTTAAAAATGCTCCTGCATTCTTTCAGCGTCGGATGGATCATATTTTTGGTTCATACGATTTCATTGTTGTATATATTGATGATATACTTGTATTTAGTCCTGATCTTCCTTCTCATTTGAAGCATCTCCGTATATTTCTTGACGAAGCCAAAAATCATGGGTTAGTATTATCTGAAAAGAAAATGGTCTTATTTCAAGATCATATTGATTTTCTGGGCATCACAGTCAGCAAAGGTACAATTCAGATGCAGCCTCATGTTTTACAGAAATTATCTGAGTTTCCTGATCAATTGAAAGATAAACCTATGATACAACGATTTTTGGGAATTCTGAATTATGTTCATAAATATATTCCCAATCTTTCTGAGAAAATGGCTCAAATCCGAGAATTTATTAATGGTGGTTGGTCTGCTGAAGCTACTCAAGCGGTTCAGCTTCTGAAGCAAGAATGTCAAAGTTTACCTACACTCAAACCGCCTGGTACTGGTTTTCTCATCTTACAGACTGATGCTTCCGACAACTTTTGGGCAGCTACTCTTTTTGAAAAAAGAGAAGAAGGAGAAAATATTGAAGAAGTTCTTTGTGCCTATGCTTCAGGTGAATTTTCTAAACATCAGAAAGGTTATTTTCCTGCTGAAAAAGAAACCCTTGCAATATTCAATGGAATTCAAAAGTTCGAGATTTATTTGGCACCTTCAAAATTCTTAATTCGAACAGATTCAATGAATTTCAAGTACTTCCTAAATGCTAAGATTTCTCAGCAATTGGCTCGTGGGCGATTATTAGCATGGCAAATGTGGTTTCAGATGTATGAATTTGATGTTGAATGGATTCCAGGAAATTCTAATTATTTGCCTGATGCTTTAACCAGAGAAATGAACAAGGTACATGTCCATAGTGAAAGTCTTTTCACCATTGCAGGAACCAGTCCTGTTGATGATTCTTTTGAAACATTTGTACAGCGTTTTAAGATTTTAGAATATTTATTATCTGATGTCACTGATCAAATCAAGAAGGTAATTGGTCTCAGACTACGAAGAAATCAATGGATCCAAAGATGCCAAGCTTGGCAACATAAAAATGTTGGGGTTTTTCTTAATCTCAATGAAGAACTGGTAAAGGCTTATCCTCTACCTAATTTACAGGTCAAGCTCTATTTCATACAGCTAGATGACACTTGGCTCAGTCATTACACTCCAGAAATGATTAAAACTCTGAAAACTCTGAATTATTATCAGATTATTGGTGCAATTGAGTTTTCTATTTCTATGTACATTTCTTCTAAAATGTTACAACTGGAAGAGGTAAATATGAATGGTATGGTTGAACGGTTTTTGAGATCTCTTAAAATTCCGGATTTGTTTGAAGAGATTGAAACCGCATATCTCCAACAAAATACTGAAGCTTTTGTTAATACTGACTCTTTTCCTCAATTTGAGATGTTTCAGTCTTTTGCTGATTGGGAGATAAGAGAAGGTAAGTGTCAGAAGAAAATCCAAGTCAGGGCTTCTCAATGTGTTTTAAGAACCTTGCAGTATTTGAGAACATTTACAGAGCCTTGGGATTATCAGAATATGGAATTCCGTAATGCTATTGAACCTAATCCTTTCTCACAGCTTTATGGAAAAGACAACATTATGAAATCTACACTGGCAGCCGATCAAGAGCAGATTAGAAAGATTTCTTTATGGCTTCAAGATTTCCATTCTTTGAAACTACCGGAGAAGATATCACTGATAAAAACCCTAGAACCTCTGCAAGGAAAACAAAGAGTATTTCAATTAATAGTTAATCAGAAGGCATTAATTACTATTAATGTATACTCTTGTTCATGGTCAGAAGATGCAGTTTGTTTGATCAATTTACTTTTATCCAATCGTGTATGCTCTTCAATAATTTTTGCACTAGGCTGGCAAGAACAAGGACATCTTAGTCAGCAATGTAAATTATGGGTTCAATCGAGTATTGAACAATCTGTAAGTATGTTTCAGATTTTTAAATGGGAGTTATTAGATGGGGTTGAACTGACTGTACAGTCTTTGCCAGATTTCCGAAACAGCAAGAAAGATAATTTCCTTGGAATTGAAATCGATCCCTTTGCATATGTGAACCGATGGAATAAAGATGATTATCTCTTTCCATCAAAAAGTTTAAAGAAGTCTGCAGATTCGATCAGATTTTGTTATGACACAGGTCAGAGTTCACATGCTCCACAGAAAGATGATTCCTCCATTACAATCCACGATCCAAAAGGAAAAGCTAAAGTAAATAGCGAAAAGGAAACAGTATATGTGGATATTTATCAAGATGCTCAAGAACAAAATGACCCTACTTGGGAAAAAGAATATCTATCATGGCTTACATCTTCCTGGAAAGATCCTCAAGATACTTTATCTCATTTATCATACCATTGGGATAGAGTCAAAACTCCGTCAGATTCCGAGATGGGATATGATAGCGACAGAAGCCCGAAAGGTTCTTGGTAAAGATAAGAATATTGTGTCAGCAATGTAACACTGTTGGTTACATGTTGTGACCCGAATCTTTGTACAAAAGAAAAGTTGAGTAGACACCGTCAGTGGAATAAGATACTGACAGGACCCTCAATTATTTCTACTTTTATGTCATGCATTAGGTCAGCTAGATTCGTTTGTTAGTTTATTTAAGAAAGAACTCTCTCATAGTTGAGGCATCGTGAGTTGTGAGTGCTTAGTGAGTTTGTGAGTGTGTGTGTGTAATCAGAGCTCATATCTCTGAGTTTCTATGGTGTGTAATTTTACTTTGAATTAATATTGAAGCCTGCTGGGCCGCCAGTCTGAGGACTGTTTCTTTTAAGAGCATCGTGTGAGAGATAGTAAGGCGCGTTGAGAAGCGACAGGGAGTTCGCGTTAGTTCGTGCAAATCTCTGGTTGATGTGTTGAAGAAATTTGCAGAAGGCGTTCGCTTCAATTGTTCCAAGTAAGTTCTTAGACCATCCGCTTATTTCGCTTAGTTGTAATGGAGGAATCATCTTTCTGTGGAGCATGTGAACTCTGACCTGTGTCATAACAAAATCTGATCGAATCTGCAGACTTCTTTAAACTTTTTGATGGAAAGAGATAATCATCTTTATTCCATCAGTTCACATATGCAAAGGGATCGATTTCAATTCCAAGGAAATTATCTTTCTTGCTGTTTCGGAAATCTGGCAAAGACTGTACAGTCAGTTCAACCCCATCTAATAACTCCCATTTAAAAATCTGAAACATACTTACAGATTGTTCAATACTCGATTGAACCCATAATTTACATTGCTGACTAAGATGTCCTTGTTCTTGCCAGCCTAGTGCAAAAATTATTGAAGAGCATACACGATTGGATAAAAGTAAATTGATCAAACAAACTGCATCTTCTGACCATGAACAAGAGTATACATTAATAGTAATTAATGCCTTCTGATTAACTATTAATTGAAATACTCTTTGTTTTCCTTGCAGAGGTTCTAGGGTTTTTATCAGTGATATCTTCTCCGGTAGTTTCAAAGAATGGAAATCTTGAAGCCATAAAGAAATCTTTCTAATCTGCTCTTGATCGGCTGCCAGTGTAGATTTCATAATGCTGTCTTTTCCATAAAGCTGTGAGAAAGGATTAGGTTCAATAGCATTACGGAATTCCATATTCTGATAATCCCAAGGCTCTGTAAATGTTCTCAAATACTGCAAGGTTCTTAAAACACATTGAGAAGCCCTGACTTGGATTTTCTTCTGACACTTACCTTCTCTTATCTCCCAATCAGCAAAAGACTGAAACATCTCAAATTGAGGAAAAGAGTCAGTATTAACAAAAGCTTCAGTATTTTGTTGGAGATATGCGGTTTCAATCTCTTCAAACAAATCCGGAATTTTAAGAGATCTCAAAAACCGTTCAACCATACCATTCATATTTACCTCTTCTAGTTGTAACATTTTAGAAGAAATGTACATAGAAATAGAAAACTCAATTGCACCAATAATCTGATAATAATTCAGAGTTTTCAGAGTTTTAATCATTTCTGGAGTGTAATGACTGAGCCAAGTGTCATCTAGCTGTATGAAATAGAGCTTGACCTGTAAATTAGGTAGAGGATAAGCCTTTACCAGTTCTTCATTGAGATTAAGAAAAACCCCAACATTTTTATGTTGCCAAGCTTGGCATCTTTGGATCCACTGATTTCTTCGTAGTCTGAGACCAATTACCTTCTTGATTTGATCAGTGACATCAGATAATAAATATTCTAAAATCTTAAAACGCTGTACAAATGTTTCAAAAGAATCATCAACAGGACTGGTTCCTGCAATGGTGAAAAGACTTTCACTATGGACATGTACCTTGTTCATTTCTCTGGTTAAAGCATCAGGCAAATAATTAGAATTTCCTGGAATCCATTCAACATCAAATTCATACATCTGAAACCACATTTGCCATGCTAATAATCGCCCACGAGCCAATTGCTGAGAAATCTTAGCATTTAGGAAGTACTTGAAATTCATTGAATCTGTTCGAATTAAGAATTTTGAAGGTGCCAAATAAATCTCGAACTTTTGAATTCCATTGAATATTGCAAGGGTTTCCTTTTCAGCAGGAAAATAACCTTTCTGATGTTTAGAAAATTCACCTGAAGCATAGGCACAAAGAACTTCTTCAATATTTTCTCCTTCTTCTCTTTTTTCAAAAAGAGTAGCTGCCCAAAAGTTGTCGGAAGCATCAGTCTGTAAGATGAGAAAACCAGTACCAGGCGGTTTGAGTGTAGGTAAACTTTGACATTCTTGCTTCAGAAGCTGAACCGCTTGAGTAGCTTCAGCAGACCAACCACCATTAATAAATTCTCGGATTTGAGCCGTTTTCTCAGAAAGATTGGGAATATATTTATGAACATAATTCAGAATTCCCAAAAATCGTTGTATCATAGGTTTATCTTTCAATTGATCAGGAAACTCAGATAATTTCTGTAAAACATGAGGCTGCATCTGAATTGTACCTTTGCTGACTGTGATGCCCAGAAAATCAATATGATCTTGAAATAAGACCATTTTCTTTTCAGATAATACTAACCCATGATTTTTGGCTTCGTCAAGAAATATACGGAGATGCTTCAAATGAGAAGGAAGATCAGGACTAAATACAAGTATATCATCAATATATACAACAATGAAATCGTATGAACCAAAAATATGATCCATCCGACGCTGAAAGAATGCAGGAGCATTTTTAAGACCAAATGGAACAACTTTCCATTGAAAGAAACCAGCAGGACATGTAAATGCAGTTTTGGGACGATCTTCTTCTGCAATTTGAATTTGATAATATCCTGATTTCATATCAAATTTGCTGAATATCTTACTGCCATGAATCTTTTGCATGATTGTTTCTTGTCGAGGCATAGGATAATTAAAGCTTTTAGTTATAGCATTGAGCGGCTTATAATTGATGACCATCCTATCTTTACCACGAACAATCTCAGAATGATTACGAACTAGAAATGCAGAACAAGAATAATGAGATTCACTGACTTCTATCAGATTAAGATCTAGCAGTTCTTGAATCTGTTTTCGCATTTATTTTTCTTCATCTGGAGTACATGGAATCAATTTGCCAGTTACTCCATTATCATGCAGAGTTATAATGTCTTGTTTTGGGCTTTGAGTTGTCCAAAAAGCTTGAGGATTATTTGAGCAACATGTTAACAATTCCTCATATATCAGAATCTGTTCAGGAGACCAATTAGGATCCCTATTGGCCTTTTGAGTAGGCTGAGCTTTGGCTTCATAAATCTTTAACACTTCTTCCCAATCATGAGATTCTTTTCTCTCTTTGTGTTGCCTTTTTAATCCTACCTTTTTCTGACTTAAATCTTTTCGGGCTTCAGAATTAGCCATAGTTAACCTGGGGACTGAGACTGCTTTCTTCTTGATGTTACAAATGATTTTATCATTACTGATTGTAACAGGCAATACTGAATTGATGAAAGGCATTCCCAGAAATAAACTTGCTGAGTTATCATAATGCTGGATAGTTGAAATCTTAATAATAACCCCCCCAAGTTTCATTGAAATATTATCAACATAATGAGTCAAATTAACAGATCCACCAATGGTTTCTGATCTAATAATATGCTGTAAGGGCTTCCATAATCCTTTAAAAAGAGACGGTCGAGCAAGATTATTGGAGCCACCAGTATCAATAAAAGCATCAACAGAAATCCATTCACCACGGACTTGAACTTCAACAGGAATGTACAAAAGATCACTAGTTCGGACAAGCTTTTTCAGAAAGGCTTGTTCTTCAGCAGAACTAGGTTTAGGAAGTACAGAGGAAGATGATGCAACGGTCTTAGGATAAGGACATAAAGAATTCTGAATTTGTTGTGGTTTGACTGAAAGGAGGTTTGGCAAAGAATTCTTAGTCTCACTAGTTGCAGTAGTTGTTACAGAAAGAGTGTCAGAGTATTCTTCTGTATCATCTTCTTCAAAAACAACAGAATCACTGTCATCACTTAAGTGATCCTTATAAACATCGGAATCAAAATCAGAATCTTGATAGGCAAGATTCATTTTATTGCTTACATCAGGCAGAGACTCAGTATCAGAGAGAGAAGCATCAGTCAAAATATATACATCTGAAACTTCATCATCAGAATCTACAACTGACCAGTCATCTGCAAATTCATCTATATCAAAACAGGCTTTCAATTTGCTAGAGGAACTCTTGGGACATTTGCGTGCAAAATGCCCTTCTTGCTTACAGATAAAGCAAGCATTATCTTTCTTTTGTTGTTTCCTCTTTTTCACATACCTAAATTTTCTGAATGGTCGTTTAGGATTGACAACTCGCTTAGGTCTGTACTTACCATACTTCTTTGATTTCCTTTTTCTGAAAGGAGTCCAGGGTAATACAGAACGACATACATTCAAATTAGGAGAGATATCATGAACCTGTTTCTGCCAGCACAAATATTTTACTTTCTCTTGACTTCGAAATAAAAGATCTATCCAATAGATTTGCTCTATCTTTTTTCCTTGTACTTCAAGATCTTTCATTATCATATCCCCAATATTTCCCGGTAATTTAGAAAGAAAAGAAATATTCTGGGTATGATCATTGACAAGATTAGCTTTATAGATTTTACCCATATATTCAGATCCAAACTGATCTAAATCTTTTAAATCTGTCAATTGCATGCGGGTTAAATCTGTAATAATTGTTTTCTTTTCATCTTGTGGTTCGGGAACAAATTGAGTGAGCAAGAGAACTTCTAAAGTTGCTAAGCCTAAAGCTGCAACATTATTTCTTTCTTCTTGAGAAGCGCCCATCCACCAATCCCAAACAATTCCAGCCATTCGTTTCTCCGCCAACAAGAAAATAGAATAATTATCTAATTTGGACACAACTTGCATTTGATATAAAGCACCAATCCAAATGCGGATGGATTCTGTAGGATTAGATGATTTGTCTAAATCGAGAACATATCCAGAAGAGTTAGTATGAAAGAGATCTTCTTCGACTCTTGGATATTTAGGATCTTTATGCAGATTTGCTTTTTGCAAGGATGGCATAATAAACGAGGGAAAAAGAGTAGCAGCATTTTCTATTGTAGCCAATTCACCTTTGTTCTTATACAAACTAGAAAACTTTGGAAGTGCATTTTTAGTGCTTATTTGGCTATTACTAGATTCAGCAAAATCAGCTGCTTCTTCTGGGGAATCACTGGTTTCCCATTTGGGTGGAATTTCCATTGTTTTAACAAACTTTGGAGGCTGTTCTTCTCTTTTCTTTTTCTGTCTTCTTCTTTTCTCTTTCTCTTCTCTTCGCTGCTGTTCAGCGGACTGTTCATCATGAAGAAGTTTAAGATTGGCTAAAATCAAATCACTTTGAGAGCCTAAATCATCGAGCACTTCTTCAGCATGTGCACACCAAGTAGTTAAATAATTCCCGATCTGATAAGTTTGATCTAAATCATTTGTATTTTGGGAATTGTGTTCTATCAAAGGAGCACAATCTGCTCTGGTAGGTGGCTGTCTAGAAGAGGAAGAAGTAGTACAGAACTTTGTTCGAGGAGGCCATTTGCCACCTTTAACATATCTATGATTGGCATATTGCCATTCTTCAACTGGAGCAAAAGAGGTACGCATACGGTGCATTTTATTTACAGATGGTAGAAATGGTTTATATTCAGGTATATACAACTCATTAGGTGACAAAGAAGGTTCACCTAAACTTTCTTCTTCAGGAATAGGAGCAGGAATTTGACTGCTTGAAGGAACTTCATTTGGCATCATAGGAAACACATATCTCTTTGGCTTAGAGACAGGTCGAGGGATGACTGGTCTTGGAGGAATCAACTTGACTTGTCCATTATCAATAGTTACTCTTTTTAATTTGGATTGAGGTTGCTTAGTATCAACTATTGATTTATATTGGAAATACCAGTTTCCAGGTAACTCAGTAGGATCATATAGAACACCTTCAACTTGAGCATTAGACAAACCGACTGTAACACAATCCTTTAAAACAGGCTGTTTAAGTTTAGGATGTGCAGTATTAGTCAATTGAAAAGAAGCTTGTCCAATTATAGAAAGGTATTCACTTTCTTCAGCCATTGTTAAACCTTGGACACCAGATAATAATTTCCAACAATCTTTTAGATGGACATCATTCAGGCTAATAGCATAGTCAGGGTAAATGGTTCCATATTGACAACCAGTAGCAAGGTTTCCTTGAATAGTACCAATCCTAGCATGCTCATAATTTTGATGACGGGTATCAAACAGTTCAGCAATACAGGGAGTATTAATTCCATGACGAAATAAAGGAGCTAATCCAATCCTTATCCCCCCAAAATGAAGATAGAAATATTTTCCATCTTTCACATACTGCCGAAATTTCTTAATTTCATCATCAGAGAATAAATTCAAAGCAAGGATTTGCACAGAAGGTCCAGATATCTTAATAGTGATTTCTACCTCTTTCAGAAAGTTTTTCTTCTTGAACAGGAAAGTCATAGGTAGCTTATATATATCAGTAGAATTTAAAGCCGGAGGAGTCCATTTTTCAGGGTCTTCAACTAAGTCATGATTTTCATTTTCTACAGACTCGGACTCAGATGATCGTGAAGAGACTTCAGTAATGACTTTTCTGTCTATGGATGAGAATGATCGCAACAGATTGGCCATGTTAATCTATATCAGAAATAGACTAATGAAAGCTTTTATCTACTCAGTCCAATGATCAACAGAGTGACCTTTCAAAGGCTAGCTGGCTTTCAATAGAATTCTGACTACAGATTAGTGAGTTAGGATCTAGAACAGGGCTCTGATACCAAGCGAAATAAGCGGATGGTCTAAGAACTTACTTGGAACAATTGAAGCGAACGCCTTCTGCAAATTTCTTCAACACATCAACCAGAGATTTGCACGAACTAACGCGAACTCCCATTTCTTCGTAGTCTGAGACCAATTACCTTCAATCCACGATCCAAAAGGAAAAGCTAAAGTAAATAGCGAAAAGGAAACAGTATATGTGGATATTTATCAAGATGCTCAAGAACAAAATGACCCTACTTGGGAAAAAGAATATCTATCATGGCTTACATCTTCCTGGAAAGATCCTCAAGATACTTTATCTCATTTATCGTACCATTGGGATAGAGTCAAAACTCCGTCAGATTCCGAGATGGGATATGATAGCGACAGAAGCCCGAAAGGTTCTTGGTAAAGATAAGAATATTGTGTCAGCAATGTAACACTGTTGGTTACATGTTGTGACCCGAATCTTTGTACAAAAGAAAAGTTGAGTAGACACCGTCAGTGGAATAAGATACTGACAGGACCCTCAATTATTTCTACTTTTATGTCATGCATTAGGTCAGCTAGATTCGTTTGTTAGGTTATTTAAGAAAGAACTCTCTCATAGTTGAGGCATCGTGAGTTGTGAGTGCTTAGTGAGTTTGTGAGTGTGTGTGTGTAATCAGAGCTCATATCTCTGAGTTTCTATGGTGTGTAATTTTACTTTGAATTAATATTGAAGCCTGCTGGGCCGCCAGTCTGAGGACTGTTTCTTTTAAGAGCATCGTGTGAGAGATAGTAAGGCGCGTTGAGAAGCGACAGGGAGTTCGCGTTAGTTCGTGCAAATCTCTGGTTGATGTGTTGAAGAAATTTGCAGAAGGCGTTCGCTTCAATTGTTCCAAGTAAGTTCTTAGACCATCCGCTTATTTCGCTTAGTTGTAATGGAGGAATCATCTTTCTGTGGAGCATGTGAACTCTGACCTGTGTCATAACAAAATCTGATCGAATCTGCAGACTTCTTTAAACTTTTTGATGGAAAGAGATAATCATCTTTATTCCATCAGTTCACATATGCAAAGGGATCGATTTCAATTCCAAGGAAATTATCTTTCTTGCTGTTTCGGAAATCTGGCAAAGACTGTACAGTCAGTTCAACCCCATCTAATAACTCCCATTTAAAAATCTGAAACATACTTACAGATTGTTCAATACTCGATTGAACCCATAATTTACATTGCTGACTAAGATGTCCTTGTTCTTGCCAGCCTAGTCCAAAAATTATTGAAGAGCATACACGATTGGATAAAAGTAAATTGATCAAACAAACTGCATCTTCTGACCATGAACAAGAGTATACATTAATAGTAATTAATGCCTTCTGATTAACTATTAATTGAAATACTCTTTGTTTTCCTTGCAGAGGTTCTAGGGTTTTTATCAGTGATATCTTCTCCGGTAGTTTCAAAGAATGGAAATCTTGAAGCCATAAAGAAATCTTTCTAATCTGCTCTTGATCGGCTGCCAGTGTAGATTTCATAATGCTGTCTTTTCCATAAAGCTGTGAGAAAGGATTAGGTTCAATAGCATTACGGAATTCCATATTCTGATAATCCCAAGGCTCTGTAAATGTTCTCAAATACTGCAAGGTTCTTAAAACACATTGAGAAGCCCTGACTTGGATTTTCTTCTGACACTTACCTTCTCTTATCTCCCAATCAGCAAAAGACTGAAACATCTCAAATTGAGGAAAAGAGTCAGTATTAACAAAAGCTTCAGTATTTTGTTGGAGATATGCGGTTTCAATCTCTTCAAACAAATCCGGAATTTTAAGAGATCTCAAAAACCGTTCAACCATACCATTCATATTTACCTCTTCCAGTTGTAACATTTTAGAAGAAATGTACATAGAAATAGAAAACTCAATTGCACCAATAATCTGATAATAATTCAGAGTTTTCAGAGTTTTAATCATTTCTGGAGTGTAATGACTGAGCCAAGT
The DNA here is from genome assembly GCA_031772625.1 of Pinus tabuliformis. Classification (NCBI taxonomy): domain Eukaryota; kingdom Viridiplantae; phylum Streptophyta; class Pinopsida; order Pinales; family Pinaceae; genus Pinus; species Pinus tabuliformis. The sequence continues at coordinate 1,534,438,714 of CM062817.1, read as the reverse complement.
GTCATCTAGCTGTATGAAATAGAGCTTGACCTGTAAATTAGGTAGAGGATAAGCCTTTACCAGTTCTTCATTGAGATTAAGAAAAACCCCAACATTTTTATGTTGCCAAGCTTGGCATCTTTGGATCCACTGATTTCTTCGTAGTCTGAGACCAATTACCTTCTTGATTTGATCAGTGACATCAGATAATAAATATTCTAAAATCTTAAAACGCTGTACAAATGTTTCAAAAGAATCATCAACAGGACTGGTTCCTGCAATGGTGAAAAGACTTTCACTATGGACATGTACCTTGTTCATTTCTCTGGTTAAAGCATCAGGCAAATAATTAGAATTTCCTAGAATCCATTCAACATCAAATTCATACATCTGAAACCACATTTGCCATGCTAATAATCGCCCACGAGCCAATTGCTGAGAAATCTTAGCATTTAGGAAGTACTTGAAATTCATTGAATCTGTTCGAATTAAGAATTTTGAAGGTGCCAAATAAATCTCGAACTTTTGAATTCCATTGAATATTGCAAGGGTTTCCTTTTCAGCAGGAAAATAACCTTTCTGATGTTTAGAAAATTCACCTGAAGCATAGGCACAAAGAACTTCTTCAATATTTTCTCCTTCTTCTCTTTTTTCAAAAAGAGTAGCTGCCCAAAAGTTGTCGGAAGCATCAGTCTGTAAGATGAGAAAACCAGTACCAGGCGGTTTGAGTGTAGGTAAACTTTGACATTCTTGCTTCAGAAGCTGAACCGCTTGAGTAGCTTCAGCAGACCAACCACCATTAATAAATTCTCGGATTTGAGCCGTTTTCTCTGAAAGATTGGGAATATATTTATGAACATAATTCAGAATTCCCAAAAATCGTTGTATCATAGGTTTATCTTTCAATTGATCAGGAAACTCAGATAATTTCTGTAAAACATGAGGCTGCATCTGAATTGTACCTTTGCTGACTGTGATGCCCAGAAAATCAATATGATCTTGAAATAAGACCATTTTCTTTTCAGATAATACTAACCCATGATTTTTGGCTTCGTCAAGAAATATACGGAGATGCTTCAAATGAGAAGGAAGATCAGGACTAAATACAAGTATATCATCAATATATACAACAATGAAATCGTATGAACCAAAAATATGATCCATCCGACGCTGAAAGAATGCAGGAGCATTTTTAAGACCAAATGGAACAACTTTCCATTGAAAGAAACCAGCAGGACATGTAAATGCAGTTTTGGGACGATCTTCTTCTGCAATTTGAATTTGATAATATCCTGATTTCATATCAAATTTGCTGAATATCTTACTGCCATGAATCTTTTGCATGATTGTTTCTTGTCGAGGCATAGGATAATTAAAGCTTTTAGTTATAGCATTGAGTGGCTTATAATTGATGACCATCCTATCTTTACCACGAACAATCTCAGAATGATTACGAACTAGAAATGCAGAACAAGAATAATGAGATTCACTGACTTCTATCAGATTAAGATCTAGCAGTTCTTGAATCTGTTTTCGCATTTATTTTTCTTCATCTGGAGTACATGGAATCAATTTGCCAGTTACTCCATTATCATGCAGAGTTATAATGTCTTGTTTTGGGCTTTGAGTTGTCCAAAAAGCTTGAGGATTATTTGAGCAACATGTTAACAATTCCTCATATATCAGAATCTGTTCAGGAGACCAATTAGGATCCCTATTGGCCTTTTGAGTAGGCTGAGCTTTGGCTTCATAAATCTTTAACACTTCTTCCCAATCATGAGATTCTTTTCTCTCTTTGTGTTGCCTTTTTAATCCTACCTTTTTCTGACTTAAATCTTTTCGGGCTTCAGAATTAGCCATAGTTAACCTGGGGACTGAGACTGCTTTCTTCTTGATGTTACAAATGATTTTATCATTACTGATTGTAACAGGCAATACTGAATTGATGAAAGGCATTCCCAGAAATAAACTTGCTGAGTTATCATAATGCTGGATAGCTGAAATCTTAATAATAACCCCCCCAAGTTTCATTGAAATATTATCAACATAATGAGTCAAATTAACAGATCCACCAATGGTTTCTGATCTAATAATATGCTGTAAGGGCTTCCATAATCCTTTAAAAAGAGACGGTCGAGCAAGATTATTGGGTCTTTCATCTTGCATTAGAACAACACCAATTCCATTTCCTGAAGCATCACATTCCACAATAAAGGTTTTTGTGAAGTCCGGTGTAGCTAAGACCGGTGCTTGGCACATTGTCTCTTTAAGATGTTCAAAGGCCTTTGTTGCTTCCGGAGTCCATGAAAATGCATCTTTCTTCAATAATGTTGTTAGAGGTGCTGCTATTCTCCCATAATTCTTAACAAATTTGTGATAATACCCTGTCAACCCAAGAAATCCTCGCAGATGCTTTATGGATGTGGGGATTTTCCATTCCTTAATGGCTTTAATTTTGCTAGGGTCTACCTTAACTCCTTCATGAGATACAATATGACCCAAATATTCCACCTCCTGGACTCCAAAGAAACATTTGGACCTTTTTGCAAATAATTGTTTCTCCTCCAATAGTTGTAGCACCTTGTCAACATGTTCAACATGATCCTTCCAAGACTTGCTGTAGATTAGTATATCATCAAAAAATACTAACACAAATTTTCTAAGGAATGGTTTGAAAATTGAATTCATCAAACCTTGAAATGTTGAAGGTGCATTAGTAAGGCCAAAAGGCATGACCAAAAATTCATAATGGCCCTCATGAGTTCTAAATGCCGTTTTCGGAATGTCTTCAATCTTCATTCTGATTTGATGATATCCCGAACGAAGATCCAACTTGGTGAAGTAAATTGATCCATGCAATTCATCTAGTAATTCATCAATGACAGGAATGGGAAACTTATCTTTAATAGTGAGCTTGTTGAGCTCCCTATAATCTAGACACATGCGCCATGATCCATCCTTCTTGTGCACCAATACTACTGGAGCAGAGAAAGAACTTTGACTTTGTTGAATTATACCAGCCTCTAACATTTCTGCAACCATACGTTCAATTTCACTTTTTTGGACATAGGGATATTTGTACGGCCTGATGTTTGGAGGAACACTTCCTAGAATCAGATGAATAGCATGATCATGATCACGCATAGGTGGGAGACCTTTGGGAGTCTCAAATACCTTGGAATGATTGTCCAGGACTTTTTGGAGATCTGGAGAAATAGATGATTCCGATGTGGAAACATCTAGCGAACACAATTGTGCAATTACACCTCTTTGCTCCTTTTTTAGAAGCTTTGTCATACCATTAGAGCTGATTATCTTTCCTGGTTTCCCTACAATACCCTTTAATTCAACTTCCTTTCCTTCCGTAGAAAATCTGATGAAAAGTTCTTGAAAATTAAAAGCTATTGTACCCAAGGATTGTAGCCATTGGACTCCTAGTACAACATTAGCACCTCCCATTGGAATGGAAAGCATTGGGCTAGTCAATACATATTCTCCCATGGATAGCTTGATATTATGGCACTTTCCAGAGCAATTTATTGTTCCTCCATTTGCAATCATTACTTGACACTCTGGTGCTGGATATAGGAAGCAATTCAATTCTTTTGCTACCTTACAATGAATAAAATTGTGGTTGCTTCCTGAATCAATCAAAACTATTACCTTTTTCTTCTTGATTTGTCCTTCTATCTTGATGGTTTGAGGAGTGGTAATTCCTGCTAATGCATTACAAGATATGGTTGGATTTATTTGTTCTTCATCTAGGCTTTGTTCCTGGAGTATATCCTCTTCTTTTGACCTTTCTTGCTCCCTTTCTTCTTCCTCTTCACAATCTATGTAGAATAATTTCTTCTCAGCACACTTATGGCCTTTAGTGTATTTGCTATCACAACTGTAAGAAAGGCCTTTTGCTCTTTTTTCTTCCAATTGTTGTGGTGTCAGCCTTATAGGTTGTGGAAGACTAGGAGCAACAACACTTCCGTCTTTATAGTTGAGAGTGGTATGCTTCCTGGTTGCCATAATTTTGCTTTCCATTTTTCTTTCTAACCTGAATGCCTTCTCTAATGAATCAGGTTCCCAAAGGTGAACATCATGTTGGATATTATCCTTTAAAGACCCTATGAACACATCAATCCTATGCTCCTCTGGAATATCTTTTACCCTGATGTTCAATTTTTGGAACTCCTCAATGTGATCCATTATTGAACCCTTTTGTTTGAGACTTATCCATTGGCTAAAAAAAGTGTTGCTTTTTGTATCCTCATAATGTGCTACCAATTCTTCCGTAAAAATTGCCTAAGTGATAAATTGTTTACGAGAGCAAAGCCATTGATACCATACAAACTGATTTGGTTCCAAATATAAAGTTGCCATACGTACCTTTTGTGTGTTTTGCACATTATTGAGATCGAAGAATTGCTCCATCTGTAATATCCATGCGGTAGGATCCTTGCCATCAAACTTCCTCATATCAATTTTTGGAATATGGTGAGTCTTCGATCCAACATTAGTGTCTATGGAATCATGATTAACATTTCTTTTATTCTCATCATGAGTTTCCTTTAGTACCCTTTCGCCCTTAGTGCCCATTTCTTGTAGCAACTTATTCATATTTATCTTCAATTCGTCCATGTCTGTCTTCAAATCTGTCTTCAAATCTGCCATGTCTCTCTTCGAATCATCCATCTTAGCTTCCATGCCCTTTATCTTAGATTCCACGCCATTTATCTTAGATTCTACGCCATTTATCTTAGCTTCTGTTAGCTTTTGTGAGCGTGACATGTGTTGCACTTGTTCTTGTAATTTTGATATATCATGTAGCATTTCTTCCTCTTCTTCATGAGTCATGCTAGAGCTTTCAGGTTCCTTACTAGGTGTTTGCATTTTCTTTCGGGGCATCAGTTACCGATAATAATTCTCTACTATGCCCTTTGAATTCCTTCAAAATAAATTTTCAAGCCAAGCTTAAGCAAAAATTTAAAGAAAAACTACACACCGTTTTTCACTTTATAGAAGCCTGATATTGAATCTAATGTATCTCTGTAATTTCGGATCATCCAATTCTGAAATTTCTGCTTGTAGTAGCCTTCTGCGTCCTCTTTCCAATGAAACAAGTCTGAGCCAAATTGGATTCTCCAAGGAAGAGTTATGTGAAATCTCCCACAGTGACTTGCTTTTTGACTGGTTCAGTAGAGCGAACTTGTACGACGTGCCACGAGTCACTGTTTCAACCTTCGAATCTGAAACACACATACAAGAAACTACATTCCGTCCTCTTTCTGTACCTTCTTATGAAATTTCAATCCGATCCCCAGAGAGAAAGTTATGACGAGTTTCCCCAAGTCACCTGTTTTGAATGTAATTCAGGAGTCTGCAAAAAGACCAACTTCCTCAGATCATATCTCCCCAAATATCACGCAAAAAGCTCTGAAATTTAGACCCAAGGTTCAGCGCGATTTCTTCTCAAATGGGTTTTTTTTTCGACTTCTGAAACGTCACAGAAAGAAAGTTATAGCGAAAATGCCACGATGACCTGTTTGGAGCAGCGAAACCCTAGAATCCAAAGCTCTGATACCAAATGTTATGAAACCAGCTCAAGAAAAGATAGAAAATATAGATCAACGCCTTAGAATTCAGCCTCTTCGAGGGGGCAACCTCCTTTACATTACATAAATGAACAATTCTTGGATCATACAAATGACAAAACCTCCTTTCTCTATATAGGAGTCTAAGGAGTCACAATATAATCCAGCCGACCTAACAATAATAATATAAAGCTACAAAAATAACAAAAGAGGGATTCTTTGGGGCACAGAAATAACAACATGGGGGTAATAGGGGCACAACAATATAAATAAGGGGTATAACTACAATAGTAATGGGGTAATCACTAATATTAGAGGGACCCAACATGATTTGTGCATAGTTGACTCAAGTCCTACTCATATCAAAATGGTAGAATTTGGTCCATCTGAAACATTGAAAATCAACCCCTCATTCTCAGCCCGTCAGGAAGAGAAGTTGTGCAACATTTTGAGAGAACGCTTGGATGCTTTTCCCTAGAGCTATAAGGAAATGAAGGGTGTGCACTGTTCGGTGTGTACTCACCACATATACATCAAGGAAGGCTAAAACTAGAGTGATAACCTCAAAGGAGAATGAACCGACCTCTCAAAGACATAGTCAAAGAAGAACTGCAAAAGTTCTTGGATGCAGGGTTCATTTACCTGATGTCAGATAGTGAGTGGGTGTCTCCTCTAGTTCTGGTCCCGAAGAAGAATGGAATATGGAGGATCTGTGTTGATTATAGAGAGTTAAACAAATCCACTAAAAAGTACCATTTCCCTCTACCTTTCATTGATCAAGTCTTGGATGGGCTTGCAGGGAAGTTCTTCTCTTTCCTGGATGGATTGAGTGATTACAATCAGATCCAGATCAACCTAGAGCACCAAGATAAAACCAAATTTACTTGTCCTTGGGGTACCTTTTCTTATATGGTCCTTCCTTTTGGATTATGTAATGCCATTTCCACTTTTCAAAGGGGAGTTCTGAGCATCTTTGTTGAGCTAGTCCATGACTCTGTAGAAATCTATATTGACGATTTCACTCCCTATGGGTGTGATATCCTTGAGGTTCTCTCTAACTTGGGGAACGTATTAAATAAGTGAATTGAAATGAACCTAACCCTTAGGATTGAGAAGTGTGATTTCTTGATGAATGTAGGGACTGTTCTAGGTCACTCAATATCCCATGAAGGACTATAATGTTAGTAAATTGTATATTACAGATTAATGGAACACATAAAATATTGTAGAAATATAAACACAAAAAATGAAAAAAACAAGAGAGACACAGATATACATGGTTCACCCAGTTTGGGCTACATCCACGGAGAAACAACCAATCCTTATTTTTATATTATCCATCAAACTGAAGAGATACAACCTACAACAAATACATTGTAACACCCTCTTCGCTCTCAATCTCCTCTCTCTTCCTCACTCAGAATACTGATCTACATAGACACAATACAATTCCCTCATATATAGTGAGGGGTTTCCTTCTAGGGCAAAAAACCCTAAATTAAACATAACTTCTACCATCAGATCTCCGCCTAATGAACAGCCCAGATTGACTACGAAATTACAACATTTTACAAGGCAATTTTATATCTATTCTTAGCTTCGGGGGCGCTGCCCTCAACCCCCTGCGAGGGGTGGGCTCCCAAAAGGTCACAGCCGCCCCCCCCTGGACCCCCCTGCAGCAAATATTTTACAGGCGGAATTGCCCCCCCATTTCGAAATAGGGTCTAATGCGGTGATACATTTGAATGCAGAAGATAATCAGGTTCCACACCCAATAATCTCCCACTTGGAGACTAATTATAGAAACTCCACCGCTGCTTCATTTGTTGGACAATGACTCCACTTTTGACCTGGTTGTTTATGATATTCTTCATCATACTTGAACACCAATTGAAACTGAGCAGATTCTCAATTTCTCCCTGGTTACAACTTTTGTTAACATATCTGCAGGATTCTGGCTAGTGTGTATCTTTTCCGGCTTCAACTGTCCATCTTCCAACACTGATCATATGAAATGGTACTTGAGCTGTATATGTTTAGTCCTGGAATGAAATGCAAAGTTCTTTGCAAGATGTATGGCACTCTAGCTATCACTATATAACTTGCCCAACTCCTGCTTCTTACCCAATTCATCCAAAAACCTTTGTAACCAAATCATTTCTTTACTAGCCTCTGTAGCAGCAACATAATCTGCTTCTGTTGTTGAGAGTGCAACAACACTTTGCAGTTTTGAGGCCCAACTAATAGTTGTTCACCTACAGTAAACACATACCCTCTTGTGCTCCTCTTGTTATCTCTATCAATCGCCATATTTGCATCAACATATCCCTGTAGAGCAATGATTGAATCACCAAAGCATAATTCTTGATTTGTGGTACCTCTCAAATACCTAAGAATCCACTTCACTGCCATCCAATGTTCTTTTCCTGGATTGTTCATGTACCTGCTTACAACTCCCATTGCATGTGCAATATCAGGCCTTGTGTAGACCATTGCATACATTAAGCTTCCAACTGCTGATGCATATGGAAATTTAGACATATGAGTCATTTCTTCCTGAGTCTTGGGACACTCCTCCTTACTTAGTTTGAAATGGCTAGTGAAAGGTATACTAATAAGTTTTGCATTCTGCATATTAAACCTTTTCAACATCTTTCCTACATACTCACTTTGAGACAATGTTAATTTGCGATTCTTCCTGTCTCTAGTTATTCTCATGCCAAGGATTTGTTTTCCAGCACCCAAATCCTTCATTGAAAATGAGTTTGCCAATTTTATTTTGAGCACATTTATTTCCTGCATGTTAGAACCTGCAACAAGCATGTCATCTACATATAATAACAACATAATATAGCTACCATCATTTTGCCTTTTAAGATAAACATAATGATCAGAATTACATCTAGTATAAAATTGTTCAGACATAAACCTGTCAAATTTTAGATACCACTGCCTTGGAGCCTGTTTTAAGCCATACAAGCTCTTCTTCAACCTGCACACTAGTTTCTCCTTCCCTTTTACCTCATATCCTTGTGGCTGCTACATATATATCTCTTCTTCCAAATCCCCAAGGAGAAAGGTTGTCTTTACATCTAACTGCTCAAGATGCAAATCTTTAGCTGCTACTAGATTTAAAATAGTTCTTATTGAAGTCATTTTAACAACAGGAGAAAATATTTCATCAAAGTCTATACCCTTTTTCTGTGATCTCGTCAAGCACTATGTATTCTCTGTTTTTTTTCCTGTTTCTTTTCCTGCAACTGATCCTTATACAAAACCTTTTCATTGAATATGACATCTCTGCTCCTAATGATTTTGTGTTTTTCATAATCATAAAAGCAATAACCAAAATCATTAGCACCATATCCAACAAAGGTACATTTCTTTGATTTTGCCTCAAGCTTTGGTCTATTTTCTTTATTAATGTGGACAAAGGCTTCACAACCAAAAGTATTTAAAAAATAGTAGTTTACCTTTTTACCTGTCCATGCCTCCTCTGGAATACCGGCATCCAAGGAAATTGAAGGCCGTTTGTTTATTAGATAGATAGCAGTATCTACAGTATCTGCCCAAAATTGTAAAGGAAATCCTACATGCAATCTCATGCACCTTGCACGCTCCATGATTATACTGTTCATCCTTTTTGACACACCATTTTCTTGTGGTGTTCCTGGAACTTTCTTCTCTCTACGAATTCCATTCTCTGAATAGTACCTATCAAACTCTTTGCTGCAATATTCACCTCCATTGTCTGATCTGAGACACTTCAACCTTTTTCCTGTCTCATTTTCAACCAAAGCTTTACATTTCTTGAAAGTATCAAATACATCAGATTTATTTCGAATACAATAAATCCAAGTTTTTCTGGTTGCATCATCAATAAAAGTAACATAATAATGAGATCCACCAAGAGATGATACCTGAGAAGGCCTCCATACATCTATATGCACAAGCTCTAATTTTTCGCTCTTCTTTTCTTTCCCAACTCTAAGGAATCTGACTCTCTTCTGTTTTCCATAAACACAATTCTCACGGAATTTTAAATCAACATGCTTCAAACCTGGCAAAAAATTTCTTGAGTGAAGAATTTGCATCCCCTTCTCACTCATGTGCCCGAGCCTATGGTGCCACAATGTCGTATCTTCTCCTGTAGAGGTTAAAGCATTAACATAATTAGAAATACCATTGCATAAATACAATGTACCAACCTTTCCTCCTTTCGCTACTACCAGAGATCCTTTAGTGACCTTCCAGGTTTTATCTATGAAAGTAGTTACACAACCTTCACCTCCCAACTGCCTTGTTGAAATTAGATTTTTCTTCAGATCTGGAACATGCCTTACCTCCTTCAATAGCCATTGATTTCCATTTTGCTTTTTTATGAAAACTGTACCCATTCCAATTATTTTACAGGGTTTATCATCACCCAATCGAACCTGTCCAAAATCTCCTTGAACATAATCATAAAAATGTTTCCTATCAGGTGTGGCATGGAATGAGGCCCTTGAATCTACCACCCAGGCATCAATAATATTTTCTAATGAAAGAATCAAAGCATCTTGCAACACATCACCTGTTACATTCACTTCATGATTAGTTTCTTGTTGCGCATCTCCTTCTTTTCCCTTTCGAGACTTGCAGTCTTTCTTCAGGTGTCCTTTCTTCCTGCATTTCCAAGACACTATCCCCGATCTAGACTTAGATTTTCCTTTCCTTGACTTACTTCGATATCCAGGTCTTTTTCCCCTTTCCATTTTTCTTACCCTAGTCTCTGCAGTCAAAGTATTACCTGATGTCTCATCAAAGCTTTTCCATCGCATTTCTTGGCTAAGGATTGCACCGACTACATCATCAAACTTTAAAGTACTAGATCTAGAGACAGAGTTACTAATGGCCATAACTAAACCATTCCAGCTTTTTGGCAATGAGGATAGAAATAAAAGAGCCCTAACTTCATCATCAAAAGTCACCCCTATAGAACTTAACTGATTGGTAACTATATTAAATTCATTTAAATGATCAACAACAAATCCAACTTCTAACATCTTGATATTAAATAAATGCTTCATAAGAAATACCTTATTTGAGGCCAAGGGTTTTTCATATAGTTTGGCCAATTTTGACATTAAACCCTTTGTTTTCGTTTCCTTTGAAATATTAAACGATACCGATGTCGCTAGGCACAGTCGTATTGTTCCAAGTGTTTTTTTGTTGAGAATATCCCATTCTGTGTCTGTCATACTCATTGGCTTCTTTGTCTTTCCACTCAATGGTTGGTACATATCTCTCTGATACAGATAATCTTCCATCTGCATCTTCCACAGCAGGTAGTTTTGGCCATTGAATTTTTCGACCCTAAACCACCATCTTCCGCCATTGCTCCCACTCGAACCAAGAACCCTTCTCTCCTGCGCGTTTATCATCCAAATAGACCTTCGGCTCTGATACGAATTGTTAGTAAATTATATATTACAGAGCAATGGAACACATAAAATATTATAGAAATATAAACACAGAAAACGCATAAAACAAGAGAGACACAGATATACGTGGTTCACCCAGTTTGGGCTACGTCCACGGAGAAATAGCCAGTCCTTCTTTTTATATTATCCAGCAAACTGAAGGGATACAACCTACAGCAGATCCACTGTAACTCCCTCTTCACTCCCAATCTCCTCTCTCTTCCTCACTCAGAATGCCGATCTACATAGACTCAATGTAATTCCCTCATATATAGTGAGGGGTTGCCTTCTAGGGAAAAGAACCCTAAACTAAACATAACTTCTACCGTCAGATCTCCACCTAATGAACAACCCAGATTGACTACGAAATTACAACATTTTACAAGGCAATTTTACATCTATTCTTAGCTTCAGGGGTACTGCCCTCGATCCCCCCGCCAAGGAGGGGCTCCCATAAGGTCGCAGCTGCCCCGCTTGGACCCCCCTGCAATGAATATTTTACGGGCAGCATTGCCGCCCCATTTCGAACTAGGTTCCAATGTGGTGATACCTTTGAATAAAGAAGATAATCAGGTTCCACACCCAACATACAAATGGACCCAAATAAAATTGCTATCATAAAAAGGGTCCCTACTGCTCAAAAGAAGAGTGATTTGAAGAGTTTCTTGGGCTTAGATGGATATTATAGGAGGTTTATCAAATACTTTAGCAAAGTAGCCTCACCATTGTTTGGACTGTTGATCGAGGACTGTGAATTTTGCTGGTTAGAAAGTTTCCAAGAGGCCTAGAAATATTGAAGGACATGTTGACTACTACACCCATACTCCGAGGCCCAAATTGGGCTCTTCCTTTCCACATACATGTTGATGCTTCTGATAAATCTATAGGAGCATCCCTATGCCATAGAGATGACAAATTACCTTATGACATTTACTTCATTAGAAAAAATATGTCCAAGGCTTAATTAAACTACAGTGTGACTAAAAAGGAGCTCCTAGTTGTTATCCATTCCTTGAACAAATTTAAACACTACATCATTGGTTATCAGAGATTTGTGCATACTAACCATGTTTCCATCAAATAATTAATGAAGAAACCTGATGTGAATGCTAGAAGTATTATATGGTTGTTTTTATTACGACAATTTGATTTAACGATCATTGATAAGCCAGGTAGAGAAAATTTAGTTGCATATTTTTTGTCTAGACTTGCTTTGCCTGCAGGTGAGGAAGGAATGGTTGATGATCAGCTGCCAAATGAGAATTTATTTGTTATTTCAGTTCTCTCCCCTTGGTTTTATGACATATCCAACTACCTAGTTGTTGCATAGTTCCCTCCAAATTTGTCATCCAAGGAAAAGAAAAATTTTTTAAGGAAGAGCGCCCCATTCACTTGGATTGGGGGAAATTTCTCCAAGCTAGGCCCAGAAAAAATTTTCAAGAGATGTGTTAGGGAGAAGGATGTCTTTGACATCATTTTGGACTGTCATGATGGGCCTTGTGGAGGTCACTTTGCAACCAAAAGGAAAACGTTCAATGTACTGCAAGCTGGCTACTACTGGCCCACTATCCACCAAGATGCAAGGAGATGCATCATTTAATGTCATCAGTGCTAGATAATGGGGAAACATACTCCCAAGGATGAAATGCCCTTGCAGCCTCAGGTGGCTTTAGAGCCATTTGACAAATGGGGCATGGATTTCATTGGGCCAATCAATCCACCAACAGGGTAGAAAACGTACATAACTGTATGCACTGATTATTTGACAAAGTGGGATGAGACCAAGGCTGACAAGGTAGAAACATAAGAGAAAGTGGTTGAGTTCTTAAGGGATAATGTATTCTACAAGTTTGGGTACCCTAGATAACTAGTCACTGATCAGGGAGCTCAATTCACATCACTCCTAATTGAGAATTTATTGAGGCAACATAAGATCAAACATAGGAAGTCAACTTCCTATCATCCTTAGGCCAATGAACAAGTAGAGGTCACTAATAGAGCATTGGAAAGCATCCTCGCCAAGGTTGTGAGTAGCAATAGAAAATATTAGGATCCCTGTCTTGTGGAGGCCACTTGGGCCTATAATACAACCTGGAAGAAAACCACTAGATTCACCACTTATGACTTGGTCTATGGAAATAAGGCTCTGCTCTCCATTGAGTTTGAATAAAATACTTTGAGAATGGCAACACAGTTGGATTTGGATGTTACAAAGGCAGAACAGGAGAGGCTGCTCCAACTCAATGGTTTTGATGAATTCAGGATGTAGGCCCTCCTACACACTGAAGTTATTCAAGTATAGAGGAAGGTTTGGCATGATAAGAAGACCAAGGACAAGGTTTTTCAAGAAGGGAATTGAGCTCTACTATATGACTCCAGGTTCAAGGATTTCAAAGGAAAATTGATGACCAGGTGGCTAGTCCCATAACTGATAGAGAAGTACCATGACAAGGGGGTTGTTCAAATCAATACTGTTGATGAGGAAGGTATTCCCTTGCTTGTCCATGGAATTAGATTGAAATCCTACAAAAGACCTTTGTCAAGGGAGGAGTTCATCAATACTATCAGAAAGGAAGTAAATGTGATTGGAAGTGTCTTAGCTTCCAGATCACACAATTATTGAACACTGTTTTTGTTTTTGAAAATAAAAAAAATATAAATATAAAAACAATAAGGGGCCTAGGCGCAAAACTCTATGAGGCATATGAGGCCAACTCTTGGGTTTAAAACCTCCTTGAGGCAGCCCAGGAGTGAAACAAAAGGAAAATAAAAAGATCCCTCAATGAAAACCTCCTTTGAGGCTCCTAGGGCAGGCAGGCAGGCTGAAAAAAATCCTTTGGGATGACTTATGTGTCTTTCAAAAAAAAAAGAGAGAAGAAAGAAACAAAAAAATTCCATGGGAGGGACCTCAAACTTGCCCACTAATAAATTTTGTGATTTTGCAAGTTTTTTGAAGGAAATAAAGGACTCAGAGTTATAGGGACAACATGAAATGTATCACCTCACTTCTTCCTCCATCCCCTCCATCTCATTCATGCCTACTATGCCCCATCACTCATTTCCACTTTCAAGCATCAAAAAACATTTTATTTAGCATTTTCTAGCTTGCTACAAGAAGCACTATAGCTACTATAAGAATATCCTGTAGCACTACAGGATGTCCTGAAATGCTACAGAAAAGAGATCCCAATAGGAAAAAAACTATGCAAGCCTATTATAGGTTAATTTGGGACCCTACAACTCACCATCTCTCGCCCAACATCAAGTCATATCCATACCTACCTCTGTGTCCATAAAAAAAAAACACAAGGAAATGTGAAAAAATAAAATAGAGGTCTAGAGGACATGTCGTCATTGGCCTCAACCATCCACCATTCCATCTGATCCTTCACCACCATATTCAACTCCTACACTACTACCCAACCTCCCTTTAAGAGAAAATAAATAAATAATCAAGAAAAATGCAACTACAGGGTTTCCTATAGCAGCTAAAGGATTTCCTGTAGTAGCTTGTGTCATCACTGCAACTAGACTAAGCAGACATTCTCCTTCACAGCCAAAGCAAAAAAGGAGCTCCAACATCTCTAAAGACCTTATTTCTCCTTGCCAGAGCTCCACAATAGTAGCAATAGTAGGGGTATACCAAGTACCTGCACACATGAAAGAAGAAGTAGAATAATACATAAGCATGAGGAAATCAACAAAAAAAAGACCAAAGAGGAACACTTACCTGAGCAAGCAACACAATAGGTCATCCTCCAGCATGCATCAATCAGCAAAGGTAGGAACAAGTATGGAATCTCATCCAACTCCTCCCTGAGTAATGATATGATAAAAATGTATGAATGTTGAAAAAGTTGTTTTTTATAAGCTAGAGATGGCTAATTAACTTGGCCACCCTCAGCTCGAGATCAAAAAGTGAACTCCCAATCAACATGCCACGTTGGAGTGTCAAATCAATGAGCATGAGTAAAAAATGTGGTCAATTCAGTTATGTGAGAGTGGGTGATAATTATGAGGGAGAGTGCATGATCACCAATGGTGGGCCAACGGTCCCAATGAGGAAATCCCATACCACTGCCAACCAACATAGTGCTCCAAACAAAATTGACCACAAATAGCATAAAATTCCAAAAATGAATGCACTCATTGTTCATTTCTATATCAAAGAGACTGAGACCACCTTGGAGAGCCATCGGAGAAATAGACCCTGTTTTGGCCACCCTACAGGAAACAGAGCTAGAGGAAGCTACAAGAAACTCAAAAAGCTACAGGAAGCACTAGAATTCCAAAGGGAGTTTGCAAGGGGGTTCCTAGGGTCAAATTGTTCAACAATTCTCATCATCCAAAGCATCATATTTAAACGTAAGTGGCCCATCTATCATGTGTTCATGATTTAATAACTAAAGAAAGGAAAAAAGGAAAAGGATCTGAAATTATCTAGCAATTATATTGGGCTTGAGATTTAGACAATTTTTGTAATTTAAGAGATTTTTGTGGATGTAAAAGAGGTTATAAATTGCAGCCATCTCCCAAAAATATTTTAAACTCTCAACTACCCTGAACTCATACCTAATCTAGCTTATAAAAATTCCTGCATTTGGCTAACCAGAGAAGAGAAATGGGAGGGGGATCCATTAGAAGAGAACCCACACATACATCCAGGATTCACCTACATCCTCTTGTTGTAGATATCTTTAGGATGCATCACTAGTTGGGCTTCTTTGAGTTTCTTAGGGGGTACGATAATGGTATAGCCTATGAGTTTTCCATGGAACTCAACCCTTAGGCAAGAGCAAGTGCTACAACTATTGTGAGAGGGCTATCAACTACAATCAACTCTAAGGTGATCAACAAAGTAACCATGCTTCCTCAAGGGTTACAATGGAGAAGGGAGAACAAGCGTAATGATGCAAGGTTACCCCCGCACATACCCACAGTATGCATAAATATGCATAAATCCATTGTCCTAGGAATTTAACTCACCTAAGGAGTCAAATATTTAACTATCAATGGTTAAGGTCCTTTTAACCACCAATTCCTTTTTATCGAAACTCAATCACCCCACTTTAAACCCTCTATCGGAACTTTATACCCACATAGCCTATCCCTTAGGCCAAATCCTTCCTATCAGGACTTTAAAACCCCTTCAGAACCTTTATATAACACATATGCAACCTTTCCCTCTCTAAACCTTGGCTAACATATGGGTTATGCATAATCTTATTTATCGGTTCCATTCTCCTTATAAACCATTTACAAAGGAAAATGCCCACATAAACATACCTTTCTCTGCCTTTTATATGACTTCTACACCGATTTCGAGGTTGTACCTTTATCGCAATCGGCTATCGGCTCTTCATGGGTCATATATGCCTCATCACCCCTTTTCTTCCGATACACGACTATCAAAACACATATATAAGCTCTTTTACATTAAACCTTGGCCCATTCATATTATCTGGAAATATAAGAAATACAGGAATACAAAGGAAACCATGGAAATCCCGCTCCGACTCACATATACCAGATTTTAAAATGTATAGCCCCAAATCTATATATCGTTGGGTCTGCCTCTGAAAAGTTCCTCCTCCAAACACTGATCGGCCCGATCTCCGATCAACTATCGCTATATCAGAGTTTCGGCCATCGACGTGTCACATTTCGTCACACTGTCCCTTTACCGCTCTGACTTCCAACTTGCGATTAGATCTAGACCATAGATCTGGTCCCAATCCAATGGTCCATGATCAATCATGATCGCTCATCACAACCGCCCAAAGCTCAGTTCCGATAGCTCTAAAGGTTGCTGCCGATGTGATCAAATCTCGACCGTTGATCTATGAGATCTAACGGTTGCTGTGTGTCGATTCTTAACTCTTTTGTTCTTCATTCCACTTGGATTTTTCCGCTTATTTCCTCGATTTTACTTTGTGATTGAGGTTCTTCAAAAACTCCCGTCCTTCATGCTTCCGCTGCGCGACTCATCTTCGCTTCTCTTCTCTTCTCTTTGCTTATGTTTTCGCTATCTTTTCAGTGTTCCTCTATGGGTTTGGGTTGTTTCGTCAGGGTTTCATTCTTCCACTTCTGCTCAACTTCTCTCCTCTGCGAACCTTCACTTTTCTACTTCTTCAGAGCTTTACTTTATTCATCAATTGGATTCTAATATCCCTTACAATTCCTCTAAATCATTCTCTCCTTTGTGTATTCTTCAGATCTCTGTCTGCAATTCTCTTTTACAGAACCTACTAGTTCACATCATAATCGATCATAAAATATGCAAATCACACACCCTGACACAGTCAGAAATAAACTATGTATATATGTATATATATATATATATATATATATATATATATATATATATGTATATATATGTATATGTATATATATATATATATATATATATATATATATATATATATATATATATGTATATATATATATATATATATATATATATATATATGTATATGTATATGTATATATATATATATATATATATATATATATATATATATATATATATATATAAGCAAAGATTACATTCGAGACTTCTTTGTCTCGCACAGGCCTATTTTTCAATGTCAGTGGCCTCTATCCATTATCTGCCCATAGGCTTACAAACACTCCAATATGCTCTCTATCTACCTATCTAACTTCTCCCTTACTTTCTCCGTTTCTAACCCCTCATCATGCCTTCTAGGCTTACATTTATACAAAGGGATTCTAAACCCAATTCTGGTTTAGATCCATAAACTCCTCAACGAAATCCTAAAATCTCTTTCTCATCCCTAAGGATTCTCTCAAATCCAAAAAATCATGAACTGACTCCTAATCTAATATTTACAATCAATTCTCAATCCTCTCACCACTCAACTCTCCTAATTCTCTCATGTTCGCCTACATTCGAGAACATTTACAATAAATCCTCACAATATTCAATTAATTTCTATTCTCATTAAAATCACTCAAAACATTAAATAATTACATTAACTCAATGCTTAGGAAACCAACTTCCTTGAAACACAAGACCTCCTATGTCTACTAGAATACATTGATAATGTTGAGCTGGATGCTCTTGCATCATACTCCCCATGTAAGAAAATTTATGACCATCTGGTCATAAGTCTAGATAATTGTTTCCTCGTGGATCCCAGAGTTTATTTTGTAATCTATCCTTGCTTTTCAATCATTCTATTGTCGTTGTTATCTGATGCTGTTCTCCAGGTCTCCATACTTTATGCTGTAATGCTCCACTTTTCCTGCTCTCATTGTCTGCTACTGTCTTCCTCTTGTTGTCACTCCTCTCCTTTCTTGTTGTTATCTTCTTCTGAGACACCTTCATCATTAACCTTCTTATCAGTTCAATTTCTCTGTCCAATATATCCTCTGTCTGCTGACTGTTTTCATCTCTTTATTGATGAACTCTCATTCTTGCTTGTTCTTCACTTATTCTGAGTGCTTCCTTTTCATCCCTACTCTATTCTTTACTGCTATTTTTCACCTTCTCTGCTGCTGCTATATGAACTTTCAAAACAATTTCCTGCTTTTATTTTTTGCACCTATCAACTTCTTCTTGATTATTATTTATGACAACTTCTTTGCCATCCTTCTTCAACAATTTATCCTGAACATTTATCCTTTGCTCTTCCAATTTCCTCCTCTGAAAGTATAATTCTCTGTATAACTCAATGATTTTACTTGGAGTGAACTTTGGAAATTTTACACAATCTCCCATTGCTTCATCTATTATCTATTCATCATCATATGGTCCTTCTTCCTCTGCCAAGTCTTTCTTAACATCCTTCAGTAGATGTTCTTCCTCTTCTTCTTTCATTTGGATGTCCACCAGTGCCAAATATACTCCAGTTTCTCCAACAACATCTTCAATTATAAGACAATTATTATAATAAAAAATATAAGGTCTTTGTACCTCTTCTTCCTTTGGCAACACTTCAGTATGTTGCTCAGATCTCTCTTCTTCTGTCAGCATATCAGTATGCTGATTCAAACTCAAAGAACTGTTGAGACTGTCAGCTAGTCTCTCCTTCTAATCATCTGTTTTAATGATGTCTTTCAGCACTTGTCCATTGTAGTGAACTAATTCTTTCCCAGTTTCTTTGTCATATTCTGCTTCAAAGCTTTTATCTTCTGGAAGGTATTCTTTCACATCTTTGATAGCTCTAAAACACTGCCGATCTTCTTCCAAACCGACAATCATACACAAATCATTAGTTTTAAAAATACAAGACCTTCTGGTCTCACTTGATGCTTCAGTCATCAAGTCTTCTGGCTATTTCGAATCATTCATATGATTCAACTCCTCTAGCTCTTCATCACTTTCAAAAAGTAATGGTCCACTTTCTGGTTCACATATCGAAACTTCAACATCTCCCTTTTGTTGTAGCTCAACTCTTTCGAGTTTCCATGTCTCTAATTTGGCATCTAAAATCTATTCAAGTTCACTTAGCTCCTTCTTTATCTGCATGTTCACCTGCTGATTCCTCTTCTCTTGTAGCCTCTATTACTTAACTTTCTTTCTCATGACATAACCATGCTTCTTTGCAACATCTCCATTAACACTTCAAGCTGAACTGTTATCTCAGCCTTCTCCCTCTCATATTCCTCTTTGCTTAACTGTCTCTGTATGCCATTTGCCTTGGCATCCTTCTCCTTTTGTCCTCTGTTGTGATCTCTTTCAGAACCTCTATTATGACTGTCACTAGTCATCATCCTCTCCATCTCTATGAGTTCCTCACTCACTTCACTATGAGTTGCACTAAAGCCTCTTCAACAGCAAGTCTTCCCTGCTGCCACTTACCTCACCAAGCTCTCCTCGCTCAGTATTTTGGCAAGAAATTGGTTCTCTATCTATAGAACCTCCTCTTGAGCAACATCTTTTCTCCTTCTAAGTTCTAGGCTTCCACAATCTTTCATTCTCTCTTGAGAACACTTCAACTGTCCTCCTTGTCCAATCTCTGTTGGAATTCCTCAAGGTTATGCTATATTTCACTTTCACTTAGAAACTCTTACTAGCCTCCTTTATCTCTTAGAAATTCTACCCACATCCCTTGTGGAATTTCCTTTTGGGAGTTGCAACAATTATTTTGCTTCAATGCAAAGACTACAAATTTTCAATCTTCAAATCCAATTAAGATAAAACCATATCATCTTACCTTCAAGATCTCTGCTTGATCTTGTCCTCCCATTCACCCGCTCTTTTGAATGGTCTGTCCTTCCCACTAGCCTTCAGCTGTATTTTCAAACTCTGTTACTTCAAAAACTTACAAACTTCCCTCTGACGGTTTAACTACTGTAATATTTCTATAAAATTTCACTCATTCAATATCTGCTAATCATTAGGAAAATTTGCATACCTTCACCTACCTTCAGGATCTCACCATTCCTGCAAATCTGTTTCAGCAAATCTTTATGTTTCCACTGCACAAATTCTCAATATCCAGTTAGTGTCAATCAAATTTAGAATCTAATTCTTTCTTCCAATCCTCTAGCTTTATCTTGGCAAAGCTTAACTATCAACAACAATTTCTCCTTTGCTGAGTTTTCTTCCACTCAGAAATCCTTAAGAATTCCTTCCATTACTACTTCTTAAGGCTTGATCTCCTTCTGCTGAGATACTTCATTAGCTGCAACTATCAATCTTCAACCTATTCTTTATCCAGTAAAACTCAAATCAGAGTTAAATAAAACAATTCCTGCATGATTTCACAAGCAATATCCATTCACCCTTCACATTTGAGTGAATTTCCATTCTCTAGACATCGTTGTGGATTCTTTATGTTCCTGCAATCTCTCCTTAATTCTTACTCACCTTCCTCTGAGAACTTAACTGTTCTTCTCCATTCTCCCAGCTTTACTCTGGTTTCTTCGTTGTCAGATTAGAATTTGATCTCCCTTGCCTACATACACATCTTTCCAAATATCTCTGTTCTAATTTCTTTCAAAGAAACTTTCATACATAATTTCTTTGTTCAGCCTTATACCAAATGGTTCATTTATAATTTAGCTCTAATACCAAAAAGATGTAGGGTTACCCCCGCACCTACCCACAGTATGCATAAATATGCATAAACCCATTGTCCCAGGAATTTATCTCACCTAAGGAGTCAAATCTTTAATTATCAATGGTTAAGGCCCTTTTAGCCACCAGTTCCTTTTTATCGAAACTCAATCACCCTGCTTTAAACCCTCTATCGAAACTTTATACCCACATAGCCTATCCCTTAGGCCAAATCCTTCCTATCAAGACTTTAGAACCCCTTCGTAACCTTTATATAACACATATGCAACCTTTCCCTCCCTAAACCTTGGATAACATATGTTTTATGCATAATCTTCTTTATCGGCACCATTCTCCTTATAAACCATTTACAAAGAAAATGCCCACATAAACATACCTTTTTCTACCTTCCGTACGACTCTACACCCATTTCGAGGCTATACCTCTATCGCAATCGGCTATCAGCTCTTCATGGGTCATATATGCCTCATCACTCCTTTTCTTCTGATATGCGACTATTGGAACACATATATAATCTCTTTTACATTAAACCCTGGCCCATTCATATTATCGAGAAACATAAGAAATACGAGAATACAAAGGAAACCATGGAAATCCCACTCCGACTCACATATACCAGGCTTTAAAATGTATAGCCCCGAATCTATATATTGTCGGGTCTGCCTCTGCAAAGTTCCTCCTCCAAACTCCGATCAGCCTGATCTTCGATTGGCTATCGCTATATCGAATTTTCGGTCATCGGCATGTTGCATTTCATCGCACTATCCCTTTACATCTCTGACTTCCGACTTGCGATTAAATCTGGACCATAGATCTGGTCTCGATCCAATGGTCCACGATCAATCGCGATCGCTCATTGCAACTGCCTAAATCTCGGTTCCAATAGCTCTAAAAGGGTTGTTTCCGATGCGATCAAATATCAATCGTTGATCTATGAGATCTAACGATTGCTGTGTGCCGATTCTTAACTCTTCTATTCTTCCTTCCACTTGGATTTTTCCACTTATTTCCTCAATTTTATTTTGTGATTGAGGTTCTTCAAAAACTCCCGTCCTTCACTGTTTCCGCTACGCGACTCCTCTTCACTTCTCCACTCTTCTCTTTGCTTATGTTTTCGCTATATTCTCAACATTCCTCTATGGGTTTGGGTGGTTTCATCATCGTTTCATTCTTCCGCTTCTGCTCAACTTCTCTCATCTGCGAACCTTCACTTTGCTACTTCTTCAAAGCTTTACTCTATTCATCAATTGGATTCTAAGATCCCTTACGATTCCTTCGAATCGTTCTCTCCTATGTGTATTCTTCAAAGCTCTGTCTACAATTCTCTTTTACAGAACCTATGAGTTCACATAATAATCAATCATAAAACACATGAATCACACACCCTGACACAGTCATAAATAAACTCTGTATATATATATATATATATATATATATATATATATATATATATATATATATATATATAGCAAAGATTACATTTGAGACTTCTTTGTATCACACAGGCTTATTTTTAAATGTCAGTGGCCTCTGTCCATTATTTTCCCGTAGGCTTACAAACACTCCAATATGCTATCTATCTACCTATCTAACCTCTCCCTTACTATCTCCGTTTCTAACCCCTCATCATGACTTTTAGGCTTACATTTATACAAAGGGATTTTAAACCCAATTCTAGTTTAGATCCATAAACTCCTCAACAAAATCCTAAAATCTCTTTCTCATCCCTAAGGATTCTCTCAAATCCACAAAATCATGAAATGAATCCTAATCTAAGATTTACAAGCAGTTCTCCATCCTCTCACCACTCAACTATCCTAATTCTCTCATGTTCTCCTACATTCGAGAACGTTTACAATAAAGCCTCACAATATTCAATTAATTTCTATTCTCATTAAATTCACTCAAAACATTAAATAATTACATTAACTCAATGCTTAGGAAACCAACTTCCTTGAAACACAAGACCCCCTATTTCTACTAGAATACACTGATAATGTTGAGCTGGATGCTCCTGCATCACCTAGCAACACCTTTTCTAAGAAAAACTTCTTCCTAAATGATGAAGAGCCAATTGAATACAAAAATGGGGTCATGAGGGAGAGCCTTCCATATCCTTGGAATACGATGAGCTACCACATCCTCAAATACATTTCTTGTGAAGTAGTATATGGCTACCAATTCAGACTCCTCCAATTGTTGAGATTTGGAGAGGATTTACCCATAAACCAAAGGCTCGGTGTGCCTTATTTCCTATTGTAGCCAATAATAGACATGACCCAGAAGCTACATGGAGGGAAACACCATGGATTGACACATCATGGACTCCTTAAACTGATAATGGAGGATGTCTTGAGCCAGTTGAGAATTCCTATTCTCTAGTCTACATTTAGAGATGTGGATAGAGAGGCCTTCCTTGAAATCCAAGTCCTTGAATATGGTGGGACCCCAACCTCTAGTGATGAAGAGGAAGGAATAGATAAATAAGAAGAAGAGGATGCAGGAATAGAGAAGAAGAAGAATAAGTGTTGGCTTGATAGGGCCTAACCCAGGTTTAGAGTTAATTAGCCAAACAAATCCCTACACTACTGGCCCTTTCAACAACAGCTCGTAGAGCGCGGACTAAGGTCTCACCCGAAGCAGTACAGGGGGATGCTGGAACCAATTTTCCGCACCCTTGAGATGTCTGAGGGGTTGGTTTAGTCCAACTATGAATACCTTCGCACAGGTCACTTCGTGCATTATCCTACAAGGCCTTCCCAATCTATTATAATCACCTTCGCACAGCCCTAATCAGGGGCTAAGGTGCTTTCGCACTGCTAAAGCAGCGATCTGTGCTACTTCCCCAAGTTACACCGCATATCTTACTTATCTTCTTATAACAGTTAGTTATATTCACATAAACAGATACTTTATCTTATATTCACTTTATCAAGACATTCATGTAAGTTCATGCATCATATAAAAAATAGAAATGCAATTTATATCCGATACATTCAATGCACAAAATAGGAAAAAGATTAACAAAAATGATGTAAAACTTCTCTTTATTACTTCTCCAAAGGTTACAGACTCGACTGACCCTGCACACTCAGTTGCAGAGCCTTCTCCTACACTATGACCCAAAGAATCAACTCGACACTTAGATAAGACTCAATTCTTCATCCCTCATTCATGACTATCATTTGGTTATTTACAACTTAGAGCCTCACTCTATTTATACAATCCCATGGTCCACAGAGCATGGGTAGATCTCTAAAGCCGATATTGCATTACAAAAATGAGGGTGGACAACCCTATGACTCATTTACAATCTTCGTGCTCCGTGCCCACAAAACGTGGAGTCTTTACATCGGATTTGGTCAAAATCTGGGCTTTAAGCCCCAAAAATTTCCTTGGGGGATCCCGCGCCCAACAGGCCCCCAACACAAACAGCGTGACTCGCCCTCGAGTCACTCTGTCAGTGCGAAGATATTCACATGGAGACCTCCCAACTCTGCTCGAACCGCTGCAAGGTCAGCAACGCACAGACCGGCTACCTTCTGCACCTCCGATAGCTATTCAGATGGTCGGACCACCTGTGTATGGATTCAACTAACTACCATTTACTTTTCTTGGGAAGATTTCACCATTCAGTTTCACCAACTGCACCGCACCACCATCTGTGATTTCCTTAATAACATATGGTCCCATCCAATGCATTTGGAGTTTCCCCGAGAATATGTCAAACTTGTTGTCATATAACAAAACTAAATCACTTACCTTAAATGTGCGCAACTTGATATGTCGATCGTGCCAGGATTTTTCACACTGCTTTTGTACTTGCTAATGGAATCTAGCCAGAAACCGTTCTTCTTTGAGTTCCTCCAACTGCGCGAGCCTCTCCTCCAGGACTCTGCAATCCATCATGCCTGTGAGCACTGCTATGTGCAGGCTAGGCACGATACACTCCATCGGTGTTACTGCTTCCACTCCATAGACTAGCCTAAAAGGTGTCTATCTCGTCAGTTTTTTACATGTCCTATGGGCCCATAATACTATGGGTATCCATAGATCCCAATCACTTCGCTGCACATTGCATACTTTCATTAGTGCAGTTTCCAATAGTTTGTTAAATGCTTCTACGATCCCGTTAGCCTGTGGGTGATACGATGTGCTTTTCTAATGATACACCTGAAACTCTTCTATTAGCGCGCTAATCATTTCATTCAGGAAATGTGTACCATGATCGCTCATTAAGATCTTCAGGCAACCAAAT
Organism: Pinus tabuliformis; assembly: GCA_031772625.1. Taxonomy (NCBI): domain Eukaryota; kingdom Viridiplantae; phylum Streptophyta; class Pinopsida; order Pinales; family Pinaceae; genus Pinus; species Pinus tabuliformis. The sequence goes on along the minus strand of CM062817.1, from coordinate 1,534,413,385 downwards.
CGTGACAGTACATGTTCAAATAGAAACTTCATGGTCGTCGTGGCTGTGCAATCTTTTACTGGTTGCGCTTCTGCCCAACGCGTCATGTATTTTGTCGCAGTAATAATATATCTCGTGCTTGTCTTTCCTTGTGGTTTAATAGGTCCTACAAAGTCGATTGGCCAATTTTCAAAGGGCTGCAACGTCATCTGCGGATTCAAAGGCATCTCATCCCTCCGTGATGGCTTACCCATTCTTTGACATACATCACATGCCTTGCAATGTGCTTTTGAATCTTGATGAAGGGTCAGCCACCACAACCCTGCGTAGAGAACCTTCTGTGCAGTTGCTCTCCCTGCATAATGGCCTCCCACAGGGCTCCATGAGTGTTCACAAGGATGCTACTTTGCTCAAATTCTGGCACATACCTTCGCAGTATCTCATCATTCCCCATCTTGTATAGGTACCCTGCAATGATAGAAAAATCTGTTGCGCGTACCACTAGTTCCTTCTTCTGCTGGAAATAGTAAACTTCTGGCGCAATTCCAATTGTTAGGAAGTGAATTATATCTTCAAAATGTCCATCCTCTATGCGCACAGCAAAAAGTTGTGCATCGGGTAGTCCTTCCTCCAAGGTGGTAGGTTCCTCCCATGTCTCAATGTGCGACAGGTGGTCAAGTCCTGCATTCAATCTTCTAGGCTTCACAATAACTTTAAAAGCATATTCTTGGAACAATAAAAGCCACCTGCATATGCACCCCCCAACACAGGCTTGTTGACCAAGCATTTCAGCATGGAATGATCTGTATACATCTTGAAGTGTCCCCCTAGAAAATAGTGCTGATATTTCTAGAGCACATACACCATAGCCAGTCTCTCGTGTTAAGTGGTGGAATAGTTCTTTGCTTCTTTAGATAATCTACAACTCGCGAACGTGATAGGGTGATCCAAGCCCTCTTCACCATCCTGTGTGATAACTGCCCCTAGCGCTATACACGACGCATCAACATGAAGATGGAATTCTTTCTTCCAGTTCAGGAAGACAAGAATCGGCATAGTAATCATCTTCTCCTTCAATATATCTAGGCTTTCCTTACAGTCATCATCCTAGCAGAACATGACATCCTTCTTTAATAATTTTTCCATTGGTGCAGTGATCTGGGCATAACCATTGATAAAATTTCTATAGTACCCTTTATGCCCCAAGGTAGCGTGCAACTGTTTCACACTGCGCGGTGCTTCCAAATTCAAACTCACCGCAATTTTCATGGGGTCTACCATCTGCCCTTATTTACAAACCACATGCCGCAACATGTTCCCAATGGAACATACATTTCTTGAGGTTGAGTGCGATTTGGTATCTTCGGCATGTATCTAGCATTAAGTGCAAGTTTTCTACATGGTTCCTCACCAACCCAAATACAGTCCAATCACCAAAATAGACCTCCAAGAATTTATCAATATATTCCCTAAACATCGCAACAACTACACATAAGAAGATAGCTTGCATGTTCTTTAATCCAAACATCATAACAATGTATTAAAAGCAACCCCACTCCATTGATAAGGTTGTCTTACTCCTATCCTTCGGCGTGATTCTGATTTGGTGGTACCCTGAGAACCCATCGGTGAAAGAATATGCTTCCTGACTACCCACATTGTCCAACACCTCATCTGTGAACCAAATTGGGAATGGATCATGTACACACGTGTTGTTCAATTTTCTGAGATCCATGAATATTATTATTTTGTCCTTCTTCTTCTTTTCTTGTACCACCATTGGACTTACCCAATCGGATTCCTCGACAGGCTCGATAATACCCTACTGCAAGCATCTTATGTAATTCTACGCGGACCTTCTCCTTGTATTTCGAGTTTAAGCGATACGGTCTCTGCTTCACTCGCTTCGTGTTGGTTTTAACGTGATCCACATTACCCCTAAGTCTCTGATTATTCCCTTTAAGTCCGTGAATTTGGTTGGGAATAACTCCTGATACTCACGGAGTAGTTAAGCAACCTTATCCACCGTCACATCATCCCAGTAGTCCCCAATATTTGTGAATTTAGGTTCCGCCTCTGTACCAATATTCACCTGCTTAATCTTTTCTAGTGTAATTATGTCAGGGTTCTCAATTTGTGGTCCTTGAACCTCGCACTAGCCTTCTGTCTCTGGAGTATCAATATTCCTTGGATTTTCATCCTCTTCCTCAGCAGTTACATTATAACACTCCAACGTGCAACTTAGCTGAGCATCCCATTCAGGTTGAGCCATCTCTACCGACTCCTACGGCATCCTAAAGATGGCTACTATTACTTCTTGTAGTGCTTCATCAATAATATCCCATCCATCCACAAAGTTGAAGGTCATTATGAACCCTTTGGCTAGGACATCCCATTCACTTGTCCCGCGGCGGAGCTCAATTTCTATATAACAGTTCATTGGTATAACATCTAGGGTGTGGGAGAATAGGTGCACCCACTCAGGTTGAGGCTTTTCCCCATATGCCTACGTCCACTTAGCTAAATGCATGCATGGATCATCCTGCCCATTGTATTTTTCTGTGAATCATACTCTAGGCTTCCCAAACCGTGTGCGCATCATCCTCCTACATGTGTGCCAGTCTTCAAAGCTTCCTTTTTGTGTACCCCACCACCTTGCAGTGATAGCGCGTAGTACCCAATTCAAGGCCTGGAAATGTTGCTTCTCTAGCACCTCCCTTTCAAACTTATCTAACAAAAGCATCTACCTCACCTAATCCATCTTAAGTAGGTAGATATGTCACTTCTATCAATATGCAGCGTAGTGATCTTGTCATCATATTATAGTTCAATGTGGTTACCTTGTGTAGTCGGTTCTGCTATCTCTCTATTTCCTCATCCGAATCTGAAGTACAAGAGCTTTTGCGCTCCCGTGAAATTCATCCATCCGTGGTGGGATTTACCCAGTTTTTCTCTTGCGCAGTTATCTTGTAGATACAGTCCAAATCATCGTCACTTTCATAGTCGTGCACCGAATCTATATGGCATGATCCTTCAGCAGGTTTCGAGGGTATAACTACACGCAAAGACTTCTTTCCAAAAATCATCTTGCGCTTCTTCAGATTAATCACCCCATTCATGTCAGTGGCTCAATCAATTCCTAAGAGCGCGGGGTAGGGATTTCTATCATCAACAATCTCTATTACTTCAAAGTGTGCTAGCGCACTCACTCCCTCAATATCCACAGTGATTCCATGTAATCGCCCCAGGGGTATTATCTTATGTTGGGTTTCCATTCGCAGCTAAATAGGATACCACTATAGTGTAGGCCTCCCATGCGCTCCCATGTCTGCTTCGGTAGAACGTTCGTGTCCAATCCTAAATCTAGAATTACTTGGTCCATCTTATATTCTCCAATCTACACAATTAGCCTCATTTCTCTCCTCGTCCTAATCTTGTGTTTTCCAATCTTTCGAACTATGTGTAGTTCTTCTAGTGCGGTCCGAGTGCATCTGTTAATGAGTTCTTGTAATCCCTTTACAGCCTTATTGTCACGCAGTAGCTTCATGCATGTTTCTAGGAACATTGTGAGCATCGATGGGTCCATCTCTGGCTCCGATCGATCTTTGCTTCCTGAAGTGGAGGCATCAGTGAAGCTCTTCTTAGCTTCCATAAAGGTTTCTCGAGTGTGCTCCAAATCAAACTCCGCTTATTTTGCCAAAGATTTGCGAACACAAGTGCTATCCTCTGGCTATTTTCCTTTATCATCTCCCATCATAATTCCACTTCAGAGCACAATGTTCACATTTGGGTCTTCCTCATGCGGCTCAAACCTCATCATCTATAGGTTCTGAGTCGAGGGAGGTGGTAGCGCTCCCTTGTTGCATAGCCTAGCTATCAGCGTAGGAAAATCCTCCATCTCATGATCAAACAAGGTATAGTACATACATGATGGATGTGTTGGATTTGTACAATCATGGGCATAATGTCCTAGCCCTCCGCAATTATAGTATATCAACTGTCTGCAACCTCTTCCAGGCCCTCCTCTGCCTCGTCCTCGTCTGCGCCCATGAAATCCAGTTCGCGCCATCCCTGCACTCTCGTCTAGTGGCTGCGTTTTGGCATAAACTTTGTACGTAGGGGTCCTATCCTTCATCAACTCATAGCTTCTACAAGTGCACTCATCATGCCCAACCGATATATAGAAATTACAGAACAACTGTGGCATATTCTGTGTGTACTTCTGCAAAAAATGATAGTTTTCCATAGCATGCTTTCCTCCTATTTGACAAATTGCACACGACAAAGTAGGCACCGCGCTAGGTCCTGCTTGTGCTTTTGGCCTTAATGACATCGGTCCCCCTCCTGTGAGGTAATTTTCAAACACCGAGAAGTGATCCTTGTCATGACCCTGACCCTTACATTCAAGGATGATTTTAGGGGCGAATGTTCGCCCTTTGGCGAAATTAAGGGATTTTAAATTTTTAGTGGGCGAATATTTTGTATCATAGTACATTTTTACAAATCACCTCAAATAGCCCACCTTATTTTAAGGGAGAGGGTAAAAAAGGTAAATTTAGCCCTTGAAATTAGGACTTACAACCTTCCATTCGCCCATTTTCAAGAATAGGTTTTATTTAAGTGAATCCATTCGCCCATTTTCAAGAATAGGTTTTATTTAAGTGAATGGTATGGGCTAAATACCATATTTATAAAAGAGGCATGGTAAATTAATAAAAATATAAATAATGAGAGGTATGTAAATAAATAAAAATATAAATAAACTAGACGTATCATAAATAAATAAAACATTTTTTATATTTACTCCATAAGTCACCTTATATACATGTAAGGGTGTAAACAAATAAAAATATAAGTAAAGTGGAGGTATTGTAAATAAATAAAACGTCTTTTTATACTTACTCAAAAGGTATGGTAAATAAATAAAAATATAAATAAACTAGACGTATCGTAAATAAATAAAACCTCTTTTTATATTTAGTCCATAGCCCTCGTTCTATTTATGAAGGCTCAAGAAAGAGGTTTTATTTAAGTGAATCCTATGGGCCAAATACGATATTTGTAAAAGAGGTATGGTAAATTAATAAAAATATAAATAAACGAGAGGTATGGTAAACAAATAAAACATTTTTTTACATTTACTCCTTAAGTCACCTTATATTTACGAACACTCAAAAAATGGGTTATATTTAGGTTAAACCTATGGCCAAAATACTATGGGACAAATACCATGGACTAGATTGTTATTAATACCATGCAAAAAACCATTATTAACCCTAATATTAGAATTAATAAAAATAAAAATGGCACATGGTATTGACCCATGGTATTCACCAAAATGGCACATGGTATTGACCCATGGTATTCACCTGGAATGTAGCCTATTTAAATGGGGGAATTAAACCAGCATGTAGCCTATGCTAAGATTCACTAGGACTTTACAAAGTTTTATTATTTAGTGAAAGACTCGCCAAGATCTTACAAGATTTTATAATTGAGTAAAATATTCGCCATGCCTGGTGAGAGATTCGCCAAAAAATTATATATACGTATTATATTATTGATAAAATCGCCTTCCATTTTTCCTATATACCATGGAGATTCGCCCATTTATTATATTTATAAATTTAGGGGGGGTTCTTAAAATTTTCCCTGCTTACATTTAACGCACCATACTTCTTCGCACACTTCTAGTCTAGTTGTCCTATCCTATTTCAGACTCTGCATCTCAAGGCATAAGTTTTTCAACTGCGCATGCATCTATTGAACTCCCAAGTTAGGATCTTGTATTGGGGCCTCATGAAGCCTCATCACGATCTCCAAGGCCTTTTCCTGAGTCGTTAACCTCTGTTGTGACAGCGCGTTCCTCAAATGCGGCATTAGCAATGCTACAAACCATTCGTGGTGCTCTCCATCTGTCAAAGTCATATTAGCTTTGCGAATCATACACTTTAGCCTTTGATCCAGCTCCCAAGGAGTCTCACATGGTATCATTGTGATCTCTTTGAACCCAATGATCGATTGTGCTTCTGACTTCGGCTGGCTAAATTCCTTATTTATCACAGTTTGGATATCCGCGATTCCCGCATTTGGATTATCACTTGAGTGCTTAATGTACCAGGTCAATGCGTGATCCTGTAGGGCGCTAACAAAGTTGCTTTCTTTATATTGTCATCCGTAACACCTTGCGTTTCCCATACAACTTTTACCACGAACCAAAATTGGTACGGGTCATCATTTCCGAATCCCTTGAACATAAGAAAATCTATTGCACTAGCCATATGAACTCACGGTGGTAGTGGAGGTGGTACGGGCGAAGACAGAGGTGATGGTGGTGAAGCTAGTGGTGGTGTGGGTGGGGGTGGTATGCACAGAATTCTTTTCCTTATCAAATGGATCACACTTTGTGGAGAGACCTTCGTGAGCTCTTCGATCAAAGGGCTATTCCCTAGTCCCTTACTTACTTCGTTCCTATAGGTTTTTCCACTTCACATAGCCCCAGACATCAATGTAACTACATAATCCTGTTTTCACACAATAACATTTTAATCCAAGTATTTAGGGACTTTACGTACTTACCTCACGGACCTTTGAGGAAGTGTTTATTTGCCTCACTATAGTTGCCTGAAGTGTCTACCACGAATTCAGTGATGAATCCTCCTATAATCTGATCGAGCTAGTGGTCAACAGTGCATGCGATCTTATCTTCCAATTCTTCCAACCTGTGCACCAACTCTAGGGTCCACACAATAGGACCATCAAGATTCCACCTTCCTTAGCTATCTGCTAGCTCCTCGATTCACTCGTATAGCTCAGTAGGGAAAGATGCGAAGAAGATTTCATGGATCTCTATGTACAGGTAGGATTCTAACCACTCTTCCTTTGATAGTCATGGATTCCTATTCTCCTACGTCGTGAATTCGTGAATTCTCTTGTCCAACTAGCCTTCAATTTCCTTCTTAGTTGGATTCCAAAGATATGACATCGGACATCTCTATGCAGATTCTTGTCCCAGAAACAGAACCATTTGTTGGCTTGATGAGACCTGACCCAAGTTCAGAGTTAATTAGCCAAACAAATCCCTACACTACTAGCCCTTTCGGTAATAGCCTGCGGAGCGTGGACTGAGGTCTCACCTGAAGCAGTATGGGGGGAGGCTGGAACCAAATTTCTGCACCCTTGAGATGTCTGAGGGGTTGGTTTAGTCCAACTGTGAATACATTTGCACAGGTCACTTCGCACACTATCCTGTCCTACAAGGCCTTTGTGATCTATTATAATCACCTTCGCACAACCCTAATCAAGGGTTGAGGTTCTTTCACACTGCTAAAGTAACGATCTGCACTACTTCCCCAAGTTACATCTCATATCTCATTTATCTTCTTATAACAGTTAGTTATATTCGTGTAAACAGATACTTTATCTTATATTCAATTTATCAACACATTCATGTAAGTTCACACATCATATAAACAATATAAATTCAATTTATATCTGATACATTCAATGCACAAAACACGAAAAAGATACACAAAAATGATGTAAAACTTCTCTTTATTACTTCTCCAAAGGTTACAGACTCGACTCGCCCTGTGCACTCAGCTATAGGGGTCCGCGAACTCAGCTGCAGACTACTAGGCCTCTATGCACTCAGCTGCAGAGCCTTCTCCTACTCTACGACCCAAAGACTCGACTCGACACATAGATAAGACTCAATTCTTCATCCTTCATTCATGACTATCATTCGGTTATTTACAACTTAGAGCCTAACTCTATGATCTCTAAATCTGACATTGCATTACAAAAATGAGGGCGAACAACCCTATGACTCATTTACAATCTTTGCACTCTGTGCCCACAAAACGCGGAGTCTTTACATCGGATTTGGTCAAAATCTAGGCTTTAAGCCCCAAAACTTGCCTTGGGGATCTCACGCCCAACAACAAGAAGAAGAAGAAGAAGAAGAAGGAGAAGAAGTACAAAAGGAAGAAGAGAAAGAAGAAGAGGAGGAGTAGAAGGCAGAGACTAGCCCTAAGGAACATACCAAAGAAGGGGAGAAATCTCCAAGATTGTCTCCTGATCCCATTGAAAAGGAGGCAACTAATGCCTTAGTTTCCTTAAGCACACCCATCAAGTTCAAGGGAAAAATACAGAGGAAAAATCTCCTCTATTTTAAAACAAGAAGAAGCACCAGGATCAAGGAAGGGAAACCAAAAACACCTACAAGAAATCCCATCCTAATTGAAGAGTCACCAAACAAGTAGGAAGATCTAGGTTCCTTGGGAATGAAGAGTGAGGAAGGAACATCACAACAAGCAACCCCAAAGGCTCCCATCACCTATGTTAGGAATCCTATCACTAGGTCATCATCAAGAAAGCAAACCAGCGCACCTGTGACCCTCTTAAAAAAAGGAAAAAGCCTACTACAGGATCCTCAGACAGTGCTACAGGAAACACTGTCAGTGCTACAGGAAACACAGAAAAAGCTACAGGAAGGACAATAGGGGCAAAGAGAAGGAAGGGAAGCAACACCACAAGTGCAAGAGGGGTCAACTTCTCCAAAATCGTTTGAGGGAGATTTTCCAAAGTTGTAGGAGCCTAGCCCATATCCAAATATGAGTTCTTTCTACAAGTTCATTGATGAAGACAAAGTAATACCACACAAATTTGTAATCCCTCTCTTCTTTGAGCTTGAAAAAGAAAGGGAAAGAACACATCGCTGGATGCAAATTGCCAAGTCAAAGAAAGTAGAAGATGTGGTCCATATGGAAGAAAAAATCATAGATATGAGAAGGGAGTTGAGTGATTTGAGAGACAGAGAGCACATCATGAGATCTCAGTTACAGGCAAAAATGACATGGTTGAGCAGGTAGTTGCAGGAAAAGGAGAGCCAATTAGACACCATGGAAAGCCTCTCCATGGAGGTACTTTAGTGCAGGATGCCATCAAAATCATATGCATTATACCTTAAGGATCATTGACTATAGTTTCAAATGAAGACATTAGCACAACAGGGGACCATGCCATTCCAAGACTATAGACAATTCATATAGCTATGTGACAACATCACCCTGGAAGACAAGGCCAAAATATTTGAATTTTACCTGCACAAATTTTCCTTGACATATTTGAATGTGTGGGACCCCAATGAAAATTTTGGGGACTTGCAGTTGATGGCCTTTGCATCATGGATGAGTCATGAGAAGGCCAGGCTGAGGAAGTAAAGAAAACAGTAGAGAAAGAGGAAAGAGAGCCCCTCTACATCAAAGTAGAACAAATAAATTCCATGGTTGTCATTAGCAATCACAACATCATTTCCAGTGATGCCCAACTTGAACAAAGATATTTGGATACACAAGAACAGGCCATCTACAATTTTGAGAACACTTTAAGATTGTTGGGGAGTGAATGTGAGCAAGCATGCCAGAGGAGATGGAGAAACCTGGCACACTATCTAAGGATTAGAGAGTACCACACCCCTCAAAGGTTGAGAAATGCATTGGAAATGACCCCCCTGTATAAGAGTGCCATGCAGAGACTAAATATCAATTGGATTATACTAAAACTCAGTCCAACCTTGTTGTTGGGTCGGTTAGAAGGTTGGAAGGAAGAAGAGGAAAGAAAGCAGTGGGAAGAGATAGAGGAAAATGCAGGGTTCTATCCTCAAGAGAAAACTCCATCAACAGAGGCCTCAGATGTCAAATAGGCCAAGAGAGCTACGAACAATATGGATATAGACTAATTTTCTCAGAGGATGAGAATCACTTTCAGTAGGGGGGCGACGATGAGGCTTATAAATAGGTAAACTATATGGGTCACAATGCCACTCTCCTGCCTATTAAAATTTCCTTTCCTCACATTTATTTACATATTTTGTTATATTTTTCTTAGTGAGAAGGGTGAAGGTGAGTTGCTATATCATGTGGACTAATATGTATTAAATGCAGTAATTGGAGCAGTTTTAGGTTGACTTAAGTGTAGGAACTCGAAGTTGGCAAAAAAGATAGATTTTAGGAGATTGGTCTCCCTCCTTAACTCCTCAAATCATTCAAATATTCCACCACCATATCTCATCAACTCGGAGTTACTAGAAGCCAAGCAAGCCGAGTCCATTGGAAACCAAGCTAGTGACATTTAAGAAAGATTCATTTTCGAGTTAGGGCGACAAGTCTCCCAATTTTCTAGGGTGTTGTTGGGAGCTCCAATTTTGTGTAAATAAGAGAGCCAAGGGACTCATTAAGATTCGATTTTTTCATGTCGCCAAGAGGCAATTTGAACTAAAACATTGTGACTATTATCAAGTATTGTTATATTTGACATTTTCATGATAATGAGAAACTTTACCTTGATCCAACACTAATTTGACTAAGAGGGTTGAACCTCTTGGGTTAGGGCCCAACTCTAGGAGAAGAATTTCCTCCTTTTGTATATGTATTCTTAGATTAAAATGATAGTTAGTTACTGAATTTATTTATGTTTTGCTTAGATTAACAACTATTTAAATGATTTCTTAATATTGTTTCCATTAGTTTGAAGAAGTAGATCATAGGTGTGGTAGTGAAGGAAGGTACTCCATAAAATATTGTGTTAGTGGCCTCTTCCTCATCTCCCTCATGGGATCATGATTAGAGGGTCTCACTCTCACAACCCCATAAACATAGTTGTGTTTTGGTCATTTCATAGCTTAGGGTGCATTTTGAGATAGATCATTGTTTATGATTTCTTGGAAGCACCTACAATTGTTATTTTGTTTCTTGCGTTTTCTATAGGTTAAAAAGGCATTCCATTTCATAGATAGATCAGCTTTCTCAAATTCAATTCATATTTGCCATGTTGATATGTAGCGATGCATAAATGAAGAGAAAAACAAGATGTGTTGCAAGCATTGTTGATCTACAAGGAGGAACTCATCCAACGAGCTTCACATAAGTATTCTCCACATTCTACCTAGGCATACCAACCCATAGTCCAAATTTGTGTTTTGCAACCACCATGAGCAACCACCTTAGGAAAATCCAACCTCCCTGAAGTGTTGGGCTTTGCCTCGGGGAATGTGCACCTTTCCTACACATTATCTCACTGTCATACATCTCTCCATCACCTCATTCCACTATTCTTACCCTCCTAAAGATTTCAGATAACTTCTTTTAGAAAACTAGGACATCTTGTAGCAGTTTCCTATAACAGCTACAAAATCTCCTGTAGCAACCTATTTGACCCTGTTTTAACTAGAAATGCTATTATGAGAGTAGTTTAGGCCCTCATATTCGATTCCATGCCTATCATTGGCACCTAAGATCAACTCTCCCATACCTTTCCCACCTGCAAGATCAAATGACATAGGCATATCATTTACATTTCCGAATTTAGAAATTAAAAGAATATTTTTCTACAAATACAAAATTAAATAGTTAATGCATGCATATATAAATCATATAATGATACAACAAATTCCCATGTCCAAATAGTTCAAATAACGAGATGATCAATTGCACAGCTAGCATGACTTTTGGCATTTGATAGCATTTATCATTCAACATCTTTCATTTCCTAAATAGGAAAGCATTTACCTTCCTACATTAGAACTAGCGTTACATTCACTATCAGTGGTCAAACTCCTTCTAGTAATAGAAGACTAGTCTGGGACCCTAGTGGTCTAGTGCTCCAGTTGAGAAGTGACATGAGTGTAATGTTGCATGTACTGTGTATATAGCATTGTCACCTCCAAGTTTGTACAAAATCCCATCTTGATAATGTAAAGTTGGTATCCCTAAGAGTTGCAGCATCCTTTCCGCAATACCGAGGATCATCATTTTGTCCATAAATGAAGACATGAAGTGGTTCTTTTGAATGTTAATATCCTCTCCAAGCCATTTGGCTCAATCAGAAGGTCAATGTTTGGTCAAGTTATGTGTATGAAAGTGCATTGCACAACTGCGTTTCATAACTGCTGTTATAGACATTTTTGTGCCTTACAGATATAAGCATGAAATGTCCATAAACCAAGGGATCCTAAGTCCCTAAAAGTGTTGTTCCATCTCCTAAAGAAACAAGGTCAACAAATTACAGCTTCTCCCAGAAGTTCTCCACCAGAAACTGCTCAAAACTAGTCAAATCAGGATCATTTCAGATGCTCCACTAGCTAGCTGCGTTGCAAAGCACCCAAATACACTGGCTAGGTGCGTTGCAACGCACTTGAATGCACTACCAAGGTGCGTTGAGCGGGAAATGACAAGTGGCAGAGCCATTCCACGAGGTGGAGAGACAATGGAAGCTTCCAGAATCTTCTCCAATGACACTTGCCTCACTGAATTCGACCAGTGATGAGTAAGAGGCTCTCAGTCTCCAAGTGTAAGCAAGAACTGACAGAGAGAAGCCACTAATAAATTCATGAGCTGACTCATCCTCTTTGCATACATCTATATATGGATCCCTCACCAAGAGATCCAGAGGCTGGAATTTTGTACATTGCAGAGAATTGCTATTGGTTTTGTGACAGATATCAGAGTATTGGGTGATTTATGCTTTGTTGGAGGTGAAGAAGGGATTCTATGCTGGGAGGTTGATGCTGGATCAGGAATCATCGGTTGTAACTCCTCCTGGATCTTCTTGTTTTATCAATAAAACTATTTGAGTTTCTCCTACATGCTTGTATATCAGTGATGTGTGTTATATTTGTATGTTTAGCTTAAATTTGATCCTAAGTTTTTTATGAACATAAATCCATGTCTTCGTGTAGTTTCTTTCTTCTGTGAACTTGTAGGAACTCAGTGACATTGGGCAAGTGAGGGAGCGGATAGCTGGAAGCTGTCAAAGAGAAGAGAGATTGGATCAAAGGACTAGCGCAAGACACAGGTTGGTTCATCCTATTCATCTTCGTTTATAGTTCATAAAGGAGAATACAAGAATAGTTTTCCCTGTTTGTTTCTGAGGTCTCTGTCACAACCCAGTGGGATAGGGTCATTCTGAATAGACACTTTTCCCGAAAACAAAATGGCGACTCCGCTGGGGATCGTGTCTAGTTAGTTTGTTTGTGTTTCTATTGATTGTTCATCTCATAAACTTAGGAGTAGCGAATCGAACTGCATTTGCCATTTACAAATGCAAAGTAGACATCTGCTACTCTAGTCCATTCACTGGATCTGTTTATGATCTGAACAGTTGATTCACAAACTATCAAATTACCCTTTGTGATAGCTCTTAAACCTCTTGTAAATCAACCCTCTGATTGTGCATTACTGATTGCTTTTACCCGGCCAAAAACCATAGATTAAACTGCAAACCGTGACCCAGAACCCGGAGAGAATTCTCGTTTCTGCTCCAGCGCAAGCTCTGTGAAGAGACTCTGCATTTCAGCGCAGTTCCCGAGAGGGCTACCTGCATTGCAATTCAGTTTCTCTGTGTAGCAGGTGCGTTGATCAGCCTAGCCCTGCCTAGCTGAGGTTCTTTGCTCACTTTTTCCAGTTTTTCCTATGATTTTTGCAGCCTGTGATCAGTGTGTTTGTCTGTTTAAAAGCCCCTTTTCTTTGCCTTAATTCCGCCTCAGTTGTATAAAAGAAACTGTATTTGTTTTTGTGTGTTTGTTACGTCATTTACAGTTTCCCATTGCAAAAGTAAACTAGTCATACTGTCGTCCTTGGATTTAGAACTGTCGTAAGTGTCGATTTTGATCTTAGGAGAAAGTTTATTTGCTGTTGACAGTCGATTACGCTTTTACTTTTGCCTTTGGCTTGAATTTGTGAATTTCTAGTGTCGAAACAAGTGTTTACTTCAAAATCATAAAGTGTCGTAATCGTCTCTACCTTTTGATTTCGAAAAGAAGCTTGTTTGTGTTTTTCACTTGAAAGCGAATTCAAATTTGTACAACAACTTTCTTTTTAGGCATCAATATTAAGAAAGTGAAAAACAAATACATGCACAAGTGCATTTGCATATTGACAGTTTGTATGGCTTGATTTAGGAAAAGTGCATTTACAGTGTGCTCTTTGCTCTTTGAGAAAAGATTGTGTCTTTCTTTTCCCCTTGTAGCTAGGATTTTCATTGCTGAAAAGAGATAAAAAGCTTGCTTATCATCTTTAGATTGCATTTTAGGAATTACATCTACATCTCGTGGTGAACCCAAAAGGCAAACTTCATAAGAAAGATCAACCTAAAATGAATTCAATGAACTTAACAACGCTTTGTAACTTAACGCACAACATTTAGAGGTCTAGGCTAGAGACGTATTCTGGCGTCGTAAAGCCTGGTAACTGTTGTCCTCACTGATGGTTGGGTGATTCCTCCACTTTGAGACGATAAGTGCCAGTACGGACTTGTGCTCCCACGTACCGTCGAGTATATATTGGGAGACCCCTATAAGCATAAAACCTTTATCCATAGGAAGCCGTGTCGGCCGCCCTACTGATCGCAATGCACCGAACACAGCATTCGGGAAGATTGACTGCCGTACCCTAAAAAGTATTCTGCAGTTTTGCGATTGGTTTGGTACTCCCTCTACCTAGACCTCCAGAGTAGTCCCTTTCGTTCCTTTTCAGACTCCTTAACGGAAAAGGTCCATCTGAGCACTTGTCACTTCAGGCTCATTAAAAATCGAAGGAGACTAGAGTCATCTTTTGTTTTTTCTCGACTCTTTAAAATTGAAAAAACAAGTTGTGTCAAAGCGTGTTAAAATTTATTTTAAACGAAATATTCATACCCTTTTCCTGCGTTGATCTTTAGGTTGAGAAAATGGAGCCTACCAACCAAGGAATTCCCCTTGGTGGAAATCCTAGTCCCTTCTCCTCTTGGGGAGATGTTGGTGCGCCCCATATGGCCACATTGTCGCTTCCAGGACTGACAATTGGCTTGCCAGTATGGCTCTTCTCAACCAATGTCGTTCAGAACACCACTATTCCTGAACAATCGAATCAGCAATTAGACGAGTCCAGAGTTACCCACCAGCCTTCTACTTCCTCTAATTCTTCCTCTCCTCCTTCCTCTTCGCTTGACGAGACTGGTAAAGCTAAAAGCCAAGTTCCTAAGGAGAAGAAGGAAAAGAAGAAGAAAGATAAAAAGAAGAAGGAGCCAAAGGCGAATAAGGGAAAACGAGTGTCGTCTAATGAAAATACACACACAGCACCGACCAGGCCTAAATCGCCATGTGTCATTTGTAGAGGAGACCACTTTCACAGAGATTGTCCGTGCATCCCCCGGATACTAAGGGACTGGTCTCCTTGTTTGCACAATCTGGTGTCATCAACCTCTGGAGATCATGTTGAAAGTACACCGTCAACTAGTGAAAGTGAAGCCCCAGGGCAAAAAGGGAAAGCTAGATTTCCCTGTAGACTGTGCGAAGGCGACCATGCCCTCCACCGTTGTCCCTTCTTAGATGAGGCTAAAAGAGTTTTGGATGATCGTCCGGTTTCACCGTTACAACTTCCTCCTGGATATAGAAAACTCTTACCGAGTCCGTCACTAGTTGAGAACCCAGCTGGCCCACTCAGGTGGTCGGCTGAAGCACCTATCATTGAAGATAAACCAACTGAATCCATACCAGACGAAAGTCAAAAGGTCGAGGTGGCAGTTGACCCGGTCTTGCCTTCAAAGGTTTTATCTTCGAATGATACAGTCACTAAAGAGAATAAGGATGACACCATCCAAATTCTCTTCATCAACACAGACTCCGACGAACATGGGGGCAATCCACCCATTCCTTTACCGCAGGAAGGAAGTTCGTCAGAGCCATACCCGGCCGTCTACTCGGTCCCACCTCCAAGCAACCTAGTTGTATCCTTTGACTGGAATCAACTAGGCAGACCCTGTTTGCCAGCAAGCATACCATTCCGAATTATCGTTCAAATATATAGAATGGTCATGGCTGGCACCATCATAGATGAGGGGGCTTCTATGAGTATCCTTTCCTCTATTGCTTGGAAAGCGCTTGGTTCGCCATCGCTGTTGCCTGAAATGAGAAATCTGACAGGCTTTGATAAAGGAACCAGTCGACCTTTAGGGATCCTTCCCGATGTGCCCATAACATTGAGAGGGAAGACAGTTCGCATGAACGTCATGGTCGTTCAAGGACCCTTGGATTATAACCTACTCCTTGGACGAGACTATATTTATTGCATGGGAGCCATCGTCTCCTCACTCTTTAGAGTAATGTGTTTTCCGCACGAAGGAAGAGTGGTCAAGCTCGTGGACCAGCTTTCATTTCTCGGATCACACATAGCAAATAGTCATATACCATCCCTAAATGGTCTCTTCACGCAAGAAATGTCTCAATTCCCAGTCCATCCTCTCGATGATCGCGAGTAATTTGGAGGGATATGACTGAAACCCAGGGGGCATGCGTCCTGGTCTGCTTCGGCAGGAAAACTTCGGGTATAGGGTAGGTTTCTGCGGGAGAATATGACTAGTCTGTACCCCGTCCGTCGGTGGAAGAGGGGTTATTCTAGAATAAGATTCTCTTGTCAAAGTTATGTGAGTTGACAGACGGAGTCACTCACCATTGTTTATTTCGGTAGACATCGACGAAGAAGTGTTTTGTTTACGCCGTAAATAGAACAATCTTTGGGTAATCTGTAAGAGGTAGGCCTCTCCCGATAGAACAAATGTTCTGTCTGCAAATTGAGGGGTAACCTTGAAACGCTGTTTTATACCTGGGGGCATGCAAACCTTTTGGCATGCAAGCGAAAGAGCGATTATTTATCTGTTTTTTGGATTAGTCGTTTCCTAACTTGCATAAAGAAAGGATGTGGGGCAAAAATCTAAAAGTTGCCGTTTTTATATGAGGCATTCTTATCATATGACTGGATTAATCGAGTAGTTTTAGCGCATAGTTCAAGCTCGTTAAAAAATAAACATAAGATCAAGTAGTTTTAGCGCATAGTTCAAGCTCGTTAAAAAATAAACATAAGATCGAGCAAATGTTTCCACCCGCGTTTAAGCTCGTTAAAAAATGAACTATCCTCCGGTAAATAACCACCGTGAATGAAGCATTTTCAGCCATTAAAGCCTTGGTCGTGTTTGCACCATCACCTCCACTTTTCCATTGGCCGATCATTCACCTCCATTTGATTGTTTACCCATTTTGAGGAACAGCTGCGAAGAGTGATTTCACTAGCCATCCTTGTGACACTGCCGTGATTGGAAAATTCCAAACCTTACCTGGAATCAGCTGCTACCCTTTTTATCACTCGTTCCTCAAAAGACGAGTCTTCTTTAAGCTCTTTTCATCTGACTCGTAAAATATGAAAAGATTGCCGAGTTTTGGCCTTCCAGCTCGTTAAAGCGACCGGAAGTGCTATCCCTCCTCTAGATTTTAATCTTTTTTGGACCTGAGGGATTATTGCACAAAAAGATCAAGCGCTTGTTTTATTTGGCTCGTTAAAACTATCGAAAACTCATCCCTTCTGTATTGTTTTATACTTTTTCGGACTTAAGGGATTAGATGACGAAAAAGGAATTCCGGAGTTATCTTTACGTAACTTTTCAGACTCTCTAAAAATGAAAAGGACCGAGTTATCTTTGTCGTTAGACTCGTTAAAAATATTAATAGCGACAAACTTGTCTTTAGACGAGAACGAGTTTCACTATCGCTAGGCTCGTTAAAACATAGCGATGGGTTTGCCCGAAGGACAAATTATAGAACAAGCATATGTTATCCTCCTCAAGCTTGACAAAAATAAAGAGGTACTGGTCAGCAATGACTGGGGAAAAATTGGGAAGAAAACTCAAAGAAACTTTATTGGTAGCAAGTCGCTCTTGAACATGACACTTCCACTCCGTGCCTGAGTCGGGTTGGGTTGTTTCATTCACCGGTCACATCACCATGGTCACGCCATACCATCCACATTTGGGGTAAATGCTACCGATCCATCACATAAGTGTCGCTGACATGTTCAAGAGAAGTCATCCAGAGAAGTCACCCGTGTCCCATCCACTACCATACATTATACTTCATTCTTTCATGACTGCCACCCTGAACCGTATATCACCAGATCGTTTTCACCTCCATCAAAATCATTTGCTCTGTTCCGTGTCATTGATGTGGGATTCATTAAGGCCCTCCTTTGATGGATCACTTCTTGTCGACATCAGCTCATTATCCAAGAAGTTGATCTAGGAACACCCCTTCAGTACTTTGAAGCTTGCATGCCTCAATGGCAAGTTTCTCACTTCCGGCGACAGGTATACATCAATGACCTTCGACTGAAAGATTTTGCGTGGTGTTCGACGCCAAGTCCTTTATTCACACCACGTGAATTGTACTGCAGTACCTTGAGGGTCATTATCATTATCGGTGATTCCTCTCGCGCTTGTTAACAGTTTACATCATTGACTGGTAATCAAGCGATGTCTTTCCATGTTCGACTTCAGAACATTTCTCACATGGATCGACTTGTACTTAGAGTGAAGATCGGACGAGATTGAAGACCCCGGATCTAGTTTCATCCATCCGGGCTGCGATATATATTCAGGAAAAATAAAGACATTGAAATGTACAGCATTGCAGCACAGATAATCATCCTACCAAAAGGATGATGACTTCATCAGAATCATCAGTCTACCATCAGACGATTGTCTGTCCTATGTACATGAAAATGAATTTATAAAGCTGAGCATGGGAATGCCCGCCTCAGATAGATCATGAAAACAGTATGAAAATAATGTATTGTATTGTATCTTATTACAGGTCTCCTCCCTAGCATTAGAAGAACTTCGGATCCTCCTAATAAAGCATTTCACCCGATAAACGGCCTCATACTTTAGGGGGCAACTGTTATAGACATTTTTGTGCCTTATAGCTATAAGCATGAAATGTCCATAAACCAAGGGATCCTAAGTCCCTAAAAGTGTTGTTCCAGCTCCTAAAGAAACAAGGTCAACAAATTACAGCTTCTCCCAGAAGTTCTCCACCAGAAACTGCTCAAAACTAGTCAAATCAGGATCATTTCAGATGCTCCACTAGCTAGCTGCGTTGCAAAGCACCCAAATACACTGGCTAGGTGCATTGCAATGCACTTGAATGCACTACCAGGGTGCGTTGAGCGGGAAATGACAAGTGGCAGAGCCATTCCACGAGGTGGAGAGACAATGGAAGCTTCCAGAATCTTCTCCAATGACACTTGCCTCACTGAATTCGACCAGTGATGAGTAAGAGGCTCTTAGTCTCCAAGTGGAAGCAAGAACTGACAGAGAGAAGCCACTAATCAATTCATGAGCTGACTCATCCTCTTTGCATACATCTATATATGGATCCCTCACCAAGAGATCCAGAGGCTGGAATTTTGTACATTGCAGAGAATTGTTGTTGGTTTTGTGATAGATATCGAGTATTGGGTGATTTATGCTTTGTTGGAGGTGAAGAAGGGATTCTATGCTGGGAGGTTGATGCTGGATCAGGAATCATCGGTTGTAACTCCTCCTGGATCTTCTTGTTTTATCAATAAAACTATTTGAGTTTCTCCTACATGCTTGTATATCAGTGATGTGTGTTATATTTGTATGTTTAGCTTAAATCTGATCCTAAGTTTTTTATGAACATAAATCCATGTCTTTGTGTAGTTTCTTTCTTCTGTGAACTTGCAGGAACTCGGTGACGCTGGGCAAGTGAGGGAGCAGATAGCTAGAAGCTGTCAAAGAGAAGAGAGATTGGATCAAAGGACTAGTGCAAGACACAGGTTGGTTCATCCTATTCATCTTCGTTTATAGTTCATAAAGGAGAATACAAGAATAGTTTTCCCTGTTTGTTTCTGAGGTCTCTGTCACAACCCAGTGGGATAGGGTCATTCTGAATAGACACTTTTCCCGAAAACAACTGCGTTTCACTTTTGGCTGCAAGAAGATGTTTTGGGGTTTAAAGGTTTTTGGTTGGCCTAGAATTTTTATCATAGTTTTAAAACATTGTATGGACCATTTCACACCATCCTAGTACCTTCAACAGTTTAGGGGATGGCCAGAGATATTTTTGTGCTTCTACGATGCCCTATCACATGGTCACCATATTTTCACCATATCTCTTAAAATCTCTACCCATTTTCCATGAAATTTGTACAGTAGATTAATGGTAGTGTTGACAGTGTTGGACCCGCCAACATATCAGGGGATCTCCCCGATAAGAAGTCCCAATTAGACCTGAGACCATTTGGTTTAGGAGTCCCAGCAGTGGGTTGTATAGTAATGCCTTGACCACAATTTCGCACAGAGGCAAGTAAGATGTCCCTTTTGGTAGCAAGGGTGTGACAGTTGCAGTAAGACAAGGAAGGTGCATGAACAGTTCTAACACACATATAATTGGGTGAGTATGCCCCTTGGAAACCTGTAATAGTACGTGGCTTGGAAGGGAACACACGAGCAAAGATGCATCACAAATTAGGAAACAAGTTAGCTAACAATCCAAAGTGATGGTTAAACCAATCAACACATTTCAGTAAGATTCATACATACTTATACATAATAATCCATACATGCATGCATAAGAAAATATATACATATACCATTTAGAGTAAACAAGTTAGTTAGAATACAATATGACATACGCATGAAATGTGTTGGCTCTGTTGTATTAAGAAGTGCAAGTTCCAGCTATAAAATACATCCATGTCCAACTAGTAGTTCCCATGGTGGAACATTACAGCCACAACTTCCTGGTCCTCCAAAGACATATACTAGCTCTGCACAGTGGAGAAGCCAAGGTGTGTTACAATATTGTCCAAGCTCTCTCTAAGATAGTCTTATTGGAAGCTTGGCTCACCAAAAGCCTTACGAGTTATGAGGGACTATTTATAACAAAGGGTGGGGTGGGCCTTGACATTCCCCTTTGTGATAGTTCATCTACCCTCATGACTCTTCATCTACTCTATGACTGTTACATCCGACTATCGACACTTAAACTTACACTTGACAAGACATTACATTACAATGCACATGTACCCATGTGAGACAAAATGGCTTAAGCAAGTCATGCAAAACATCATTATGACTCAGAAAACTGTTGGAAGACCAACTCTCTTCGACATCCTCATGGTGGTCGATAGTAGCGAGCTGATGCTAAGATCAGTAGTCCGTGATGGTGTCCGTGTACTCTAAGGTGACATATTTCTGGAACCTAACTCTTGCCTCCATAGCATCCGGGTACACTTCTCAGGCTCCTCTATCTATCTTGTCTGATAGCATGTGCATCTTTGTCTTGAGTGTGGTTAGACCAACAACATACTTGTGCATGGTTTCTGCACTGATGGACAAGTCTGGGCTAGTGACTATGCACATCAGCTCGTCAAAGTACGAGTCAAGCTCTAGTTGGACCTATGCCTTCGTCTTCACCTGGGTGAGAGTCCCAATATATGGGAACGCATGTGCGCACACAACAACATCCTTACTCTTGAATACACATGCATGGGAATCCTGTAGACTAGTGATGAGCTGTGGGAGCTCTTCATAGTTTTCGATCTGACTTCGGATGCGTGGCTTCAGCTCGACTGCTTTGGGTTTCATCATCTTTAGAAAGTGAAATGGGGCTCCCTTGTATCTCATCTTCCATGTTTTCATGTAATAAACAACAACATGCATGTCCGATAAGATACATGCTCTTCTAGCACATCGTTGCTGCCATCCGTTGAGATGGACGACTGCCTTATGCATGGTACTGAACTTAGAATACAATGCTTCATCCAGTATTGCCTTCTTCATTTCTGCTGGGGCAGATGCTATAATCAATTCTCCTCCTTTGCTTGGCTGTCTGAAGCTCCTTAGCCATTTTCTTGTTCTAGCTGTCAAGAAGCAAACAATCGAGCTAGGAGCTTTGACATATTCTCTAGTAACATCAACCAATGCTGCTAGATGTTTGCATGTGTCAGACACAATCAATCGTTCCTTGAACTGTTCAGAAGATGTATGATCATCCATAGTCGACACTCTGCGAGATTGCACAACTCTATGTTGAGACTCATCGAATGAGATGTTGTGCATCTCTCCTTCAAGCTGGTCACCAAGGATCTTAGTGTCCCCACTGTCGCTTGGGACTTGCTCATCTTCTAGATGTGGTGAAGCTGGTGGGTCAACCTCTTGGTGGTGAGGCATGAGGTCGATGTCTTGCTCTAAATCCTACTACTCCATATCTGTATCCATTTGTTCAAGTGCTCACTCTATCTCCTGAGCAAAGTCCTGCTCCTGTGATAGTTCACCCTATCTACCTGATGTTAGCTATCCTAATGAATCTACTACTTGTACGGTTGCAATTTCATCTGCCTACACAATTTGTGCCCCCTGTTGTACATGTTCCTGCTACGCTTCCCTCTCCTACCTGCGCAGCTCCTGTTCATTCTGAAGTTGCTCCTTCAACTCATGCAACTGCTTCTCTGTTTCCTCCATTCTCCATTTCTCTCTCTACCTTTGCACATTTCTCTTGTCATGATTTTTCCTCTTTGCCTCTATAGCCATAACTTCTTTCTCCAAAAGTGGATCTGGTTGAAACTCTCAACTTTTCTCTTCCTCCATGCGGTTGACAATCTTCCTCTTGCCCTTGTCCTGCACTAGTATGTTCACCTCTACTGTTGCTACTACTTCTGGTGCTCTCCTAAATGCTGCTTCACTATCCATTCAACAGAGAGGCCGATCGGTTCATTGAGTCTGGAGGAGTTGTAACAATATCTCCATGGGTCCTCCTTCGCCCAATGACATACCCCTGTGGATCCAGTTGAATTGTGCTCTTGTGCAATGATCTTTCACAAGTCGAATGGATAGTTCTTAATCTTATCTGTTTCGACATCCGCATACTTGAAACTATGGATCTTGTATAACCCAATCCACAACGAAAGAGCGGGCCATGATGCCTTCATCTTCGAGTGTAGCCTGGCTGTCAATCCTGCCGAGATGTGATATGATACTTCCTGAATGATGAGTTTGTCCAAGGCAAACTTTGGTAGAACATGCAGAGGCTTCTCCACACTGTACATCTGTATGAAGGTGTCAAACGGTGAGGCACACCAATTGGCTATGTTGATCAATGCCTCCATTGCTTCCTTCGACATGCAGGGTGGATCCTGTTCGAATATCATCTTGTAAACCGGGGTGACAAAATGATTGGAAAACTGCATGATAACTTCTATGAAGCTGCATTCAGACAACATCTTACAATAAGTGTTCACAACAGTCTCCACTGGTGTCCATGCCCAATTCAAGTGCAGGAACTCCTGTCGGGCACAAATTGCATCCAATATGTAGGCAAACATGTAGATCTCTGCTTGCATACCTTTGGGTTGTTTTTGAGCCCTTATTACTTGTTCCTTCAGCTAGTGAGCCAACACTTCAGACCAGTTACATGCTTTGCCTTCTCTGGCCAATTGGTCCAACGCGATTACCCAACTCTGTGGGAACGTTTCCGTGCTTTCTTGGCCATACATTTGACATGAAAATATTACCAAGTATTGATACACCTTTTGTAGTTTCTTCGTCTTGTAGACTTGGTTGGGTGTCATCCTCAATCAAGTCAACTCCTTCACCTAGCTCTTCAAAGTGTATCTAGAGTTGGGATTACTGCTGAGTATGATGAAGGGAGTCTCCATGATGATCACGAGCTCCAAGATCTAATACATATCATCATAATCCCATGACCTGAAGGTAGTAATCTCCATCCTGTTGACACTGCTCAATTTCATCGTCTTAAGATTAGTGTGTGAGACGATCCAATGTATCATGCCCGCGCATGGGAGCACGAGATACTTGCATGCAATCTAGTACAAGCCAGACTTTTGGATGTTCACATAGGTTTGGTGATCTTCTAGGTATTACCCAAATGTGCCTACAAATGTATCATTGACCTCTTTCCATTTCAGCTTGATGTCCTTGTCTACAATCAGTTTGGTATCTTCATAGATCGGTAGACTTGCGGACACTCTCTCAACCATTGCTCCAGTTGCACTTTAGTCAATGTCCTTTGATCCAACTCTCTTGGAGGCCATTGATCCTAAACTGCTAAGAGGTGGAATAACTCCTGATAGATCTGGACACCAAGTGACTTGCATGGCAAGAAATCTATCAGCGAAAACCGAAGCAAATTGGAGGAACGACATGCAACATACCTAGGAATTGACTGGCAAAGATTGCATAATTTCTTCTGGGAGGTTGGCTGGCTGGCTGCCAGAACTACAAAAAAGGTAGTCTAGGCTATCTAGGGAGGCTAGCTGGCTACTGGATTTTTGTAATGCGCAATCCAAGCTGGCCTGCTAGCTGCCGCAATTGTGCAATGCGCAATTTCAGCTGGCAGTGGTTGCAGGCCCAATGACTGCATTGCGCAATTTTCTGGGCCAGTAGTCACTGTCCCTCAAAATTGTGCAATGCAAGACTAGAGGATAGCTCCTGGGCAAAACTCTGCATTTCCTGAGAGGAAGACAGAGCCTTCCCTCTCAGGATTACACAATGTTGTCTTGGTGAGGCAGACTCCAGGCCAAGGCTACCCAGACCTGCTGATGGGCAACTGAAAGAAAATGTGAAGGTGAATGCATGGTGATACTCAGTGTAAGCAAGAGTGAATGATAGTACATGCAAACAGTGAATGAAAGATTCAAAAAATGGAACAACATGCATGTGGGTGAAGCGAGTCGCCAAATCGATGACCGTTCGTGCAAAACACTTTCATGCGTGCGACAATAGTGAGATGCTAACAGAAACTAAAATAGAGCTAGTACAAGCTAGTATGCATGTAAATGATAGCAATCATTCATAGAAATCAAGCAAACAACACTCACACAAGTGAAAACAAAAAAGGCGACAAAAACACTACTAAAGACAAGTTAAGACCACTTACCCTTGAATAGCTGAGTTGGATGTGTCGAAGACTCCTGGATGTGTTGCGGGATGTTAGAGCTCCAAGATCAATCTGAAGAAATGAGCTCTGATGCATCGAATAAATAAGTTTGAAGCTTATGACATGCATGCCACAAATCTAGGAAAAAGCGACACTTGGAGGAAAGATTCTAAAACGATCTTTACATGTAACCTCCAGCTACTACAAATAGCTCCCTAAAATCTAGGGATGATTTTTACATGTTGCTTTTTCTATTCTAGGAAAAAGAAACCCATGCATGCAAGTCAAATTTTCTTAGTCTCGGGTGGAACCGGTCAACTCAAATGCACATGCAATAGTCTAGTTAGCTAGGAGGAAAAATTGCACATTTCTCATAGGGAGCTGGGCTGGCTGCCTAGAAGATTTGCACAATTTCTGGGCAAAGCATCTGACTACTACCCAGGGTTGCACAATTCTTGGGCTAAGCAGCTCTGTTGGGAGGAATTGTGAAATTTTCTTAGTGAGGCCCAACTCATAGATTTACGCAATTCTGGAGCCCATGAGATTGCCAGAAAAAATTGCGCAATTTCTATAGGGAAGGTTGGTTTCCCTCCAGAATTGCACAATTTCTTTAGGGAGATGCTCAGCTTGCAGCTGGACCAAGTCCGAAGAAACAACTTATGAGGGGAACGAAAAATCTGTCATGAACAGGTTGTCATTCTGCAAGAAAATCATTGAATCTTGTGTACTTGATAAGGAAAGACATGTTGTTGTGAGAGGTTGGTAGGGAGGCTCCAAAACAAAGCTAAGGCAAAATTTTGGAGGGTGGTTGTAGCCGCTACAATAGGTACTGATATGAATAGGCTCACTTAGTTTAAGGGAAAAATGCTTCATGATTTTCGAGAAATGAGGCATTCATTAGGGGAATTTTGAGGTCTAAAATAGGCCTCCAAAGAAAAATGTACAACCAAAATAAAATTTATGAGAACCAATAGGATTCAAGATGATGATCCCAACCATGGGGGATGATTCACCATTTTTGGAGTTAAAAAGTAAAAATATTAAAAGATAATAAAATCATAAAACTAATTTTTCAACTTGTATTTTCAACTTATGTCCCTAAGGTTTTTCTCAAATTTTTAGTGGGAGTACTCATTGGATGTAAAATTTAATTCCTCATCCAAGGAGTGCCCATGTTGCATAATTTCGATGGACCCTTCTACACGAAAAATGAGAAATACATGAAAAACATGATTGCAATCATGTTTTTCATGTGGTAGGGTTCATCCAAATTATGCAACATGGGTACTCCTTGGATGAGGAACCAAATTTTTCATCCAATGAGTGTTTCCACTTGACATTTGAGTAAACCCATAGGGAGATTAGTTGAAAATACGAGTTGAAAAAATAGTTTTTTCTTTTTTCCCTTTAAAATTTGATGATGTAATCTAATCTTATTCTAGTATTGATCCAGGTGGATGTTGGTGGCCACCCACCTATCCCACGTGGACCCCCACAACTGTCTCTTTCAGTTTTTCAGTTTCCTTAATTGTAGCACAATTTACTATTTTTAGCAGTTTTTCGGGTCCTGAACTTCCAGAGCCGTTTTGAGGCCGTAAATGACGTTTTTTGGGAAATCTGGGAGCAAAATGGGGCCATAAACCAATGTTTCTTTTCCCAAAGTTTTAGTCCTCGAATAGATATTTCTAACGAGCCACTGTGCACGTCAAATGAAGATTGTATGCCAAATTTACGACCCCAGGAAGTTGATGTACCAATTTACCCGAGACGGAGCCCACAGTTTGGTGTTTCATCTTCTAGGTTTAGGTTTGTGGATGTTTTGGGTTTTCCATTGTTTCTCAACAATAAATAGGGCTTACAGCCTCACTGTAACACAATTCAAAGGCATGTAGCTGCCACATCTCTTCTCAGAGATAAGCTACCATCGCCCTAGCTGGTTTATTTCCATTTCTGTTTGTAAGCATATTTCAACATTTTACATTAATTAAATGAAGTATTATTTCTGCTGCAACTCTGTCTTTATGGTTATTTTTGTAATTTGTTGCGTTCTTGTCTAAATCTGGATCAGTAGTATCAGAGCGGTCTGCTTTTTCTCTATTTTTATTTGCATGTCCCCAACGAGGTTGGGATATAAGGAGTTAGGGCTTGAACTGGTCGAACCTTTGCAAGACCAACCTCAAAAATCCCGACGGCCTCTTATGGTAGATGAAAAGACAACAGGGCAGGAGATCCTATCAAAATCTTGCTCAAAGAAGCCCTCAAGCGACAAAGGAACGCGATGATGGACAGCGTTGCCCAGATCCTTTAGCGGCTACCCAGAGGCAACACATCGGCTTCCAATAGCTACTTTGGAAACACCACACCAATTAAGGTACAAGTCAAGTTTTAAATCCCCATATTCGAGGGTCAGATAGACGCAGATGCCATAGATAAATGCTTAAATCTGCTAGAGGATTTTTTTCTGTTCATGATTTTTCTAGTCAAGAAAAGATTTTTTTCGCTCTTCTCAAAGCAGGCCCCCATGTCAAGGACTGGTGGGAAACCTACTGCGAGCAGAAGGATGAAAGCATGGGCTCACTATTTTTAGCTGCACTCACTTGTAATTCATTTCGATATGCCGTCAAGGAGTAGTACTATCCTATCAAAAGTTGTGAGGACAAATACATAAAGTGGACCACGCTGCAGCAGGGAAGGGACCAAGATGTTCCAGAGTTCACCAACATTTTTCATACCCTTCGCACACAGTTGGGTATCAAAGATTCTAAGCTACATTTATTACTCAAATACCACTACTGCCTACATAGATACATTCAGGAAGATATGGAGTTCCTGAATATCTCCTCGAGCGGCACGACGTACCGATATGCTTTCAAAATCGAGAAAAATTTTAAACAAAAGAGGCGAGACTTTGGATCTGCAAATCTGAAGTAAGGGAAAGGCTTCCCCAAGTCATAGAACCAAGGACAAAGCCAAGATGGGGCAACCCAAGACATCCCATTGAAGCCACAAGAAAAGAAAAACACCATGAAGTCAAAGAAGGACACATGAGAGTGGTGTGAGTTCCATAAAAGCCCCACTCACAACACAAGTGAGTGTTGGACCAAGCAGCCGTTCGTGACCAAGTTAAAGGATTCTGAATTAGTTGCATGTTCTAACCCTATGATCTAGGTGGATATTGGTGGCCACCTGCCAAGTCCACCTGGACCCCCACCATTGTCTTTCTCAGCATTTTCAGTTTCCTTAATTATAGCACAACTTACTATTTTTAGCAGTTTTTTGGGTCCTGAACTTCCGGAGCCATTTTGAGGCCCTAAACGACGTTTTTTGGGGAATCCGGGGGCAACATTGGTCCATTCCAACAATGGTAGTGCTCGGATAGGTCTTTCTAACGAGCTATTGTACGCGTCAAACGGAGATCATATGCCAAAGTTACGACCCCAGGAAGTTGATGTACCAATTTACCCCAAACGGGGCCCACAGTTTGGCGTTTCATCTCCTAGGGTTAGGTTTTGGAATGTTAAGGGTTTTTCCATTGTTTCTCAACAATAAATAGGCCTTCGAGCCTCATTGTAACACAGTTCAGAGGCATGTAGCCACCACATCTCTTCTCAGAAATAAGCTACCATCGCCCTAGCTGGTTTATTTCCATTTCTGGTTGTAAGCATATTTCAGTATTTTCCATTAATGAAATGAAGTATTATTTCTGTTGCATCCTTGTGTATATTGTTATCTCTGTAATTTGTTGCGTTCCTGTTTAAATCCGGATCACCCTAAGTCAGAACCCGACAAGGGGAATCGCAAAGGGAAGCAGATCATTGATGCGGAGCCCAGCGCCACTTTTGTCACCGCCAAGATCAAGAAGAATGAGCCCGAAGGTCCATATGAGGGGGTGCGACTTTTCCACTCTCAAATGTGGGTGAAGGGTTCGCCACTGCAATTCATTGTCGACAGTGGCATCCAAAAGAACCTCATTTCAGCAGACGTCATTAAGTGGTTGGGCCTATCGACTACACCACACCCACAGCCGTACAGTATCGGGTGGCTTCACCAAGGACGAGATCTCCAAGTTTGCCAGCAATGTCGCCTTCCCTACAGTGTCAAACCCTTTACAAATGAGGTATTATGTGATGTTGCACCTCCGGATGTTTGTGATGTATTATTAGGCCAACCATACTTGTGGAGGCAACATGTTGTGTATGAGTCAAGACCTCGTTCTATCATTATTTGTCTATGTAATTCATTATAAAGGATACCGGAGGTAGCCCCACCTACCTCCACCTCTTTGATCATTGCTAAGAAATGCAGCTAGCTCATCTCCCAGACTAGGAAATTCATTTTCTGTCTGGTTCACTCCAAAAGTAAGGGGAAGATCGTCGCCACATCCATGACCCCCGCAAAGGGTTCCTCCATGCAAAAATAGCAGCAGATGGATACGGTCATGAAAGTAGATAGGAACAACTTCTCCTCACCCACAGGGGTACCATGCAAGTTTCAGGTGGGTGACAAGGTTTGGTTGCATCAGCAAAAATAACGCCTTACCAGAACCCATCAGAAGCTCAGACCACTCTTACATGGTCCTTACACCATTACCAAGGTTATGGGAAGCAATGCTTTGGAGCACAACATTCCCTCATTCCTATACCTGCACCAAGTGTTCAATGTGCACCGCCCTCGACCATGCTTGCCACCATTACTGGACACATCTGAGATTGCAGAATAGCTCACCAGGGACCAAGTACAGCAGATGGATGAACTCAACGCAATGGGGACCATTGCTTCCTAAGGGGGGAGGAATGATCCAGGTGTATGGTTGTGGCCACCCACCTATCCCACTTGGACCCCCACAACTACCTCTTTTAGTTTTTCGGTTTCCTTAATTGTAGCACAATTTACTATTTTTAGCAGTTTTTCGGGTCCTGAACTTCCGAAGTCGTTTAGAGGCCCTAAACGACATATTTTGGGAAATCTGGGAGCAACATGGGTCCATGGACCAATTTTTCTCTTCCCAAAGTTGTATTCCTTGGATATATCTTTCTAACGAGCTACTGTGCATGTCAAACGGAGATCGTATGCCAAAGTTACAACCCCGGGAAGTTGATGTACCAATTTACCCGAAATGGGGCCCACAGTTTGGTGTTTCATCTTCTAGGGTTAGGTTTTGGATGTTTAGGGTTTTACATTGTTTCTCAACAATAAATAGGCCTTCGAGCCTCATTTTAACACAGTTCAAAGGCATGTAGATGCCACATATCTTCTCAGAGATAAGCTACCATCGCCCTAGCTGGTTTATTTCCATTTCTGTTTGTAAGCATATTTCAGCATTTTACATTAATGAAATGAAGTATTATTTCCGCTACATCTCTATGTTTATGGTTATTTCTATAATTTTTTGCGTCCCTGTCTAAATCCGGATCAATTATATCCACTATTATTTTATAATTTCCTTAGGAGCCCCATTTTAGACCTCAAAATTCCCCTAATGATCATCTACAACCATTGTTAGCTTTTATTGATATCTGTGAGTCATATTTGGCTCAAATTATTTGTGGAGAAAGTATTTAATGGTATTAACTTGTTGTAAAAAAATACGCTGAATCTAGATTACCATTTAGGATATATTTAAAAATATTAGTCACTATGCTTCTTTGTTATGCTTTTGCTGAACTAGGCGGTTGCACAACGCTAGAGCTACACTTTATCACAATGATTTTTTTTACCGAGTTACCCAAGTAAAAATATTTTGTAATTTTTTTCTTATGGTATTAATAATTTTATTAAATAATTCAGTGACTCACAAGCTTGATTTGGGGCTGAGAAATGAATGTAAAATGCTTAGAAAAGATCTAGTTATGCAGTCTCTAGTCTTTAGCAATCATTTCTATTTTCATTGCAGAAGTTAGAAACTTAAATCCTAATGAGGAATTTGACCCCTAGAGATGGGAACTGACTCATTATGGCCTATTTATGATATGGTTGTAAAGGGGAAAACGGTTTGTAGGGTTAAGAAGAAAGGACATTGTATTGCACTTATTTTTGATATATTTTATAGTGAATAAAGACAAAGGTGGATTTTTGCAGGGATTCTTGAGTTAGTTTTCTTTGGAGATGTGAATTCTTTGTAAGTTATCTTCTATGACAATCATGCTTTGAAATGTATCCTGTTGTTTAGTTAAACAAATTATTGTTTCATAATTCACTCCAAACAATGCTTTGTTTGAGTTTGCTAGACATATATGTTTTTTTTTTAAACGAGTCATAATTCATCTTGATGCTTGATGCTCTTTTGTAATTTTCCATTTTTTCTTCACCCACCCTCCTACAATGAACTTAGTATAAAAATCTCTAAAGAGACTACCTACCTCGTCCCTATAGAGGCTCCATTTCCTTTTGATTTAATCACCAGACACATAATCAGGCAGTAATGACTCCATGCCCAATGGGTTTGTCTCCTTTTCTACCAACAAATTTTTGAAGATCATACCCTACTGAGCAATATACCTAACCTAACATCTAAGTAATTGAACTTCCTAGACAAAGAGATAACTCTCTAAATCTAGAAGGGCTATATTATAGATTACATGTGGTTTGTGGTTACCTTTGAATTTCTCTCCTCAACGTAGGGAAAATTATAGAGAGCTAACATTTTGGCATCGTTTCCGAGGAACGAAAGGTTTCATCTTCTCCAGGAATCATCATCAAATATTTAGATCTGATTGTTGATGGTGGAGAGCAGTTAGACACATGAAGGCTATACCATTCACCCGACAATTCCAATCAAGTTTCAACCTTATCCAAAGACTCCACTGGCAGTAGGATCTAGAAATCACAGTTTTACTAGCGACTCTAGTAGCTCAAGATGGATCACTTATTCACAATGTATGTTCCTATTCATAATAATCATATTTCAGGGTTTCCAAATAGCATTCTTTGTGTAGAGTGGGAGACTTATTTTCCAAGAATTACAGATCCAGTAGGAGATGATGTTGCTCCTCACTTGGTTAAATTTCACATGCATGTGCGTAGAATTAAGGTTCAATTCCATGAAGAATGCCTGATGAAGATGTTTATTCTTACCTTGGAGGAAAAAGTGAGATATTAGTATGAAGGTTTTTCATCCAGTACCTTTTATTTGATCATGAAACCAACTCATAAAATTATAGGTAGAAAAGATAGATCAATGACTTCAAAATCAACCTCTTCGAGGGGGAAACCTCCTTTACATTGCACAAATGAACAATTCTTGGATGATACAAATGACAAAACCTCCTTTCTATATATAGGAGTCTAAGGAGCCATAATATAATCAAAGCCGACATAACAATAATAATGTAAGGGCACAACAATAACAATAGTGGGCTTCTATGGGGCATAATAATAACAATATGGGGACAATAGGGGCACAATAATAAAAATAAGGGCTACAATGAAAATAGTAATAGGGGAATCACTTGTATTATAGGGACCTAACATTACCCTCACTTTCAGAACAGGCTTGTCCTCAACGTTTGAGTAGTTCTAGATGCTTCTGTATAAAATTCGCATCCTCCCATGTGGAATATTCAGCGGGTAAGTTCTTCCACTTGATGAGATACTCCAAAATTGATCGATTTCTAAGCTGTCGAGTTCTTGTTTCTATGAATGCTTCAGGTTCCAATATGATTTTTCATTCCTTGTCAAGTTATGGCAATATTGTTGGAACAGGGGTTTTTTCACCTATAACCTTCTTTAAGCATGAAACATATAAAACTGTATGCACTCGGGAAGCTGCGGGAAGCTCTAATTTGTATGCCATAGTACCAATATTTTGCAACACCTTGTGTGCACCATAATACTTTGGTGATAATTTATTATCCTTCTTAGATTTCTTGAGGGACATTTGTTTATAAGGTTGTAGCCGTAGGAATACCCAGTCACCTACATCAAAACTTCTTTCACTGCGATGTTGATTTGCCTGTTGTTCATTCTATTCTATGCTAAAGTGATGTTTTCCTTTAAGAGTTGGAGAACTTGTTATTGATGCTTGATGTGATATTCCACTACTTGAACCTTAGAATTTTGTCTTAAATATGATGTGATGGATGGTGGATGATCTCCATAAAGTTCCATAAATGGAATCATTTTTGCTGCAGTATGGAAGGAAGTGTTATACCACCATTCAGCTAGAGGCAACCATTTGACCCATTTTTTTTATGTTTATCAGAGACAAAGAAATGAAGATATCCTTCCAAACATTTGTTTACTATCTCATTTTGCCCATAAAATTGAGGATGATAAGATGAGCTATGAGCTAACTGAGTACCAAGACAAGAAAATAATTGTCCAAAAATTTCCAATGAAAATGGGATCTCTGTCGCTTACAATAATCTTTAGGTTTCCATGTAGCTTTTGAATTGTTTCCATAAATACAATAGAAATTGTACTAGCTTTAAATGGATGAGATAATGCACAAAAGTGTGCATATTTGGTAAGTCTATCAACTACCACCATGATGAAACTCTTTACTTCAGACTTGGGTAAACCTGTGATAAAATCCATTGAAACCTCCTCCCAAAGTTGGCTTGGAATGGATAAAGGTTCTAATAGACACGGGGTCTTAATTGTTTCAACTTTATTTTTTTGGAAAACCAAACATTCCGCTACAACATTTGAATATCCGATTTAGGGCCATCCCAAAAAAATTCCTTCTTAACCCTGCGTTAAGTTCTCAAAAATCCTCAGTGCACTCCTAAGGGAGAAGTGTGCAATTCCATAAGAATATTTTGTTTGAGTTGGGAATTCTTACCTAGGTGTAAGTGATCTTTGTACCATAACGAATCATTTTTCCAGCTAAATGTATCAGATGTACTGGGATCTTGTTGTAACTTTTGAATGAGTTCCCACACTTCTTAGTCATTCTTCCATTCATCCCTTTCTTCATTTATCCACTTTGGTTGGATAATAAAAATGGCGCAAAGAAATGCTTCCACCTCCTCATCCTTTCTTGAGAGTGCATCTACCACAATATTTTTCTTCCCTTTTCTGTAGATGATTTCAAAGTCATAACCCAACATCTTTGTGACCTATTTTTTCTTCTATTTTGAAGATAATCCCTACTCTAAAAAGTATTTAAGACTATCATGATCCGTTTTTACCTCTAAGTGTCTTCCCATTAGGTAGGGTCACCATTTCTTAAGGGCATGTAGTATTGCCAACATTTCCTTCTCATAAATAGCTTTGTGTAAATACTTTCCTTTGATTGGACGACTTTCGAAAGCAATGGGTCTTTCTTCTTGCATTAAAACATCACCAATTCCATTTTCTGAGGCATTACATTCCATAATAAAGGTTTTTGTGAAGTTCGGCGTAGCTAAAACTAGTGCTTGGCACATTGCCTCTTTAAGATGTTCAAAGGCCTTCGTTTCTTCTGGAGAACAAGAAAATGCATCTTTCTTCAATAATGTTGTTAGAGGTGCTATTATTCTCCCATATTTTTAAACAAACTTGCGATAATACACTGTCAACCTGAGAAATCCTCATAGATGCTTTATCAATGTGGGGATTTTCCATTCCTTAATGCCTTTAATTTTCCTAGGGTCTACCTTAACATTTTCATGAGATAAAATATGACCCAGATATTCCACCTCTTCTACTCCAAAGAAACATTTGGAGCTTTTTGCATATAATTGTTTCTCCTCCGATAGTTTGAGCACCCTATCAAAATTTTGAACATGATGTTTCCAAGACTTGTTGTAGATTAGTATATCATCAAAAAATACTAACACAAATTTTCTAAGGGTTTGAAAATGGAATTCATCAAATCTTGAAATGTAGAAGGTGCATTGGTAAGGCCAAAAGGCATGAAAAAAAATTCATAATGACCCTCATGAGTTCTAAATGTTGTTTTTGGAATGTCTTCAGTCTTCATTCTGATTTGATGATATATTGGATGAACATCAAACTTAGTGAAGTAAATTGATCCATGCAATTCATCCAATAATTCATCAATGATAGGAATGGGAAATTTATCTTTAATATTGAGTTTTTTTAGCTCCCTATAATCTGGACACATGTGCCATGATCCATCCTTGTTGTGCACCAATACTAATGGAGCAGAGAAAGAACTTTGACTAGGTTGAATTATACCAGCCTTTAGCATTTCTGCAACCATACCTTCAATTTCACTCTTTTGGGCATAGGGATATCTGTAAGACCTGATGTTTGGAGGAACAATTGATCCGGATTTAAGCAGGAACGCAATAGATTACAGAGATAACCATAAATACAGAGATGCGATAACCATAAAAACAGAGATAACCATAAACATAGATATGCAGCGGAAATAATACTTTACTTCATTAATGTAGAATACTGAAATATGCTTACAAACAGTAATGGAAATAACCCAGCTAGGGCGATGGTAGCTTATCTCTGAGAAGAGATGTGGTGGCTACATGCCTCTGAACTGTCTTACAATGAGGCTCGAAGGCCTATTTATTGTTGAGAAATAGTGGAAAACCCTTAACATTCCAAAACCTAACCCTAGAAGATGAAACGCCAAACTATGGGCCCCGTTTGGGGTAAATTGGTACATCAATTTCCCGGGGTCGTAACTTTGGCATACGATCTCCGTTTGACGCATACAATATCTTGTTAGAAAGATCTATCCGAGCACTACCATTGTTGGAACGGGCAACATCAGTCCATTATTCCATGGACCCATGTTGCCCTCAGATTCCCCAAAAAACGTCGTTTAGGGCCTCAAAATGGCTCCGGAAGTTCAGGACCCGAAAAACTGCTAAAAATAGTAAGTTGTGCTATAATTAAGGAAACTGAAAATGCTGAGAAGAACAATGGTGGGGTTCCAGGTGGGCTTGGCAGGTGGCCACCAAGATCCACCTAGATCATTCCTCCCCCCTTAGGAAGCAATGGTCCCCATTGCGTTGAGTTCCTCCATGAGATGAGGAAACTTTTGCTGAACTTGGTCCCTGGTGAACCACTTGCCCTGGTGAAGGAATTGGCCTACTTTGACAACTCGATATAGTTGGATATTCTGTTGGCGAGTGTTCTTGATCTATGTGTCCATGATCCGATTAGTTGCAGCCTGTTCCATGCAATCTGGGTTTAATTCTGTGGGTGTGAGCTGCTCTGCAATGTCGGATGTGTCTAGCAATGGTGGAAAGTATGGCCGAAGGCGATCCACATTGAACACTGGGTGTAGGCCAAGGAATGGGGGAATGCTGAGCTCAAATGAATTGTCCCCCACAGCCTTAGTAATGGTGTAAGGACCATATCGGAGTGGTCTCAGTTTCCGATAGGCTCCAGTAAGGCGTTCCTTTTGCAGATGCAACCAGACTTTGTCGCCCACCTGAAACTTGTGTGGCACCCGGTGTTGATCATGTCGCTGCTTGTACTTGGCATTTGATTTCTCTAGAATGTCATGGACCTGCTGGCGAATATGTTGGATGTGCTCAATGAAGCTGGTTGCCTTATCTGTTTCGGACTGGACATGAGTTGAAGCTGTGTGAGTAGCTGCAAGTGGCAGGGCCACATCAATGGGGCATAGTGGTTGGAATCCCAAGCCCACCTGAAAAGGGTTGTGGCCAGTCGAGCTGTGAAGAGCTCGGTTGTAGCTGTGCTGAACATAGGGGAGGCTCTCATCCCATGTGTGTGGATGCTTTGAGTTGTACATGCGCAGAATGTGTACAATCATTCGATTGACAACCTCGGTCTGGCCATCAGTTTGAGGATGGAAGGCTGTGGACTTAGTAAGTTTGGTGTCCAGCATTGACCAGAGACTGGACCAAAATGTACTGAGGAACCGACTGTCCCGATTTGAGATGATAGACTGTGGGATCCCAAAGTGCACCCACACTCGTTCAAAGAAGAGTTTAGCAGTGGCTTCTGCTGTGATATTCTTCTTGCAGGCCGCCATAATGGCCATCTTCGAGAAGCTATCGACGACCACAAAAACACAATCATTTCCATGCTTGGTGGAAGGAAGCCCTGACATGTAATCCATGGAGATGGATTCCCAAGGTCGACTCGGGGTAGGCAACGGGGTATAGAGGCCTTGCTTCTTGATGGTTGGTTTGGCAATGGCACAGGCAGTACATGATCTGATGTACTTCCCGACATCCTGTCGAAGATTTGGCCAATAGAAATACTTTTGTAGTACTGCCACTGTTTTCTCAACCCCGAAATGTCCAGCAGCCCAACTGTAGTGTTCTTCCCAAATCATCTTAGCACGCTCGCTTGAAGGAACACAAAGATGACCCAGGTGGCATAATAGTGCACCTTGGAGGTGAAAATCTGGAACATGCTGACCCCCCAAGAGTGTCTGGTATGTGTGGCCAAATTCTCGGTCACTTTTGTAGAGAAGTGGCCAATCAGAAGTCTCGTGCCCACAAGAGTTGAGCACAGTGGTTAACGCCATGATTGGTGGTCAACTGAGGCAATCTGCAACATGATTGGTGCTGCCCTTCTTATACTTGATGTTCAGATGGAACTGTTGCAGATATGTAGACCACTTCTGATGGCCATCATTCTGCAATTTCCCTTGGGTCTGTATGAACTGCAGGGGTCGGTGGTCTGTGTGGATCACTGTTTCCTTCCCGAAAATGTAATGCTTCCATTGTCGGCAGGCCTGCACAATGGAGTACATCTCTTTATCATAGGTTGGATACTTCCGGACTGTGTCTGAAAGTGTTTCACTGTGATATGCCACTGGATGCCCGTGTTGAGTAAGGACTGCCCCAATAGCATAGTCAGAGGCATCTGTCTCGACCTCAAATTGTTGTTGTAAATCTGGTAACGTGAGCACTGGTGCCGTGAAAAGGCTATCTTTCAATTCTATGAATGCCTTCTGTTGAGATTCAGACCAAAAGAATTTCACTTTCGCTCCTCCCTTGGTGACTTGACTCAAGGGCCAAGCGATATGAGAAAACCCCAACACGAACCTGCGATAGAAATTGGCAAGGCCTAGAAAGCTGCGGAGCTCTGTCAGAGTGGTCAAGGCTGGCCAATCCCGAATGACTTGGATCTTGGCCGGATCCACATGCACCCCCTGTTCATCAATAATGTATCCTAGATACTGAACCTGGGTCATGCCAAAAGTGAATTTCTCCAAATTGGTGCACAGCTTGTGTTGTCGCAGTGTTTGAAGAACCTGTCGGATGTGGTGGAGGTGCTCTTCCCAACTCTGGCTGAAGATCAGAATGTCATCCAAGTATACCACTACAAATGAGTTGGTGAATGGCCGCAAGATGTCATCCATTAACCTCATGAAGGTTGCAGGAGCATTCGTCAATCCGAAAGGCATGACTAACCATTCGAAGAGGCCCTCCTTGGCTTTGAAGGCAGTCTTCCACACATCAGAGGGTTCGATTGGTACCTGGTGATATCCTGACTTCAGATCGATCTTGCTGAAGTACTTTGCCCCCTTTAGTTGGTCCAAGAGGTCATCAATCCGTGGGATCGGGTACCTATTATGAACAGTGATCTTGTTCAATGCCCGATAGTCAATACAGAGTCTCCAAGTCCCATCCTTCTTCTGTACCAACACGATCGGGCTCCCACAAGGCGATGAACTCGGACGGATGTGACCTTTCTGCAGCAACTCCTGAATCTGCCTCTTGATTTCATCGTTCTCTAGAACTGAACGTCGATAAATTGGTCCATTGGGTAGCGGCGCACCTGGGGTTAGATCGATGTAGTGCTTGACCTGACAGTGCAGAGGAACCCCTGCGGGGGAGGTGAAGATGTCCTTGTACTCCTTCACGACCTTATCCATCTATAGTTGTCATGTGGAGGGGTCCTATCTGGAGGTCGTGGCCACCAGCTTCTTCTTTCCTTGGGGGCGTATCATCAGGAAAACAAACTTCCCAGTCTTGGAAATGAGCTTACTACATTGTTTTGCAGTAATCAAGGAGATGGCGGTAGGCGGTGCTACCTCTGGTATCCTGTACAACTTATTCCCCAATGTAACAATAACAACCTGGGGCCTTGATTCATACACAGCATGTCGCTTCCACAAGTATGGTTGTCCTAATAATACATCACAAACTTCAAGGGGAGCGATGTCACACAATACCTCATCCGTGAAGGGCTTGATGTTGTACTAAAGGCGACATTGTTGGCTCACGCGAAGATCCCGCCCTTGGTGAAGCCACCCGATGGTGTATGGTTGTGGGTGTGTTGTGGTCGGTAAGCCCAGCCACTTCACGACCTCCGCTGAAATGAGGTTCTTTTGGCTCCCGCTATCGACAATGAACTGTAGTGGGGAGCCCTTTACCCACATCTGGGAGTGGAAGAGACGCTCCTCCTCCTCTGGATCTTCAGGTTCACTTTTCTGGATCTTAGCGGTAGCAACAGTGGCATTGGGATCCGTGTCAATGATCTGCTTCCCTTTTTCATTCCCCTTGTCGAGTTCTGACTCAGAGTCGGAATAGGTATCTGATTCTGGACCCTTTAGCTCGGCCACCAGTGACTGCTTGGCCCGACACTCACTGGTGTTGTGAGTGGAGCTCTTATGGAACTCACACCATTTTCCCGTGTCCTTTTTCGTCTTCGCGGTGCTGTTCTTTGTCTGCAGCTTTGGCGGGTTGTCTTGGGCTGCCCCGCCTTGGCTTTGCCCTTTGTTCTGCATTTTAGGGGCACCTTTCCCTTGCTTCGAAGTCGCAGACCCAAAGTCTCGCTTCTTTTGTTTAAACTTCTGCTTGACCTTGACGGCATATCGGTATGCTGTGCCGAGCGAGGGGATGTTCAGGAATTGTATTTCTTCCTGAATGTACTTGTGCAGGCAGCCGCGGTATTTGAGTATCAAATGCTGCTCCGTATCCTTGATACCCAACTTTGTGCGAAGGTTATGGAAGAGATTGGTGAACTCCGGCACGTCTTGGTCCCTTCCCTGCCACAGCGTGGTCCATTTTATGTATTCATCCTCATAGCTTCCGACAGGGTAGTACTGCTCCTTGATGGCATCGCGGAATGAATCCCAAGTGGGTGCGGCTGAAAATAGCGAGCCGGTAGTTTCATCCTTCTGCTCGCAGTAGGTTTCCCACCAGTCCTTGGCGTGGGGGGCTGCTTTGAGAAGAGCGAAAACAATCTTTTCTCGACTTGAAAATTCATGAACAGAAAAATACCCTTCTAGCAGATTTAACCATTTATCTACCGCATCTGCGTCTATTTTACCCTCGAAGATGGGGATTTCAAAATTAACTTGTACCTTAAAGGGCGTGGCATTTCCAGAGTAGTTGCTAGAAGCTGAAGCGTCGCTTCTGGGTAGCCGCTGAAGGATCTGGGCGAAACTGTCCATCATCGCATTCCGTTGTCGCTCGAGGGCTTCTTCGAGCAAGATTTTGATAGGATCTTCTGCCCCCTCGTCTTTCTTCTCGTCTGCCATGGGAGGCCGTCGGGATTTGCGAGGCTGGTCTTGTAAAGGTTCGACTAGTTCAAGCCCTAACTCCTTATATCCCAACCTCGTTGGGGACATGCAAAGAAAAACAGAGAAAAAGCAGACCGCTCTGATACCACTGATCCGGATTTAAACAGGAACGCAATAGATTACAGAGATAACCATAAATACAGAGATGCGATAACCATAAAAATAGAGATAACCATAAACATAGATATGCAGCGGAAATAATACTTTACTTCATTAATGTAGAATACTGAAATATGCTTACAAACAGTAATGGAAATAACCCAGCTAGGGCGATGGTAGCTTATCTCTGAGAAGAGATGTGGTGGCTACATGCCTCTGAACTGTCTTACAATGAGGCTCGAAGGCCTATTTATTGTTGAGAAACAGTGGAAAACCCTTAACATTCCAAAACCTAACCCTAGAAGATGAAACGCCAAACTATGGGCCCCGTTTGGGGTAAATTGGTACATCAATTTCCCGGGGTCATAACTTTGGCATACGATCTCCGTTTGACGCATGCAATATCTTGTTAGAAAGATCTATCCGAGCACTACCATTGTTGGAACGAGCAACATCGGTCCATTCCATGGACCCATGTTGCCCTCGGATTCCCCAAAAAACGTCGTTTAGGGCCTCAAAATGGCTCCGGAAGTTCAGGACCCGAAAAACTGCTAAAAATAGTAAGTTGTGCTATAATTAAGGAAACTGAAAATGCTGAGAAGAACAATGGTGGGGGTCCAGGTGGGCTTGGCAGGTGGCCACCAAGATCCACCTGGATCAACAATTCCTGGAATAAAATGAATAGCATGATCATGATCATGAATAGGTGGGAGGCCTTTAGGAGTCTCAAATACCTTGGAATGATTGTCCAAGACTTTTTGGAGATCTAGAGAAATAGATGATTTCTCTGTGGAAACTTCTAGCAAACATAATTGTGCAATTACGCCTCGTTTTTCTTTCTTTAGAATATTTGTCATTCCATTAGAGCTTATTATATTTCTCGGTTTCCCTATAATACCCCTTAATTCAACTCCCTTTCCTTCTGAAAAAAATATCATGAAAACTTCTTGAAAATTAAAAGATATTTTACCCAAGGATTGTAGCCATTGAACTCCTAGTACAACATCAGTATCACCCATTGGAATGGAAAGCATTGGGCTATTCAATACATATTCTCCATGGATAGCTTGATATTATGGCACTTACCAGAGCAATTTATGGTTCCTCCACTTGCAATCATCACTTGACACTATGGTACTGGATATAGGAAGAAATTCAATTCCTTCGCTATCTTACAATGAATAAAATTATGGGCACTTCCTGATCAATCAACACTATTACCTTTTTCTTCTTGATATGTCCTTCTATCTTGATAGTTTGAGGAGTGGTTATTCCGACCAATGCATTACAAGATATGGTTAGATTCATTTCTTCTTTCTCTAGGGTTTGTTCCTGGTGTGTATCCTCTTCTTTTGATGTTTCTTGTTCCTTTTCTTATTCCTCTTCACAATCTATGTAATATAATTTCTTCTCAATACACGTATTTCCTTTAGTGTATTTTCTATCACAATTGTAACACAACCCTTTTTCTCTTTTTTCTTCCATTTTTTGTGGTTTCAACCTTGTAGGTTGTGGAAGGCTAGGAGCAAAAACACTTCCATCTTTATAGTTGTGATTGGTAGGCTTCATTGTTGCCATAATTTTGCTTTCAATTTTTCTTTCCAACCTGAATGGCTTCTCCAATGAATCAGGTTCTCGAATGTGAACCTCATGTTGGATGCTATCCATTAATGTCCCTATGAACACATCAATCCTATGATCCTCTGGGATATATTTTACCCTTATATTCAATTTTTGGAAGTCCTCAATATGCTCCACCATTGGACCCTTTTGTTTGAGATTTATCAATTGGCTAAAGAAGGTGTTTCTCTTTGTATCCTCATAATGTGCTATCATTTCATTCGTAAAAAATGACCAAGTGACAATTTGTTTACGGGAGCAAAGCCATCGATACCATACAAACTGATTGGGTTCCAAATATAAAGTTGCAATGTGTACCTTTTGTGTGTTTTGCACATTATGGAGATCGAAATATTGTTCCATCTATAGTATCCATGTTACGGGATCCTTACCATCAAACTTCCTCATATCGATCTTTGGAACATGTTGGGTATTTATTCCAACATTTGAGTCTATGAAATCATGATTAACATTTATTTTGTTCTCATCATGAGTTTTCTCTACTACCTTTTCACCATTAGGAAGCCTTTATTGTAGCAACTTTGTCAAACCTTCCTTTAAACCTTCCACATCTTTCTTCACATCGTCAATGTTGTCATTCTTTGAATCATTATTAAAATTTATTTTGTTCTCATTCTTAGTTTTATCTACTACCTTTTTTCCATTAGGAAGTCTTTCTTGTAGCAACTTTGTCAAACTTTCCTTCCAACCTTCCAAGTCCTTCTTCCAATCTTCAATGTTGTCTTTCATACCATCCATCTTGGCTTCCACGA
This sequence comes from Pinus tabuliformis, assembly GCA_031772625.1. Lineage (NCBI taxonomy): Eukaryota > Viridiplantae > Streptophyta > Pinopsida > Pinales > Pinaceae > Pinus > Pinus tabuliformis. The sequence goes on along the minus strand of CM062817.1, from coordinate 1,534,370,706 downwards.
CTTTGTTTAAACCATCCATCTTATCTTCCATGCCTTTCTTTAAACCATCCATGTTAGCTTATGTTACTTTTTGTGAGAGTGAAATTTGTTGCACTTGCTCTCGTAATTTTGATATATCATGTTGCATTTCTTCCTCTTCTTCATGAGTCATGCTAGAGCTTTCAAGTTGCTTACTAGGTGTTTCCATTTTCTTTCTTCAGGGCATCAATTAATGATAATTATTCTTCACTATGCCCATTGAGTTCTTTCAAACTAATTTTTCAAACCAAACTTATGGAAAATTTTAAAAAAACTACACACCTTTTTTCACTTTGTAGGAGCTCGATATTTGAATTTGATGTATCTATGAAATTTCGGATCTCCAAGGCCTAAAATTGTGAATTATGGTAGCCCTTTGAGTCCTCTTTCCAATGCCACCTGTCTGATTGAAATTGGATTCTCCAAGAAAGTGTTATTCGCAATCTCCCAAGATGACCTGATTATAGAATTTTTCAGTAGAGCGAACTTGTACGAAGTGCCAAATGTCATTGTTTCAACCTTCAGACCCGAAAACGATGCACAGAAAACTATTTGGGATGTAATTCAGGAGCCTACAAAAACCCTAACTTCCTTGGATCATATCTCCGAAAATATAGAGAGACAAGATCTGAAATTCAGACCCATGTATCATTGCAATTTCGACTCAAATGGATTTTTTTTAGCTTTTGAAACATCGCAGAAAAAAAAAGTTATAGAGAAAATTCCATGATGACCTATTTGGGAGCAGCAAAACCCTAGAATCCAAAGCTCTGATACCAAATGTTATGAAACCATCTCACAAAAAGATAGAAAAGATAGATTAACGACTTCAAAATCAACCTCTTCGAGGGGCAAATGAACAATTCTTGGATGATAAAAATGAAAAAACTTTCTTTCTATATATAGGAGTCTAATGGGTTACAATATAATCAAATCCGACATAACAATAATAATATAAGGGCACAACAATAACAATAGTGGGCTCCTATGGGGTACAATAATAACAATATGGGGACAATAGCGGCACAATAATAACAATAAGGGCTACAATGAAAATAGTAATAGGGGAATCACTAGTCTTATAGGGATTTAACATATTCCCTTAAAGATTTTCATTTAGTATTTTTTGAGAAATACAAAGAATCTCATCCTCCTTTCTCTTTAGCTGAGAATTTTTCTGACCATTTTGAGGATTTCATTCAAAATATGGAAATTTTTTATGGAGATGATGAGTTTATGGATGACGCGATTACAAGGGCCTTTCATGAGAATCCTTTTCAACGTTAGGAGGTAATAGTAGAGGACATTTTCCATGATATTCAGGTGGATTTCCAAAAGAAAATAGTTTCTCCAAGGGTTGAAAATAAAGTAGATCAACATCCCAATGAACACAATCATGATTCATTTACTAAACTCAATAATTATGGACATCAAGTTTGTTCTCTTGAGCTTGATGAATATATTCAAAAAATTTAAATGACCAAGAAAGGGAGGATAGTAGATCGGTTTGTTCTTCATACCATTCATTCTTTCAGTTTTTGTCTCATGAAGAAACTTATGAAAATGAAATCTATGAAATTGCATGCATAAAATCTTCAGATAGGGAAATTATTATAGATAATAGTTAGCAAAAGTTGCAAGAAAATACTGAAGAAAAACAGGTCACTATAAATCCCTCGAATGATACAAAAATTCTTTGTGATATTTCATCTTTTGAACTGTTAAATTCAAAAAATTTAAAGGAGAAAGACAATATTCTTGTTGATATACATCAAGGGTCATTTGTAGAAATTTTTGTTATCCAATATGTGGTTTCCTCAATTAAATATTTATAAGAACACACAACTCTTGCCCCCAATATTAATGATAGGAAATAACATCTTGATGCCATTCTATTTGAGGATAATCAACTCCATTATACAGAGCAATCACCATTTAACCATGAAGGGGATGCTAGTATATTTCTTTATTATCAGGAAAAGGTAATCATTCATGCTTTCCAAGATCCTCTTGCTAGTTCCTCATAGACATCAATGAAGGTATATTTTGCAACATTCTTACACCAAGAATATTAGCCTCAGTTACAATTCGAGTTTTCATTCTCTTATTTTTCTGCATTCTCAAGGATAATGAGTAGAATTCAAGAAAGTGGCCATTTGATTTCATACTTATATTGGCTCTTTGACTTTACATGAATGAGAAAAGAATGTTTCCGTTTAGTAATTAGGTGTGAATAAACAATGTGCAATCAGTTTCATTATTTGGTTTTCAGTGTTTCAAGCAGTTTTTCTAAGTCATTCTTCAACTTTCAGCTTGTAGTTTCAGTAAGGATTTGTAGGTGTGGGCAATTGTTATCAAAATTTTAAGCCTGAAGAGAAGCCCTAAGATTTTGACGGTTTGCTGCCATTTTCGAGAAGGTAATCAATTTTTGAGTTAGTTTGGGTCAATTTTGTGTTGAGTCAAGAAGTCAATAAGCCCACTAGTTAGGCACTTTGTCTATGGTGTTCTTGGAACCTCACAGGGAGGATTCCATCCCCATTGGATCTAGTGTTAGTTTCTTATAGTCATAATAGTAAAAAAATAAGTTTTCTCTTTCAAATTGTGTCAAAAGTATAAAGGTGTGGCTATGATATTTTTGAAGATAAAGCATTAGGCATTAGGTTAGAATAAAATTTTATTATTCATTATAAATATGTCGAAGTGTGTCAAGAGTCACAAAAAATGTCAAACTGTGTCAAGAGTCACAAAAAATAACTTTTCTATCCCAAGAGGTCATGTTAAGTAGGTCTAGGGTCAAGTTACATCAAGAAATCATGAGAAATATTGTGCTTCCATGTCTTGTCATCATGGGCAAAAATTTGTAGGTGTCTTGAGTAAGTTAAAATGTCAAATCATGATCATTCATGACATCATCATCAGTACAATGATTAGGAGGACAACACTACGCTTCTAACAAGTGTTGCACATTCATCGTTTAAGCTCAAAATCATAAATATCACCCATCAAATCCACATTCAACAACCTTGCGAGTTCAAATGCATGATTAATATTCAAAAACACCTCAGATCCCTCTCATTTCTCCTTCGGAAGCTCGTTACATGGTAATTGGAGGTCGTTGCACAGAGGAGGTAGGGGAGCATTGCGCTTGCAGACAGGTGCTGCACTCACACAAAGGTGTTGCGTTTTGTTCAAAACAGTGGTCAATTTCTCATTCCAGATGAGTTTTATTTGTATCTGAAGATCAAAACATTACCTTAACCTCCAAAAATATATGCAGTTGTTACTTGTCCCCTCGAGGCCTTTTTAACTCCAAGAAATGTTCGTTGTGCAAAGTCTACAAGGGGTGTTGCGCTTCTACCATGGCACTCAATTTTGATGGATAAATCATTTTTTTTTACATTTGGCTAAGGAATTAAGACATGAAGTGGTCCTTTTGAATTTTAAGATCCTCTCCAATCCATTTGGCTCAATCACAGAGTCAATGCTTAGCCAAGTCATGTGGATGAAGGTGCACTGTGCTTTTTGCTGCAAGAAGAAGTTTTGGGGTTTTAAGGTTTTTAGTTGGCCTAGAAGTTTTATCACATGTTTAAAAAGTTGTATGGATCATTTCACATTAGTCCAATTCCTTCAGCATTTCAAAGGATGGTTGGAGATAGTATAAGCTTGGAGCGTTGTGCTTTCACATCGTCACTGTATTTTCACCATATATCTTAAGAAATGTACCCATTTTCCACAAAAGTTTTACATTAGATTCATGGGGTTGATATGCATAAGCCCACTTAATTTAGGGTCACAATTATTCACGGTTTTCAAGAAATGAGACATCATCATCTACAACCATTTCTGGATTTTCTCGAGATCTGTGAGTCAAATTTTGCTTAATTCTTTTGTGGAGAAGGGTTATAATGATATTAAATTGATATCATAAAATAATATCAATCCAAATTATATTTTAGGAGATATTCAAAAAATATCAGCCGTCGTGCTTCTCTGTTGCATTTTTGCTTAACTAGGAGGTTGCACAACGCTGGCGTTGCGCTTTCATACAATCATCTTTTTGACCGAGTTAACCAAGTCAAATTATTTTGTAATTTATTTTTATGGTATTAGAAATTGTAATAAAGCGTTCAATGACTCGCAAGATCGATTTACGGGCTGAGAAATTAATGTAAAATGATTAGAAAAGATATAGTTATGCAATCCCTAGTCTTTTGCAGTCAGTTTTATTTTCATTGTAGAAGTTAGAAATTGAAATCGTAATGAGGAATTCAACCCCTGGAGGTGGGAACTGACTCATTTTGGCCTATTCATGATATGATTTTAAATAAGTAAAGAGTTTTTCATGTTCAGGAGAAATGACATTGTATTGCACTTATTTTTAATATATTTTAGAATGAATGAAGAGGGAGGTGGATTTTTGAAGGGATTCTTGAGTTAGTTTGCTTTGCGTATATGCATTGTTTCTTTGTAAGTTATCTTCTCTGAAAATCATTCTTTTAAATGACTCCTCTTGTTTAGTTAAACAAATTATTGTTTCAGAATTCACTCCAAATAGTGCTCTGTGATGAGGCTCATCAATAGGTAAATTATATGGCCCTTAGTGTCACTCTCCAACTTATTAAAATAAAATTTTATTACATTTCTTTACATATTTCATTATATTTTGCTTAGTCAGAAGGGTAAAGGTGATACGCTATGTCATGTGGCCTAATGTGCATTAATTTCAGGATTTGGAGTAGTTTTGGGCTAATTTAAGTGCAAGAACTCGAAGTAAGACAAGAAAGATGGATTTTAGGAGATTGGGTCTACCTCCTTAACTCATTAATCACTTGAATATTGCTCCACCAGATCTGATCGGCTCAGAGTTACAGGTAGCCAAGCCCACCAAGTTCATTTGCAACCAAGCCAATGATAATTGAGGACAAGTCACTCTCGAGTTTGGGAGCCAAGCCCTCCTAATTTTAAGGAATTTATTGGTATCTTCAGTTGTATAAATAGGAAGGCCTAGGGCCTCATTAGGATGGGAATTTTTATTGTAGACAAGAGAAAATTTCGAGCTAAGATATTGTGACTATTACACTTGTGTTATTTTTGACATTTTTTATGATAATGAAAAGGGTTTCTTTGATCCAACACTAAGTTGACTCGGAGGTATGAAGCTCTTGGGTTAGCGCCCAACCCTAGCAGCATAGGTTCCTCACTTTGTACATGTATCCTTAGATTAGAATCATAGATTAGTGATGAAGTTATCTCTATTTTGTTTAATTTACAAGTCTTTGAATGATTGGTTAGTTTCACTTCCACTGGTTGGAGAAGTAGATCAGTGTTACAGTAGTGAAAGAAAAGACTTCATAAAATCTTGTGACAGTAGCCTCATCCTCATCTCCCTCATGGGATCATAGTTTGAGGGCCCCACTCTCATAACCCCAAAAACATATTTATCTTTTGGTTATTACATATCTTAGGATTTCTTGTTAAGTAGCTCATTATTAAGGATTTCTCAGAATCACTTGCAATTGTCATTTTGATTTCTTAAGTTTTTTGTAGATTAGAAAGCATTCCATTCCATAGATTTTATCCACTAGCCATCAATAGAAGAATTTCTAAAATTCAACTCATATTCTCCACATTTACTTAAAGTTGTGGATAAATGAAGAAATGAATATGTGTTGTTGCAGGAGTTGTTGATCTGCAGGGAGGAACTCATTCCACCAGCCTCATCTAAGTCTTCTCCACCTCTCGCCAAATCCTACAAATCACTAATGCAGATTTATGTTTTGTAGCCACCGTGGAGAGGAACCTTGAGTAAATCCAACCATCATGAAGAGTGGCGTTGATCATTGGTTAGTGTTAACCTTCCCCATACCTTATTCCACCATCATACACCTTCCCAACACTTCCTTTCACCTTCCCTACCTTCCTACAACTTTCAGCTAAGTTTCCTTTAATAAACTAGGATATCTTGTAGTAACTACAGGAAATCCTGTAGCAACTACAGGAAACCCTATAGCAACCTGCTTTACACTCTTTTGGGTATAAATGATGATCAGAGCATAGGGTAGCCCTTCAACTTGACCTCCATACCCCTCAATGCCATTCTTGACCAGTTTTCCCATACCTTCCTCCCCTACAAAAGACCAGTTTGTTTAGCTTAACATTTACCTTTCTAAATTGAAAACCAAAAGACTCTTTTCTACAATATTTAGCTAGTGCATGCATACATCAATCATAGAAAAGTTAGGATAATTTCATTCTTACTTAGTCGAGATAATTAGATGATAGAATGCAAGGCTAAATTAGGTCTCTTATGCAAGTAATGTGTGTTAATTCTTAGATAGTTAATTTCATGTCATTTCATAGCACTTTCTATTTAGCACTTTCATTTCCTTAACATAGGCAAGCATTTACTTTCTGCATTAAAGGTAGCTGTACATTTAGTGTCAGTAGTCAGCCTCCTTCTAGTCAAAAGAAGATTGGTTTGAAAAACCCTAGTGGTTTATCGTCCTAGTTGAGAAGTGACATGAGTAGACTATTGCATCTGCTATGCATATAGCACTATCACCTCCAAGTTTGTACGAACCCCAAGTTGATAAAGTAAATTTGGTCGCCCTAGGAGTTGCAGCATCCTTGCTGCAATATTGGGGCTCATCACTCTATTTCAGTTTGCTAGAAAAATTCTATGTTTTCTACTAAAATGATAGTCATAATTCATCTTGATGCTTGATGATATGTTTTCATTTTCCATTTTTTCTTCACTCACCCTCCTACAATTAAATCAATCTAAAAATATATAAAGAGACTGCCTACCTTGCCCCTGTAGAAGGTCCATTTTATTTTCATTTCATAACTAAAAACATAATCATGTAGACATGACTCCATGCCCAATGGATCTGCCTCCTTTCCTACCAGCAATTTTTTTTAAATCATACCCTACTAAGCAGTATACCTAGCCTAACATCTAATTAATTGAACTTCCTAGATAGAGAGAGCCCTCTCTAAATCTAGAAGGGCTAGATTCTAGCTTATAAGTGGTTTGTGGTTACCTATGAATCTCTCCTCAATATAGGGAAAATTACAGAGAGCTAACAATTAGGGTTTATAATATTTTTCCTAGGGTTTGATGTAAATCCCTTGGGTTTATAATCCATTGGGATTATAATATAAACTCCTTGGATTTATTAATCCTTTTGGTTTTTAGTATTAATCCCTTGGGCTTATTAATTGTTTAGGTTTATAATAATCCCAATATGGGTTTGTGACAAATATTTTCTCAATATAGGAAGCAAACATGGTCAACTATGGTCAAAGAGGGTTAGCCATGGTCAATCATGGTAAACATTTGTCAAACATGATCAACCATGGTCATCTATGGTGTACCATGGTCTAACACCACTTTGTGATGAATATTATCTCAATATGAATATCAATCATGGTTAACCATGGTCATTAACCATGGTCACATTGCGACAAATATTATCTCATTCTCCAACATCACATTTAACAACCATGGTCAACTATGGTCAACCACAGTCCAATGTCACATTGTGGAAAGATTGTCTCAATATCACATTGTGACAAAAATTATCTCAATATGAAAATCAATCATGGTCAAACATGGTCCAACGCCGCATTGTGAAAAATATTGTCTCAATATGAAAAATCAATGATGGTCAACCATTGTCTAGCATCACATTGTGAGAAAGATTGTCTCAATATGAAAATCAACGATGGTCAACCATGGTTAATCATGGTTAATAACTATGGTCACATTCTTAAAAAGATTTTATGATGATCCAATGTCACATTGTGAAATTTTTTTTATGATGGTCCAATGTCACATTGTGATGACCATGGTCATCCAAGGTGAACCATGGTCCAATGTTGCAATTTGAAAAGGCTTGTCTCAATATGAAAATAAACCATTGTCAACCAATATCTAATGCCACATTGTGACAAAAAATATTTCAATATGAAAATCAATCATGGTAAACCATGGTCCAATGTCGCATTGTGACAAATATTGTCTCAATATGAAAATCAACTATGGTAAACCATGTTTGTTTTATGGTCTATAATATTTATCTTAGAGTTTATATTCCTTTGGTTCACAATAATAATGCCTTGGGTTTAATATTATTCCCTTGGGTTTTTAGTGTTAATTCCTTGGGTTTATTGTAAATCCAAGGGAATAATATTAAACCCTAGGAATATTTATGCTTGGGTTTGTAATATTAATAATCGCGTGGGTTTTTAATATTAATCATAGGGATTTTAAATATTAATGTGTTGGGTTTAATGATTTGTTAGGTTTGTAATATTAAAAATACATTGGGTTTTTAATATTAATTCCTTGGGTTTATTATTATTCCCTTGGATTTTCATTATTTATTCCCTGGATTTATCAATCCTTCGGTTTATTTATCCTTTGAGTTTATAATATTAATCCCATTGTTTTTTCAATTCCTTGGGTTTATAATATTAATACCATTGCTTTCTTAATTCCTTGGGTTTATAATATTAATAATCCCTTGGGTTTATGATTCCTTGACTTTATAACCTTAGAGTTTTTTATACTAACCTCATATTTGATATATTAATATATTAATTTAGAATATTAGATTTATAATATAGCATATATTAAGTTGACACCTATGGCGTATATCAAACAAATTTATTAATGCGGTTCAAATCCCTTTGGTTTATTATTCCCTTGTTTTTATAATACTAATAGATTAGGTTTATTATTCTAAGAGTTCATATTCCTAAGGTATAATATTAATCATATGGTTTATAATATTAATCCTAGTGTTTAATATAAATCCATTGGATGTATAATCCTGGTCAACAATGGTCCAACACCACATTGTGACAAAGATTATCTCAATATGAAAATCAACCATGCTCAATCATTTTCAACCACCATCAACCGTGGTCAATCATAGTCAGCATTTGCCAAACATGGTAAACCATGGTCAATTATGGTCAACCATGGTCTAATTCCACTTTGTGACAAAGATTGTCTCAATATGAAAATCAACCATGGTTAATCATGGTCAACCATGGTCCAACGTCACATTGTGAGATATATTGTCTCAATATGAAAATCAATCATGGTCAACCATGGTTGATCCGAATTAAATCATTATATTGTGTGTCATCCATATCGATGCATTTGGAGTGGAAAAAGTGGAGGAATCAATTCACAGGACTGTTTTTACCGGCAAGAACCAGTTTGGCAAAACAGGGTCTAAAACCTTCTGTCAGCTTTTTGAGGCATCAGATGATGTTTTTTGGGGGAAATTATTTTTGCACAATTGTGTGACCTTCTCTTGCTATTATACACATAGAGACATTTGCAATGACACAATAATCACGCCAATCAGAGCCTGTATGCAAAAGTTATGCCACTTAGAAGTTGACCTTCCTGTTTTGTTGGCTTGATGGGCCCTGAGCCAGGTTGAACCTTAGTTAGCCAAGAAAACCCTTATACTATTGGCCCTTTCGGCATCGGACCATGGAGCGCGGACTAAAGTCTCACCCGAAGTAGTATGGGAGGATGCAAGAACTCAACTATCTTAGACTCCTTTAAGGCCTCCTTTTTATACAATCCCATGGTCCACGGACCAAGGGCGGATCTCATCAAGCTGACACAACCTATCTAAACTAAGGGTGGAACCCCTTTTTGACTCTTGATATCTTCATGCTCCGTGATCACAAAATGCAGTATCTTTACATTTCTTTATAAAAAATTCGGGCTTTCTACCCCAAAATTTGGGCTTTTAACCCCAAAATTGACCCCAGCGGACCCGCTCCCAACAGGCCCCCAACACAAACATGGTGACTCGCCCTCGAGTCACTCGGCTAGCATGGAGATCTTGTCACAAAGACCTCCCAGCTCCACTTGGACTACTACAACTTTGGCAGTGCACTATGTTTTCACCTGCTTCATCTCCTCAACCAACTGCTCTGTCGCTGACCCTATACTATATGACTTTATCTTCTACTAAGTCACCTGCAAACCAGCCATCTTTCCTTCTATGGTGGCAGTAAGATCATAGGATTCATCAAGCCAAGGTCCCATTCTGGCCTTGAGGATGCTCTCTTTGCACTATGCTGCATCCACCTGCTCCTTTAGTACCTTTTCCTCCTTCAGTTTTGCTAGCCTCTGTGTAAGGGCAAAAGTGCGCGCCGTCACTTTGACTTCATCATATCTCTGCTACAACTCCCGGGCCTTCGTTTCCAACTTTTGCAAGGTGGGATCCTCCTACAAATTGGTAACCACTTTGAGCACCTGCTCAAAGAGTGCGGTTCACTCCTTCACTGCATTGTTCACTACTGCCATGACGTTTTTCACAACTGTCTTGCATTGCTCTCTGACTTCTGGGAGGGTTGAAGGCTGGGCCTTCAACTATACTTCTGTGATCTTGAGGTTCAGGTCAAACTGAACCTTCGCCAACTCTATTCTGGTGTCATGCACTTTGACAGCAAGCTTCCGAATCCACACATCTACTGGCTCATCTTTGAGAATGTCCAACTCTGGGACAGACCAGCATGCCTCAGCCACTACCTTAGCAATGCGATCATTTTTTTCTGTGATGGCTTTGAAAACGTTAATAGTGGAATCTCTTTGTACAATCATCTGAGCGTTGTTGACTTTTTTTTCACTGATTACCTGTAACACGCACTGTTCGCGGGCCTAAAGTTTCGCGATCGCGTCATCCTGCAAATTGTGAAGCGCCTCATTCGGAAGCGCAGCCAAATTGAGCCCAAATCCTTTGAGGGCAATAACAATGGTCTTTTCAACTTCATTCTTCATGGTTAGCGCACCCTCTGGCGGCATAATTTCCTGGGGATCCAGTGTGCACACCATCCCTGCTGCTTCCAATGTGCCAGGCGCCAAACTAGTTGATGCCACACTGCTTCGTCCCACTTTGGTCTGTACCTTCATCGCCTGGATTTGTAGCTCACATTGACCCATCTAAGTGGCACCCAAGGCCTGCTTCTGCTGTAGCTAAAACTTTTGCAGAAGTTTCGCGGTTGCATCCCTTACCGTATCACTGATATCATTCAAATCACCTTCTGTTTAGGTGATGAGATCAAGAGAAGTATTTCTGGCCTTAGGCTTCTTTTGCAGCCCTACCTTCTCTAGATCTCCATTGTTCTTAACACAGAACGAAGTAGTCTCGGGGTCTGCTCCTCCCGGTTTCGACTGCTGGTCCTCCTCCTCTATCTCCAGGGAACGTGACTTCTAACTCTTGTCAGAGCTGTGCTCCTCTTTTTCTGCCTGTCCTCCCGACTACTTCATGGTGGTGCGCTCTGCCTTGGCCTTGTCGTCAGTCTCCTTTTTTATCTTTGTGGCCAACTATTCCATGTTCAGCTTGGCCTCTTCCTTTTCCGTTGCGATGCGGTCTTGCTAGACCCAGCTGTCAAGTCCGAGGTAGTGCGCCAATCTGCCGGCCAGCGGTCAAGAACCACTATAATCGCGTCATTTATGGATAGGTATGGCATGTCATACCATTTCTGCTAAGGATCCTTTCGCATGCATATCGAGATTCGGCAGAATTCAGCCTTAAACTCCACATACTCTTGTAGTTTCTAAAAAATAGTTGGCAACAGCCATGGTTTGTGGTTTATGGCCATATGGATACTCATCTCCATCAAGATCCAAAAGACCTTACTATCCTTCACACTTTGAGGGTCCTTTATAGCCCATAGTGAAGCGAACTTCGCTACTTCTGGTAGGTCAAGTGCAACCGAAGGAAACTGGCTATCCTCTGGTAACTCCCACGCAACTAGCACTATAGACAGCAGTAGCCAGGCATAGTGGAATTTTTTCTATGATCCTGCGCCTTTGTGCAATTTCCAAGGAACTCCTTGTAGAGGTAGCGTGCCTAGTTAAACTGTACGCCCTCCGCACACTGGGCCGCTAAGGCTACTACTGGTGCCGACACTTCTTCTGCGTGACACTTTCGCATAATCTTTCTTGCCAAGATTTGCACTGCTACTTTGACCTTGGGATCAGTTATACTTGTGATGGCGTAGATGCGTGACTTCTTAGCGAGTTTGAATTTGTATTTCATTGCTTCAGTGAGATCGTGCTCTCCTGTATTTCCACCAAACACCATGGTCGGATTTTCTCCTGAGTATGGCAGCCGAGTGATCCTATGGATCAGCATGTTAGTGATGTGTATCAGGTCTCCTAGCCACAGACACCCATCGTGCACCAAGCACCGCAGCTGCTTGATCACTACCATGGTTATGGCTGTGTGGTTATAATGCAGTAGCCACAACATCTAAAATAGAGTCGCCTTATCCACCCTTTTACCCACTTCCTTGGCTCCATCATGGTCACACCAGAGAGTTTGTAGAAGAAGTGGTGCATGAGTTGGTCCGTCGCTAAGTGGGGAAAGTTTTCCGCATCAGAAAAATCCTAGTCCTCCAATTTTAAAAGGTGGATCCGCCCCATGTGCAGTACTTCAAAGATTATTTGGTCCGGTAGTAAGGGTGTCTGCAGTGTGACCTTACTTTCATCAATATCCTTCGAAACCTTTGTCTTGCCTCTGCAGGGAGGAATGTACTCAGGCAGTTTGGAAATGGGGTCAGACCCCTCCACATCAATGTCGTCCACCCCCTCCATATCAATGTCCTCTGCACCCACATGGAGTTCTTCAACATCGACTTCAGGCTCTAGGTTAATCACCTTGCCCTTCTCCTGTGCAGTGGGCTTTCCCATCTGTTGGTTCTTTCTGGGTGATGCACGCACTGACTGTTGTGCTTTCTGCTTATCCTTCTTTGATTTTGGACCCTCCTTGGTCGGCATAGGCATCTACCCTGGTTTCCTTAGGGATTTAGGCACTTTTGGTGGTACTTCAACACTTTCAACCTCTGGGCCAACTCCCTCAGCTACCATTACTACCTCCGGGGTAGTTCCTTCTGCTTTCATTGCTTCTCCTGCACTCACAGTTTCTGTGGCAGCTAACATAATGCTAAACAACAACTCCTGCATCTCCGTTGGTAATTTCAAAAACACTGAACTCACTATCAGGGCTTCAAATTTCTCAAGGTTCATATGCACCTGAGAGCTTAATACCTCAATTCTCAAATTACCAAGTGTTTATTGCTGAGCAGCCACTGGTAATTTATAGGCATTTTTGAATTCAAATCTATCTGTTCCCCCCATAACTCATTCACAAATGCTGGATTGGCGGTATATTTTCGCAGATATTGCCCTTAAATTCTGACTTAAATGTCACCCCCACTCCATTTGGCCATTTTCCCACTGTCAAGTCATGAATAGTGACCATAATGGTCACTTTCCAGCTACCCTGCGCAGTCCCTTCTTGGATAGAACAACTCCTTGTGCGTGTCTGTTGATACTGTGACACTCCTTCATTCCACGCAGTTCCCCAATTGCACAACTCCCCAACTCGGGTTTTGTAGTTTATAGTCTCATGCCTCCTTTCAGCTGCCTGGAGTGCTAAGACTATGTTGTCATCATTTAGTCATATAGCTGGATCGTCGATGTATGGCTTCAATCGGGTGCCATTCACCCATCCTGGGAAGGGTTCTCCATTCAATTTTACAAGTTAAAATGCTCCACCATTGGTAATATCCTTGATGACATTGGGCCCCAGCCAATGCATCCTAAATTTCCCTGGAAATTTATCAAAATTGTTGTCATATAGCAAAACCAGATCATTTACCTTGAAGCTGCGAGTTTGATGTGTCGATATGCCATGCCTTTTCATGCTCCTTTTGAACCTTTTGATGGAATCTAGCTAGAAATATATCTTCTTCAAGCTCTGTTAGCTGCACGAGCCTCTCCTCTAGGGCTCCACAATCTGTCATTCCTGTGAATGTCGCTATTCATAGACTAGGTATAATGTACTCCATCAGCATCACAGCGTCCATGCCGTAAACCAATCTGAACAGTGTTTGTCTCGTAAACTTCTTGAAAGTCGTTCTATAAGCCCATAGCACTGCGGGTACGCTAATATCCCAGTCATTTCTTTGAGAATTGCAAACCGTTGTGAGCGTGCCCTCCAATTTTTTATTAAATGCTTCCACCATTTGATTAGCCTGCGGATGATAGGGTGTGCTCTTTTGATGGTAAACCTGCAACTCCTCCATCATCGTGCTGATCATCCCATTGAGAAAGTGTGTACTGTGATCGCTCATTAGGATTTTTGGACAACCAAACCTTGTCAGCACATACTCAAAGATAAATTTTGCTGCTATCGTTCTCGTACAGTCCTTCACAAGCTATGCCTTCACCCATCTGGTTAAATATTTAGTCGTGGTGATGATGTACCACGCACCCGTCTTCTTCCCTGGAGGCTTAATTGGTCGTACAAATTCATTCACCCACTTCTCAAAGGGTTGTAGTGATATCTGCGCATTCAGTGGTAGGTCATGCCTGTGCGAGGGTCTGCCCATCCTTTAGCATGCATCGCATGCCCTACAATACACTTTTGAATCCTTATGCAAGGTCGACCACCATAACCTAGCGCGTAAAATCTTCTGCGCTGTTGCTTTTCCTGCATAATGACCTCCCGCAGCTCCGTCATGAGCCTCACTGAGGATGTTGTTTTGTTCAAACTCTGGCACATAACATTGCAATATTTCATCTGATCCCATTTTGTACAAGTACCCTGCAATGACAGAAAAAATTGTTGCATGCACTACTAGTTCCTTCTTCTGTTGACTTTTATAATCGTCCGAAACTGTTCCTATCATCAGGAAGTGGATAATATCTTTAAAGTGACTGACCGTGATGTGCACTACAAAGAGCTCGCATCAAGTAGCCCCACCTCGAAATTAGTAGGTTCCCTCCTGTTTCGATGCACGACAGATGATCTAGTTCAACATTCAAGCGTCTTGGTTTCACAATAACTTCAAAATCATACTCCTAGAACAACAAAAACCACCTACATATCTTGCCCCCCAACACAGACTTGTTGACTAGGTATTTCAACATGGAATGGTCCGTATACATCTTAAAGCGTCCACCCAACAAATAGTGCCAGAACTTCTGGAGTGCGTACACCATAGCTAATCCTTCGTGCTCTTTTGTGGAATAATTTTTCTCCACTTTGCACAACTTTCTACTTGCAAACGCTATAAGATGATCCAAGTCCCCTTCACTAGCCTGTGTTAGTACTGCTCCCAGCATAATACATAGACGCATCCACATGCACATTAAATTCCTTCTTCTAATCTAGGAAGGCTAGGAGCGGTGCGATGACCATCTTCTCCTTCAGCACATCCAAGCTCTTCTGGCATTCTTCATTCCAATAGAACGTAACATCCCTTTTTAACAAAGTTTCCATTGGCACAGTAATCTGGGCATAGCTCTTGATGAATTTCCTATAGTATCCCATATGCCCCAGTGTTGCACGTAGCTATTTCACACTTCTTGGTGCCTCCAAATTTATTATGACTGTGATCTTAGCTGGGTCTACCATCAAGCCTTGTTTGCATACCACATGGCTAAGCAAGATCCCAAAAAGGGACACAAAACAAACATTTCTTCAAATTGAGCACAATATGGTACCTCTGGCATGTATCTAACATCAAGCGAAGACTTTCCACATGGCGCTTCACCAGTCCGAACACTGTCCAATCATTAAAGTATACTTCCAGAAATTTATGAAAAAAATCCTTGAACGATGCAATGACTACGTGTTAGGTCCCTATACTACTAGTGTAACTGCTTATTTTTATTAGTACAACCCTCTTATTACATTTCTATTCCCATGTAGTCCCCATATTGTTATTATTGTGCCCCATAAAAGCCCACTACTGTCATTATTGTGCCCTTACATTATTATTTTTATGTCGGCTCTAATTATATTATGACCCCTTAGATTCCTATATATAGAAAGGAGGTATTTTCATTTGTATCATCCAGGAATTGTTCATTTGTGTAATTTAAAGGAGGGTTCCCCTTCGAAGAGGCTGAATTCTAAGGAATTTATCTTTCTTTTCTATCTTTTTCTGAGATGGTTTCATAACATTTGGTATCAGAGCTTTGGATTCTAGGATTTCACTGCTCCAAACAGGTCATCGTGGAATTTTCGCTATAAAGTTTTTTCTTCGATGTTTCAGAAGCTCAAAAAAACCCCATTTGAGAAGAAATATCGGTGAACCTTGGGTCTAAATTTCATATCATGTCTCGCTATATTTTCGAAGATATGAGCTGACTAAGTTAGGGTTTTGGCAAGCTCCAGAATTCCATCTCAAACAGGCCATCGTGGAATTTTCGCTATAATTGTTTTTCTATGCAATTTCAGACTTTGAAATTAAAACCAATTTGATCCTAAAACTTGGTGAACCTCAGGCCTAAATTTCAGATCTTGTTTTGTTATACAATCCAAGACATTTAGGGTTTCTGCAGGCTCCCGGATTACATCCCAAATAGGTGACCTTGAGAAAATCGTCATAAGTCTCACTCAGAGCATCTAATTCAAATTTTGTAAAAATTAATAGAAAGAAGACAGACTGTAGTTTGTTGGGTATCAATTTCAGAATCTAAGGTTGAAACAATGACACATGCCGCTTCGTACAAGTTCACTCTACTGAACCAATCTACAATCAGGACATCCCAGGAAATTGGGCATAACGCTTTCTTCCGGAATCCAATTGAAATCAGACTTGCGGAGTTAGAAAGAGGACTCAGAGTGATATCACAAGCCAATATTTTAGAGCTTAAATATCTGAAATTATAGAGTTATAGTCGTTTCAAGACCGAGCTCCTAAAATCAAGAAAAAAGGATATGAGGAAGTTTGATGACAAAGATCCGGTAAATTGGATACTACAGATGGAGCAATATTTTGATCTGCATGATGTGAAACTATTACAAAAGGTACATATGGCATCTTTATATTTAGAACTAAATCAATTTTTATGGTACAAGGGGATTTGTTCTTGTAAAACACTTCTCACGTGATCAATTTTCACGAAGGAAATGATAGCACATTACGAGGATACAAAGAGCAACACCTTCTTTAGCCAATTGATAAATCTCAAACAAAAGGGTTCAATGGAAGAGCACATTGAGGACTTTCAAAAATTGAATATAAGGGTAAATGATATTCCAGAGAGGCAAAGGATTGATGTCTTCATAAGGACTTTAAAGGATAACATTCAACATGAGGTTCGTCTTTGGGAACCTGATTCATTGGAGAAGGCATTCTGTTTGGCAAGAAAAATTGAAAGCAATGTTATGGAAACAAAGAATCCCACCACTCATGACCATAATTATGGAAGTGTTTTTTCTCCTAGCCTTCCACAACATACAAGGTTTACACCACAACAATTGGAAGAAAAAATAGAAAAAGGGCTTTGTTACAATTGTGATAGCAAATACACTAAAGGTCATAAGTGTGCTGAGAAGAAATTATTTTACATAGATTATGAAGAGGAGGAAGAAAAGGATCAAGAAACATCAAAAGAAGAGGATATACACTAGGAACCAACCCTAGATAAAGAAGAAATGAATCTGACCATATCTTGTAAAGCATTGGCAAGAATTACCACTCCTCAAACTCTCGAGATAGAAGGACATATCAAGAAGAAAAAGGTTAAAATCACATCAAGAAAGAAGAAATGAATTCGACCATATCTTGTAATGCATTGGCCGGAAGTACCACTCCTCAAACTATCAAGATAGAAGGACATATCAAGAAGAAAAATGTTCAAGAAGTGAAATATCACATTGAGCATCAAGAAATGAATCTGACCATATCTTGTAATGCATTGGAAGAAATTTCCACTTCTCAAACTCTCAATATAGAAGGATGTATCAAGAAGAAAAAGATTCAATCAGTGAAAGATCACATCGAGCATCAACAAAAAGCTCTCCAAGTTTTAAAGGATAACACAACTTTGGTGTGGAATCGAATGAAACAACAGGCAGATCAACATCGCAGTGAAAGAAGTTTTGATATAGGTGATTAGGTATTTTTGCGGCTACATCTCAAGCAGGCTATTTATCAGAACGAAATGTTGGCAATACTACATGCACTTAAGAAATGGTGACCTCGGAAGACACTTCAAGGTAAAAATGGATCACAATAGCCTTAAATACTTTTTAGAACAAAGATTATCTTTAGAAGAACAGAAAAAATGGTTCACAAATATGTTGGGTTATGAATTTGAAATCATCTACAAAAAACAGAAGCAAAATGTTGTTGCAAATGCACTCTCAAGAAAGGATGAGGATGTGGAAGCATTGTTTTGTTCTATTTCTATTACCCAACCAAATTGGATAAATGAAGCAAGGCATGAATGGAATAAGGACAAAGAAGTGTCGCCACTCATTCAAAAGTTTCAGAAGATCCCAGTTCAAACAATATTGCCAGAACTTGAAGAGGAAGGAAAAATCATATTGGAAACTAAAGCAGTCACAGAAACAAGAACCCAACAACTATGAAATCGATCAATTTCAGAGTATCTCATCAAGTAGAAGAACTTACCTGCTAGAGATTCCACATGGGAGGACAAGAATTTTATATAGAAGCATCAAGAACTACTCAAGCATTGAGGACAACACTTTTTGAAGGAGAGGGGCATGTTAGGTCCGTATACTACTAGTGTAGCCCCTTATTGTTATTAGTACAACCCCCTTATTATATTGTTGTGCCCATGTAGTCCCCATATTGTTATTATTGTGCCCCATATAAGCCCACTATTGTTATTATTATGCCCTTACATTATTATTGTTATGCCGGCTCTGATTATATTATGACCCCTTAGACTCCTATATATAGAAAAGGAGGTCTTGCCATTTGTATCATCCAAGAATTGTTCATTTGTGTAATGTAAAGGAGGTTGCCCCATCGAAGAGGCTTATTTTGAAGGTGTTTATCTATCTTTTCTATCTTTTTGTGAGCTGGTTTCATAACACTACACGTGAAAAAATTGCTGACGTGTTCTTCAGCCCAAAAGGCATCACCGTATACTGGAACCATCCCCATTCAGTCGTGAAGGTCATCTTACTTCTATCCTACGGTGCGATCTTGATTTGATGGTACCTAAATAACCCATTAGTGGACGAATACACTTCTTGGCCGCCAACATTATCCAGGACCTCATCGGTGAACAGGGTTGGGAAGGGATCATCCACGTAGGCATCATTCAACTTCCTGAGATCTACACATATCCTTATTTCTTCCTCCTTCTTCTTTTCCTGAACCACTATTGGGCTTACCCAATCAGATTATTCCATCAATTTAATAATACCCACTACGAGCATCTTATCTAACTCAACATGGACCCTTTCCTTATACTTCGGATTGAGCCAATAAGGTCTTTGTTTCACAGCTTTTGCGTTAGGTTTTAGGGTGATCTTCATGACACCCAGGTCTCCTATTATTGTTTTTAGATTAGAAAATTTCATGTGGAACAAGTCCTGATATCCACGGAGAAAATCGATGACCATATCTACTATCGCATCATCCCAATAGTCGTCAATATTTGCAAACTTCGGCTCTGCCTCCATGCCAATGTTCACCTATATAGTTCTAAGTGGCTTTGTTATGTCGAGGTTCTCTAGTTGTGGTCCTTCGACTCTACGGTGACCTTCAGTCTCTGGGAAATTAATCTTTCTTAGGTCTTCGTCTTCTTCTTCCATTGTTACATTATAACACTCCAGCGTGTGGCTCAGCTGGGTAGTCCAATCAGGTTGAATCAGGCCTAGAGGATCCTATGGTATCCTAAATATGGTTGTCTTCACCTCCTGCAATGCTTCATCGATAGATTCAAATCCATCCTCAAAATTGAACGTTATCAGAAATCCTTGGCGCAAAATATCCCATTCTTCAGTGCCATGATGAAGTTCTATCTCCAAGTACCAATTCATTGTTATCCAAGGTATGACAAAACATATGGACACACTCTGGCTGAGGCTTTGATCCATATACTTCAGTCCATTTGGCCAAATGATCGCGCGGATCATTTCTTCCATCATACTTTTCTATTAGTCGTACCTTTGGGTGGGCAAAGCGCATCCTCATCATCCTTCTATATTCACGCTAATCCTCAAAACTGTCCTTGTGTGTACCCCACCATATTTCGGGTGTAGCACACAACACCCAATCTAATGATTGGAAGTGATGCTTCTTGGGTACTTCCCTTTCGAATGCATCCAAAAAGCAATCAAAGTCAGTTAACCGTCATAGTGAGGTAGATTCCTTATCTCTGATGATACGTAGTGTAATGACTTGGTCATCATATTACAATGCAGCGTAGATACTTCATGCAACCGGTTCTTCCAATGCTCCAGTTCTTCATCCAAATCTGATGTGCAGGACCTCTCGTGGTCCCATGCAATATGTCGTCTACTATCAGATTCACCCAATCTAGGTCTCGCATTGTTATCTTGTAAATCTGGTCCAAATCGTCTTCACTTTCATAATCGCAAACCGGTTCTGTATAGCATGGTCCTTCTATAGGATCTAGTGGCACCACTACGCGGAGTGATTTCTTCTCAAATATCATCTTTCACTTCTTCAGGTTGATTACCCCATTCAAGTGAGTGACCTAATTTATCCCAAGGAGCATGGGGTAGGGATTGCTATCATCCACAATCTTTATTACTTCAGAATCCACCAATGCACTCATGCCCTCGATGTTAATTGTTACCCCCTACAACCTCCCCATTGGGATGATTTCTATTGATTCACCATCCTTAACTGGATCAGATACCACTGTAGTGCAGGTCTCCCCATTCTTTCCCATGTTTGTTTTGGAAAAAAATTCTCATCAAACCCTAGATCCAAGATAACTTGGTCCATTTCGTATTCTCCTATCTACGTTGTGAGTCTCATCTCACATCGAGTCCTTGCCTTATGCTTACCAATATTTTTTACTACATGCGGTTCGTAGTAGCGTTGTCCTTGCCAGCACACCAATTGATCAGTTCCTGTAGTCCCTTCACAACCTTACTATCGCGGAGCAGTTTCAAGTAGGTCTCCAAGAACATGGTAATCATGGATGGGTCAATTTATTCAACCAATTTCTCTTGACTTCCTAAGGTAGAGGCCTCAGCAAGACTTTTCTTCGCTTCCATAAATTTTTCTTTTGCATGTTCCAAATCAAACCCGGTCTCCTTTTCTGGTGCTTTGCAGACCCACTCAACCTCTGTAGGCTGCTTCCCCTTATCCTCACCAGTCTTCATTCCACTTTGAAGCATAATGTTTACCTTAGGGTCTTCCTCTCAAGGTTCAACCCTCATCATCTGTAGGTTCTGAGTCGGCTATGCCCCCTTTTCACGAATCTTAGCCAACAATATAGGGAAATCCTCAGTCGCATGGTCAAAATGAGTACAATAGCGACATGAATGTCGTGTCAGATTCGGGAAGTCTTTTGCTTAATGTATTGGTCCTCCAAAATTGTAACAAATAAGCTACCCTTGACCTCTACTAGGTCCTCCTCCACCTCGTCCTAATCGCGCCCCTGATACTCACCTCATCCTCGTCTAGCACCTTGGTCTGAGGCCACATTTCTGCCTGCACCCTGTGTGCAGGTGTCTTGTCCATCATTAATTCGTAACTACAACAATTACGCTCATCATGACCCACTGATTGACAGAAATTGTAAAAGGGTTGTTGCGGCGTCTGTACGAATTTCTGCAACAAATGGTAATTGTCAATTTCATGTTTCCCAGCTACCTAGAAGATAACACACCATAGCATGGGCCCTGTACTTGGCCCTGTTGTAGCCTCTAGCCTCAAAGGCATTGGTCCCCCTACTACAACATAATTCACAAAGATTGGACAGTGATCCTTGTCATGCCCCTAACCTTTGCATTTCAGGCACGAGACCTCTTCGCACACCTCTAGCTGAGGTGTTTTATCTTTCTTCAGGCTTTGAATTTCGAGGAAAAAGTTCTGTAACTATGCGTGAATCTATTGAACCCCCAGATTAGCATCCTGCATTGGTGTCTCATGCAATCTCATCGCGATTTCCAAAGATTCCACCTGGGTCACAATCTTCTATTGTGATAACGCAACCCTTATGTGAGGCAGGAGCGAGGCCATAAACCATTCGCAGTGCTACCCATTAGTCAGATTCATGTTGGCTTCATGGATCGTACACTTCAATATTTGATCCAAATCCCAAGGCGTCTCTCCATGCTTCATCATGATCTCCTTGAATCCCACAATGGATTGTGCTTGAGACTTAGGTCTATTGAATTCCTTATTCAACGTAGTATAGATATCTGCCAACATGGACGTCCAGTTATCAGTACTGTACTTAATGTACCACATTAGTGTGCAGTCCCGCAAAGCACTAAACAACGTTGCTTTCTTCATTTGATCCTCTGCGATACCCTGAGCTTCCCATACAGCCTTCGCAATGAACCAAAATTGGCCCGGATCTTCATTTCCTATGCCCTTGAACATAGGAAGCTTTACGGAGTTTGCCATGTTGAACAATGGTGGAGGTGGTGGTGGTGTGGGTGAGGGGGTAAGCGGTGGAAGTGAGGATTGAGGTGCTGTGGGTATTCGTGGGAACCCTTGTCTTATCAACTGAACAATGCTCAGCGGAGAATCCTGTGCTGCTCCTTTGTCGTCACTCAGAGGAGGTTCAATCAACGAGCTATATTCAGGACCTTTTCTTCCTCTGCCCCTGAAATACCTTCCACTTCGCATAGCCCCAAACATCAAGGTAACTGAATGATCCACTTTTCACACAATATCATCTTAATCCAAGTATTTAGTGATTTCAAATACTTACCTCGCGGCCCCTTGAAGAAGCGGCGCTCTACTTCACTGTAACTGACTGAAGTATCGACCGTGAACTCTGTCACAAACCCTCCTATGATATAGTTGAGCCAATGATCACCAACGCATGCGATCTTACCTTTAAAAGCTTCCAATTTCTGCACTAACTCCAGGGTCTAGAAAATTCGACCATCAAGCCTCCACCTTCCTTGGCAGTTTGCCAACTTCGTGATCCACTCGTATAATTCAACTGGGAAGGAACATAAAAAGATTTCGTGAATTTCTGTGTACAAATATCTATCCAACCACTTTTCTCTCGTCAATCACGGATTCCTATTTTCTTGTGCCGTGAATTCGTGGATCTTTCTATCCAACCAATCTTCAATCACCTTCTTAGTTGGATTCAAATGATGTGACATCACACATCTCGTTATGCAGATCCCAGTGCTGGCAATGGAATTATTTTTTGGCTTGATAAATCCTTACATTATTGGCCCTTTTGGCATCGACCCGCGGAGCGCGGACTGAAGTATCACCCAAAGCAGTATGGGGGGATGTAGGAACCAAGTTTCTGCACCCTGAGATGGTTGTGATGTTGGTTTTACACTTTAACTCTGCCTTCACGCAGATCGATAAGACTTTAGGTCTTATCGATGTACTTCTTTATTAGTCTTTCAAAACCTCCGCGAAGGTCTACTATCATCCTTTGCATAACCCTAACAAGCAATCTCAACACTTACACGCCTCTGTAACTACTTTGTTGTATATTTTCCCAAATTATCTTAAGTGTTCACCAATTCTATCATGCAATTAAGATTGTCTTCGCGTAAATAGATATATCTACTTGTGGTCATATAACATAGGAAAACATATATATTCGTGCATCAAATTAACAATAAAACATAAGCCCAATGCTTAAAATAACATAATCGCATGCAATTGACAAAAGTAAAATGCACAGTAATTTCAGAATACTTATCTTTATTGATGGTTCAGATTTTCCATTATAGATTCTAATTGCCCTGTGCACACAGCTGTAGGGGTCCATGCACTCAGCTGCAGACTTATACCCTAGGCCTCTGCACACTCAGCTGCATAGCCTCTTTCCTATGTTAAGACTCTCGCTCTTAGCTCTTTACAGACTCATCAATGACTCTATCTATCCACTGAACTCAACTATCTTAGACTCCTCTAAGACCTCCTTTTTATACAATCCCATGGTCCATGGACCAAGGGCGGATCTCATCAAGCCAACACAACCTATCTAAACTAAGGGTGGAAGCCATTTTTGACTCTTGATATCTTTACACTCCACGATCATAAAATGTGGATACTTTACATTTCTTTATAAAAAATTCGGGCTTTTTGCCCCAAAACTTGGTCTTTTAACCCCAAAATTGACCCCAAGGGACCCGTTCCCAACATTTTTTCACACCTATAGTTCGGGAGGATGTCGCGTCAACCCCCATTATTCATGGAAAAGGGGCTAGCCATGTGTTTGTGACATAGAATATTATAGAAGATTCTCTTTTGTAACTCTAGTTAAGACTTAATGTAGTCAAACTTAACCACTAGTAGGCTATCGAGCTGTGTTATAACCAAGCCACTAGGAGGAAGAGGCATTCCATTCTTTCGAGAGAATTTTGTTCCATAGTTGAGAAAAGCTAACCACGAGAGATAGGAGGCAGAGCACACAAAGAGTATATGTGCACTGTAGCAGCCCACAATCCATAGACATTACTTCTTTGTATCTGCAACCATATTTCCAGATAGAGAAAGAGAGCGAAGCGACCTCACCTTCTAGTTCGGTTTTCTCCCGAAAGGGTTTCCCATAGAGCATATCTTCTGTATTATATGTGTGTGAGCTTATTTTGTCTTTATCTAATTTTCTTCTTGATTTACTTTTACATGCATGCACTAATTACAATTAATTTTACAGATCTAGAGATTAAATAAAATTGTAATAGTGTAGAATCTCAAATTTTTAATATAATATTATCAGATCTGTTGTGACAAACTATCTAGTGGAATATCTATGACAGTTTTTTATTCAATGGTCAATAATCATGGCCTTACATCACATTGTGACAACCATGGTCAACCATGGTCCAACGTCTCATTGTGACAAAGATTATCTCAATATTAAAATCTTCCATGGCTAAGCATGGTCCAATGTATGATTATGCCAATGATTGTCTTGATATGAAAATTAATCATGATCAACCATGGTCCAAGTTCGCATTGTGACAAAGATTATCTCAATATGAAAAGAAACCATGGTCAACCATGTTTATTTTAGGTTTTATAATATTTCTCTTAGGCTTTATGCACCTTGGGTTTGTATTATTCCCTTAAATTTAATATTATTCCTCGTTTATAATTCCTTAGGTTTTTAGTAGTAATCCCTTGTGTTTATTTTTCTCTTGGGTTTATAATATCAACCGTGGTCAACCATGTTTTACAAGATCAATCATGGTCAACCATGGTGAATCATGGTTAACAATGGTCCAATGTCACATTATGACAAAGATTGCCTGAATATAAAAATCAACCATGCTTCAACGTCGTATTGTGACAAAGATTGTCTTGATAAGAAAATCAATCACGTTCAACCATGGTCTAACGTCACATTGTGACAAAATTTGTCTTAATCTAAAAATCAACCATGGTCAACCATGGTCCAAGATCACATTATAGAAATGATTGTCTCAATATGGAAATAAAGCATGGTCAACCATGGTGCAATGTCGCATTGTGATAAGGATTGTCTCAATAAGAAAATCAACCATAGTTAACTATGGTTAACCATGTTTGTTTTAGGGTTTATAGTATTTATCTTAGGGTTTATGTATCTTCGGTTTATAATATTTATTCATTGGGTTTAATATTATTCCCTTGGGTTTATAATCCCTTGGGGTTATTATTCCCTTGGGTGTATAAAATCAATCCCTTCGATTTATTATTCTAGGGGTTCATATTCCTAGGGTATAATATTATTCACAGGGTTTATAATACTAATTCTAGGGCTTAATATAAATTGCTTGGGTTTATAATCAAGATCAACCATGGTCTAACATCACATTGTCAAAGATTGTCTCAATATGAAAATCAACCATACTCAACCATTTTCAACCACCGTCAACTATGGTCAACACTACTCAAACATGGTTAGCCATGGTCATTTATGGTCATCCATGTCCCAATGACACATTGTGACAAAGATTGTCTCAATATGAAAATCAACAATGGTCAAGAATGTTAAACCATGGTCCAATATCACATTGTGAGAAAGATTGTCTCAATATTAAAATCAATCATGGTCAATAACCATGGTTCAACATCGCATTGTGACAACCATAGTCAACCATGGTCCAATGTTGCATTGTGACAAAGATTGTCTCCATATGAAAATCATCGATCGTCAACCATTGTCCAACATCTCATTGTGACAATGATTGTCTTTACATGAAAGTCAATCATTGCTAAGCATAGTCCAATGTCGCATTGTGACAAAGATTGTCTCAATATGAAAAACAACCATGGTCAACCGTGTTTATTTTAGGGCTTATAATATTTATCTTAGGGTTTATATAGCTTGCATTTATATTATTCCCTTGGGTTTAATATTATTCTTTTCGGTTTATAATTCCTTGATTTTTTAGTAGTAATCCCTTAAGTTTATTATTCGCTTGGGTTTATAATATCAACCTTGGTCCAACATCGCATTGTGAAAAAGATTTTCTCAATATGAAAATCAACCATGGTCAACCATGGCCAATCATGGTCCATGTCACATTGTGACAAAGATTGTCTGTACATGAAAATCAATCATGGTCAACCATGGTGCAACATTGCATTGTGACAAAAATTGTCTCAATATGAAAATCAACCATGGTCAACCATTTTTATTTTGGAGTTTATAATATTTATCTTAGGGTTTATATACCTTGGGTTTATAATATTAATCCCTAGGGTTTATAATCTCTTGGGGTTTTAGTATTAACCCGTCGAGTTTATTATTCCCTATGGTTTATAATATCAATCCCTTGGGTTTTTAATCTAAGGGTTCATATTCCTAGGGTATGATATTATTCATCAGAGAATAATATTATACCCTAGGAATATGAACCTATAAAATTCCATAAAAGATATATATATTGAACTACTATGACCTCTCTCTATCATTTTACCAAAATATTTTGTTATATTTCCATATCCATTTCCTTTTACCTCTAAACCTGCTAATCAACCCATAACTTTACATACAAGATATATACATTTTAGCATAATACCTAGTGGCTCAAAATATTATGTATTTTTAAAAGTCCAATTTTCTATATAAAATTTAAGACCCCGTAAAAAAGCTTGATGTGAAAATATAAGCCAACGTCATGAAAGGAAAGTTTTACTAATTCATATAAAGCTATATCCCTTCTGCCAACCCTCCTTGCAAATTTCTTCATCATTCCAAATCGTTTGAGCAAGTGGATATTATATCTCCTTTAGAATTATATTCCTAAAATATCAACAAAAATAATGAAATTGGAAGTCTGGGAACCTTCATGCTTCACTAGTAACCTAAAATGAACAATTTGAAGATGTGTAGAGGCCTTATTCTAGTTAATGACCAAATAGGAGTCTTGATTAATCTGGATCTACTTAACCATTCTACCTTATGTAAATTTTAGTAGATTTGTTAGTGCTATAAACTTTGCACAACTATTAGAAATAGTCTCAAAGCTTATTCTAAAATTAATTTGTGGGAATTAGGAAAATATAAATGACCTTTTACACTATAAATTTAATCTTGTGAGGCCTTACTCAGCTCCATAGAAGAAGCCTCCAAGGTTGATATCTATCTATAAAAAGCTTACTAATGTATTACGAGACTCTAACTTGAACCAACATTTTACATTTCTCCATCATAAAGTATCCTTGTGGAAAAATGTGAAATGTTGAAATCTATCTTTCATCAAATATTTAAATGTGTTCCCTGATTGTAAGATCCTCCATATAACTAAACATGGAAATACTCTAAACTCATGTAGTTCTTTCCTATCAAACACTTTCTTTAATTTCACTTCCACTAAATATTGTATCCAAACATTTGGGATGTTTAGAACCCTTGTAGTCTACCCAAAATACTTTCACAAAAACTATGCAAAAGGACATTCGACTATTAGATGAGTGATAGGCTCCTTATTCTTTCTCTATAAAGTCATAATTTTGGCTCTTGTAAATTGTGCTTCTATAGATTTTTTGATATTAGAACTCTTTCTTCCAAGGATAACCACAAGAAAATCTAAGTCTTAGTGGGGGCTTTAAATGTACAAATACATTTGCACCACTAAACTAAATCCTCGTGGTTAGGATCATATAACAAGACATAAGGCAATTCATCCTTACTATGCCAATATTTAAAATGATGACCACATCTCAGACATAGGCTAAATAATCCTTATATAATGACTATTTTAGTGTCATGTGGTGCCACACATCACCCATGAGCTATAGAGGAAACTAGAAGGTATTTAACCCTATCTTTTGATGTTAAATTATAGGCTTGGCCCTAAGATCCACCCATGGTTTTGAAAGTATTGATATTTTAACAATATCCCATGTTCAAGCCAGATATTTCCTATGTAATTCTTATGTGATGAAATGAGGATAAACATATGGCTAATGAATATTATAATCGAATTTGATGGCCTAAGATTGTTTTTGCTTACCCTATAACAAGAATTAGGCATTAAATACATTCATGGTGTCTAAATCTTGAAATAGACACCTTGTCCTAGTTTTTATTCTTTGTGTACGGCCCAGGTGGTGGTCTACGGCTCTATGAATGATCCATAATTTCCAAAAACAATTTTTTTTTTCTATCTTAGGGCTTGTGAGAGATTATTGTTATGCCATAACTCTAAAGTGACCATGTCCTATTAAAAGGGTAAAAATTTCCT
Organism: Pinus tabuliformis; assembly: GCA_031772625.1. Taxonomy (NCBI): domain Eukaryota; kingdom Viridiplantae; phylum Streptophyta; class Pinopsida; order Pinales; family Pinaceae; genus Pinus; species Pinus tabuliformis. Next base: position 1,534,342,000 of record CM062817.1, on the reverse strand, counting down.
ACTTAGGAAATGCTCGATGCTAAGGTGGTTGTAAAAGTTCATTAAGACCCAAAGAAAAATTACATGGATGAAAAGCTTTGGTTATCCCTTGAAATGATCATGTAGGCCCCGTACACCATTCCTTATGTGTCAAACCATTAAATGGAAACCATATTTCACTCCCATGGAAATATTATGTGTCATAGCTTACGGCGCACACATAGAAAATGATCCCAAGGACAATATTATAGCCTAAGACTTTTGATTTTGCTGTCAAACCATGTCACAAGCTTCCAAAACCATCCTTGACATGCTAGTTTTGAAAATTTTAACCCTATATAACTCATAGACTAAAAATTCCATATATAATGATTATGATTTTCCAAACGTCAAGGACATTTCACAATAACAAAAAAAATTAAAGTTTTATTAAGACTTAGACCAAGTGAGTCACACATGATGTGATCTCAAAATTACTATGCGATTTTAATTGTAGTCTAAAAAATCATAATACAAGGATTTTCTTGTCGGCATAAGCCTTGGGCATGGATTTTTAACCCTACAAACAAAATATGGCTTAAAACCTCACTCACAGTTAAATGGTTTCTTATGTGGTCCTTGCACTATAACATCATGTATTTCATGTGGTCCATCATTTAGTAGACAGATATGATAACGTAAGTCGTCATCCTGGGTGATTACTATGTACGCTTAGTCTATATTGGAATCGGGGTTGAGGAATTTTTATTTTTAAATAAATGAGAGGAAAAGATTTGATTTATCTAATACGTCATCCAATGGATGATATGGAAATTATTTGAAAGGGTTTTCAATTTAAAATCAAAGAACAATAAATTTAATTTAAAAATAATTTATTTTACCACCTCTTCATAGACAGCGTACCTTTTCATTTGCATATTGTCTCACGATTCCAAGTGCATAAGAATCAAGCACGACTACAATATTAAATTTATTTTATTGGTCATCATCATTGTAGTAATGGTGTTGATCATCATGGTCATGAAGTTAGGGACTGGACGAAGAAAAATTCTACTTGGAAAGCTAAATGATAATAGTGATAATGATAACAAGTTCCATTGCAATGGTGATCTTGGGATTGTTTCTTGGCTAATTCAAATATTTCTCTTCATAATATCAAAAGATAATCCAAAATGCATTGCAGCGACAACCTACACATATGGTGAATTCGTTGGAAAAGAATAAAGTCCAGCCTGAAACCCTTAATTTGTTTTTGCAAAATATGCAAATATACTTGTGAGATATGGATAAATTTTTGATATATGAATTTCATTTAATTACTAATAATTATTAATATTAAATTTTAGATTACAAGAAATCGCGCGCTGCCCGCCCCTTCGCTCTGCAAGCTAGGGTTCTGGGAGCCTCACAGCGCCGCCCTGGCTGCTGCGCCTCTGCGCACAGCCTCGCCTTCCCCCTCGCAGCCAGATGGAGTTCCCTGAGGGCTCTGCCCCCCCTGCTGATCCGCCTCCTGAAGTCTCTGCTTTCAGAAAATTGATTGCATCCGGGACAAAACGCCCTCCTTCTGCAACTCAGCAGAAATTCATCAAAAGAATGGATACGATACCTTCAGTTGCCCTGCCAGAGGAGGATACCTGCAAAGCGGCATTGAACTTGGCAGAAAGAGGCCTCATAGGCCAGTTTACAGGCTTATGGCCTTCCCCCAAATCCGTGGAGGAATGGACTCAAAGAAACTGGAAACCTCTGATAAAAGACGGAGTGAAGAGCTATTTTGTGGGCAAAGGGTATTTTGTTTTTGTATTTGAAAACACGGAAGACAGAAGCTTAATATTCAGAAACGGCCCCTACTTCATGGGGCCGCAGGGTCTGTATTTAAATAAATGGAATCCAGACTTCGATCCCTCCCAAGACGTCCCATCTGCTGTGCCGGTGTGGGTAAGGCTCCCCCATCTGCCTCTTCATTGCTGGAATCAAAAATCGTTCCAGACCATCGGGAACGCACTAGGCAAATATATAGATCAGGCTGTAAGAAGAGACCAATATTCTTGCGCCCGTATCTGTGTCGAAGTGGACCTTGAGGAAGGATTGCCTGAAGCGATCAAGCTATCGGTGGCAGGTTGGACGCACATCCAAGAGCTCGACTATGAACAGCTCCCCTTTAAATGCAGACACTGTCATGGTCACGGTCACTTTGCTAAGCATTGTAAGAAGAAAGCAGAGGAGCATTCTGAAAAACAGATTGGAGATCAATGGACCCTAGTCCAGAGAACAGCCCATGCAAAGAAAGATGCAGGAAAAAGCGCAGCAACAGGAGACAGGAACATCACCATCCCAACTCAGGAAGCGGGAGAAAATGCAAAAGGAACTGAGGAAGCACAGACCGATCCACCGAACAAAGACCAGGAAAAAGAGAATCACGTGGAAACCCCTCCTACAAGCAAAGAGGGAGGGGTCGACATCCAGATCGAAGCTACCCAAGGCAGCCCCTCTAACCCCACCTATGCAGAAATCATAAAGAAAAAGGCAGTCGAAAGCTCTGAGTCCTCAGAGGAAGAATTCTTTGAGCGACCATTAAAAAGAGCCGGAAGGAAATCCCGCAAGGAAAAAAGAGAAGAAGAAGCAGAAAGGCTCAAAACTCAAGGGAGCCAGTCCACAATAGAAATGACAATCGGAAGAAATAGCAGGCCCAGGTCATCCAAGGGTGGCTCCACCCCGCTCATAGGTAAATAATGAAGCTAGTCTCTTGGAATTGCAGAGGACTGGGGAACCCCGCAAAAATAGAAGCAGTAAAGGACCTTTTAAAGTCGGAACCTGCAGACATCCTCTTGCTCCAAGAGACAAAGATAGCAGGACAAGCCCTGCTAGAAACCAGCAAGTCAAAATGGAAGAAAAGCTCAGGCATAGCTGTCAGCGCTCGGGGCTCTTCGGGAGGACTGGCAACTCTCTGGAACGAAGATAAATTCCAGCTGATCAACACTCACGAGACCCTGCATTGGATATACACAGAAATAATCCACATTGCAAGTAAGTTGTCTATCTCTCTTGTCAATCTATATGTCCCTGTCAATTACTCCGAAAAAAGAGACTGCTGGAACTCTCTGGCAGCGTTTCTTGAGCAGGAAACCCCCAACAACATCATTCTTGCTGGAGATCTCAACATTGTTTTGAAAGCCAAAGAAAAAAGAGGAGGTACCAATTCCAAGGATCCCATGGTGGGTGTAGTGGAGGAGCTTGCTCAGCATTGGGATCTGCAAGATTTTAACCCAACACAAGGTTTATTCACCTGGTCAAACAACCGAACTGGAACAGATCACATTTCAGCTCGTCTGGACCGATTTCTTGTGCAAACCTCTCTCCTCATGAATAAGAAAATCATAACAACAAAAATTTTGCCCAAGCTGTCCTCTGACCACAAGCCAATACAACTCTGTTTAGAAGATGAAGAGGATTTGGGTCCCATCCCATTTCGTTTTTCTCCACAATGGATCGAAAGGGAGGGCTTCTTTGAGACGGTGAAAGCAGCTTGGGCCACCTCCATTACAGGTTCTCCAAGCTTCGTTTGGGAGCAAAAACTGAAACTCACCAAAAAAGCTCTGAAGGATTGGATCAAGAAACCAGCTCCCAATCCCATCTCCCTAAGAGTCGCAGCAGTCCAGGCTTTGCACTCCCTACAAAACGACATGGAAAGCAAAAATATTAATGAAGACCTCTTGGACAAGGAAACAAAAGCGCAGAGAGCAGCCTACCAATCCTTCAGAAAAGAGGAAGAATACTGGAGATTAAAGTCTAGAAGTCTGTGGCTAAAAGCCGGGGATCGCAATACCTCTTTCTTCCATCGACAGTACCGGGCCAGGCTGTCAAGGAATTATATAGCAGAAATTAAGACTTCGACGGGCCAAACCTGCAAGGGCTCTCAACAAGTCAAAGAAGCAGCAGAAATACACTTCCAAAACCTTTACAACCCGGATGCTCAAGGTGAAGAAGTGGATGAAGCAGATTTCCTCACCCACATCCCTTCCTTAATCTCTCCGGAGGACAACTCTGATCTCTGCAAACCTGTTTCAGAGGAAGAAATAATCAAAGTTATTTGGTCTATGGATTCCGACAAGGCCCCCGGACCGGACGGATTCACCATTCATTTCTACAAAGTATGCTGGGATATCATAAAATATGATCTGCAAAAGATGATAAGGGGTTTCATGACAAAAGCTAAAGTAGGTGGCAGCACCAACTCAACCTACTTAGCTCTGATTCCCAAAGACTCCAACCCGGAAACTTTTGCCAGATTCAGGCCAATTTCGTTATGCAATGCCTCCTATAAGATCTTGGCAAAGCTGTTGGCCAACAGAATAAAGCCCTTGCTTCCTAGAATTATCTCTAGCGCCCAAGGAGGCTTTGTGGAAGGTAGACACATACTGGACAACGTCATCCAAGTGCAGGAGACCATACATTCAAGCAAGCAGAGAAAAGAGAAAGGTATGCTCATAAAGTTAGATATGGCGAACGCGTTTGACAGAGTCAACAGAACATTCCTCAGCAAAGTTTTGCTCTCCTTTGGCTTTTCCACACAGTTTGTTAACCTCATAAAAGCCTGCATGAATAACCCATGGATAGCTCCCCTCATAAATGGCAGGCCTGCCAACTTCTTCAAAGCCAAGAGAGGCATCAGGCAGGGATGCCCGCTCTCCCCCTATCTTTACATCATAATGGCTGAATCGTTAAGTCGAAAACTCGAAGCTGAAAGACTGTCAGGATCCATTCCGGGCCTCAAACCCTCCAGCAGAGTAAACCCCCTGAATCATGCACTCTTTGCAGATGACTCGATTCTTTTGGGGGGTGCCTCAACCAGAATAGCAAAGGCCTTCGACACGGTCATCAGGAACTATTGCAAAGTCTCAGGAGCTTTGGTAAATGAAAGAAAAAGCGAAGTCTACAGCTGGAACACAGATCAACAGGAGCTCAACAATATAGCTAATACTCTTGGATTCAAAGGGCATTCCCAATGGGACAGAATCAGATATCTTGGGCTTCCCATAATCTCAAGAGTGAACAAGAGGTCGCTTTGGAGCGACATAATTTGCAAATTCAAAACCAAGATCTCGAAATGGGGAGGATACTGGTTAACAAAAGGAGGTAAGGTTATTTTAATAAAATCTCAGCTGTCTTCCTTAATAATTTACCAAGCAGCCTTCTTGCTTGCCCCCAGAAATGTCATGGATCAAATCTCCTCTTTCCTCAGAGACTTCCTCTGGCAAGGAGGCAGGGGAAATGATAAGAAACAACACCTTGTAAACTGGGATACTGTCAAGAAACCCATCGACGAAGGAGGATTGCAAATCCGCGACCCCTCCCTGGTCAACCTTGCCTTGGGCAGTAAAATCTTGTGGAAAATGATCAAAGAACCAAGTCATCCTGTAAGTGCCATATTGAGGTCAAAATATACCAATAAAATTGAATTCAGAAACCTCCAGTTGGGTTATACAGCTAACAGTACGCTGCTGTGGAAACTCTGTTATAAGAGTAGCAACTTCTTCAAACAAAATGTTTACAGAATTCCAGGGAACGGCAAGCATACTCGCCTCTGGCAGGATCGTATAATGGGGCGAAATCCACTAAGTGAAAATGAGGAGATCGCCGATTTAAGGGACTGGCTAGTTTCTGTTGGCAAGTTAAGCATATTTGATATCTCCTCATGGGATCAAAGAGACGAATGGACCGGTTGGGCAATCCCCGACCCCCCTGCCCATCTGCAAACGCAATTGAACACATTTCTTGAACTGATGGAAGACGCAACTCCGATACATCGATCAATGCAAGACCGATGGGGCTGGGGCCAATCTGGAGAATATACAACAGCAGAAGGTTACAAAGCGCTTCAGACAACGGGAAACAACAAGCACAGTGCCGCGTTCTGGAAAAATGTATGGGAACCCTTAGCTCTCCCAAAAGTCAATTTTTTCTTCTGGACATTGATTCATAATAAGATATTAACAGGTGACAATCTGGCAAAAAGAAAGTTTGCTGGCCCACACTGGTGCGCTCTTTGCAGGTGTAACGCCGAGACAGCCCAACATCTATTCATTGATTGCCAGTTCGCAAAGGAAGTTTGGGATCTAATGCTCCAAGATTTTCGCATAAGCTCTCCCGCTCAGATATCTGTCCCGGATCTCTTCGCAGATTGGAGTCATCTCTACCCTCATCGTATTCCTCATAAATCGCTTTGGCGCAAAGTCTGGAATGCCCTGCCCAAGTTTGTCTGTTGGCAGATCTGGTTGGCTCGTAATCAGAAGATTTTTAATGACTTAAATCACACTCCCTTGCAAGTAGCTGCAAAAGCCAGAACTCTCCTCCTAGAAGCGGCTCAGCAGCAGAACCATAAAGAGGACACAACTCTCCAACCGGTAGAGAAGAGGTGGCTCGGAACTCTTGACATTCAAAACAGAAAGAACCTCCTCTCTCCTCAAACAGAGCCCCCAAACTGGAAAAAGAGAGACACTGATGAAACATTCCAGCTCTGGTGGAGAGCTCAAAACTCCCACACAATCTTCTTTGATGGGGCTTCCAAAGGAAACCCCGGCCCCTCGGGTGCCGGAGGGATCATCTATTCCCCAGATGGGGTCTCCCGAGACTCTTTCTATTGGGGTCTTGGCCTGAAGACCAACAATCAAGCAGAGCTGCTTAGCCTTCTTAAAGCATGTCAAATCGCCAGAGAAAAAGGGATCAAAGACATACAGGTATTTGGAGATTCGGAGATTCTCATAAAGAAGTTGAATGCTGGAGAACAATTCAGAAATGCAGGCCTTAACAGAACACTGGAAAGGCTGAAAAGAGTCATCTCTTTCTTTGCTTCCTACAAATTCTATCATATACTTAGAAGCTCAAATAGTGAAGCGGATTCGATGGCTAACAAAGGGAGCGCATTGGATAAAGGGTGGCTGTTCATAAATGAGGATAGATTTGTAGAAATCCCATGCTAAAAGCTTAGATAGAACAACAGTTTCAGATGTACAAGCATGATGTAAGCAGGGTTGCCCTGGCAAAGCCCCACTCTTTTTATTCCTCATAAATAATAAAAAAAAAAAACATACCCGTTATAGTCAAAAAAAAAAAAAAAATTAGATTACAAGAAGTTATAAATTTGTACATATAACTTTTCTTGCCGAATAAATTTAATTTCATTAATTTCATTTCATTTTAATATAATTCCATTTTAAGTGGTTTTATTATAAAAGGGTGCCAAAGCCAAAGTAGGACTTTTAAGGTATGATAGGTAGATAAAAAGTTATGAAAGTACGTTAGGCTTTATCGAAAGTTCATCGAAAGTTCAAATTATGATATTTTTGTTAATGTTTTTATATGATATAGAAAAGACTATCAAATATATATTTAGCCATAAAATAGATGTTATAAAGGAGTCATTATGATTATAATTTATTTTTTTTAAATACAAAAAAAATTATTATACTAATTTATAATTAAAGTTTAGTTATTAGGTGTTAAGCTTAGGGTTTTTGTTGCATAACATTTCTAAGATTTTATTTAATATGTATTGGTGAAAAATTTGCTTATATGTTTAAAATGTATATTAGCCACATTCATAAATGGTTGTATTAGTAATAATCCTCTTTTGAATTTATTAAATAAAATTCACTCTTAGGGTTCTACCATGTTCCATAATCAATAAAGTCATATTAATAGTATCAATGTTTATGGACTTGTCAATGAAAAGGAACTAAGTCATGAAGTAGGAGAGATGAGGTGTTGAACCAACCCCGCTCCCCTTATTTATTAAAACTAAGGTTAAGAAGAACTTTGTGTGTTGTTTAGCTATTTTATGTTTGGGTGGTTTTAGTTGGAATTTAGTTAAATAGTTTTTGATTTATTTATTTATTTGGTTATTTAAAATTTATATTTAAATGTTTAAATATATTCTAAATGTTTAATATTCTTATTTAGCATTTAGCTAAAGAATAATTTGTTTATTTATTTATATTTTTAATTATTTAAAATTTATATTTAAATGTATAAATAAATTGTAAAATATTTTGGAATATTTGAAATTTGAATTATATAAGATTAATATATGAAAGTTGTAATTTCAACCCATTCCTATCAAATTTCAAACAAATATGGCGAAATATGACCCAAAAACCTCCGAACTTAGACTACGGCCGAAATTATAACCCAAAAGTGTTCATATGCACCAAGAAAGATGTAATGCGTCATGGCTCTCCTTTAGCTCGTGCTTTTAGTCTCTCCTATGGCAGACCTGAAATTAGTGGATGATAATCTACTCATGTATATTGCGTGCGAGTTAGCGGTCACGTCATACACATCAGTAGCTCTTTGGTCAGAAGTGATTTCATGATGTTTTGACTAGGAAGCGATGCAAAATGATGTTTTTTTGAAATAATTGAAAAGATTTTTTTACGATACACGAAGTACACAAAAAAAATTAATGTCCCGACCAAATCATTTCCAGATATAGCAATTCCACCGATAATTAATTGGGATGACCTCAGAAAAATCTAGACATCCACCGATAATTATCTATTTTCAGAGGAAATTAGGATCGAGGAACTATGATGACCCAGAAGAAATCCGAACATTGACAGAATTTGATTTTGATTGAGTGCCCGAAAGATATTACGCAAGCTACCAGTGTATTCGGCTGTTGTTTTGACACTTCGGAGTGGGCTTATCATACATTTGAGTGGGCACGTTTGTGGACAGCCTCTCTTGCTTTTATGGCTAGCCCTCTTGAACGGCAAGGTGAGATGGAAAGAAGCAGTTTCAATCCCAGAGATGTTTATAAAGCGTGCCACTGTATGTAGGTCTCACTTTCCGCCAACAAATTTAACTTTTTTTTATTGAGTTTTGGTGTTTGGAATAGATTTGCAGTAGTCTCACTTATATTCTAGAGGGCTGCAGACTTTTCTGCTAATCTGCTGGTTGCTTAGTTTTCTGTTAAAAGAACATAAGAAGTAGTAGTTCAAGAGTTCTTAACCTAATGTCAGGTGGGTGATTTTCATTGTTATTCAATAATTTCATTTTAAAAAACCATATAACTAGGATAGGTTGATATAAACAGAAGGTCAATATTAATCACATACACAACCACATTAATGAATATAAGGGATGAAAATATATAAATATAATTATAATTATTTATTAATATTACTAATATTATTAATTAAAATAATTATTTAATAGCATTATTATTTAATAATAACATTATTAAATTAAATTTAATAGCATTATTAATTAATAAATATTAATAATAATTCATTCATAAATTTTTATTTTATCCATTATTAACTAATTTATTAAATAATTAATTAATTCAATGAATCTTTGATAAATTAATTTTTATTAAATAAATAGTTAATCCATTAAATAATTAATCCATTCATTATTAATAATTAATTCACTGACAATCAATTAATTAATTAATTAATAATAATAATAATAAATAACTAAATTTTTATAAATATAAATATTGTTTTTATAAATATTTTATAATATAAATATTTATTAATACAAATATTAAATTTTTAAATAATATTTAACCCAAAGAATAATATTAAAAATCCCATGAATAACATTATGCCCTACAAATATGAACCCTTACATTAATAAACCCAAGCGATTGATATTATAAACCCAAGGAAATAATAAACCCAAGGGATTTAAACTAAAATCCAAAGTATTATAAACCCAAGGGAATAATACTAAATCTGAGGGATAAATATTAGAAACTGAAGTTATATAAACCCTAAGATAAATATTATAAACATTAAAATAGACATGGTTGACCATTGTTGGCCACAATTGATTATCATATTGACACAATTTTTGTTTCAATGCGACGTTGGGCTATGGTTAACAATGATTGATTTTCATATTGAGACAACCTTTGGCACAATGTGACGTTGGACAATGGTTGGGCATGGTTCACCATGATTGATTTTCAAATTGAGACAAACTTTCTCACAATGCAATGTTGGACCATGGTTGACCATGCATGACCATGGTTGTCACAATGTGACGTTGGAGCACGAGACTGATAAACCCAAGGGATATGAACCCTTAGATTGATAAATACAAGAGATTGATATTATAAACCCAATGGATTAATTCTAAAACCCAAGGAATTATAAACCCAAGGGAATAATATTAAACCCAAGGGATTAATATTATAAACCCAAGGTATGTAAACCCTAAGATAAATATTATAAACCAAAGGGATTAATACTAAAAACCCAAGGATTATAAACCCAATGGAAGAGTATTGAACCTAAGGGATAAATATCATAAACCCGAGCTATATAAGCCATGAGGTAAATATTATAAACCCTAAAATAAACATGGTTGACCATGGTTGACCAAGACTAATTTTCATATTGGCACAATCTTTGCACAATGTGATGTTGGACTATGGTTAACCATGATTGATTTTCATATAGAGACAATGTTTGGCACAATCAGGGAAAATTTTAGGGGCTAATATTCGCAAGTGGGCTAATTTTCCATCTTTTTTCCAAAAAAAAAGATTCGCCAATTTCTAGTTTTTTCTAAAATGATTCGCCCAAATTTTATAGTACACAATTATTTTACCTTAAAACTCGCCAAAATATTTAATCAATTAATATAAAATCATTGGAAATTTTGATATTTCTACAAAAGAATCACCAACAAATTTGCAATCTGCATATTAGGGACTAGTAAGATTCACCAATTTTTCTAAACTTCAAGATAAACTTCCGTCCTTAAAATTTTCCCTTGTCACAATGTGATGGAAAATGGTTGGCCATGGTTGATTTTCATATTGAGACAATCTATGTCACAATGTGACATTGGACCATGGTTGACCATGGTTGTCACAACATGACGTTGGACCAAAAAATAATGTTTTTCAAAATGTGACCTTGGTTATTAACCATGGTTGGCCGTGATTGAGCATGCTCAACCATGGGATTGATAAATCCAAGGGATTAATACTAAAAACCCAAGGGATTATAAACCCAAGAGAATAATATTAAACTCAAGGGATAAATATTATAAACCAAAGATATATAAACCCTATGATAAATATTAAAAACTATAAAACAAACATGGTTGTCCACAATTGATTTTCATATTGATTTAATCTTTGTCACAATGCGATGTGGGAATATAGTTGACCATGATTGATTTTCATATTGAGACAACCTTTGGCACAATGCGATGTTCAATAATAGCTGGGCATGATTGACCATGGTTGCTTTAAATATTGAGACAATCTTTGACACAATGTGATGTTGGAGAATGATTAACCATGGATGACCAAGGTTGTCACTATAGCAACACTAGTGAAAATTCCATGTAATAAAAGTTAATAAAGGAAAAATAATAACCACGATTGATGGGACAATTATTCCAAGTTGAATGTTGGGAAAAATTCTAATGATGGGGATCACTTTTGATTGATTATTAGCTAAGGAAATTAGCAAAGGAAATGGCTAAGGCTTTGGAAAGGAAAAATGGCATTTTGGCACATTTATTTGTGAAAATAATGGAAATTAGGAGAAAAAGGAGGTGAAAGGTCATAGGTTGCATGTAAGGGGGAAAATGAAGGAAAACAATAGAAAATGAAGAAAATAAATGCCTCATTAATAAAAAGGCTTATGAGGATCAGTTGGTAACCTTTTGTCAATTCAGTTCTGAAGCTCTCTCATTATTCTCTCTCTCTCATACTCTTGGATACTTAGTGTTTTTCTTGGAGCACTCTTGGAGGGTGTGGCATACTTGGATTTTGGAGCAGGAAGGCAAAGGAAAAGTAGGAAAGTGCAACAGGACATCAGGATCAACAACTACATTGGATTTTCTTGTAGGTAGTTGTATGTATGTTTTACTCACTACTTTTGGCATGTATGACATATGCATGTGGATTGTTGGTTGTGATCTGTCATTGGCATGGAGGATGGTCGAGATTGACAGTGGATTTCTTAGCCATCAAGATTGCGGGTTTATTTTAATTTTTTTGTTTTAGTTGGTTCTCATGTTTCCTTAGCTTGGGTTGAGTTACTAGTCCTGAAGCCTTAGTTGGACAAATGCTCTGGAGCCCTGTAACAACTTGGGTTGAGTTACTAGTCCTGTAGCCTTGGTTGGATAAATGCTATGGAGCCCTTGGTGGGTTGAGTTACTAGTCCTTGAGCCTTGGTTGGAAAAACACTTCGGAGCCTTGTAAAAGTTGTGGGTTGAGTGACCAGTCCTGTAGCCTTGGCTGGACAAATGCTTTGGAGCCCTGGAAGGCTTGGATAGAGACCAATGTGACGATGTTTTTGTGATATATGACCGTGAGGTGGAATCAGTGTTTGATGGGTTGAGGTGGATGGCCTCTAGAAGCCCTGGATGGTTTTGGATTCATGTGTTCTATGAGATCTCACATTCATGCTTGGGATATGGCACACGGGTGAATGGATGAAGAGAGATTTGTCTCAACCATTCTACGGTCAGGTGGAACGTGGAAGTCCCATCCTCGCTTTGGATTTGGAATCATCAATAAGAGGTTATTTCTCCTTATATTTCTATGAGTATGAAAGTGGTTTATATGTGGATCATATGGTTGTGATTTCATGAGTATTTTTGTTTCTATTATGTTGGTTATATATATGTTTTATGGCAGTATCTATGTATGGCTCTCTTCATGTTTTTACTTGTAAATAAATGAACAATGTATCTATGACCTAATGGATAAAATGGAAGTTGATGTATTGAGGCATAAATGCTACTTAGTGATTCTTAGCTAAGTCTCAGACCCGTATGTGCAGATTTGTTATTTACACCTGTAGATTACATATCTGTGATATGTTTGACGAAATGCATGTCATGGCTAGTAGGGGTCAAGTCAAGGTCTCATTCAAGTGTTTGCTTTTATACTGTCATTTCCTTGTTATTTTACTATTCCTAAGCTATGACTCAATTCTGAGTAGTGACGTGGGCTTTGGGCATGAAAAAGTGGCTCAAATCCCGGGGTCAATGGCACAATAATGACAAAAAGAGTCCCTGGATGTTGGATTGCATGCTTGTGATTGTGTCCAGAGGTCCTTGGATGTTTGCATGGCCATAGCATGAGAGCATCCAGAGGTCAAGTTGTCCAAAATTTCAGTGGGACCCAAGGGCATGTTGCTTGAAGTGTTGGGTTAGTTCCTGAGGGTTCTAAGCTTGACGTTGAATGTCTGTATGGTGTGTTTCCGTCGGTTCCACTTCCTTTACATGACTTTGGAGGTCAAATCATATCATAGTGGCCTCTTGTCGCATGTTTACCTGGATGGTCAGTTGCTTGGGTAGATGTGGGAGGAGTTTCTTACAGAGTGGTATTAGAGCATGGTTCACCCCTGAGACTGGATGGTCTATGTGTTGGTCATGCATGCATGTTAGTTGCATGTGTGTCTCTTACACTTGCATTCCACGTGCTTGTTTCATTTGCATAATGTTGATCATGGTTGTAGTGAAGTCGTCATGAGGAGCTTGATGTTTTTATCATGGAGTGCATCGTGATGAGTGTATGATTGGTTACATATTGTTATATGTCACTTACATGTTGTTATATTTCGCTTGGTTACATTCTTGTATGTTTGGTTGCATGCCTATATGTTTGGTTACATGTATCATTCTTGTAGGTTTTGTTTCAGGTATCGTTCGTTTATGCTTGGTTACATGTGTTTATGCATGTGTGCAGTTGGCTATGCATTGCTTATGCATGTTAATGTTTTCATGTGTTCAAGTGTACAATGATGTAATGGTTGTTGTCGTGCATGAGGTCGTGGTGTGTGTTGTTGAAGAGGTCATGCATTGATGACTGGACCCTAGTTAGAATGATATTTGCATGGTTATATAATTTTGTGTTATGTTTCTATATGTTGTCATGATTATGTTATACATGTATTGTTGGCATTTTGGCACAGGTGTGGCGCTATGGTACAGGTGTTGTCCTTGATGGCAACTCTCTTTGAAGACAGATCTCAGTCCAGACTACAAGAATGAAGAGAAATTTCATATATGCAGGTTCATTAAGCCCAAGTTGCGTATACACGCTGGTACGCTATATACTAAGTCGCGGATACGCAGGCTCGCTATATACGAAGTCGCGTATACACGCAGTTTCATGAACAGAAAAGAGCGTACATGTCGAGAAGCTTTCTTTTGGTCCGTGGTAGTTAGTCCTCGGTACTTGAGCCTATGATTTTGGACCAAGGTATCTCGACAGTCGTGTTGATCCCGAGTTTTGAAGTTGATGGTATTGTGTTACTATGGTTTTGGACCGTGGTATTGTGAAGGGCCTAAGGCTATATAAGGAGAAGAAGATCATTAGGTAATTGTATCGAAAAGTCTTGAATATCTAATGAAGAAAGAGATCTAGTATGCAGGTTCTGGGTTGATGATACATTGCTTGATCTGAGCTAAGGAGAGATCACACCGGTTGATGGAAGACTAGATCTAAGGATAGATCAAGATCAAATTGTTTGAAATGAACTATCTTTATATGGTTGATTATGCATAATTTTAGATCTGCATACTGACGCAATGTTATGTTCTGGGTATGACTGATGTCTGGTACAGCTACGAAGTTTTAAGAAAATACTTTTAGATCTGTACGCATGTTGGCTTCGGTAAAAGCGCGTGTATACGCGGGTTTGTTTCATTGAAGTAGCGTATAAATTTTGAAGCTTAATTTTTGGGGTTGCAGTTGGGTCTGACTATTATTGCAGAGTTCTGTAGTCTGCTCTGTGTTCTGGTGACTGGGTGTTGACAGGGTTTCAGTGGTTCAGTGATTCAAAGATTGATGATGCTAGTATTGGTTGTTTTGTGCTTCAATGATTTGTGAATGAATCGTGGTCTTCAGATTGTAATGTTGTGCTTCAGGAGTATCCAGTCTGAAAATTGATGAAAAGTGGTACCTGAAGGAAAGAAGATTGTAGGCCAGCACCTACGTACTAGTATCTTAGATAGTACAAGAGCAAAGGGGGTTGGAGCTCCCTTCCAGGAGAGTCTGGAAAACGAGAGAAGGTTGTAGCCTTCTGCAGGTTGTAGCCTGCATACTGGTATAAGGCTGTTCCAGTACAAAAGATTGTAAACTGAAGTTTCTGATTAAAGAAAGATAGAGACGACTTGCAGCAGGTGGTTTTCACCCACATTGGGTTTCCACCTTATATCTTGGTGTTCATGTGTGTGGCTTTTGTGTGATGATCTGTTCTGTTATACTGCACCTGTTTACTGTTAAAATGGTTAATAATGTTCTGATGCATTTACTGAAGATAAGCTAACTGAATCATAAGATTTCTGGATATACGCTAGTTGCTTTAGACACAGCAGCGTGTACACGCGGGTTCACTTAACTGAAGTAGCGTATATGTTTCTGAATATGAAATTGAAAAAGTTTTATTGATCTGATAATACTGATTCACCCCCCCCCCCCTCTCAGTATTATTTCCAACAATTGGTATCAGAGCAGGTCCTTCAGAGAAGCTTGATCGCTTGAAGGTAGATCGTTCATCATGAGCAACTACGAGAAAGAAGCATCAATCAGGCCACCGGTTTTTGATGGGACAAACTTCAATTATTGGAAGGTAAGAGTTACTGCCTATCTTCAATCTCTTGGTATAGAAGTTTGGGACATCGTAGAGATAGGCTACACTTTTCCTTCAGCTACTCCTACAGATTCGGCCGAGAAAAAGAAATATGAAACAAATGCGAAAGCAGTCAGTACTCTATTGGGATGTATATCCCAATCAGAATTCATGAAGGTAATGCACTATAAATCCGCAAAAGAAATATGGGACAAAATTGTCACGAGCTATGAAGGAGACGAACAGGTAAAGCGTGTTAAACTTCAAACTCTCAGGATTAAGTATGAGACTCTCAGAATGTATAATGATGAAAGTGTGGCTAACTATTTCCTTAGGGTGGATGAGATTGTTAATTGCATGAAAAACTTGGGTGAAGAAATAAAAGAGGCTATTGTGGTTGAAAAGGTTCTAAGATCATTGTCCCCCAAATTTGAATCTAAAGTGTCTGCAATAGAAGAAAAGGAAAATCTACGAACTCTTACTATGTCTCAGCTTCACGGAATTCTAACTGCTTATGAAATGAGAAAGGGAGGTCCATCAGACAAAAGAGAAGCTGCTTTCAAGGCTTCAGGCAAAGAAGATTATTATGAAGCAAGTCACGTGCCAGAAGATGAAGAAGAAGAATCAAATTTTGTCAGAAATCTTCAAAGGGGTTCTGGAAGGTTCAGAGGTAAGTTACCTTTTAAATGCTTTGCTTGTGGAAGAGTAGGTCATTATGCTGCCAAATGTCCTCACAAAGACAAGGGAAAGGAACCTGTCAAATGGAACAAGAAACAGAATGAAAAGAAGAAAAGCTATTACACTCATGAAGATAGTGATGGTCTTTCAAATAGTGACGAAGATGAACAAGGTAATAGATATAAACTTTTAATGGCTTTTGAAGATGATGACTACATGGATGCTATAGATGTAGAAGGCTTTTGTGAAGAAATGAATAATCTCAAAGTTTGCTTAGAAGAGAAAAGTGCTATTATTGATTCTCTACAATGTCAACTGGCTGAAAAGGAAAAACATCTTGAAAATTTGGAATGTGAGATTGTTTGTCTTAGAAAGGAGATTGAGAAAAAAAAAGCGATTAATCTTAAATTTGTTAAAGGATCTGAAACCTGGATGAGATTATCAATGTGCAGCGTTCTCCTCTGATCAAGACGGGTTTGGGATATAATGGAGAAACATCTCAAGCTTTTACCTCTAAAAGTTATCTTGATGCAGCAAGGAGGAGCAAGCAAAGGCCAAATAAAAGTCATCAGGTGAATCAGGGACAGTTTACCTCAAGAACAAATAAAGACTATCAAGAAATTCGGGGACAAGCTGCCTTAAGGACAAACAGAAGCTACAATCAGCCACAGGTAAAATCTTCCCAATTTGCCCCAAGAATGGATGTCAATAGAAGCTACAATCGGTTGGATGATAGATCTGATTATCGCAGAAGTTTCTTTAATGGCCAATGTTTTTCTTGCCATAACTTCGGTCACAAAGCAGCTCAATGTGTTGCCTACAAGACAATCATGACTAGAGAAGCTCAAAAGCAAAGAAGTATGACTGGAACCATGAAAAGGACTTATAACAACTTTTCGGTTCTTGAAAATGAAGTTGAATGCTCTATTTGTAATAACTTTGGTCATGAAGACTCTGAATGCAGGGGCAGGTTCAGAAAGACAACTCAGAAGGAACAAACCTCAAATGTCAGAACATGGAGAATAAAGGAACCGCAACCAGAAAGATGTGGGATAGCCTTTTATGCATAAGGTCAAGAAAGTCTATGGTACATTGACAGCGGATGTTCGAAGCATATGACAGGGGACAAAGAAAAACTTGAATCATATACCGCATTAGAAAAGGGAAAGAAAGTTTCTTTTGGAAACGATATCTCTGCAGCCATAAAAGGAAAAGGCGTTGCTCCGTTGAAAGAGAAGGTCAAAGCTGGAAATGTTTTGTATGTTGATGGATTGAAGCATAATCTTCTGAGTGTCAGTCAAATGTGCGATCAAGGAACAGAGGTAATATTTAGATCAAATGGATGTTGTGTTCGTGATCTTGATACAGGTGAAACAGTGATCAATGGAAGAAGGACTCCAAATAATCTATACATATTTGAAGAAAGACAACAACAATGCTATTTGAGCAAGGATGATGAACACTGGCTATGGCATCGGAGACTGGGGCATCTAAGCTTTTCACAAATAAGGAAAGCATGCAGATATCAGGCAGTTCGTGATCTTCCAGATATCAAAATTCGAGACAACACCATATGCAAATCATGTCAGTTTGGAAAGCAAACCAGAACTAATTTTCCTGAGAAGGAAGGATCAGCTAGCATGCCTCTTGAGCTAGTACATACAGATACATGTGGTCCATTCAGAAAAAGAACACCTCGAGGAGAAGAATATTTGATATTATTCATTGACGATTTCTCCAGGTTTGTCTGGTTAAGACTTATGAAGCACAAAGATGAAGCATTCGAAAAATTCAAATCCTTCAAGGCCTTGGTTGAAAATGAATCAGGACACAAAATTAAGTGCCTCAGATCTGACAGAGGTGGGGAGTTTACCTCGAATGAATTTTTTGATTTCTGTGAAGAACATGGGATAAGAAGAGAATTCTATACAGCTAGAACTCCTCAGCAAAATGGAGTTGTGGAAAGAATGAACAGAACAGTCCAACAAATGGCTCGTGCTATGCTTGATGAATCAGGTACTCCCGCAACTTTCTGGGGTGAAGCTGCACATGCTGCGGTTATTATTCTCAACAAAACAAATGTCCGAGTAAACAGCACTCAAACCCCTCATGAGCTCTGGTGTGGTGAGACTCCTTCGGTAAAGCACTTCAAAATCTTTGGGAGCAAATGTTATATTAAGAATACTGATGAGCAACTTGGCAAACTTGAACCTAGAGCAGATGAAGGCATTCTTCTTGGTTATTCTCCACATAGCAAAGCATACAAGTGCTACAATAAAATACTTGGCAGAATTGTTGACAGCATTGATGTTGTGGTTGATGAGAAGGGATACATTCCTAGGCAAGTTCATCATGAAGACATTGAAGAAGATGAAGGCTACCCTCAAAGACAGAATGATGAAGAAGAAGAATCTCAAGAAGAAGAAGAACCTCAAGAAGAACCAGAGGAGCAGACAAGAATAGAAGAGAAGACTCCATTCAGATATGTTCAGAAGAATCATCCAGAATCTCAGATTGTGGGGCAGAAAGAAGCAGGAGTACAAACAAGAAGAACAATTGCAGAAGCTTCAAGCTACTTGGCATTACTCTCTTCCACTGAACCACAAAATGTGAAAGAGGCATGCAAAGATGAATGTTGGATCAAAGCAATGGATGAAGAACTTGAGCAGATCGAAAAGAAAAACACTTGGGAATTGGTTCCTAGACCAAAAGATAAGAATGTCATAGGGACAAAATGGGTCTTCAAAAATAAATTGAATGAAAATGGAGAAGTAATTAGAAACAAGGCCAGACTTGTTTGTAAAGGGTATGCGCAGCAAGAAGGAATAGATTTTGAAGAGACCTTTGCTCCTGTTGCAAGACTTGAGGCCATCCGAATGTTCCTTGCTCTCTCAAGCTTTCAAAACTTCAAAGTATTTCAAATGGACGTGAAATCAGCCTTTCTGAATGGAGACTTAGAAGAAGAAGTATATATCGAACAGCCAGATGGTTTCATTATTGGGAATGATCCAAACCTTGTATGCAGATTGAAAAAGGCTCTCTATGGTCTCAAACAAGCTCCAAGGGCTTGGTACTATCGGTTGGACAAATATCTTCACCAACAAGGTTTTTCAAAAGGGTCAGCAGATAGCAATCTCTATATAAAAGTTGAAAATAACAAATTGCTAATACTTGTTGTGTATGTAGATGATATTATCTTTGGCAGCAATGAAGAGGCTATGAGTCAAAACTTTGCCTTGGTTATGCAAAAAGAATTCGAAATGTCATTACTTGGAGAATTGACATACTTTCTTGGATTGCAAATCCAACAAAATGAAGGAGGTATTTTCTTGTCTCAAACCAAGTACCTCAAGCAGATCTTGAAGAAGTATGGCATGGAAGATTCAAAGCCAGTTTGTACCCCCATGGTTACAGGATGCAGCCTCAGTGCAAATGATGAATCAGCAGCAGTTCACCAACCAACTTATAGATCCATGATTGGGAGTTTGCTTTATTTGACAGGTACCCGACCAGATATTATGCATACAGTAGGAATTGTTGGAAGATTTCAAGCCAACCCAAAGGAAACTCATCTTCAGGCAGTCAAAAGAATCTTCAAGTATCTTCAAGGGACTCAAAACTATGGCTTATGGTATCCTAGAGATACAGATCTCACTCTTCATGCTTACACAGATGCAGATTGGGCCGGAAGTGTGGATGACAGGAAAAGCACAAGTGGTGGTGCTTTCTTCATGGGTTCCAGATTAGTATCTTGGTTCAGCAAGAAACAGAGTTCGATTGCTTTATCTACAGCTGAAGCAGAATATGTGGCTGCGGAATCTTGTTGCACACAACTTCTTTGGATGATGCAGACCTTGCAGGATTTTCAAATCACTTGCACTCCACCAGTCTCTATCTTATGTGATAATACAAGTGCAATCAACATTTCAAAGAATCCAGTCATGCATTCAAAAACCAAGCACATACCAATCAAGTATCACTTCCTCCGGGAACAAGTGCTTGAACAAAAAGTCAAGTTGGAGTATGTTTCTTCTAAAGAACAAGTTGTTGATATTCTCACAAAACCACTGCCCAGGGAGACTTTTGAATATCTTAGACAAAAGCTGGGAGTAGTTGCTGCTTCATCCTGCTGTTGAAGCTTGTCTGTTCTAAAGAAAAGTTGGTATACGCGAGTTGTGTAAGGGATATCCGCGTACATACGCTGATTTATGCAGGAGAAGTCGCATATATGGAGTTCTGAACAGCAAGGTCAGATTCTGGTTGGAGAAGGTCTGAGATGGGTATGCCAGAGTCCTTCAGGCACAGTTTTAGGGGGAGCATCTTAAAGTCTAATAAAGCATTGTTGGCATTTAGATGCTTTTGGTTCTAGTTCACAACTGTTGTTGGTTTCAGGAGAAGGAGCACAGAAGGAAATCTTGGTTGCTGATCTAAAAGATGATTATCAGATGCTGCTGGTGACTTTCATAAGTCTTGGTCTAGATTTTTCGTCTCTATGTCATGTATCTCTTTTGTGATATCTCTTCTATGGTGTCAAGGTCATGTAACGGCCTATGTTGGTTTCCCCACTATGCCTGGGATGAATGATGTAATGTAATTGGTTGTTATATGTAAATTTCTGATGTATCCCCTCTTGGTTGGGAGTATGGATGTATATATTGAGTCTTTTGGTGATAGGAAGGTCCTTTATGATGTATAAGTCTTGGTTCTTTTGAAGAACATCTTTTGCAGATCTTGCCTACAGTCAGGGGGAGCATGTTCAACACAGCAGAGCAGAGATATCAGCATGTACTCAGGGGGAGCACAGCCCTTTGCCCTTGATGACAAAGGGGGAGAATGATTCTAAGGATCTTGGGGTTGCCATCAAGTCCAAAGGGGGAGATTGTTGGCATTTTGGCACAAGTGTGGCGCTATGGTACAGGTGTTGTCCTTGATGGCAACTCTCTTTGAAGACAGATCTCAGTCCAGACTACAAGAATGAAGAGAAATTTCATATATGCAGGTTCATTAAGCCCAAGTTGCGTATACACGCTGGTACGCTATATACTAAGTCACGGACACGCAGGCTCGCTATATACGAAGTCGCGTATACACGCAGTTTCATGAACAGAAAAGAGCGTACATGTCGAGAAGCTTTCTTTTGGTCCGTGGTAGTTAGTCCTCGGTACTTGAGCCTATGATTTTGGACCAAGGTATCTCGACAGCCGTGTTGATCCCGAGTTTTGAAGTTGATGGTATTGTGTTACTATGGTTTTGGACCGTGGTATTGTGAAGGGCCTAAGGCTATATAAGGAGAAGAAGATCATTAGGCAATTGTATAGAAAAGTCTTGAATATCTAATGAAGAAAGAGATCTAGTATGCAGGTTCTGGGTTGATGATACATTGCTTGATCTGAGCTAAGGAGAGATCACACCGGTTGATGGAAGACTAGATCTAAGGATAGATCGGGATCAAATTGTTTGAAATGAACTATCTTTATATGGTTGATTATGCGTAATTTTATATCTGCATACTGACGCAATGTTATGTTCTGGGTATGACTGATGTCTGGTACAGCTGCGAAGTTTTAAGAAAATACTTTTAGATCTGTACGCATGTTGGCTTCGGTAAAAGCGCGTGTATACGCGGGTTTGTTTCATTGAAGTAGCGTATAAATTTTGAAGCTTAATTTTTGGGGTTGCAGTTGGGTCTGACTGTTATTGCAGAGTTCTGTAGTCTGCTCTGTGTTCTGGTGACTTGGTGTTGACAGGGTTTCAGTGGTTCAGTGATTCAAAGATTGATGATGCTAGTATTGGTTGTTTTGTGCTTCAATGATTTGTGAATGAATCGTGGTCTTCAGATTGTAATGTTGTGCTTCAGGAGTATCCAGTCTGAAAATTGATGAAAAGTGGTACATGAAGGAAAGAAGATTGTAGGCCAGCACCTACGTACTAGTATCTTAGCTAGTACAAGAGCAAAGGGGGTTGGAGCTCCCTTCCAGGAGAGTCCGGAAAACGAGAGAAGGTTGTAGCCTTCTGTAGGTTGTAGCCTGCGTACTGGTATAAGGCTGCTCCAGTACAAAAGATTGTAAACTAAAGTTTCTGATTAAAGAAAGATAGAGACGACTTGCAGCAGGTGGTTTTCACCCACATTGGGTTTCCACCTTATATCTTGGTGTTCATGTGTGTGGCTTTTGTGTGATGATCTGTTCTGTTATACTGCACCTGTTTACTGTTAAAATGGTTAATAATGTTCTGATGCATTTACTGAAGATAAGCTAACTGAATCATAAGATTTCTAGATATACGCTAGTTGCTTTAGACACAGCAGCGTGTACACGCGGGTTCACTTAACTGAAGTAGTGTATATGTTTCTGAATATGAAATTGAAAAATTTTTATTGATCTGATAATACTGATTCACCCCCCCCCCTCTCAGTATTATTTCCAACATGTATCACCCTTATTTGTTGGTCTCGGAGACAAGGTATCCTCCCCGAGCTATACTAAGGTACCTTGGTTTATTGTGATTTGGTTTAGCTGGCATTATATACCTTATAGGAAGAAATATGAAATGGCTAGCAAGATGGTAGACTACAAAGACTCTCCCTATGAATCAGAAGAGAAAAATGGTGTTGGAAACTCTTCCAATTTGGAAGATATACTGAGAATCTTAAAGGACGAAATAAGGAGCTGTAAGGTAGACAATGACATAATCATACAAGCACACGAGAAGCTAGCAAAGGTAAATGCAGTGGTACTTCAGAGTTTGCATGATTTGCAGCAACAAAAACTACTTCAGATCAACCATGAGCAGGAGGAAAAAACTAATGGGGCATATGGTAGTAGATCGCATGGTGGTCACAGGTCAGATATTGGTGACATGGTCAGAGATGACAAATTGTTGGACACTCTGGATTAGACACAGATACCATTCTAGTTCTAGTTCTGACAAGCATGTTGATCGATATCGTTGCCATCCTTACAGGAGGAGTGATAAGGGATACTTGCCAGATGAGTTTAAGAAAGTAAAGCCACCTAAGTTTGACGGAGAGATGAAGAAATCATAGGATGTAGAGGCATGGTTACTTGGTATGAAGAAATTCTTCAAGTTATATGACTATTCGAAGAACATGAAAGCCAGAGTAGCTACATTTAGTCTCAAAAGTAAAGCAGACATTTGGTGGGAAGATGTGAAGAATGTCATAGGTATACATTTGACTTGGAGTGAGTTTGAGCGGCTATTCAAGAAGAATTATTTGTCAGAGAGTAATTTGATGACAGGGAAAAATAATTATATGAGATAAATATGGGATCGATGACAGATGAGTACACTAGCAAGTTCTTAGAGCTACTGAGCTATGTGCCTTACCTCAAGGAGGAGAACGCCAAGATTCACTAGTAGAAAATGATGAAATTAATGATTAGGTGACTAAAAACGTTAGTCACCACAATTATTTCAAGTGAATTGCTACTAAATTTGAGGAATTTGAAGTGACCGAACTAAAAATGACTAACTTAAATGACTAGTTTAGTCTAGGGATAAAATATACGACTAGATAATAAGTGATTAAACTAAAAGCGGCTAACTTAAATGACTAATTTAGTCTAGGATTAAAATATATGACTAGATAATAAATGACAAAATTAATAATGCTTAACATAAATGACTATTATAGTCCAAGAATAAAAATATGACCAAATAAAAAATAAAACAAGTATATGAATCCGTCATTTATGTTAGTAATTTTTAATTGTGTACCACTTCAGAAATGAAAAATTGCAATTTTGATACCAAAATGTTACATTTCACTGTAGGGGTCTCTGAATCCATCTGCAATGTTAAAATTTAGAGACAAAGGGGTCTCTGAATTCATTTACGGTGTTAAAATTCCAAATACCCTTTTGTCTCTAAAGTTTAACACTACAGATGGATTCACTACAATTAACATAATCGCATGTATCATCTATCTACTTTACAAGTTAATGTCTTCATTATAATTTTTGTAAAGGTAATATTTACATAATCAAATTAATATTTATATTTATATTTCTTCGGCCATAAAGTTTAATTTTTAAATTTCATTGATTTATGTTAAATCTTCATATTTACATTTAATAAAAAGATAAACATAACATTGCTTATGTTAAAAGTGTGGGTTCATTTAAATCTAGTATTAAAATCATCATATTTACATTTGATAAATACTAAATAGATAAACCTAAAATATATATTTATATACCTATTTAGTAAATAGGTATGAACCTTTATTAATTGAAGTATGAAATTTAATTTTTTAATGGTGTATCAACCTTTGTTAATTTAGATATGAACCTTAATTATTTTTTTAATGGTGTATATAGTTTTATTAATTGTTTGATATGTCTAATTTTTAATGGTATTATGAACTTTTGTTAATTGTTTAGATATAAACCTTATTTTTTTAATAATATATAAACCTTTATTAATGATTTAATTATTTTTAATGGTGTATGAAGTTTTATTAATTGTTTGATATGAACCTTAGTTAATTTTTAATGGTATTATGAACTTTTGTTATTGTTTATATATGAATTTTATTTAATTTTTTAATGATATATAGACCTTTATTAATGATAAATAATTTTAATAGTGGATAGATAAACTAATGATCAAATAAAACTCATTTCAATAAAATGGAATTATAATAGTTTATTTGTTTTTAATAATGGACATTGTTTTTAATAATTGATACATGATGTAATTGTTTTAATTTTTCATACATAATGTAATGCTCATTTCGTGCTCATTTCGTGAAAATGGGAAACAGGTCATGAAAGCCGAACGCTGGGTATGAAAATTGGCTATGAAAGTGGAAAGCTGGGTATGAAATTGGGTATGAAAGCCCAGGAATGAAAACCAAATATTTTTACCCGTGAAAACTGGCTATTCTTACCCCGCGAAAACTTACTAAGAACCTTGTTTCTATGCAAACCAGTTATTCTTACTGTGAAGAGGTCCACTCTAGGTTTACCCAGTTTCTAAACTCTCCATGAAAACTGGATGTTCGGTCCATGAAGATGGCTCTTTGGCGCCAACTTTTTGCCGTTGGTAGGAGGGTTTTGGTATATTTTGAAAGATTTGAGAGAAATTGGTTATGTGGTTAAATATTTTTAAGGCTTGTGAAATTTTATATATAATTAGAGCTCCTGTCATGAATATAAAAGCATTGGAGAGAACTTGGACGCGTTTGTAGAGGTGGGAAACAACTAATTTACAATTGAATCCTACAATTTTAGAGCTAGAATCATAGGTTAGTTGGGTTTATAGGTTTACATTTTTCTATGTTCACGCATTTTTACTACTTTTCCCTAGGTTCATTCTATGGTGTTCATTCTATAGAGTCAAATTTGCCTCATGAACGTACCTATAGTTGAAATACATTTTGTTGGTTGCAGAACTTTAAACTGCTACCATCTCCTGCTTTCATTTTTTCTGCAACCTTCTTGCTTACTTGATCTTTCCATATTTTAACAATATAGCTTTGATTATTTATATTTATATTGACTTCAATGGGTATGAGGGGTATCTATTCTTCCACAACCTCTCACTATCATATCTACGTTTTAACATAGGAAACTAGGCTTGTAAAAAGCCTATGATAGAAGAATAGTTACCTTGAACAAGTGCAGTTACCTGAGAGTTTGTGCTAATAATTTGATTAACCGAGCAGGGTGTAGAATATGGATCTCTCCCAGCTAGCTAAAAAACTATTTCGTAGGAATGGAGTTCAATGAAATTATTTATGGCGGGGTGGTTGTATACAATCCTGCCCACATCTCCCATCTCATTAACACTTGGTCCCACCAAAATCCATTAGATAGAAGCCAAAAGCCTAGCCTACCACACTAGAACTAACGATGTCCTGTCAATCTAGTGTTTCTTGTCTCTTAATTTCGTATGAACTTCAAATGGTTTAGGTTTCTCATCAAGCTTAGTTCCTTGTGTTAACCTTTTCTATCCACTATTTATTTAATACATTTTATTGTTCTCCTATGGAATCTAATTTAATACACTTTATTGGTTTTCAATGGAATCTGACCACCTTGAATTGAATTGAATATGAATACATGAATGTTATTGAATATAAGGACATGTTATCTGAAAATGGCTGTTACGATTCATGTATTATATTTCAACAACTGAATAAATAAGCATCAACAGTATTGAATATAAAGAAATGAATATGAGAATGCCAAATTTCCATTTATGTCTTTATCATTCAATCAATAATTCAATTCATGGTGGTCAGATTCAATCATAAAGGAAAAATGTAGTGGAAACAGCTTAGTGTTTAGAATTGTGTTTATTAAAATTATAAGTTTCTTCATCTCCACGAATAGATTTATAGTTAGTGCTCTCAGAAGAGGATAATGATTGATTTGGAACTTTCCTTATATTTATTTCTAAACTCCAAAGACAAATTCCCCATCTGGGCCTCCACTCAGTTCCCTTCTTTCGCAACAAACAAATCAACTATCTGACAAATCTAAGAGTTGTGCCTCTATTGATCGGGAAGTAGCATTATGATTACCCACGATGCCTTCTAGAGCCATTTAATTGTTGTTTTCGTATCCATTAAAACATGATCAGTTTCAGAGGAAGTGTCAATCGGTTTTAAACAGGTTGGTTTTGGATAATGCATTAATCGATCTAACCATTTGCAAATCCAAAACACAATTTCCCCTAATATATTTGTTTTTCAACCCTGCAAAAATTTAGTTCTTCAAACAAACAATTGATGGCACAAGGGGATTGAGGTTACAAACAAACGTTACACTTGTGGACTGATAGAGGATTAGAATTATTTGGGAATCTAGGCCTCTAATTGAGTGGAGGTTCTCATGCCCTATAATCTCAGCCACACCACAATTATCTTTGGATATCCTACGATAAGTTATTTAGATATTTGACGATAATTTTGTTAGTAAAATATGCGACGACAATTGAATGTTTGTCAAATATTTGACATTTGACTAGGTCAATTATCTATCTATTGGAATATTGACAATTGACAAAGTCAATATTTTTGTAGTTGGACAACATCTCTCTCGTCAACATCCATCGAAAGTTCAATACAATGGCTATTTTTTGTCATAATACAAAAATATTTTATTTTTCTAATTGTATTACAAATAGTTGAACACTATTGAGGTTTATTTTTTAAGATAATCTTATATTTTACCCATACACATAAGCTAAGGTCAGTTTGTGATTAAAAAAAATGTTGATTTTGGTTAAGGTTTTATATAATTAAGAAACTTGGTCAAAACGCTAGAGGTGGTTGTCCACATTAGTGAAACAACTTCCCTTTCATCACTAACTTTCACGACCCTTACAATGCATATACACATCCTAATGGAGTACATATGACTGCCAATAAACCATCAAAACCTAGATTAGAGCCCTTGAAATTAGTTTGGTTTAAGTCTTAAGAAAACCATAAGGCATCAATCCCAACTTCCAAGGATAGGATGATGATGATGATAAATATTATGGTGGTTACAATGACAATGATGATGATGATGCTAATGACCTTGGCCAATCTTCTCAATTTTTAAATGTCATCATTGTCATAGTCATAATCTTTAGCATCGTCATCCAAATCATCATCATATGATGATCGTTATCATCATTATCATTGCATTTTGAGGATTTCCCATCATACATTGCAAGTTGGATGTCATAGGACATGTTACCCCACTTTCTACATGATTTCTTAGAAGATATTTTTAAATTTTGATTGTCATCTCAATCCCTGTGATTCTTTCCACGTCGATCACTTCCCAAATGAGATATATGGATCTATATGTAATTCATGGATGTATCATTGGTTTGATGACAACTTGCCTTGTCCACCTAGGACACTAGGTGTAGGAAGAGGTTGCTTTAGCTACCACATTTAGCTTGATATGTATGATCCATGTGTATATGATATCTCCGATGTGTATTATTTTTACTGTGATCACTTAAGCATTCTATTCTAACTCTTGATGCTTTGGCTATAAGTTCTAAGCTTATTTGTTCCATGTTGTTACTTGCCAATGACTCTTCATTAATGACATAACATAGTACCATCCTTAATTCAAGGAGATCATAATGATATATATATATATATATATATATATATATTTTGTGATTAGGCTAAGTCTAAGCCAGGGCTAGCCCTTTTATTGGATAGAAGAAGACCGATCTACCCACAATAGGATGTTATTCACCATGGTTTTCCGAGGCTTAGTTGAGCTTAGATGCCTCTTGGGACAGTTAATTCCCCCAAAGTGGCTTCCATCCTCAACCCCTCCCCATGAGGTTTGAAACTGTGACCTAGGGGACTAAACCCCATGCAAACCAATTAGTCTACACCTCATGGGTCATAATGATATACTTATTAAAAGAGAAGTAACCAAATACCCAACCATATTGATAATAACAAATTAAAGAATTCCCTTAACTTATTTTAAAATTATTATTATATATAACCATTGAACAATATTTATTGGCTATTAACTAATTATACAATTTGTCATTAGAAATTCATTAATAATTATGATTAAATTGATCTATTTTAAGTTTTTTATGTTATTAAATATATAAATAGATTCAAAACTTAAAAAAAAAATCAAAATATTAAGTATATATAAATTTAACAACTCAACTTTAAAATATTAATAAAGCAATATATTCTTTTTTTTGTTATAGATGTATTCTACATACACAACAAATTTAGAGTAAGTTAAGAAGAGAATAAGTAGACATAATATGTCGATTTTAATTAGGTTTTAGGGGCTAAGGGGTTTAAGGTTTAGGGGTCTAGGGTGTAAGGGTTTAGCAGTTCAAATTTTAGTGGCTTGAGGGTTAATAAGAGTAGACTAGGGCTCAATGGTTAAGGCATTAGGGGTTAATAGGTTAGGGATAAAGGTAGGTTTAAGGGGTTTAGGGCCTAGGAGATTTAGAGGCTTATTAAGGTGATCAAACCATAACATGGAAAGAGATAATATTTAAAGAATACTACCATTGTATGGATTTTCCATTTGAAATAATAGTTTTATTGAATTCTATAAGCTGCTAGGATTCACTCAATATTTACATCCATTTGAGCTTCAACATAATATGAGTCATCCTAATAAACAATTTATCCTCCTCAATATTTTCCTCCTCGATATTTTCCATGGCATTGGTATTGTGTATGCTAGTGTATATACTTCATTTTAACTTTTTCATTAAATAATGAAATGGAACGAAGTTATGCCTTTGGGAGATGAATCCCTTATCAATGATGATGAAGTTTTATATTGAACTCAAGCTTACTACAAGCATTCAATATTAATCCACTGAAAAATATATTAGATTATGAACCAAGATACCCTCTCAGGTTTACTTCCATTTATGCCATTTTAGTTTGAAATTATAACTTACTGAATCGTAATGAAAAATTTATACTACATGGTATTTTCTCATTAAATACAATTAATAAATTAGATTTCCCATTTTTAAGGATTGCAAAGTTAACCCAATTATAGTTGGCACATATAAAGCTTGCACCTACTAAGTATGGCTTGTTATCTATGATATCTCCCCTTGTCTAGATATTCGGTTATCATTATTCCAAGCAGATAACTTTCTTTATGTAGGCTTTAGATATGTAACTTTATTATGGTAAGACTAGCATACCTAGGTAGACCTCCAATATTCCCTTGGTTTTGTATTGTAATTGAAAATGATAATAATTGGAAAAACCATGAGGAAATACTATATATGAGGAGTATTATACAAATTTAAGGCACTCATAACCCTCATATTAGTCACAGTACTAGATATTCTTCACAAAATATGTTTAGTATCTCCTTCCAATAGTAATTCTTAACTAAAAGGATCCATCAGAAAATATCTTAATTTCACGTTTTTATTCTCAATTAATCTAATTATACAACTACCTTAAGAAGGGTGATGCTAGAAAAAGGGATCAAAATTATAGGAAATACTAGTGGCTAAATCCTTATCTTACTCTATCTTCATTGTCCATACCTAGCAAATGATAGCACGAGAACACCTACTTCTCTAGAAGCACCTATAATACTTTTGTGGGTTTGACTAATCACCCTTTGGTTAGTGTGTAAAGACTAGCCTAGATTCTAAAGTGATGTCCTTACAATCATAATCCACTAGGTGTATTTTCTCTTAAAACTATTCAAAGATAGATGTCCCTTTTATGGCCAAGTTCCACCAAAATTATTCTTCCTACCTATGTAATACCTCCATTTATTTCATGACAATACTACCCTAAAAGCCACCACATTTCTATCATATCCATGGGGTCAACAACAATTTTTGGTTCAAAATATAGCTAAGTTGGAACAAACTTAGCTATAGAGCCTATGTTATTTTTCAACCCCTAATATTTATAGACAAAAATATATCAATATTCTAAAGCATGTGGAAGCCAAACTATCACCCTTCCCAAATTGACTTCCTACATCATGAAAAATCTTTGAAAATTATTTATCTTTACTAAACCAAACATTTCATTGAAATTAATTATTACCATAACATTACTACATTAATACACTTTTTAACTACACAAAACTTATTTTCATTTCACCTTAATTCAAATTATTGATATAAATTAATCAAAATCCCCTAAAATAATGTTTGGTGACATAAATACCCGATGAGTTTTTTTATTAAAGCCCTATTAACCAAAAGAAAAGACTTACACATTTCATTTAAATTTAATTCCACTTGAAAAACACGTGCATTTCATTTAATGTTTCATGGCATTTCTTTGTTTCAAATATCAAAATTGTTTTTTCCCTATATTTCAAATATCAAAATTGTTTTTTCGGTCATTTATTTCCTGCAAGTTGTAAGATTTATCAGGTAAGGAGGAGAAGGGCAGGCGTAGCCCTGCGATCACAGATATGTTGAATTCATTCAAGACATTGGTTTCTCAGTTTCTGCAAAGAGAGTCCTTTCAGCGTGAAACGCAGGTCTCTTCAGCCATTTAGGTGTGATCATATATATGTTGAATTCATTCAAGACAATGGTTTCTCGATTTCTGCAAAGAGAGTCCTTTCAGCGTGAAATGCGGGTCTCTTCAGCCATTTAGGTCCTTCCATTAGCCATCTAGGTTTTTCCAAAATAGCTCGAAGCCTTGTAAGATGGGTATTTTATGTAGTCAAATGATTCATAGCTGCACAAGATTATCAAATTTGAGGCTCAGAAAGTTTGAGGAAGCATCGCGAATTGAATTCGGGTGATTTCCCACTGTGAAGAATTTTCTTGGGCTGAATTCTAGTGAGAAATTGGGAGAATGCGAAAAGAATTAGGATCTGGAGCTCCGAATTCAGGAAAACCAAGTGTCTCTATACTTTAATCAAGTAAACTTTTTGGTTAATGTTTTGATTGAAACAGAGTTCTTTAAGAGCAGATCCTTGGTGGGTGGCCTATTTCAGATTGAATGAGTTGTTGTGATATGTGGGCGCACGATATAAGATAGAATTTCTCTACCTACAGTTGGGCTTGAGAGTAATAGTTTAATGATGAATGAGTTGTGGTGATATGTGGGTACACTATATAAAATATAATTTCACTACTGACAATCAAGCTTGCTAACAGTTTTATATTTGGAATTGGCAAAGTTTAAGGCTCAAACATAACTACATTAAGTATCCCATGCTTGGTCAGCACAGGATTTTTAGGAACTCATAATGGTCTGGTGATCTAGCGCAATTTCCAAATCACTTTCCTAAAAAGGATCTAACAAACTTGTAAGAAAAAATTCAATTCTGGTTTTTTATTGAGTTGTAAGAATTGTAAGATCCATACATGGAACATGGTATAGATATGATATGTAGACATTTGTGACCTCTTCAACTAGTTATGAATTGGGAGAAGGCATGTGACCTTCGTGTATTATCTGTTCTAGGCATGCTCTCAGCTATACAGGCATTTCAGAGATAATCTTCACCTCTGAAATAGTACATGTCCTCGTTAAGCAGCCAACGACCATGCTGAGGAGTTGGTCCTGGAGGGTTTTACTCAATGGTCATGGCTGAAAGGTTAACTCTTGGTTACCCCTTCAGCCACATATGATATATAAATGGTTACATAGTGGGGCATTGTTTTCTTCACTCTAAATTTAGAAATCTTTTGTGGCTAAACTAATGAAATCACCATAAATTTGGATGCACAGCAAGAAAAGTTGAACAATGATGTCTTTTCTTGGAGTAATTAGTCAAGTGACTTATAATGGAGTAATTGGTAATGCAGCACTTGCACCAATGTCTGAGTTGATAACCAAAATTTTAGTTCTAGTTAGAAATACCATTCATGCTGCAAAAGATGTGATTTATGACCAAGAGAGACTCAGGGAACTTTCCAAGTATCTGGA
Source organism: Pinus tabuliformis (assembly GCA_031772625.1). Taxonomy (NCBI): domain Eukaryota; kingdom Viridiplantae; phylum Streptophyta; class Pinopsida; order Pinales; family Pinaceae; genus Pinus; species Pinus tabuliformis. The sequence goes on along the minus strand of CM062817.1, from coordinate 1,534,309,327 downwards.
AAATATTAGGCGTATTTTAGCAGAGTTTAATAATAAGAATGTAAGGGAAACTCAGACTATTACGCAATCTCTTGGGATTTTTGAAAGGGTACTCAAGGCCGCAAAGAATGTTATTGATAATTGTTCACAAATTTAGAGCAATTTTTATCTTCTTCTCAATTGTAGGAATATTGTGAAACAATTGCAAGATATTACGAGGGAAATTGGACATACTCTGAGTTTGCTTCCTCTTTCAGCATTCAGCATTGGATGTGTCATTGGCTATTAGACAGAAAATTGATAAGCTTTGTAAGGATATGCAGAATGCCAAGTTCAAGGCAATAGTGGCAGAAGAGGAAATTGTTGATAAAATTGAATCTGGGATCGGAGAAAGGCATACTGATAGTGTTTACACAAATAATTTTTTTTTTCATATTACCAAAGCATCAAATGGATGATACATAACTTTCTAGCACAGCGTTGCATTTTACGAAAAACTGGAAAACTTTCTAGCCCAGCATGGCATTCTACGAAAAATTGGAATAGGCAGACAGAGTGATACGTGAATTTCTATGCCAACATGTTGCATATGATAGAAATTTGAAAGTGAGAAAAGAGTAGTTGCACACTACAAAAATTACATACTCATAAAAGTTCTATGTATTTATATAAAAATATGTGAAATTTTTAGATTTAAATTACTAAAAATAAATAATACAACTAATAACCTAAAAACTCACAATTACAATTATAATACACATATCCCATATAAAAACATTAATTCTAATGGAAAATGGTACTTCACTAGACAACCAGCCTTTACTCCTTCCTTTGGAGGGGAGGTTGGTTCGAAATACTTGATCCCCCTTGCACAATTTTGGTTAGGCTCTCATCATGCCAGCTCCTAGTTAGGCTTCTTGGGACCTTTTTTGAAAACCCAGTGACCTACAATTCCAGGTGCTAACGTAGGATCCCTTATCATGTCATAATTAACAAAAAGAATTTTAAGAACTAATCTAATTACATCAGTAACATAGTTTCCCAAAAAAAGGATTCCTTAATTTATATTTAAAGAGTTGTATTTATATTTAAGTTATATATTAATTATATTTGTTTGATACAGTTAGATCAAACAAATTACTTTGTTTCCAGTTTTGGGATTTTCAAGATGCTTTGTTCCAACCAATGTCTATTGCAGAAATTCTTTTCAATGAGAAAAATCATGAATGAAATGGAAATTAAATCCTGCAGTAGGATGAAAATTAAGCTTTCATAATTGGAAGTATATGCCTCAATCAAACTGAAGCCCGTGTATTGTGTTGCATAACAAAATGGTGCAACTCATATAAAATTGAATTCTTCAATCATTGTTATCGGGAAATCTAGTGTCTATGCAGAGCTGCTAGTTCCACTAAGGCTGGTAGCTACCTTAGAAACAAACAAACTAAAACTACTTTCGTTTTCCTTTATGAGAAATAGATAAGAGGGGAATAAAGGAGACCAACCTCTGTCTTGCTCTTGGTTCCTTGCTTGATTCCTCTCCCTTCTGATAGATCTTTGCCACTCGCTTCCTCGTCTGCCCAGCTTCAAAGAGCACCTATAGAATCAAAGCAGCATAACACTATCCAAGAACATAGATCTATTATCATAAACAATATAGGACCAGATATATATTGACCACAAAAATGCATATATCATCAATCATACAAGAATGTGGAGGAAAACTTGAATAGCTTTATTAATAATCAAGAATAGCAAAGGGGATTACAACCAATTGTTCTTACCCAGCATCATCCTCTCAGCAAGAAAGCCCTTCTTCACCTCATGAAAAGATTAGATCACCCAACACTATGATATTGCACCAAGAAACCAGCAGCACTTCCTTACAAGATACAAAATTCCAGCCTCTGGATCTCTGGGATGAGGGATCCATATATAGATGTTTGCAAGGGGGGTGAGTCAGCTTTTGAGATTTGACTAGTGTCCTCTCTCTGATAGTTCTTGATTCCACTTGGAGATTGATGATCTCTTACTCATCCCTAGGCGAATACAGAGAGGCAAGTGTCACAGGAGAAGTTTCTAGAAGATTCCATGGTCCTCCACCTTGCATATTGACCCTGCCATTTGTCCATTCTCACCCATCGCACCCCATAGAAGGTCTTTTCGAGATGCATCGCACCTACCGTGTGTATTTAGGTGGGATGCAGCGCACTTTGACCATGGAGCAGGTGAGATGGTCCAGGTTTGACCAGTTCTGAGCAGTTTTTCATGGAGAACTTCTAGGAGAAGATGTAATCAGTTGACCTTGTTCTTTTAGAGGTTGGAACAACACTTTTAGGGACTTAAGAGCCCTTGGTTTATGGACATTTATGATTGGGGTTGCAGTGCCCAAAAATGTCTATAACAGTTGCCCCCTAAAGCATGAGGTCGTTAATCTGTTGATGTCGGGTGAAATGCTTTATCATGAGGATCTGAAGTTTTTTCAAGCTGGAAGGCGACCTGTAATAAGATACAATACAATACATTATCTTCATAATATTTTCATGATCTAGCTGAGGCAGGCATTCCCATGCTCAGCTTTATAAATTCATTTTCATGTACATAAGACAGACAATCGTCTGAGTGTAGATTGATGATTCTGGTAGAGCCATCATCCCTTAGGTTAGATGATTATATGTGCAGTAATGATGTACATTTGATGTATTTATTTGTTAGGATATTCCGACACATAGGAAATAGTTAAGTTCAACTTGGTCTAGTATAGAGTTAGGTATAGAGTTAGGTAAAGTGTGTTTCTTTACCGTTGTACATTTTGTAACTTACAATCCGACGGTCACGATATGTAGTGATCCGACGGTTCACTCTCTCCTCGGTATTACCGACACTTGATCCGTGGCTTGACACCCGATTGGTCCATGAGTTCTATTTAAAGCGCATGGAGGGTCATTGTTCGGGTAATCCGTGCATGAGAGAAGCTTATGTAAATTTTCATTCTTTGATTAATAAATTGCCTGTAGTAGCCACGTTGGCGCAGGCCGTGGACTGTTTCCCTCTTTGAGGGTTTTAACCACGTCAAAAATACTGGTGTATTGATCTGTGATCTGGTTATGAGCGGTGTCCTTTTGGTGTTCTTTCTGAGGAACTTACCCTGTAAATTTCTACATGGTATCAGAGCTATTTGAGGGCCGCGTCCGTTGGTGATCCAAATCTGAAGCCGGTAGAACTGCATCCGACTGCCGTTTCCTAGATCTGCTATTTCTGACTGCTTTCGGGCCGAGAGGACTGCTCTGTTGTGTTCGGAGCATCTGTTCCAGTGAGGAACCCCTTTCGTTTCACGCGAAAAGGTTTCCGGTAGCCCTAGCTGCGTCATTTTTTAGATGTGGAGGTATACAGTCTTTATTTGCAGTTTACTGTTATTTTCTCTCTGCTTATTTCGGTTTCTGTTTATTTAGCCTTTTTTATTACCGGATCTATACCTTTCATTTCTGCGTATGCTCTTTGCCCTACGACTCTGTGCGATCTGGGCAAATCAGAAACAGAAAGGAAGTTTCTTTTCTCATGCGTATGCTCTTTTCCATGCACCTTAGTGTGATCTTGGAAAATCAGAAACATTGAGAAAAATATTTAGTTTCCGGCCAAAGCTAACTTTGAGCCGCAAGGTTCATTTTTGAAAATATCTAGTTTTTTTTGGCTAAAGCTAACTTCGAGCCATAAGGTTCGTTTTTTTTTGCATGTCCGTGTTGGGTTTTGTGTTTTGTGTTTTGTAGGGAAAAAGAACTTTCTCAAGGCAAGCACGCAAACCAAGCCCCCCCCCCCCTCTCTCTCTCTCTCTCTCTCTCTCAAATTTTTTGTATAGATCAATTGGTTCAAAGCTATTTTAAGAGAGTAGAGGTCTTGGGTTCAAGTCTCCATTTTGTGGGGGCGGATTTTTTTTTTTCCGCACATTCGCGCACTTTGCCGGCAACTTCATCAATTTTTTTTCAAAAAGCCATAACTTCTTCATCCGGAAGCCTTTTTCAGAGCCGTTTTTTTTAAAACAGCCTAATTTTTCGAGATCTATCCATTGGAACACTTACTTTCAGCATCTTCAGCTTCAGTTTTTTTTTTAAAATGGAAAGTCCATGCCAAGTCATTCTTGACAGCACTAACTACTTCCAATGGATATCCTACATGGAAGATTTACTTAGAAGTAAAGGTCTCTACAGAATAGCCACAGGCCAAGAGAAGAAACCAAAAGATGAAGACAAGGCTGCAAAATGGGAAAATAGACAAGATCAAGCACGTGGTTTGATAGGGATGTCTATTTCTCCAGATCTTAGATTCCATATTGCAGAACTTGAAACTCCTCATGAAGCATTGGAACAAATCACTAAAGTTTTTGGGATTAAAAATGAAATTAGAGCCCATCAACTTGAAAATGAGTTGCTTACATTGGATCCTAATAATTTTTCTTGCATTGAAGATTTCTTGTCCAAATTCAAGACCCTTAGATATCTCTTGGAAGGTGTTAAGGTTAAGAAAGAAGATAGTAACCTTATTTATTCCATCCTTACTAAGTTGGGACCAGCCTACTCTGTATTTGTTTCCACCTTCCATTCTACAAGGGAAGCTTTCATTTGTCAAGGAAAAGACTACAAGGCCCCTTCCTTTGACTCTTTTTGTGATTCTTTAATAAGAGAACAAGAAAAACTCTTACACCTTGGTCTTCTCAATCTTGGAAACTCTTCCAAGAAAGCGTTAGCCGCCCAGCAGCAACCAAATTCAAAGAATCCTAAGAAGTCATATCCTAAAAAGAATGGTCCTAAACCAAACAAGGGTCCTAAGCAAACTCAGCCTCAAAATGAAAGATCATTTCAGCAAAATGATAAGACCAATAAAAACAAATGGAAGAAGACTGATAGACATTGTAACTTTTGTAATCGAGATGGCCACTTAGAATCTAAATGCTTTAAGAAGATGGAAGCCTTGGAAGCCGCAATGAAGAAACATAACATCCATGTGGAGCATTCTTCAACTTCAACTTCAACTTCATCTTCAGGAATGGCACTTTCTGCATGTCGTTGTCAATCATCTCAGTCTGGTTATGCTTTAAATGTATCTTCTTCTTCTCATTCTCATGAGTGGCTCATTGATTTTGGAGCCTCTTATCACATGGCCAAAAACAAAGCCATGTTTTCTTCTTTAAATGATTGTAACACCAAAAATATATATGTTGGTGATGATAGATCTCTTAATGTTGCAGGGACTGGAACTGTTCATCTAGACAATGGTCAGTTTAATGATGTATTATGTGTTCCAACCTTATCCTGCAACCTTCTATCTGTATATCAGATAACTCATTCAGGTGAAGGTAAAATTGTTGAATTTTCACCTCATGATGTTGTAATCAAGGATCTAAGAGATCCTAAGCAGATTCTAGCTACTGGTATTGCTGATGATTCCACAAGTTTGTATAAGTTTCACAACTTTGGGTCATCAAATCTTCCCTCAGTATTTGTTGCTCATAATGATGAAGTGAGCAAACTTTGGCATGAGCGATTTGGTCACTTAAACTATCGCTCCCTTCAGCATCTATGTAAATAAAATATGGTGACAGGTCTTCCTATGGTATCTTGCAGAGATGGTGTTTGTTCCGGATGTGTACTCGGAAAACATCATCGGGACAGTTTTGAAAAACGTGCCTCTTGGCACGCCTCAGCCCCTTTACAGCTTGTGCACAGTGATTTATGTGGTCCACTTCCTGTTGCTTCATTCTCTGGCTGCAAGTATTTCTTAACTTTCATTGATGATTTCTCCAGACGCACTTGGGTATACTTCTTAAAACTCAAGAGCGAAGTATTTAACACTTTTTTGGCCTTCAAAGCCTTTGTTGAAAAACAATCTGGACATCAAATTCTTAAGCTAAGAACTGATAATGGTGGAGAATATGTTAAAAACACATTCATCAACTTTTGCACCGAAAATGGAATTCAAATGCAACATACTGTTCCATACACTCCACAACAAAATGGTGTAGCTGAAAGGAAAAATCGCACCTTAAAGGAAATGGCTAACTGTATGCTGCAATCTAAAGGACTCAGTCTTAGTTTTTGGGCCGAAGCAATTAATTGTGAAAATTATATAATCAATCGCACTCCTACTAAGGTTCTAAAGAATATCACTCCAGAAGAAGCTTGGAGTTCCATTAAACCAGATGTAAGTCACTTTCGTGTTTTTGGAAGTGAAGCATGGGCCCATATTCCAGATGAAAAGCATAAAGCTTTAGAACCTAAGAATGAGAAATGTACTTTTGTTGGATATTATGAAGATGTAAAAGGTTATAGACATATTCCATTTAAGTCCAAAAATGTTATCATTAGAAGAGATGTAAAATTTGATGAAAATAAATCGGCCTGCGAGCCTAGTCTGGCGGATGTGCCACCTCTTCCTATCTCTTCTACTTTTGAAAACATTTCTTCTTCAGATGATGAAAGTGAGGATGACAATCCTCCCCCACCTTCTCAGGATCCTCAACTTCCAAGATGGGTCCGTGCTACTCGGGATGCAGCAGGTGATCTTGCCGGTGATCCTACAGATCAGCGACGTACACGTTCTCAGTTTGAAAGAGCCTCTTCTTTACTGGCTCAAGCTCCAGTAAATCATGATCTTGACACTTTTGCAGAAGCTTCAGGCCATCCACATTGGGAAGCAGCTATGAATGAAGAATATCATTCATTGTTGACAAATGATACATGGGATCTTGTTCCTCTACCAAAGGGACGCAAACTTGTTAGATGTAAATGGGTTTACAGAACCAAGTATGGACCAGATGGGAAAGTTGATAAACATAAAGCTCGTCTTGTTGCTAAGGGTTTTTCACAGGTTGAAGGCATTGACTACACTGAAACCTTCTCCCCTGTTGCCAAAATGAACTCTATCCGCCTTGTTCTTTCCCTTGATGCCTCTTTAAAATGGGAAGTCCATCAGATGGATGTTAAATCTGCCTTCTTGCATGGGGACTTGCATGAAGAAATCTATATGGAACAACCCATTGGCTTCATCCAAACAGACTCCAGCCTTGTATGTCGACTTAAGAAATCTCTCTATGGTCTCAAGCAAGCTCCTCGGGCTTGGTATGCCAAAATGGATAGCTTTCTTTTAGAATCTGGCTTTTCTAGGTGTTATTCTGACAATACTGTCTACACCAAGAAAGTGGGCAACTCTCTTATCATCCTTGTTCTTTATGTTGATGATCTTATTCTTACTGGTAGTGATCCCAACCTTATCAACCATGTGAAGTCCAGCCTTAAAAAGAAATTTGAAATGACAGACTTAGGACACTTACACTATTTTCTCGGTCTTCAAGTCTTGCAATCCAAGGAGGGTATTTCCCTTTCCCAGTCCAAGTATGCTTGTGATATTCTTCGTCATTTTCACATGGAAGACTGTAAGCCAGCCCCTTCTCCCTTTCAGTCTGGAGTCAAACTTTCAGTCTCTTGTACTTCTCCTGAAGTTGATGCTACCTTATACCGTCAACTTGTAGGAAAACTCTTGTATTTAACCCATACTCGTCCTGATCTTTCCTTTGTTGTTGGCCTTGTTGCTCGTTTTATGCAAAACCCCCGTGAAAGTCATTGGAAAGCAGCCAAAAGAATACTTCGTTATGTTCGAGGTACAGTACAGTTTGGGATTCATTACAGTGCCAAAGCAGCTCCTCTATTAGTTGGTTTCACTGATTCTGATTGGGCTGGTGACCCTGATGATCGGAAGTCTACTGCCGGTTATGTCTTCACTCTTGGTTCAGGACCTATTACATGGGCTTGTAAGAAACAGGCTGCCATTTCTCTTTCGTCAGCAGAAGCAGAGTATCGTGGTGCCGTGGAAGCTAGTAAGGAAGCCTTGTGGCTTCGTCAGATCCTATCAGAGTTTGGCTTTGAGCAGCAGCATCCAACCACACTTTGGTGTGATAATCAAAGTGCCATTCAGCTATGCAAAGATCCAGTCCAGCATCAGCGCAGCAAACACATTGAACTACACATGCACTTCATCAGAAAGCTCATTCATGACCATGTTCTTGAAGTGCAATATTGTTCAACAGATGATCAGGTTGCAGACATCTTCACAAAGGCTCTCACAGAGCCGAAGTTCACTAAACTTCGATATATGCTTGGAGTTCAGGAAGTTGTCACTAAGGGGGGATAGGCTCTAGTGCCTCCTTCCTTCTCCTATTGTGTCATATTTGTAAATCCTTCAATCCTATCCCAAGTTGTTCTTAAGGGGGGATGTTAGGATATTCCGACACATAGGAAATAGTTAAGTTCAACTTGGTCTAGTATAGAGTTAGGTATAGAGTTAGGTAAAGTGTGTTTCTTTACCGTTGTACATTTTGTAACTTACAATCCGACGGTCACGATATGTAGTGATCCGACGGTTCACTCTCTCCTCGGTATTACCGACACTTGATCCGTGGCTTGACACCCGATTGGTCCATGAGTTCTATTTAAAGCGCATGGAGGGTCATTGTTCGGGTAATCCGTGCATGAGAGAAGCTTATGTAAATTTTCATTCTTTGATTAATAAATTGCCTGTAGTAGCCACGTTGGTGCAGGCCGTGGACTGTTTCCCTCTTTGAGGGTTTTAACCACGTCAAAAATACTGGTGTATTGATCTGTGATCTGGTTGTGAGTGGTGTCCTTTTGGTGTTCTTTCTGAGGAACTTACCCTGTAAATTCCTACATTATTTTCCTGAATATATATCTCAGCCCGGATGGATGAAACTAGATCCGAGGTCTTCAATCTCGTTCGATCTTCACTCAAAGTACAAGTCGATCCATGTGAGAGATGTTCTGGAGTCGAACATGGAAAGACATCGCCTGATTACCAGCCAATGATGTAAGCTGTTAACAGGCGCGAGTGGAATCACCGATAATGATGATGACCCTCAAGGTACTACAGTACAATTCACATGGTGTGAATAAGGGACTTGGCGTCGAACACCACGCAAAATCTTTCGATCGAAGGCCATTGATGTAAACCTATCGCCGGAAGTGAGAAACTTGCCATTGAGGCATGCAAGCTTCAAAGTACTGAAAGGGTTGTTCCTAGATCGACTTCTTGGATAATGAGCTGATGTTGACAAGAAGTGATCCGTCATAGGAGGGCCTTAGTGAATCCCACATCAATGACATGGAACGGAGCAAATGATTTTAATGGAGGTGAAAACAATCTGGTGATATAAGGTTCAGGGTGGCGGTCATGAAAGAATGGAGCGTAAATGTATTGCAATGGGTGAGACACAAGTGAATTCTCTGAGTGACTTCTCTTGAACATATCGGCGACACTGACATGATGGATCGGTAGCATTAACCCCAAATATGGATGGTGTGACGGAACCATGGTGATGTGACCAGTGAATGGAACAACCCAACCCGACTCGGATGCGGAGTGAAAGTGTCATGTTCAAGAGCGACTTGCTACCAATAAAGTTTTTTCAAGTTTTCTTCCCAATTTTTCCCCAGTCATTGTTGAGCAGTACCTCTTTATTTTTGTCAAGCTTGAGGAGGATAACATATGCTTGTTCTATAATTTTCCCTTCGGGAAAACCCATCGCTATGTTTTAACGAGCCTGGCGATAGTGAAACTCGTTCTTGTCTGTATGGACAATTTTGTCGCTATTCGGTTTTAACGAGTTTAACGACAAGGATAACTCGGTCCTTTTCAATTTTAGAGAGTCTGAAAAAGGGACGTAAAGAAAACTCCAATAATCCTTTTTCGTCATATAATCCCTTGAGTCCGAAAAAGTATAAAACAATACAAAAGGGATGAATTTTCGGTACTTTTAACGAGCCGAACAAAACAAGCGCTCGATCTTTTTCTGTAATAATCCCTCAAGTCCAAAAAGATTAAAATCTAAAGGAGGGATAGCACTTCCGGTCCCTTTAACGAGCTGGAGAGGCCAATTTCTTGGAAATCTTTTGATATTTTACGAGTCAGTTGAAAAGAGCTTAAAGGAGACTCGTTTTTTGAGGAACGAGTGATAAATTCGGGTAGCAGCTAATTCCAGGTAAGGTTTGGAATTTTGCAATCACGGCAGTGTCACAAGAATGGATAACAGGATCACTCTTCGCAGCTGTTCCTCAAAAAGGGTAAACAATCAAATGGAGGTGAATGATCGGCCAATACAGAGTGGAGGTGATGATGAGAACACGACCAAGGCTTCAAAGGCTAGTGATAATACATTCACGAAGGTTATTTATCGGAAATTGGTTCATTTTTTAATGAGCTTGAACTCTGGGGGAACATTTACTCATTGCTTATGTTTATTTTTTAACAAGCTTGAATTCCGCGTTAAAATTGCTCGATCCAGTCATATAATAAGGATGTCTCATATAAAAATGGCATCTTTTCAAAGCTTTGCCCCGCATCCTTTCTTTATGCAAGTTAGGAAACGACCAATCCTACGAGTTTAAAGGGTTAGAGGACCTACAAATTTAAAAAAATAAATGGTCACTCTTCGCTTGCACGCCAAAAGGTTTGCGTGCCCCCAGGTATAGCGAAGTAGAGTTTCCCAGGTTACCCCTCAATTTGCAGAAAAAACATTTGTTTTATCAGGAAACGCCTACCTTTTCCAGGTTACCCCTCAATTTGCAGACAAAAAATTTGTTCTATCGGGAAAAGCCTACCTTAACAAAGGTATCTTATTCTGGTCTAACCCCATTTTCCTAAATGGACGAGTGTGTCAACCAGTCATATATCCTTTGCGGAAACCTACCCTATACCCAAGGTTTTCCTGTAGAAACAGGCCAAGGTGCATGCCCCCTGGGTTTCAGTCATATCCTCCGAATCACTCGCGCTCATCAGGAGGACGGACTGGGGATTGATGAGACATTCCTTGCATGAAAATACCATTCAGGGTTGGTGTATGACTATTTGCTATGTGTGAACCGGGGAATGAAAGCTGGTCTACGAGCTTGACCACTCTTCCTTCATGCGGAAAACACATTACTCTAAAGAGTGAGGAGATAATGGCTCCCATGCAATAAATATAGTCACGTGCAAGGAGTAGATTATAATCCAGGGGTCCTTGGACTACCATTACATTCATGTGAATGGTTTTCCTACTCAATGTTATCGGCACATTGGGAAGGATCCCTAACGGTCGAGTGGTTCCTTTGTCAAAGCCTGTTAGATTTCTCATCTCAGGCAAAAGCGATGGCGAACCAAGCGCTTTCCAAGCAGTTGAAGAAAGGATACTCACAGAAGCCCCTTCATCTATGATGGTACCCGCCATGACCATTCTATATATTTGAGCAATGATTTGAAATGGTACACTAGCCGGTAAACGTGGTCTGCCTAGTAGATTCCAATCGAAGGAAACAACCAAGTTGCTTGGAGGTGGGACCGAATAGATGGCCGGATATGACTCCGATGAACTTCCTTCCTGCGGTAAAGGAACGGGTAGACTTCCCCCATGTTCATCGTAGTCTGTGCTTATGAAGAGAATTTGAACGGTGTCGTTCTTGTTCTCTTCGGTGACTGTATCATTTGAAGATGGATCCTCTGAAGGCAAGACCGGGTCAACTGTCGCCTTGACCTTTTGACTTTCGTCTGGTGTGGATTCAAATGGTTTATCTTCAATGATAGACGCTTCGGCCGACCACAATGGCGTGTCAGCCAGATTCTCAACTAGTGACGGACTCGGCAAGAGTTTCTTATATCCAGGAGGAAGTCGTAACGGTGAAACTGGACGGTCGTCCAAAACTCTTTTAGCCACGTCTAAGAAGGGACAACGGTGGACGGCGTGATTGCCTTCACACAATTTACAAGGAAATTTACATTTTCCTTTTTGTCCAGGGGCTTCACTTTCACTAGTCGACGGTATATTTTTAACATGATCATCAGAGGTTGACGACACCAGATTGTGAAAACGAGGAGACCAGTCCCTTAAGATCCGAGGGATGCAAGGGAAATCTCGATGATAGTGGTCTCCTTTGCAAATGACACATGGTGATTTAGGCCTGGACGGTGCAGTGTGTGGATTTTCACTAGATGATGCTTGGTTGCCCCTTTTCGCCTTTGGCTCCTTCTTATTCTTCTCTTTCTTCTTCTTCTCCCTCTTCTTCTCGGTTACTTGATTTTTGGCTTTACCAGCTTCATCAAGCGAAGAGGAAGGAGGAGAGGAAGAATTGGATGAAGTAGAAGGTTGGGGGGTAACTCCGGTATCGTTTAGTTGCTGACTTGATTGTTCAGGAATCACGGTGTTCTGAACGACAGAGGTTGAGAAGAGCCATACGGGCGAGCCGATTGTCAATTCTGGAAGCGACAATGTGGCCATATGGGGCGCACCAACATCTCCCCAAGAGGAGAAAGGACTAGGATTTCCCCCAAGGGGAACTCCTTGGTTGGTGGACTCCATTTTTCTCAACCTAAGACCAACGTAGGAAAGGTGATATTTATTCCGATTAAAATAAATTTTAGACGCTTTGACACAACTTGTTTTTTCAATTTTTAAGAGTCGAGAAAAAACAAAAGGTGACTCTAGTCGCCTTCGATTTTTAATGAGCCTGAAGTGACAAGTGCTCAGATGGACCTTTTCCTTTAAGGAGTCTGAAAAGGAACAAAAGAGACTGCTCTGGAAATCTAGATAGGGGGATTACCAAACCAATCGCAAAACTGCAGAATACTTTTTACGGTATGGCAGTCAATCTTCCCGAATGTTGTGTTCAGTGCATTGCGATCGATAGGGCGGCAGACACAGCTTCCTATGGATAAAGGATAAAGCCTATGGTGGTCTCCCAATATATACTCGACGGTACATGGGAGCACATGTCCGTACTGGCACTTATCGTCTCAAAGTGGAGGAATCACCCAACCATCAATGAAAACAACAGTTACCAGGCTTTACGATGCCGGAATACGTCTCTAGCCTAGACTTCTAAATGTTGTGCGTTAGGTTCCAAAGCATTTTTAGATTCATTAAATTTATTTTACAGTTGATCTTGCTTAAGAAATTTGCCTTTCAAGTTCACCGTGTGATGTAGATGTACAATTCCTAAAATGCAATCTAAGATGATAAACAATCGTTTAATCTTCTTTTTGCAATGAAAATCCTAGCTACTAAGGAAAGAGAGATGATATTCTTTCAACATAGAGCAGAGAGCACACACTATATGCACTGTCCTAAATCAAACCAACAAATAGTCTAAATGCAAATGCACATGCATGTATTTGTTTTCAGCCTTCTTAATGTGTGAATGATAAAAAGAAAGCTAAGTGCAAATCTGAATTGTTTTCAAAGCGACATTACTAACAAGTTTCTTTTCAAGACAAAATGAAGATAGTGACGAAACTTTGCGATTTGGAATTGAAAACTTGCTTTCGACACTTGAAAAACTACTAATTCAAATCAAATACAAGAGTAATAGTGTAATCGACTATCAAGAACAATCGGATTCTCTTCTATGACTGAAAACGACACTTTCAAATCAAGAAACGACAGTTCAATTACGCTACTTCTTTGTAAAAGAGAACTGAAAATGGCTCAAAATACATAAAAACATTTACATTTCTTTGCACAATGGAGGCAGAATAATGGCAAGGAAGGGGGTTTCAACAAAGGTATACTGACTACAGGCAGCAAAACTCCTGAATAGAGCTGAAAGGAGTGAACACAGAAACCAAAATCTAAGAGCAGAAGAGGCCTTGTCTGATCAGCGCACCTGTAACACAGGGAGAAAGAGATGCAGCGCACCTACTACACTCGGGAAGTGTGATGCATCCAGAATCCAAAGAAGAGACAGTGCGATGGTCCAGAGACGAGACTTCAACTGGGTTCCGGGTCACAGTTTGCAGCTCAGTTCAGGGATTTAGGTTGAGCAAGTGGTAATCAGTAAATCAATCACAGGGGTAGATCTAAGGAGGTTACTAGAGCCACCACAAGGGAAATTAGAGAGCTTGTAAATCGATTGTTCAATTCATAAACAAAACCCGAAGATAGACTGAAGCAACATTGATCTACTTTGCACTTGCATAGCAAATGCAGTTCGAAGGCTAGCTGGCTTGACTTCAGGCTCCGTCTGTAAGTCTATAAAGCAAACAAATGTAGATAAACAAACAATCTATTCGCTCCCCAGTAGAGTTGTCATTTTGTTATCGGGAAATCTAGTGTCTATTCAGAGCTACTAGTCCCACTAAGGCTGGTAGCTACCTTAGAAATAAACAAACTAAAACTACTTTCGTTTTCTTTTATGAGAAATAGATAAGAGGGGAATAAAGGAGACCAACCTCTATCTTGCGCTTGGTTCCTTGCTTGATTCCTCTCCCTTCTGATAGATCTTTGCCACTTGCTTCCTTGTCTGCCCAGCTTCAAAGTGCACCTGTAGAATCAAAGCAACACAACACTATCCAAGAACATAGATCTATTATCATAAACAATATAGGACCAGATATATATTGACCACACAAATGCATATATCATCAATCATACAAGAATGTGGAGGAAAACTTGAATAGCTTTATTAATAATCAAGAATAGCAAAGGGGATTACAACCAATTGTTCTGACCCAGCATCATCCTCTCAGCAAGAAAGCCCTTCTTCACCTCATGAAAAGATTAGATCACCCAACACTATGATATTGCACCAAGAAACTAGCAGCACTTCCTTACAAGATACAAAATTCCAGCCTCTGGATCTCTGGGATGAGGGATCCATATATAGATGTTTGCAAGGGGGGTGAGTCAGCTTTTGAGATTTGACTAGTGTCCTCTCCCTGATAGTTCTTGATTCCACTTGGAGATTGATGATCTCTTACTCATCCCTGGGTGAATGCAGAGAGGAAAGTGTCACAGGAGAAGTTTCTAGAAGATTCCATGATCCTCCACCTTGCAGATTGACCCTGCCATTTGTCCATTCTCGCCCATCGCACCCCATAGAAGGGATTTTCAAGATGCATCACACCTCTTGTGTGTATTTAGGTGGGATGCAGTGCACTTTGACCATGGAGCAGTTGAGATGGTCCAGTTTTGACCAATTCTGAGCAGTTTTTCATGGAGAACTTCTGGGAGAAGATGTAATCAGTTGACCTTGTTCTTTTAGAGGTTGGAACAACACTTTTAGGGACTTAAGAGCCCTTGGTTTTATGGAAATTTATGATTGGGGTTGCAGTGCCCAAAAATGTCTATAACAATCATGAAATGAAAGATACCAAACTATGACTTTATAAGACAAGGAGAAGCCTACAAGCATGGTGTGATAAGAATTACTTCTACAACCATATAATTGAATTTAAGTGTAAATGGCTCTTGATTTGTGTATTTCACAGGTCATTTGAAGATCAAGAAACAACAATAAGATCACATACGAGAGAAAACTTATTACATTGAATTTGAATACCCTAGGGTTGTTGAACAAAGGAGAGAAAACCACACATTTTAATCATGTTAATTTGATCTACCCTAAGTTCTCACATTGCAACAAATGAAATGGAGCTCACATGTGAGAGAGATAGTGATGGTTAGGGTTCTGCCCTAGCCACTTACAAAGGTTGACACCCGAACCTTCTTGGTGGCCTAGCCTCACATCACCAACCAGTTTTCCTTAGACTTCATTCCTAAGAATCCTTCTTGAATGGCGCCAATGACTTTCTCACCCCTAATCGATTCTCCCTCTACTAACAACTTTGACATTTATATGGAGGCAACACCTGCTTCAATTGTGTCTTCTTCCCCTAGTGCATTTGGTACTTGCATGAAAGCTAATCTTGGGCAGTCCACAAGAGCCAACATGTATATTAGATGCATACCATGTCAAATCCCCTCTAATGGTAATATGAGTGAGGCTTCTTTCATTGATACTGTGAAAAATGTCCCACATTCTCTTCAATTTTTGGCTATGGAGGCTCCAACCATAACTATTCCAATAGTGAAAGGTGTTGTCATCTAAGTGGTCTTTTATAATACCATCGATTTTGTATGTTGCATCAATATTCTCTACCCTTGTTTAGTTGATCTGCACAAATGGATTTTAGACCCGTGGAAACTGTTCAAAATTGTAAGATATTACGAGGGAAAATGGACATACTCTGAGTTTGCTTCCTCTTTCAACATTGGATGTGTCACTCTCTATTAGACAAAAAACTGATAAGCTTTGTAAGGATATGCAGAATGTCGAGTTTAAGGCAGCAATGGCAGAAGAGAAAATTGTTGATAAAATTGAATTTGGGATTTGCAGATTACCAAAGTAGTGGGAGTTTCCACTAATACATCGGCTTTGAAAGAAGAATACGAAGAGTTTAAAAGGGATATGGAAGGTACCATATCGAGAAAAAAAATGAAGTAGAGGATTTGCAAATGGAACAAATCATTGGATTACTTCATTGTGTAAATGTGGCATCTTCTTCCAAAGAGAGGGATAAGATATATTACGAGAAAAAGATCTCTTTGGCAAGTCATTCTTTGCCTCCCTTACAATCCAATTTCTTGAGAGGTAATGGAAGATCCTGTTGAGATTTCGTCTTGTCAAACATTTGATATAAGTTATATTGAAAGACGTTTTGTAGAGGGGCACACTACTTGTCCTATAACTAATCAAGTGCTAATCAGTAAAGAGCTCAGACCGAATATCATACTCCAAAGGTCTATAGAACAGTGGAAAGATAGAAATACAATCGTCACAATAGCTTCATTGAAACCTAATCTGGATTCTGATGAGGAGCAGACTGTGTTGTATGCTCTTAATGAATCACTGAGGTTAAGCGAGGAGAAAGAAAAGAACAGACAATGGATAGGAGCAGAAGGTTACATTCATATTTTAGTTTGCCTTCTGGAATGAAATAAGCCATCAATTAGGAACAAAACAATAGCATTACTTTGTAGCCTGATAATTCTTCCTTGATGCAAGGTCAAAAACTTATTGGTTGCATGGCTGGAAGTCCTCTATCTCACATTTTAGGCTCTTTGGATCAAGTGCATGGACCCACTTGTATCAAGAAAGACATGATATATCTATTGTCCATTAGACTCCTCATAGGACTTTGGTTGGCTACTATGAAACATTTCAGGGGTATCATCTCTATGACCCTACCTCTCACCAAGTGACTAAGCATCATGATGCTATCTTTGGTGATCCTTTTCATGATGACTGCTAAGATCTCTTCTATAGCTCCTTTATGGTGATGACTCTCAGCATGTATCCATGGAACATTCATCTTCTTCTCTTGTTGGGTTGCTTGTTGATGACTCCCAGCTGGTTGTATTAAACCTTTCCACATCTCCATCTTGTGTTGGTCTAGCTATACAAAATCCTCCAAGTTCATTCTTTGTAGTTATTGAATAGTGTATGGGGAGTCAAGACTAAAGGGATTACTTCACCATCTAGTCCATCCTCTCCTTTGGATGTTTCTTGCAGCCTTCCCTTGCTAGATGAGGTCATCATTGTTGGTACTTCATCTTGAGGTGTACAGCCTAGTGATGCTTCTCCTTCCAAAATGTAGTGATGCCCAACTTTGAGATGATACTATTCATGTATATGTACAACAATTTGTTGATGATGGTAAAAAATCCTCCACTACATCGTTTCCATATTTTCTTTGATGGTTTGATTCTTGGTGATCTCATGCTTCTTGTTCTGGGTTGATCATGGTGATGCATGTGTTAGAGTTGGTCTTGTCAGTCCTCCGTCAGAGATCAAAACTCTTTCTACATCTCATTTTTAGGTGTCTCGCTCCATTCACTCAACTGCATTCCGCTAGGGGCATGCCATAATATGATGGAAAAGGTCTTGTTAGTCAGTTCCCCTCATGTCTGGCACCTGTTGGCTCAAGTCTTTTTTCAAGGTTCACTAAAGTCCATGACAGTCAATGTTCGATCTTTTAATGGACGAGAGTCATTTTCAGTCATTAGGTCTAGGGATCAGAAAAATTTGTCTTCAAACATGTCCAAAGCCATGCAGGCCAGAGGGAGGCCCTTACAAAGTTATGATTCAGAGATTTTCATCGCCATGTTGATAGATTACGACTGTTCTTCAAAACTCTGTTTTGAAGAAAAGTCAAACAGTGTGTCATTTGTGATAATTTTCAAAAAAAAGTCTCTAGTTGATTTCTTTAGGTGCAGTCATGGTTTCCTTGGCCAAATGCCATGTCCTGCGACCCCTGCAAAAGTGCCAAAAAATTTCATCATTTTAGCTAAAAATTCAAAGGGAAAAGTGAAATTCAGTGTTGCATTAAATCAGTGAAAAGTGTCAAAACAAAACATTAGCAAAATGGGTTTTGGAGAAGAAAAAATCAAACCCATGACTTCAAAGCCTTTATATACAAGTTTCCACAAGAAACAAAGTCATTGTGAACACCAAGGAAGAGAGAAACATTGCAAAGTGAGTGTGAGAGTGCAAGCACGCGTTTGGAGTGAGTTTGGAGTTGTTTTCAGGAGCGTGGCACACACACAGAGGGGCGGCACACATAGGGAGCGCGGCACACAGAGCACGACCCCGCAGTGTAAAGTTAACACGGGCGCGACACATATACCGAGCGCGGGCACTGGGTTTGTTGCGCGGCGCACACCCACAAAGGCCCGAATTTGTGCCAAACTTGCAACCAATCATTTTGAAACCCTTCAAATTGACAGGTAGGCTCTATATCTTGGCTTGCTCATCAAATTTTATGGAATGTAGTGATGGTTCATGGCCGTTTAGAGTTGCAATAAAAACGCCTAAAACCTACCACTAGAAAACATCAAAGCCATTGTTGCTAGGGTTGCAAACTTGTGGTATTGATGCCAAGGCTCCTCTTTCACCTCTCATTTTTTCACTCCTTTCCATTGTTCCCTTCCCCCCTATCCCATTTTTCCCTATTTTCCCTACCCTAAAACATTACTAAACCCATATTCCCTATCCCTCCACTCATTTGTCAATGTAAAACCCCAAAACCCTACCCTATAAAATCCCCAAACCCTCCTACATATCCCTAAACAAAATTTCCCCCCATAACCCCTATTCCCATCATATTATTCCCCTTCCTAACACTCCCTTTTTGCATTGTTCCCCTTGGTGGCAGATCTCACAACAACACCTAGTTTCATACCATCATCAAAGGGCAGTCCAAGAACAGTACACATACAACAGTCATGGCATCTAAGCATTCATCGGCGTATGAGATTTAAACACAAAGTGATTCATCCTCGGAAGAGCAGGCTCCCTGGAGACATCAAAAAAGTGGAAAACGTGTTAGGGATGAGCCAACCACCCTCACAGAATTGCAGGCATGCCCTCTTGCTATGTCATGTTTCCAGCATCTATCATGTTTTGAGTTTTGTCAAAGAGTGGCTAATGTTTGAGTTCATCATGAGTTGGCCCGTCTTTTTTTGCTTCACCTACATGGAGATCACTCTATCTTGGCCGGTGTAACCTTCACACTGACACCTAAAACTGTCTCATTAGCAACCAGCATACCAAATGTTGGAGAACCATGGCACAAGAAACAAAAGGTTGATCAGTAGCATTATGAGCCTTACATTAAGGCCACTTTCTTGAGGCAGCTCACAAGAGTCTTTCCATTTCGATATTTGAAAGGAATAAGCTCCACTCATGAAGTTGATCATGAAGTACTTCAGTTGTGAGGGGAGGTTCTCTTGTCTATATGCCTATCACATCAGGTTGCTCATGCACTTTACCAGGGTACAGATGATGAACATCCCATATTTCATTTGCAAGAACATAGAGAGGATGAATAGCTTCATGTAGCAAAATACCCCTCAGCAGCAACTTAACAGTGTTTATCACTTTGCTCTTATTAAGATTTTGGTGGTTCATCAGCTGGGATTGCAGGGCATTACTTGGGATGATTTCATCTCCTGTGACCTCTTCAACACTTCACAGGTATTATCAGAGGTTAAACATGAGATAGGTGGTCCTTCTCATCAGTATGAGCACAATAAGACCACTACTATGCCAGTATTCATCACATATCAGAAAGGCACCAGACGTTTGTTTGCAGCGGCAAAGCGAGTGTTATCTCCACCTGGGGTGGAAGGGGCCTCGCTTCCTCCATCAGCATCACAGCAACTGGACAAAGGCAAGTAGCCAATGCGGGATGAGGGGCCTTCAGGTGAGCCATCAGGTGAACGAAAGACCGAATTCGTTCTCCTTCATGATGTTGATACAGATACAGAACCAACAAGTGCACATCTTAAAGAGATCATCCAGGAGCAGCAAGCAGAGATTCAAGCCTTGTCCCTTGATTTGGAAAGAGCCAAATGGAACATGAAATATCTAGAGTAGAGGAATAAACAGCTAAACGATCAGCAAGCGATCATGGAGCTACAAAACATTCGTGAGCATCGCCAAGCTGCACAAAGGAGAAGAGTTGAGCTCACGTCATTGGAGCAAGAGATTAATGAGGATTGGGAGGCCAATATCGAGAGAGTTAACATGCACTTGGAGAGGCTACTGGACAAGACTGAAAAGGACCATGCATTGCTGAGACACATGGATTTCCACTACATGGTGTGAAACAAAGTGTGCAAGGCCCGAATCAGGAACTTGAAGGCGAAATTGAGGAAGGCAATCAAGAAGCAAAAGAGGAAAAGGGAGCTTGATCAACTTCAGATATTGGCCGAAGCCTCTTTGGCCTAGTATAACACTTGATAAGGAAGCTCCAACCCAAATTTCAAGAAATTTGGGGCATTTTTGGTGTTTTTGGAAATTTGTGTGCAAAAAACAGGGTTTTTCTCCCTGTGCGCCGCGCCACTGGCGCGACGCTTAGGATTGGGAGCTCCAAATCACAAATGGTTTGCATTTTTGGATTTAGCATGAAAAATCATGACTTTTGGTACATGGACAAGATGTTTGGGCAAGTTTTGAGTCCCCAGGAGGTCAAAAACACTCAAAAAATGACCTCTCCGCCCCTATTTTGACACACAGGAAGTAGTCTTGGGAGAATGAAGTTTTGGAGGGGAAAATGAGCTACAAATTCAGAAATTCCACTTGGGTTGGAAAGTAGACAGGCAACACTTTTCCAAAAAGCACACTTGGGCACCTCCAAATCGCCTCCAAAGTGGCACGACGCATATAGCTTTTGGTGCGGTGCACAGGGACCCAAAGGCCAAAATCACTTCCGCTCCGCGACATTTCGATTCGCGACTTTCTCTAAGTGGGCCCGCTCATTTACACTATATTTTTCTCAGCAACTAAGGAAATGTTTAAAAAGTATTTTCACTAAAGGTGGGCTCCTATCCAAGTGGCAAAGGAAGGCGAGCAGTCACCCAAGCCATTTGTCATTTCTGTAACACTGCACCTGTAACTAATGGTTGGCTTTCCATTTCCAGTTTGTAATCATTTGAAAAACTCCGTAACTATGGGTTGTTCTATTTCCCAATGGCATAGTCTATTTATTGTATGCAACACTATTTGCAAAGGGTTGGCATTTCTGAGAACTGTGGGAGAGAAATTCAGTCACTCACTGTACATTTTGACAGAGAATTAATGAAAGATTACAGCTCTGGTTCATGAGATTCCTATGGCGTGAGTTTAGAAAATGTATCTTCTTTATGTTTCATATGTATTTCGTTATGTTTCATATTTTCATTCACATTCATTTCCAGTGAAAGCTTTCTAAGTAAAAAAGGTAGAGTTCAGTGCACTGCTCTGCCTTGGGATAGTCTTCACGTTCTATGTTTTCTTCTATTTAAAAGGATTCATGTATTTATGCCCTTTTCACGCTCTCAAACAATCTCTCCACCTCACATTTTTTCAACTCTAATTGCTAGACTTTCCGCCTGTCTTGCCTCACGAAATAACCTGCGTCTTTGAGTTAAATTTTTTGCTCATGCTGTTCCTTGGCCCCCACACATCCCAGAAAACTCAGTCATTTTTCAAAATACCTCTTTCATATTTATTTACCTAGCCTAAAATCAGTATCCATTTTTGATTCATCTCAGACCCTATTGTTTATTTTCCTGAGTGTGACACGGGGAGAGCCCTCTCCTGTTCTAGTAGGGCTAGCTACCAGACTGAGTGTGGTTTGTGGTTACCCTAAATTTTGCCTTCCTTCAGCCTAAGGCAAATTTAGGTGCTAACATAGTGGCGACCATACTGGGGACGAAAATGGTTTGCTTGAAGATTGTTTTGCCCCAGTACATATCTCAAGTTCAGAGTTGATTGTTGATGGTGAACAACGATCAGACATAAGAAGGCTGAAATCATTCACCTGGCGACTCCATTCACTGAAGAATCCAGCAATCAATCCTTCATGGTGACTCCACTGCAGAGAGATTAGTAGCTTTGAGATTTTCAAAATGGAGCGGGTTGCAAGAAGATATGCTCCCATGAGCCGAGATCACATCCCAAGTTTTCCAAATAAAATTCCGAAGGTAGATTGGTCAAGGAATCTGCCTACGTTTAAAGATGATGGTAAGAAGGACGTTGCTTTACATCTAGTTCGATTTCACATGCATATTCGCAAGTTGAAGGTTGATTTTCCTGAAGATTGCTTGATGAAGATATTCCTGGCCACTCTGGAAGGTGAAGCCCAATCTTGGTATGAAAGTTTGCTGCCTGCTTGTATTTACTGTTTAAAGGATTTTCATGCCCTATTCATTGAAAGATATCAAGAATCTTATCCGTCATTAAATCTAGTTCATGACTGTTGCAAACATGCTTCTACTTTTATTAAAAGCCTTGAAAAATACTATGAGGATGATAATTTTATGATGATGAGATCATGGAAGCCTTGTACGAGAATCCGTTTCAGCAACATGAAGAGAAACTAGAGGAGTCCCATCAAGATGCTCAGGAAATGTTGCAGCAGAATCAAGATCTTTGTATGGTGGAAAATGAAGGAATTTTGCATCTTGACAGTCAACATGAAATAGATCAGCAGGTTGAAGAGTTCCATATGGCTGAAAGTGATGAAAGAAAAAGTGTCGGTTCAGATCTGTCCATAGAAGAAGACAACATGTAAGGAATTCCAGTTCTAATTCCAGAATGTGATAATGTCAAGTCACCCATTTTAGATTCAGATTCAGATTGTGATGACCAAGAAAACCTTGTACTAAGTCCCATGAAAGAGAACTCTGTTGTTGAAATCATCTGGGATGAAGAAGACAAAGTTTTGGATCTGAATGTTCTCATGTCAGCAAAACACAGTCTTCATGAAGAGGTAATCCAGTCAGCTCATGAACAGGAAGATGAGATCGTTGCTCAAGCAAGTAAAAAAGTTCCTTTGAATGAATTTATGGTAGATGATAGAAATGTTAGTGTTAGGTTTCAAAAAACATCTGAAGTTACTTTTATCATGATTGATGAATGTGATGAATGTAATGATAATCTAGCTGTCATATCGTATGAAGATGACCTACCATATATTCAGACTTCAGCAGACCAGACTATTCAGGATTCCCTTTCAGATTCTTCCTCATATGTCTCATGTTTTGCAATGTTTTTTGAAGAGGAAATCTGCTCATCGACTTGTTCAGAAATTTTTGAGGACCAAGACCATACTTTTTCTGAAGAACATTATGAAGGAACATCAGCATCAAAAGAAAAAGACATCTTGTTTCCTAAACAGGAGGTAAATCTTCATGTTTTTCATGATCCAATGGCAAATCTGTTGCAATCAGCAGTGAAGGTGATTATTGCAGTATTCATTGATGAAGGAGATCATGGTCGACTGTGTTTTTGGATGCCCGGTTACTAGTATCTGTTGTTGACCAAGAGATCTGATCAGGAGAATCAATCAAGAAGGCATCTGCTTGATTGGTTACATTGGAAGACACATTACACATGATTGTACATATTGCATTAATATGCAGGTGGCTGTCATCATAATTTGAAACCCTCGAATCTTGATGGACTGCTGCCATTGAATAATTTTTGTCAGTTCTTGTTTTAGTTAAGTCAGTCATGAGTCATTTCCTTTTGCATTGAGTCAGTTTTTTCAGTCATGTTGGTTTCATAATTAGTGTCGGTTTAAGTCAAGTTCAGGTCAATAAATGTGTCAAAGTCTTGTGTTGTTTGTCAAAATAATGACTCCATAGCCCAATGGACGAAGGCACTGTCTGCTCACCCAAAGATCTGCAGTTCTTGGCACCTCCAAGGAGCTGGAGCTACCATCCCCCATTGGAGCCAATGTTAGAGTCGGTCTTGTCAGTCCTCCGTCAGAGATCAAAACTCTTTCTGCATCTCATTTTTAGGTGTCTCGCTCCATTCACTCAGCTGCATTCCGCTAGGGGCATGCCATAATCTGACGGAAAAGGTCTTGTTAGTCAGTTCCCCTCATGTCTGGCACCTGCTGGCTCAAGTCTTTTGTCAAGGTTCACTAAAGTCCATGACAGTCAATGTTCGATCTTTTAATGGACGAGAGTCATTTTCAGTCATTAGGTCTAGGGATCAGATAAATTGGTCTTCAAACATGTCCAATAAAGCCATGCAGGCCAGAGGGAGGCCCTTACAAAGTTATGATTCAGAGATTTTCATCGCCATGTTGACAGATTACGACTGTTCTTCAAAACTCTGTTTTGAAGAAAAGTCAAACAGTGTATCATTTGTGATAATTTTCAAAAAAAAGTCTCCAGTTGATTTCTTTAGGTGCAGTCATGGTTTCCTTGGCCAAATGCCATGTCCTGCGACCCCTGCAAATGTGCCAAAAAATTTCATCATTTTAGCTAAAAATTCAAAGGGAAAAGTGAAATTCAGTGTTGCATTAAATCAGTGAAAAGTGTCAAAACAAAACATTAGCAAAATGGGTTTTGGAGAAGAAAAAATCAAACCCATGACTTCAAAGCCTTTACATACAAGTTTCCACAAGAAACAAAGTCATTGTGAACACCAAGGAAGAGAGAAACATTGCAAAGTGAGTGTGAGAGTGCAAGCACGCGTTTGGATTGAGTTTGGAGTCGTTTTCAGGAGTGTGGCGCACACACAGAGGGGCACGGCACACATAGGGAGCGCGGCACATAGAGCACGATGCCGCAGTGTAAAGTTAACACGGGCGCGACACATATACCGAGCGCAGCACACTGGGTTTGTTGCGCGGCGCACACCCACAAAGGCCCGAATTTGTGCCAAACTTGCAACCAATCATTTTGAAACCCTTCAAATTGACAGGTAGGATCTATATCTTGGCTTGCTCATCAAATTTTATGGAATGTAGTGATGGTTCAAGGCCGTTTAGTGTTGCAATAAAAATGCCTAAAACCTACCACTAGAAAACATCAAAGCCATTGTTGCTAGGGTTGCAAACTTGCAGTATTGATGCCAAGGCTCCTCTTTCACCTCTCATTTTTTTCACTCCTTTCCATTGTTCCCTTCCCCCCTATCCCAGTTTTCCCTATTTTCCCTACCCTAAAACATTACTAAATCCATATTCCCTATCCCTCCGCTCATTTGTCAATGTAAAACCCCAAAACCCTACCCTATAAAATCCCAAACCCTCCTACATATCCCTAAACAAAATTTCCCCCCATAACCCCTATTCCCATCATATTATTCCCCTTCCTAACACTCCCTTTTTGCATTGTTCCCCTTGGTGGCAGATCTCACAACAACACCTAGTTTCATACCATCATCAAAGGGCGGTCCAAGCACAGTACACATACAACAGTCATGGCATCTGAGCATTCATCAGAGTATGAGATGGAAGCACAAAGTGATTCATCCTCGTAAGAACAGGCTCCCTGGAGACATCACAAAAGTGGAAAACATGTTAGGGATGAGCCAACCACCCTCACAGAATTGCAGGCATGCCCTCTTGCTATGTCATGTTTCCAACATCTATCATGTTTTGAGTTTTGTCAAAGAGTGGCTAATGTTCGAGTTCATCATGAGTTGGCCCATATTTTTGTGCTTCACCTACATGGAGATCACTCTATCTTGGCCGGTGTCACCTTCACACTGACACCTGAAACTGTCTCATTAGCAACCGTCATACCGAATGTTGGAGAACCATGGCACAAGAAACAGAAGGTTGATCGACAACATTATGAGCCTTACATTAAGGCCACTTTCTTGAGGCAGCTCATAAGAGTCTTTCCATTCCGATATTTGAAAGATGAATACGCTCCACTCATGAAGTTGACCATGAAGTACTTCAGTTGTGAGGGGAGGTTCTCTTGTCTATATGCCTATCACATCAGGTTGCTCATGCACTTTACCAGGGTATGGATGATGAACATCCCATATTTCATTTGCAGGAACATAGAGAGGATGAACACCTTCATGCAGCACAAGACCCCTCAGCAGCAACTTAACAGTGTTTATCACTTTGCTCTTATTAAGATTTTGGTGGTTCATCAACTGGGATTGCAGGGCATTACTTGGGATGATTTCATCTTCGGGACCTCTTCAACACTTCATAGGTATTATCAGAGGTTAAACATGAGATAGGTGGTCCTTCTCATCAGTATGAGCGCCATAAGACCACTACTATGCCAGTATTCATCACATATCAGAAAGGCACCAGACGTTTGTTTGCAGTGGCAAAGCGAGTGTTATCTCCACCCGGGGTGGAAGGGGCCTCGCTTCCTCCATCAACATCACAGGAATTGGAAAAAGGCAAGGAGCCAATGCAGGATGAGGGGCCTTCAGGTGAGCCATCAGGTGAACGAAAGATCGAATTCGTTCTCCTTCATGATGATGATACAGATACAGAACCGACAAGTGCACAGCTTAAAGAGATCATCCAGGAGCAGCAAGCAGAGATTCAAGCCTTGTACTTTGATTTGGAAATAGCCAAATGGAACATGAAATATCTGGAGCAGAGGAAAAAACAGCTAGAGGATCAGCAAGCGATCATGGAGCTACAAAACATTTGTGAGCATCACTAAGCTGCACAAAGGAGAAGAGTTGAGCTCACGTCATTGGAGCAAGAGATTAATGAGGATTGGGAGGCCAATCTCAAGAGAGTTAACATGCACTTGGATAGGCTGCTGGAAAAGGCCAACAAGGACCATGCATTGCTGAGACACATGGCTTTCCACTACATGGCGCGAAACAAAGTGTGCAAGGCCCGAATCAGGAATTTGAAGGCGAAATTGAGGAAGGCAATCAAGAAGCAAAAGAGGCAAAGGGAGCTCGATCGACTTCAAATATTGGCCGAAGCCTCTTTGGCCTAGCATAACACTTGATAAGGAAGCTCCAGCCCAAATTTCAAGAAATTTGGGGCATTTTTGGTGTTTTTGGAAATTTTTGTGCAAAAAACAGGGTTTTTCTCCGTCGCGGTGCTTAGGATTGGGAGCTCCAAATCACAAATGGTTTGCATTTTTGGATTCATCATGAAAAATCATGACTTCTGGTGCATGGACAAGAATTTTGGGCAAGTTTTGAGTCCCCAGGAGGTCAAAAACACTCAAAAAATGACCTCTCTGCCCCTATTTTGACACACAGGAAGTAGTCTTGGGAGAATGAAGTTTTGGAGGGGAAAATGAGCACCAAATTCAGAAATTCCACTTGGGTTGGAAAGTAGACAGGCAGGGCTTTCCAACAAGCACACTTGGGCACAATTGTGACTCCATCAGGTACCTCAAAATCGCCTCCAAAGTGGCACGGCGCATATAGCTTTTGGCGCGGCGCACAGGGACCCAAAGGCCAAAATCACTTCCGCTCCACGACATTTCGATTCACGACTTTCTCCAAGCGGGCCCACTCATTTACACTATATTTTTCTCCGCAACTAAGGCAATGTTTAAAAAGTATTTTCACTAAAGGTGGGCTCCTATCCAAGTGGCAAAGGAAGGCAAGCAGTCACCCAAGCCATTTGTCATTTCTATAACACTGCACCTATAACTAATGGTTGGCTTTCCATTTCCAGTTTGTAATCATTTGAAAAACTCCCTAACTATGGGTCGTTCTATTTCCCAATGGCATAGTCTATTTATTGTATGCAACACTATTTGCAAAGGGTTGGCATTTTTGGGAACTGTGGGAGAGAAATTCAGTCACTCACTGTACATTTTGACAGAGAATTAATGAAAGATTACAGCTCTGGTTCATGAGATTCCTATGGCATGAGTTTAGCAAATGTATCTTCTTTATGTTTCATATGTATTTCGTTATGTTTCATATTTTCATTCACATTCATTTCCAGTGAAAGCTTTCTAAGTTAAAAAGGTAGAATTTAGTGCACTGCTCTGCCTTGGGATAGTCTTCATGTTCTATGTTTTCTTCTGTTGAAAAGGATTCATGTATTTATGCCCTTTTCACGCTCTCAAACAATCTCTCCACCTCACATTTTCTCAACTCTAATTGCTAGAATTTTCGACTGTCTTGCCTCACGAAATAACTTGTGTCTTTGAGTTAAATTCTCTGCTCATGTTGTTCCTTGGCCCCCACACATCCCAAAAAACTCAGTCATTTTTCAAAATACCTCTTTCATATTTATTTACCTAGCCTAAAATCAGTATCCATTTTTGAGTCATCTAATACCCTATTGTTTATTTTCCTGAGTGTGACCCGGAGAGAGCCCTCTCCTGTTCTGGTAGGGCTAGCTACCAGACTGAGCGTGGTTTGTGGTTACCCTGAATTTTACCTTCCTTCAGCCTAAGGAAAATTTAGGTGCTAACAGCATCTACCTTTCGTTTTGATGTAGATAGTTTGTCTTGATGCATATTTTCTTTCCACTCATGGTTTTATGGATTATAGTAACATGACCCTGGACACATGAATCAATATGTGCGAAATTATGAGGATGATGTGCTCGCAAAATCTGTCTTAGTGTTTTGAAACATGTCCACAGTCCCAAAGGAAAAATGACTTAGCACTTTCACACATGATGAGGTTATTGGCAGTAGTAAAGGGAGCACAAATAGACATAGTTCGGAAGTTTTGAGCTCATCATTATGACTGGAAAATATAGAAAAGGCTAAAATATGACCAAGTTGCTCATGTGCTGGCTTTTAAAATCAAACTGGAATTTATGATAATAAAGATGTTGTTAGGCTCAGTGGTATGATGTTATTTGTTAGAAATTTGTTATAGACTTGGTTAATGTTGTTCCATTTGATATATGGAAGACAAATTCATTTCCAGCAACGAATGATAATATACTCTATGATAGTGAATTTGAAAGGACAATGGCAAGGATTTCACTTACATCTATTCACTTAGCAGCCTATATCCAAATAATTACACCATCATTCATTCTCAAGTTTGATATTATTGCATGTCCAACCAATTTGTCCAAGAACTAAACAGATACATAGCTTGTTATGGAAGTTTGACATCCAAGCATATTTACCCTCGATTTGTAAATAATTATGCAATTGTAGTGTTCATCATACAATGTTACATTGTAGCTACACAATATTGTATTAATTGGGTCATAGGATTGAACTCTGTCGTAGTTGTTTTGACAATTCGATCTCTACTATTCTTGTAGCTCATTCTCTCGTATCCAAAATAAACGCACATATGAACCATTCTCTATCTTAATCTGCATTAGCTATATCACAAAGTTTGTAATAGATCAATTATCGCTTCAATATGGAAAGAAACTACTCAATCTAACCCCAACAAGCGTAATCAAGAATGATAGTTATGTTGTGCACTGCTTTTTGTTAGTGTTGGGTGATCTCCATGTTCTCCACCTGGGACAAACTGCCATAAAAGACAAAGCAACCCCAAGTGCCAAATAGGCGAATTAAGACATGGTGTGATGAATATCTATTTTCTCCAATCTTAAGAAGTTGGAGCTTGGGAAATTGTCTACACATTGTTTATGCATGTTGGTCCTTCGTAATAAAAATATATATTTCTTTTGCTTCATCAAAATATTTTTTCGTTTGTACAACATCAACAATGCTAGTTTTGAAAGCAAGATTCAAACTATGAACTACACATTGTGTCCCAAACATATGGTCATACTTTCTCAATGATTGCATCAATTGCTTTGCCTGACCTTCTTTCATTATCTGTGATAACTTGCATGACGTTTGAAGCATAGTCACCATACAACCTAGTTTGGCTCGGGACATTTATTTTTTCAAACATTTTTTGATTTGCGCATATACAATATGGTCAACATATGATTGCTTGTATTGTATCTGTCTCTATACTGAAAGGTACAGCAAAAAATATGCCCTATACAAGTTCAGGGAAAATCTCCCCTAGAATCATTGTTAAAAAAATTAAAAAGGCCTCAAAAATGTTGATTTAAAAGGTCTTTATGGCATAACCTCTGTATAAGTTTACAACACATCCACATCTTTAATTTTATCTACTTAATTTTTAAATTTTGTAGCATTTTGGAAAATTCACATGTTTTTCATTTTGTGAGTTGTAGATGCCTACATCTTGGTTGTATGGGAATTGTTTGAGAATGCATTTTTGTTGTATAGCATTAGTATCCATATTCAAATATTATAGCCATGATTTGAAATATCAATTATTTTTGTAAGTCTCAACCATGCATTCAATGCTTTTCTCTTCATTTGAAGCTTTATTGCTTTGAAGAAGTATGGGCTTGAAGGAAACATACTATCAAATTTATTGATGGTTGGTTTGTTGTATTAGTCCACAACAACTTCTCCTTCTGTATAATGGTGGTGCATATTTTTTCTAAATTTGTCTCTTATAACTGATGGGTGCTTCATTCACCAGTCTAAACACGACTTGCCAATATAGAGACAGACTACTCTATAAAGGGAATAACACATGCATGTATGGCAGGGGAAACTCCACTATCTGTTTCTTCCCTCCTGCAATCAATCAAACATTATTTCCAAGAGTTTGGTGTTCAATCTCTTCCAGGATTCCTCAATTGTTGAGGAAACTTGCTGCCCATTTTTTTAACCTATGAGAACATGTTTTTTTCCCCTCCTTTCTTCCCTGGCTAACTGTGCATCATCATGCTCCTTTTGAAATTGTGCCTCAATCTTTGGGGTGATAGATTACAAAACTCAACCCCATTGTTAGGAATCCAAAGAAAAAGGGCTTTACCCCTAGAGTATGAATCCAAAATTTTCCTTGCACCTATGCAATTCCATAAGTAGTTTCAACTTTTCACCTTATTTCTCTCCTTTTTCTCTATCTTTCTATGACATAGTTCCATAGAGGGGAATCAATGGGAAATTTCTGTTATTTTTTTCACCATCTCCTCTCCCTTTGTCACTTCTTCCACCATGATTTCTATGATCATACCCTCCCCAAGATGATGAATGAGATTCCATCAAAAGAATATATGAGAGTAAGAAACAAAAGAACAAGTAAGAGTTTTGAGTGTTGTTGTGCTGAAAAAACTCTATTCCTCCCTTAAAATCTGCTTGCCAAAGTTGTTTTTAGTGTTGTTCTACCAAACTTGTCCAGCCTAAGTTGTTCTCATTTCTGTTGTCCAAATCTTCTCTCTAAAGTATGAAACTGAAAAATTAGATGAATTGGGGTTTCAAGTACCTTTATAGAGAGAAAGGGGGCAAAAGTTTGATAAATAGGGGGCCCGTCCCTCCTCAAATGCCAGTTGGTGTGGGGAGGCCATGTTGACCCACTCTACCTATTTCCTCCAAAATCAGCAAGGTATTTTACAACTTTATTTTTTATTTTATGCAGGAAATGTTTCTCATGCTAGTCAATGTTGTCCTACAGATTCTGACGTGAATCAATAAATCTGCATTTCAAATACAAGTTGGAAACCTGTTTGCCAGTCTAGGATGGTGATTCCAAGGGTGGCAAACTATCTAGGATTCATTGTGTATTTTTAATATTTTATTGTCATTAAAATAGGTATTATATTTATGCTTAATATGCCTTGAAATTCTAATCCTTCTAGTAGAAATGGTACTTCTATTATGTATGCTATGATAATCTAATTCATAGATGGAGACTAGAGCCTCAAAATCAATCTAATATTCTCTTAAATATTTCCAACAAAGTAAAGAGGTTCTCAAAATTGCGTTCTTGAAAGTATCTCATATGGTTGAATATCTCCAAATTAGGTGACATCCTGATCTTAAGTTATATGCTCTTTTCTTGAAGTAAAAATTTATGGGACTCACTGTACTCTTGTGTTTACAAGCCCTGCTTATGGGTGCAAGTCATGATCAGTTGAAGAATGCTAAAAAATTTGTTCAATATGCAAGGTTTGCAGCTTACCATTTATCACTTGACACCTATTTCCTTGCAAATGAAGGTGCCACCTTGTCCGAACTTCCTGTTATCACCCCAAGAAACTCTCCTAGGTTGTATATCAAAGATGCTCGGGAACATTACAAACTCAACAACAATGTTGGAAATAGGTGGATGATGGAAGGAATGATGCATATTCAAGCCAAATAACCACTTCTACTATGCTTAACCCCAGACATGGGTGAACACCCTCAGACTACAAGGCTTTAGACCAACAATTACTCACAGTTTAAGGAATAGGTGAACATGGAGAATACTGACCACACCAGCAGATGCACAGGACCCTGTGATGGCCAGCTGCAACCAGTTAATAGGTATGTAAATCTATTTCCTAATGCACAAACAGGATGACAGCTCTCTGGAATTAAAATAACAGAAACCTGCAAACACATTCAATGATGCATACTAGATTCTAACACAGAGGTGGGATGACAGCCCCTCTAATGCTAAACATCAAGAGCATATGAAAAATGCATAACAGGCACAGCCTAGAACAAAGAAGAAGTGGAAAGTGAGCAATTAACAACAAAAGAAGCTTGCATTAGTTGAAAATGAAGACCAGACGCTGCAGGTATCACAGTAGTTACAGTCTCCAGAAGTTGAACTTTACATCAAAACAACATCCATCAACCCTCATTACATCTTCTTTCTGAGTATATATGGAGGTTGATTACAAAAAAAAATATACTATCCTATGTGTGGAGGGGTCATAATGGACCACCAACCACCTTAACTATTTGATATGGGTCTCTGATACAATCTGTTGCTTTAATGAACAAATCAACCTTTCTTCTGTTCGGCCATCCTTCTTTGAGCAGATGGAGTGTAATGTGTATAAGGCCCCATGATTGATTAATGCCTTTAACTGCTCTTTCCTATACTTTTCTTCCTCGGCCATGCTGCTTGTTGAATGCAGTTGTTGAGGATTTAATGCACAGAGTGCTGGATCATGGCCTCCTTCCTCCTTCGGGTACACTGGACAGGCTATGGACATGGGCAGCATGGCGGAAGTAGACTGAACGGAGGAACGAAGCTCAGCCGTCAGATTGCACAGATCAACAGTGGAGATCAGTTTACAAGAGGAATCGGGAGATGGGAGAGCAGGGAGATCGAGGGCCGTCGGATCTCGGGCGGGGAGATCCAACGGTCGACAGGTGCGGAAGCTGCGGGGAATTTAACAAGTGGGAGAATAGGCAGGAAGGCAGTAAGTGGTTTCCCCGCACCGCTATCGGGGACAATGGTATTCATACAAGGGAGTCGCAAAACCACTCAAGCGTTGACGCGTTACGGATGTGACTCGCGGAAAACCGCCGCGATCGCAAGTTAACGCGCAGGTAGGTTTCAACGACGGGAGGTGCGACTGTCGTTGGATCGTGAGATGGATGAGCAGACGATGGGAATTAATGCACACGTTTATTGATTGATGTGACAGGGGAGGGCCCCGTCAGTAGAACTTTTTTGTATGCGCACGGTTATATGACCACGGACTCATGGGTTTAACTATGTGCCCAGGACCCGAGAGAAAAATATTTATACGGGGTTTATGGAGAAATTTAGAGGAAAACGGAGGTATGGGGAGTTATGAGAACATGAGTAGAGTGAAGGGGAAAGGGTGGGCTAGCCGCTGCAAATCCTATTTTATCATAGAAAACCCGATCAGGCATGCATTTTGACCTTTAAATATTGAAATTAATAGCAGAGCTAACACTTCCCTTGAAATCACCAATAAATGTTGCATTGCCAAACAAACAATTAAGTTTAGATAAATCAATTTCTATGATACCCAGTTCTGTTGTTCCTATTCCAGAACAAAACCAGTCAGAAGAAATGAAAAACCTAAAAATGTATAAGACAACGTCAACTGTATTTGCCTTAGAAGATGACCCTCTCATTGATAATAATAAGGGAGATTCCAAATGAACTCTTACTAGTGGAGGGATGGGGCCACCTATATCACATGTTACTAGTAAATCTAGTGTTGATGGAACCAAACTTGATTAAACATAAATTGTTTTTAAGCAATCCTCCATAAGAGATACATATGCTCAAGTTACAGGGGTATAGTGGGATATATATCCATTTGGACAGAGACCTTCCTTGCAACTACTCCTTCAAGTGATTTATTGGATGTCAGCTTCAATAAAGGCATATCCAAATGAAATTATATCTCCTATGGATCCAGGTTCATATGGGGCAATAATATCATATTTGGAACTTCAAGATAAGGAATGAAAAGATTCATATCTGGAAAATGGTTTCATTGTTTCTGTTTCACCCAAGCTTAATCTTAATTGTCAAATAAAAATAGAGGCGCTATTTGAGAAGGTGGCATGGGAGAAGCAAGGAATAGCAGAAAAAGAAAAAGAAAGGTTTTTACATATGAGAAACTTTTAGGGCACAGAAACCAAGAATGGGTTTTCTCTAAAGAAGACTTTCCACCTTCTCCTCCTCATCATCAAAGGATATTGGTTTTGTTATCAAGTTGTTGTGTGTTGAAGGGGACAATTTGTGAGCATTCACAACTCTTTCACATTAAGTATTATGGCAATTTTGACGAGTCACTGGGAAGGTACCTCTGAGATGATTTGTTTGACCAAGTAATGTTTTTTCTTCGTGTATTTTTCTTCTTCCATTGATTTCTCTTGATATCTTGTAGACCTTGCATTTACAGAGTAATAATTGGAAAATTTTGATGTAACAACATATAAAAAACATGCAGAATTCTTGTTGTTTCTGTAATGAACCCTTAGAAGCACATGTTCTTTGTTATACACACCATCAAGGTAGCCTCACGATATCGGCAAAACAGTTACATTTATTGTTGACATTACCTGGAGAACGTGAAGGAAAAATATGGATGTGGCATAGGTGCTTAAAATGTTCATAGAAAGATGGAGTTCCAGAAGCAACCTGATGAGTATTCATGGCTAATGTTGCATGGGGTAATCCTTTTGAAAATTCCTAGAGCTTAGTTTCTCTAACTATATTGCAGCAAGTAGAGTTGCAAGATGTGGTCATTCATTACATTGAGACTGCATTTGATTTTATGGGCATGCCATTGAATTCGATTGATTTATATTTTGCAAGCAATTTTCATGTTATTTTTTTATTTTGACCTTGTGATATCTTACGTAATCTATGCAGCTCTTGATTTTTTCAGAGTACCCATAATTGTGTATGATAATTAATGACTATTCCATACTAATCTATTGGACCTACATTGTTCCCAAATTCAATGTGACATGTTTGGCAGTATGGTTGCATGTTTCTAATATTCTTCCATCAATGTTCTACCTCTACATTTGCCACATTCAAAATCAAGGTTCCATGATCCACATCAACAAGATTGGCTCATAACGGAAGTTGAAAAGTCACTTTATGATACAAATTGTACATATGGGTAGACGTTTGTTAATTAATATATGCCTATCGTACCTATGGTGTAGGACCCCCCAAATCCAAACTAATGTGCATTTTGATGCAAATCAATAGGTTGTAGATAAAGTGGGAATGTTGTTTAGAGAGGTTTTTAATTTTCTCGGACATAAAATCGCCACATCTTGATCCTTTTATTCTAGTATTAAGGTTCTTGAATCAAGGAGGAAAATTACAGAGCTTGAAGGAATGTTGTATAAATAGAGAGTTGAATTTGAGGTGATATTATAGATGTATATAAAGGTTGTTTAGTGTACTTTAGGTTGTCTAATATTTCCATATTTGTTTATAGAAATTGCTTAGTTGGAAATCATTTCTTCATAGGGTTCATTATTTTGATGCAATCTATCAAATTCAAACAGGGTTTGTTGCAAGAGGCCATCGTTAGTGTTGGGCACATTGGAACTTGGAAGACTCGTTGCTAATATTTCAAAGCTAAACAATATAAGGTGTCTTCTTCTTTATGAACCCTATGAATAGGATCACCATCTTTTCCATTTAGATTCATCTCTTAGAGTGAAAAATTCTCTTGCCAAATTGGAATATAGTCCACTAGAGGATTTTAAGACTCCATATAAGGAATATGATTCTATCATAAATGAAAAATTTGGAGACCGTCAGGGTACAATCAAGGATAGTAACAATGCTAGTGGTGGTTTTCACACTCTGATGACAAAGGACACAGTCTCCATGGTTGATGGAAATTGTTTAGACAAAGCTATTTGTTTTGAGAATCTTTAGTTCAAAGATATCCAAGCTTGTGAAAAACATGTTTTAAATAATGGATCTAGGAAACTTTCCATGATTAGTAATGTGGGAAATTCCTACTTGTGTGACCATTTAGAGGGAATTGAGACTATGAATGGAAAATATGTTGTTTGTAAGAAATGTAACACGGGTTTATGACCTCAAAGGTTCTAGTTGCTCTTGTTACAATACAGATTCATCAGGAAATAACAAAGTTCTTCTAGAGCAGAATTTGTTAAATACCATGCCAACTGCTCCAATATTTCCTAAGAATAAAGCTAAGCGCCTTTTGGAGAGAGCAGTCTGGAATGATACTTCCTTTCTTGTGGTAAATATGGTTTTCTTTTTTTCTTAATCAAACATAATTGTAATATTTGTTTCAATTTTTTATTAATCCAATCAGTTATCATGATTGTGTGCAATGTGTGTTTGTAGTCAATTGATGTAATGGATTATTCATTACTTTTCGAAGTTGATGAAGAGCATTGTGAGATAATTTAGGTAAGGATAGACTAATACAATGCTTAGTTTTGGTAAAATACACTCATACATTTGCTTTGAAATATATTTTCTCATATTTGATTTTCCATTTAGATAACATTATCAATCATTTCAGCTACTTAGGTCATAGCATGTATCTATCAACGTTTCAGAGATGAATACACTAACTTTTTTTTTGTTTCAAATTTCAATACATGAAGTTTAGTTTACATTGGTGATAAAACCACATTTCTTTCTATGATATTTTTTATGCAACGAAGTTGCTTAATGATGATAGCCTAATGCTTGCGATAGTATTACAATTGACAAACTGAGCATTATTTACGAGAGGTATATTCTCTTCATATTACACTTTTATGATAGGACCAACTAACGAGTATTGGCAGTCAAAGATTTCATTTTTTGTGACCATCATTTATGTGGATAGGTCATGGGTTCCTTGATTTGAAGGGTTAGGAGAAGCTCATTTTAAGTTCCTCATGTGGATCTAGCTATCAGCTGAAGTAAAATGTGCCCATCTTCTCTTTTTTTTCCTTTTAATTCTTCTGATAATATCTTCTAGTTGAATATTGTCTTTCATTTTCTAGTCCAATTATCTTCAATTCTCTAATATTGAACTTGTTTTATGCCATGAATAAATAATTATGGTTGATTTTAAAATGCCTCCTTGACTTATTTTTTCCAACCAACTAAAGTTAAGTGTATTAACACCATTTTCTGAACTCAAAAGGTTTCTAAATTCATCATTTAAGGTGATATGATTTTGTTTTTCCTTTATGAGAAGTATCAAGATGTTTTCTTTCACTTTTTTATCCTTTCAATGGTTGGTAAATTGTAAGTAAGTTTTGATTTCTTGTTTTTTTTTTCCATTATGATAGATTGGGATTTTGGTTTTTATGCTCACTTTGGGTCCATGTTTTGTAGTGATGCACTAGAATTATGCATGGTTGTTAGTTGGATCCAATGGTTATCAAGAAACAATGTGAGCTTTAAACATGCGGCTCCATTAATGGGAACATCTCCGTCATAGTTCATTAGATTGGTGGTACTATGATTTTGGTCTTTATGCTCACTTTTGCGTCCATGTTTTGCAGTGGCTAGAACTATGCATGGTTTTTAGTTAGAGGCAGTGCTTATGAAGAAGCAGTGAGATTTAAACATGCTTCTTCATTAATGGAAACATCTCTTGTCATAGTTCATTAGATTGGTGGAACTACAGATAGTCAACAATTGACGAATCCCAACATTGACGAATGTCACTTTAATGTACTATGGATGGCATCTCTGTTTAATGTACTTTAACCATGGTTAAATTAGCAGATTTCGTTGCTGGTTATTATTTTTCTTATCATATTTATTTTGCCCACTCTAATCCTATCCTCTATGGAATTTTTTGTTAATCCCCTAGATCTATTCTTGCAAGTCTAATTCTTTAAAGGGTGTTAGCTCAATGGAATAGAATTTTCTTTACAAGTAGGAGGTTCGTGGTTTGTTTCCATCGTGCCCTGTTATTCATATGGAATGATGATGATTAGTTTTTGGTGACGGAGGTTCTTTTGACTATCACCAATGAGCGTATAGTGACATTTTCTACCCTCACCAAAATATGAAATGGTGACAGTCAATGAACACCACCATATATACACATAAATAGTGACAACCATGAAAAATCCATCACCATAAATCACTGATGTTCATATGAAATGGTGACGGTCAATGAACATCACCACATATATATGCATTAATAGTGACGGTTATGAAAGGTCCATAACAATAAATCATTGTTGTTCATATGAAACGGTGATGGTAACTATCTATCATTATAATCATTATTAGTGACGGAACTTGAATGTCACCACAAAGCCTATACTTTTGACGATGCCAGCATTGGTGATGTTCAATTTTTTGGTGATAGAGGGTAAGGTTTGTCACTGTTTCTCATGTGAAATGGTGACGATCACTATATGTCATTATAAATATTTATTGGTGACTGACCTTGAATGTCACCATAACACCTATACTTTTGGCGATGCCACCTTTGGTAACGTTCAATTTTTTATGATGAAGGCTCTTTTGACCCTCACCAATGACCTTTTTTGTTGTAGTGTAACCAATAATACGTGGGATGATGCCTTTGTAAGAATCAAACATTGATGGGAGTTCAAGGTGATTTTGTTCCAGCCACCTATAGATCTCAGGCAAGTATTGTCTTGTGCTTTTGTTCTTCAGTCCCTCAAGTCCACCTTATTTAGTATCATTTCAAATTCAAACATTTAGGACCTACACTAATACTTGTGAAATGAATAAGAATAACTCAATATAAGTTTATTTATGTCGATGCTAATAATGAGATCCATGTATAGTAAATTACATTTGAGTAATATATTCTTAGTACCCAAACTAATAGTAATCTAGTGTTAGGAGCAACCCAAGTGATATCGGTGTTATGCATATCAATATTTAGAAAAGGAAACACATGCTCAAAAATTGTTATCCAAACTTATGTATACCCCAGGTCACCATATAAGTGAGAACCTTGGGTGGGTTTTACTTTGGAAAATTGACGTATTTAATTGAAATTTCATTTTATGGATTTTATCCATCAGATTAGCGATGTCAATTAGTGGACGGTTTACCATAGAAGGAGACCCTAACTACCTAAAATATTATTTATGGAAAATCCTTTCTAGATATGGATATCGTTTACTTTTTGAGGTGGGGATATAGGAATTGTGCTCACAACTAATCATTATTTTTCATTATTCATGTAATATTTTTGGGTGCATTAATGTTTCTGTAATAGTTCAATACATGCCATGGGATGCATTGTTGTTCTAGAATAGTGCATTAATGGAGGGAGAAAACATGATATCCATGTTGGAATAGTGCAAAGCCTTACTTTAGTTAGTGAATTTGAGACCATTATAAACTTATGGGGAGATTGTTGAGCCTATATTACACAATAACCTAGTGATAAGAGTGTTGAGAGAAAATCACATGATATCCTCTTGGGGTGAATGTTGATACAATGACCAAGATCCTTTATCTATCCACTAGTTCGTGAAGATGATTACCAATATCAACGAAGTTAGGTCGATTTGAGCATGTACTCATGTTTTGCACAGGCATTGTGGATGACACTAGTTTACTTGAAAGAAGGATCATGCATTAATTTCATTGAACTAATGCTATTGCCAAGTTGAAAAAAAGGTGCAGTACAAGTTTCAATGTTGAAAATTCTAACCAATAATAAATGGGATGTTGCCTTTGTAAGAGTCAAACATTGATGGGTGTTCAAGTTGATTCTGTTCTAGCCACCTATAGATCTCAGTCAAGTATTGTCTTGTGTTTTTGTTCTTCAGTCCCTCAGGTCCAACTTATTTAGTATCATTTCAAACATTTGTACAAACTTTGTCAGTTGATAGGTACTCCAATAAGAAATTGAGCACAACAACAACACTTGGAGATTCAACATGTACGATTAGAAAAGTTCACGAGTCCTTCCTATTATCACATTTTACTTCTTTTGATGCATGTGAAAGAACCATTTAGGTTGACCCTAAGTACCACCAGTAGAAATACTGAATTTACACCATATGAAAATACTAAACACTCTTAATGGAAAAATAATTGCCTCTTTTATTATTCGAAGCATCTATTGTATCTATATAGTGTTCATAAACATCAAAATTTTAATAATGGTAGTGAAAGAAAATCTTGCACAAAGCAATAATTATATCATATTATCAAGACAAGTACCTTCAAGTTATTAATGACACCATTGTGTAGAGATGAAAATAATGAGAATTTAACACATTCCTCAATATTTTCAGAATATAAAATTTTGAGTGATTGGTTTCTTGTAAATATACTCCACAACATGCTATAATGTGATATCTGTATGTTGTTGGAAATAATACTGGGGGGGGGTGTGGGCGGGGTGCGGGGGGGCGGCTGTGGGGGGGCGGGGTGGGTTAAATCAGTATTATCAAATTAATATTTTTTCATTTCCATAATCAGATTCATAAATGCTACTTCAATTAAGGGAACTCG
Source organism: Pinus tabuliformis (assembly GCA_031772625.1). NCBI lineage: Eukaryota > Viridiplantae > Streptophyta > Pinopsida > Pinales > Pinaceae > Pinus > Pinus tabuliformis. The sequence goes on along the minus strand of CM062817.1, from coordinate 1,534,268,534 downwards.
CGTGTACACGCAACTGTGTTTAGTGCAACTAGCATATATCCAACAAACTTATGATTCAGTTAATTCATCATATATTGATCTTTAATCAGTGCATCACAACCATATAAACAATAACCAGGTGCAGTAAAAATAGAATATATCATCACACATAAGAAACACACATGAACACCAAGATATAAGGTGGAAACCCAATGTGGGTGAAAACCACCTGCTGCAATCGTCTCTGTCTTCTTTTCATAATAAGAGAATTATGTTTACAATTTTTTACTGGTGTAGTCTTATACCAGTACGCAGGATTCTACCTACATAAGGCTACAACCTTCTCTCATTCTCCAGCTTCTACTGGAACGGAGCTACAACCCCCTAGCTCTTGTACTAACTAATATGTTTATTAGTACGTAGGTGTCGACCTATAGAAGGCTACAACCTTCTCTTTTCTTCCAGGGACCAGGTTTCATAAATTTTCAGACTGGATCCATCAATAACATCATCAAATATATCTGCATCAACCAATATCCTTTTGAACCAACCACAACCGAATCAATCAATCACTCCATCAATCTGATCATTCATAATGCTGTCGCTAGAATATAGTAACCAGAACCCAAGAAATAACCCAGAACACTGCAACAGAAAATAGAAGCAACTAAAATATATTTTACAAGGTATACGCTACTTCCATGTGTCGAACCTGTGTGCGTACACGCTTTCCTCAAGGCGAACCAGCGTACAGATCTGCAAATAAAATTTATGATGTATACACTATTTTGATATGTAGAACCAGTGTGTATATGCTCCTTTTCTGAAGTGAACCTGTGTACAGATCTGTAAAATATGATTTAAACATAAATACTATTCAGGACTTCAGTCATACCCAAATCATCATTTTTGCAGACTACAGCATGCGCCAGTTATTCAGATATATGATCAAACCACATAAAGATAATTCACTTCAAGCCTTAAGATCCAGATTCACCATTAGATCTTATCCTTCATCAAGTGCTAAGGTTCTTCCTCGGTTTAGATCTAGCATGACATCATAAGCCAATAACCTACATATTAGATCTCACACTATATCAGATATTCAATACTTGCACACCCTGGCCTAATGATCTTCTCCTCCTTTTATAGTTTTAGGCCTTTCTCAATACCATGGACCAAAACCACTTAGGACCAATACCTTGGACCAATTACCTGGGGTTAATACCTCGGACCTGATACCTTGGACCAATACCATGGATCAAAATACCATGTTCCAAATACTTAGGACCAAACATTTAGTTTTCCAAGGTATACATGCTTTTCCTTTTGTGAAGGTGTGTGTGTACGTATACGCGACTTGTATACAGTGAATTCGCGTGTATACCCAGCTTGGTCAATGGTGAACCTACGTATACCTCTCTTTCTTCATTCTATGTAGTCTGATTGTAACTCTGTGTTGTTAACCTGTAGTATTGTGATCTGTCATCTGAGTGAGTTGCTTTCTGAACCGATTCCTTGAAGCTGCCCTACATTTCATCATACTTGTAAACACTCCTGTCATGCATTCTGTCACATCTGATATCTCTTCTATTGATTCATCTAGTTACCATATACAAGAGAGTTGTTCTTCTACAAGTGGGTTGCCATCAAGTACAACACATACAGCATAATGCCAACAATCTCCCCCTTTGGACTTTATGGCAACAACCACACCAAGTCATTCTCCCCCTTTGACATCAAGGGAAAAGGGTCATGCTCCCCCTAAGTGCATGCTAAATTCTCTAATATGTTGAAGTGTTGATTGAGCTCCCATGATAGAGTCCATGCTCCCCTTGAGCATAAGCAACGTCTGCAAAAAGATGTTCTAAAAGAAGAACATGACTCTATACATACATCACAATTGACCTTCCTATCACCAATGACTCATACATGCATCCATCTCCCAACCAAGTGGGGATATACCAAATTTGACTCATCCACCCAACCAAGTGGGGATATACCAATTGTTTATACATGACTGAAATATTACATCATCCTTCTCATGCATAGTGGGGGTAAAAATTACATCATATGACCAAAAGGGACTCATCAAAAGACTACAACAGACAGAGACTAATTATTACATCATGAGTCTTGATATGACCTTTACATTGAATGATATACATGACATTTATAACAGAGACAAAATGTCTTAAACAAGACCATGATAGTCATCAGCAACTATCATCAACAGCATCTGTCAACAGCATCCGGACCAACAACCTGTATATGTCCATCATTAGTTCCCAAAATATCATCAACCATGTTCTCCCCTTGAACCTGTGCCACCTGTTCACTGTCAGATCTGATCATTGCATATGACAGTAAGAGATATCGAACCATCATCATCAATCAGATATAAATCAAGTGATCAACAACATTATGAGGACCAGTATATCAGCAGATTGAAATCATCATCAAATAGAGCATATAATTGATAGAACCATAGCAGACCCCCTTTTTCCTGAGTCTGGCCCACTATTTTTATTCAAACCAACATATACGCGATTATGTCCACATAAAATCACGTATTTAAGCAACTACACTTCATGAAACTAATGTATAACCAACTTTCTCTGAAAAATAGAATTTAACAATAGGATGATGCAGAAACTACTCCCGGCTTTTGTCTGAGATATTCAAATGTCTCTCTAGGCAGTGGTTTAGTGAATATATCAGCAACCTGTACTTTGGAGCGAACATATTCCAACTTCACCTTTTGTTCAAGCACTTGTTCACGTAGGAGATGATATTTGATGGGTATGTACTTGGTATTGGAGTGCATTACTGGATTCTTTGAAATATTGATGGCACTTGTATTATCACATAGAATGGAGATGGGTGGAGTACATGAGATTTGAATATCTTGCAAGGTTTGCATCATCCAAAGTAATTGTGTGCAACAAGATGTAGTAGCCACGTATTCTGCTTCAGTTGTAGATAATGCAATTGAGCTTTGTTTCTTGCTGAACCAAGACACTAACCTGGAACCCATATAGAATGCACCACCACTAGTGCTTTTTCTGTCATCAACACTTCCTGCCCAATCTGCATTTGTATATGCATGAAGTGTAAGATTTGTATCTCTAGGATACCATAAGCCAAATTTTTGTGTTCCTTGAAGATATTTGAAAATTCTTTTGACTGCCTGAAGATATAATTCCTTTGGATTTGCTTGGAATCTTCCAACTATTCCCACTACATGCCCGATGTCCAGTTGGGTACCTGTTAGATAAAGCAGACTGCCAATCATGGATCTGTAAGTTGGTTGATGTACTGTTGCTGATTCATCATTTGAGCTGAGACTACATCCTGTTACCATTGGAGTACATACTGGTTTATAATCTTCCATGCCGTACTTTTTCAAGATCTGTTTGAGATATTTGGTTTGTGATAGAAAAATACCATCTTTATGTTGCTGCACTTGTAGACCAAGAAAGTAGGTAAGCTCATCAAGCAAGGACATTTCAAATTCTTGCTGTATTACTGAAGCAAATTTCTGACTCATGGATTCTTCATTGCTACCAAAAATGATATCATCAACATACACAGCAATTATTAGCAATTTATCAGTGTCCATCTTTGTATATAGATTGCTATCTGCTGACCCCCTTGAAAAAACTTGTTGGTGGAGATATTTGTCAAGATGGTAATACCATGCCCTTGGAGCCTGTTTTAGACCATAGAGAGATTTTTTAAGTTTGCATACAAGTTTGGCATCATTTCCAAGAATGAATCCTTCTGGTTGTTCAATATAGACTTCTTCTTCTAAGTCTCCATTAAGAAAGGCAGATTTTACATCCATTTGGTATACTTTTAATTTCTGAAAACTAGAAAGAGAAAGAAACATTCCGATGGCTTCAAGTCTAGCAACAAGTGCAAAAGTTTCTTCAAAATATATACCTTGTTGTTGAGCATATCCTTTACAAACAATTCTGGCCTTGTTTTTAATAACTTCTCCATTTTCGTTCATCTTGTTCTTGAATATCCATTTAGTTCCTATGATATTCTTATCATGAGGTCTAGGAACTAATTCCCAAGTATTGTTCATTTCAATTTTCTCAATTTCTTCACTCATGGCCTTGACTAAACATTCATCTCTGCATGCTTCATTTAAATTTTGAGGTTCAGTGGAAGATAATAATGCTACATAGCTTGAAGCTTCGGCAATGGTTCTTCTAGTCTGCACACCTGCTCCTTTCTCCTAAAATTTGAGCTTCTGGATGATTTTTCTGAACATACCTGGACAGAGTTTTTTCTTCTATCGTTATCTCTTCTTTTGGTGCTTCATTGGTTTCCTCTTCAGAATCAGTGTGATTTGATGTGGGAAAATGATCCTCATCTTCTTCATTGTCATAATCTTCATTTTTTATCTATTTTGGATTTTTGCATGTTTCATCAACCACAACATCAACACTTTCAATAATCTTCCCAAGTATTTTATTGTAACATTTATATCCTTTACTTCGGGAAGAGTAGCCAAGTAGAATGCCTTCATCTGCTCTGGGTTCAAAATTACCAAGTTTTTCATCAGTCCTTTTGATGTAACATTTTCTTCCAAAAACTTTGAAGTATTTTACAGTAGGAATCTTACCATACCAAAGTTCATGTGGAGTTTGAGTGTTGTTTACACGAAAATTTGCTTGGTTGAGAATAGTGACGGCGGAAAATGCAGCTTCACCCCAGAAGGTTGCAGGAGTTCCAGATTCATCTAGCATAGCATGAGCCATTTGTTGAACAGTTATGTTCATCCTTTCTACCACTCCACTGATTTGAGGAGTCCTTGCGGTGGAGAACTGCCTTTTTATCCCATGTTGTTCACAAAAGTCAAAGAATTCATCTGATGTAAATTCTCATCCTTGATCAGATCTGAGGCATTTGATTTTGCGATCTAATTCATTTTCAACCAAAGCTTTGAAGGCTTTGAACTTTTCAAATGCTTCATCTTTATGCTTTAGAAGACCTATCCAACACATTCTGGAAAAATCATCAATGAAAAATATAAAGTATTCTTCTCCACGAGGTGACTTTTTCCTTGATGGACCACATAAATCAGTATGAACAAGTTCAAGAGGCTTACTAGATGGCCCTTCCTTTTCAATGAATTGAGATCTGGTTTGCTTACTGAATTGACATGATTTACATATAGTATTTTCAGGAATGTTGATATTTTGAAGATCACGAATAGCCTGAAATTTGCATGCCTTTCTTATTTGAGAAAAGCTTAGATGTCCCAATATTTTGTGCCATAGCCAATTTTCATCATTTTTGCTTAGATAGCACTGTTGTTGTCCTCCCTTGAGTATGTATAGGTTGTTTGGAGTTCTTGTCCCTTTTATCACAGTTTCTCCTGTATGAATCTCATGAACAACACATCCATTTGATGGAAACACTACTTCATTTCCTTGATCACACATTTGACTCACACTCAACAGATTATGCTTTAAGCCATCAACATACATAACATTCCCAGCTTTAACTTTTTCTTTCAAGAAAACAGAGCCTTTACCTTTTATGATAGCAGCAATGTCGTTTCCAAATGAGACACTCTTTTCCTTTTCTAAGGCATTATGTGAGTGTAGTTTTTCTCTACAACCTGTCATGTGTTTTGAGCATCCACTATCGATGTACCACTGGTTTTCTTGTCCTTTTGCATACAATGCTATACCACATCTTTCTGTTTGTGATTCTTTCTTTCTCCATATTTTGGGATTTAATGGAGTTTGCTCCTTTTGAGATATTTGCCGAAATTTACTCCTACATTCAGATTCTTCATGGCCAAAGTTGTTACGGATTGAGCATTCTATTTCATTTTCAAGAAGAGAAAAGTTATTATAGGAACTTTTCTTGATCCCTGTCACATTCCTTTGATTTCATGCTTCTCTAGTCATGATAGTTTTGTAAGCAACACATTGAGTAGCTTTGTGTCCAAAATTATGACATGAGAAACATTGACCATTAAAGTAGTTCCTGCGATGATCGAATCTACTGACCTGTTGATTGTAGTTGAATTTCCTCCTACTGACCTATTGATTATAGTTTATATTGATATTCTTTGAAGCAGATTGAGTATGATTTACCTCATGTTGATTGTGACTTCTGTTCATCCTTGAAGTAAATTGAGCATGATTCACCTGGTGATCTGCTTTATGCCTTTGCTGACGATTGTTGAACTGTTCACTACTCTTTGCTGCATCAAGATAGCTTTTAGTGGAGGTTGACGGCTTCTGTGATTGAGATATTTCTTCAGTATATCCAAGACCTGTCTTTATCAGAGGAGAGCACTTCACTTTGATAATTTTATTTAAGGTTTCTGATCCTTTAGCGAATCTAAGATTGAGAGCTTTTGTTTTCTCAAGATCCTTTCTTAGACCCACAATTTCACATTCTAGCTTTTCATTGTGTTTTTCTCTTTCAGCAAGTTGGTATGTCAAGGTATCTATAATCATAGTCTTTTCTCCTAAACAGATTTTGAGTTTAGATATTTCTTCATAAAGGTCATCTTCATCTAAAGCATCCAAAAAATCATCATTTTCATAAGCCATCAGAAGTCTATAGTCATTACTATTTTCATCTTCATCACTATTTTATAAACCATCACTATCTTCATGAGTATAGTAGTTCTTTTTACTTACACTTTGTTTTCTATTCCATTTTTGTAGTTTCCTTCCCTTTATCATATTTATCTTTATAAGGACATTTGGTAGCATAATGACCGGCTCTACCATAGGGAAAAAATTTGAAAGGTAGTTTACCTCTGAATCTACCGGAACCCCATTGAAGATTCTTGACAAAGTTTGCTTCCTCTTCTTCTTCTGAAATATGTCCTCATTCATTGAGTTCTTCTTTTCGTTTTGCTGAAACTTTAAATGTGGCTTCTCTCATATCTAATGAACCTGCTTTTCTCATCTCAAAGGCAGTTAAGATTCCATGAAGTTGTGTCATAGTAATAGTTTGTAGATCCTGCTTTTCTTTTATGGCAGATACTTTTGATTCAAATTTAGCAAATAAGGATCTTTAAAAAATTTCAACTATGGTAACTTCCTTTATCTCTTCACCCAGGTTCTTCATGCAATTAACGATCTCTTCTATACGTAAGAAGTAACTAGCTACACTTTCATCATTGTGCATCTTGAGAATTTCATATTGAATTCTGAGAGTTTGTAGTTTAGCACATTTTACCTGAGAGTCTCCTTCATAGCTTAAAACGATTTTGTCCCATATTTCTTTGGTTTATTTGAGCTGCATAACTTTGACAAACTCTAATTGTGACAGACTTCCCAATAATGTATTGACAGCCTTGGCATTGATTTCATATTGCCTTTTACCTACTGTATCTGTAGGAATTGTTGATGGAAATGTATATCCTCCTTCCACGATTTCCCATACATCTGTTCTAAGAGATTGAAGACAAGCTGTGGTTCTTACCTTCTAATAAACAAAGTTCCTCCCATTAAAGATTAGTGGTTTGATGGATCCCTCGCTTTCTTTATTACTCATGATGATGGATCTTCCTTCAAGCAATCAAACTTCTTCTGAAGTACATGCTCTGATACCAATTGTTGGAAATAATACTGAGAGGGGGGGGGGTGAATCTGTATTATCAAATTAATAATTTTTCATTTCCATAATCAGACTCATATACACTACTTCGGTTAAGGGAACTCGCGTGTACACGCAACTGTGTTTAGTGCAGCTAGCGTATATCCAACAAACTTATGATTCAATTAATTCATCATATATTGATCTTTAATCATTGCATCACAACCATATAAACAGTAACCAGGTGCAGTAAAAACAAAACAGATCATCACACATAAGAAACACACATGAACACCAAGATATAAGGTGGAAACCCAATGTGGGTGAAAACCACCTGCTACAATTGTCTCTGTCTTCTTTTAATAATAAGAGAATTCTGTTTACAATTTTGTACTGGTGTAGTCTTATACCAGTATGCAAGCTTCTATCTGCAGAAGGCTACAACCTTCTCTCATTCTCCAGCTTCTACTGGAAGGGAGCTACAACCCCCTAGCTCTTGTACTAGCTGATATGTTTACTAGTATGTAGGTGCCGGCCTACAGAAGGCTACAACCTTCTCTTTTCTTCCAGGGACCACGTTTCATAAATTTCAGACTGGATCCATCAATAACATCATCAAATATATTTGCATCAACCAATCTCCTTTTGAACCAACCACAACCGAATAAATCAATCACTCCATCAATCTGATCATTCAGAACGCTGTTACCAGAATACAGTAACCAGAACCCAAGCAATAACCCAGAACACTGCAACAGCAAACAAAAGCAACTAAAATATATTCTACAAGGTATATGCTACTTCCATGTGTCAAACCTACGTGCATACATGCTTTCCTCAAGGAGAAGCAGCGTAAAGATCTGCAAATCAAATTTATGATGTATATGTTGTTTTGATATGCAAAACCAGCGTGTATATGTTCCTTTTCTGAAGTGAACCTGCATACAGATCTGTAAAAGATGATTTTAAACATAACTACTATTCAGGACTTCAATCATACCCAGATCATCATTTTTACAAACTACAACATGCACCAGTTATTCAGATATATGATCAAACCACATAAAGATAATTCACTTCAAGCCTTAAGATCATGATACACCACTAAATCTTATCCTTCATCAAGCGCTAAGGTTCTTCCTCGGTTCAGATCTACCACGACATCATAAGCCAATAACATGCATATTAGATCTCACACTATATTAGATATTCGATACTTCCACACCCTGGCCTAATGATCTTCTCCTCCTTTTATGGTTTTAGGCCTTTCTCAATACCATGGACCAAAACCACTTAGGACCAAGATACCTTGGACCAATACCATGGATCAAAATACCATGGACCAAATACTTCGGACCAATAATTTAGTTTTCCAAGGTATACATGCTTTTCCTTTTGTGAAGGTGTGTGTGTAAGTATACGCGACTTGTATACAGTGAATCCACGTGTATACGTGGCTTGGTCAATGGTGAACCTGTGTATACCTCTCTTTCTTCATTTTGTGTAGTCTGATCTGTAACTCTATGCTATTAACATGTAGTACTGTGATCTGTCATCTAAGTGAGTTGCTTTCTGAACTGATTCCTTGAAGCTGCCATGCATTTCATCATACTTGTAAACACTCCTGTCATGTATTATGTCACATCTGATATCTCTTCTGTAGATTTATCTAGTTACCATATACAAGAGAGTTGTTCTACTACAAGTGGGTTGCCATCAAGTACAATACATACATCATAATGCCAACAATCTCCCCCTTTGGACTTGATGGCAACAACCACACCAAGTCACTCGCCCCCTTTGACATCAAGGGCAAAGGGTCATGCTCCCCCTAAGTGCATGCTGAATTCTCTAATATGCTGAAGTGCTGATTGAGCTCCCATGAGAGAGTCCATGCCAACATAATGCCAACATATGCACATATTTTTTCAAGATCCACACAGGAGAAGGTTTGAGAGCTAAGAAAGAATATTTATGATGTTACTTGTTTACAAATTTGAGAAAGACTCAAGGTTTATAGTCAAAATCTGGAAATTTTGTTTCCTGGTGGAATGTGAGACATGTTTGGATTTGTATAGTGCTTCAATGCTTGTTTAGGATCTAGGTAAGTGTGAACGAATAAAAGCTTTATGTCACATTGAATTCCCATTCTCTCTAAGTTATAAAAGGCAAGTTAAAACTGATTAGACTAAGGGACAACATGTTACATTGCCAAACTTTAATCTTACAGGGAAGTGCACTACACTTGTTTGATACTTCCACATATTTTTAGGGCGTGCCAATAGAAATGTCAATGTTGTTGGATACACCGATGTTCGTTAGTTTTAGAAAAGATCTTTTTCAAATATGTTGTTTTCATGAAGTAATATTTCCAACCAAGAGGATAAAGACTTGACATGCCTAGGACATATAGTGGTGTTATTTCTTGCCTGTATTTGTGATTTATTAGTATTCCACCACTACCTAACTTCATTATGGAGCTATCTGTTTAGTATTATATTATAACAATGATTTATTAAATGAAAAGGATTCCAGTTTGTTTGAACACCATAAATGGAAAGGAAATTTAGCTTTGAATTAGAAAAATGGAATATAATCAAATATAGGTCTATTGCCTGATCATTAGAAAAAAAGAAGTCATGACAATAAGCAATGATTTTGGACATGATGAATTACAAAACTCTCTAGCTCAAAACAAGTTAGCATATTCAATTTTGTATGCATTAGAGAAAAATGATTGAGTAACATTAAGTTTGTTTTGAATATTTATAGAATCATTTCAGAGATTCTAAATGGAAATTTCATGTGCTAATATTGCTCAATTAATTACAGGGAAAACAAGGGGCATACATAATTTTTTGGTTTATGGGAATTGAATTCATTTTCCCCTGGAATATTACATTGACAATTGAAGATTACTATATTGAAGTTATATTCCCGATTAGTATCGCAATTTACAAAGTCTTGTCTTATTCTTTTTTAGTTTCTTGTTGTAATCTAGTGTCAGCAATACTTTGCTCCACCCATTAGATTTCTACTGACCAATTTTATTGTTGAAGTGTTACTACTTCGTAGAGATAACTAGAGGAAACAATACAACTACAAAAGTGGAGAATGAGACATTCTTAGTATAAATTTCTAGTTATGTTGTGTTTATTTGTGACATTTTATTTGCTTTGTTTATAGAGGCCATCTGCACACGAAGTGACCACTATTGTCCCACTGAGGAAAACTTGCTCAAGTTTCTTGCTTTTATGGGGAAAAATAACATTAACAATATTGTTTATGTTGAGGTATAGATCATACAAATCTTTTATAGTCTACTTTAGTTTATATTCCAGTTTTCATCGAATTTCATGTCATATACTTTGCATTGTATCTTTTTTTGTTCAGAAAATGAACTCAATATTGATGGTAAGAAGCAGGGATTGAAGAAAGAGGAGAACAATAACACTAGAGCAAAAAATGCAAATTAAAGAGAGAGAAGAGAACTAATCTAGTGGTACCCATAAAGTCAATATCCCGCATAAGACACACACATAGAGACTGATGGTCAAGTCTTTAGAGTTGGTGAATTCACTTGCAATGCCTTGGCAACACAATGGTTATATTTTAAAGTGATGAAACAATATTTCATGTGTAAATTGTACTCCAACCAATATTCAGTTGGAAACTCATATTGTAATACTTGACATTTTATATAATATAATTTGTGGTCGGAATTATTTATAGTTGCATTTGATATTACTTAGCTTTGTAATTAAAATATGTAACTTTGCGTTTTCATATTAAATGAACATGTACAATGTATGGCATTTTTTTAAAATTTAGTTGTAAAATCATACTAATTAATTTATGTTGATTAATAATGAACACATAAAATCAATCTAAAACTACTAAATTAGTAGTTTATGTTTATTAATGATGAACACAAATAAAACGAATATTCGACTAAATTAGTTGTTTATAACAATTATTAATGAAAGTAAATGAAATGAATATAAACTACTAAATTAGTCATTTATATAATGAATATGAAACTACCAGAAAAAGATAAATGATTACTGCAAATTATAAATTTGTGATTACAAATTATGACTATTTTTTGCATATATACGACTGTTAGTAGCTAATTTACAGTTTCTTATAACATGACCAAAATTTAGTCATATTTTTTTAGTCATTAATTGGTTTCAAATGATGACTAAAATTTTCATATATATGACTATTAGTAGTTAATTTACAATATCTTATAACACGACAGACATTTTGGTCATATTTCTTTAGTCATTAATTGGTTTTCTTGGGTGATTATTTAGTAATATATTTTGTTGTATAGTTGATCAATAATTGTGGCAATCAATGACCAAATCAATGGCTACATTAATGACCAAATCAATGACTAAATTAATTACCAGATATACTACTAGAAAACATAATTGAGACAACCAATTAATGACAATTCTAAAAACAAATAAAAGTTGGTCGCGTTATAAGATACTGTAAATTAGCTACTATTGGTCACCGACCGAAACGTAGTTGTTTATATGCAAATTCTAGTCATTTTTTTAGTAACTAATTAGCCATTTTGTACTAGTGATTCAAATATTCACTAGTGGGTTACCAATGGAATTCAAATATAGTATTGAGTTTGATGAGCCTAGATCATTGGAGAAGGCCATCCAAAAACTAAATAATTTCTATAAATAATCGAAGCATAAGACTGATACTAGACCAGATTGGAAAGGTAATGCCAAGAATAAAGGAAAATGGGACAAGAAACGAGTAAGACCAAAGGATTTAGGTAATAAAGAGAATGTTTCACTACCTAAGAGATTCAATGCATCAGATAGATGACAGGGACATCGATCTAAGGAGCAGAATAAGGAGTCGATGCCATGTTGGACTTGTGGAGGAGATCATTGCAGGAGGGACTATCCATAGTATCAGGGTGGTAAGCCTAAGATATGCAGTGCACAGGAGGCACATATTGTTGGGGATGTTCGGTAAACAATTCCTTGTATTTGTGGAGCACTAGATAACAAACAAGAAGACCATCAAAAATCTATCATTGAGATGGATGGTAAGCTTTGTGATCAATATATTTCTATTTTTATTGACCCTGGATCTAATTATAGCTATGTTAGTCCTGACTTGGTGCATAAGTGTGGCTTGAGTAAGGAATTGCATGCAGAATCTTGGTTAGTGCAGTTGGCTACAGGTGTAAAGAAGTGAGTTCACCATTGGATAATAGCTTGTGCATTTCATTTGAATTGTATGCCTACCATAGCGCATTTGAATGTATTACCATTGGGATCATAAAATATTTTGATGGGAATCGACTAGTTGTAATTTCACAGAACCAAGGTATAGTATTATGACAAAGAATTTGAGTTCTTGGATGACAATGGGGAACCAAGAATCTTACAAGGTAAGAAGAAAACCACAACAGTTAGGATGGTGATAGTTATGCAATAAAAGCATAGTTGCATGAAAGGGTGTAAGTTATTTGCAGTGCACATTTCTAGTGACAAGGATTAGGAAGTTGAGGATGCATGTGTTGAGCACGTATCTAGTTTTACAGTAGTTCAAGGATGTATTTCCTGAGGAAATTACAAAGTTTCCACCTCATAGGGAGGTAGAATTTTCTATTGAGTTGGTGCGAAGGGAAACTCCGTAATCAAAAGCACCTTATAGGATGAGTACACCTGAGTTGGTAGAGTTAAAGTTGCAGCTGAAAGAGATGCTTGATAAGGGATACATTAGGCCAAGTGTATCACCTTCGGGCGCACTGGTATTGTTTCTGAAGAAGAAATATGGTACTCTAATATTATGCATTGACTACGGGTAGTTGAACAAAGTGACCATAAAGAACAGGTATATGTTACTGAGGATTCATGACTTGTTCAATTAGATGAAGGGAGCAACAATGTTCTCGAAGATTGATTTGAGATTTAGATATCATCAGGTATGCATCAAAGAGAAGGACATTTACAAGACAACCTTTCAGACCAGGTATGGCCATTATGAGTTTGTTGTATTTCCATTTGGCTTAACTAATGCTCTAGCTACATTTATGTGCTTGATGAATAGTGTATTGCATCTGTATTTGGATAAAAATTTTATTGTGTTCATTAATGACATATTGGTATATTCTAAAAATGATGAAGAGGATGCTGAGAATTTAGCAACAATGTTGAAGTTGTTGAGATAGCATCAGTTGTATGATAATATTAGCAAGTGGGATTTCTTTCAGACTGAGGTACACAACTTGGGACATGTTGTCTCCAAGGAGGGTGTTGCAGTAGATCCAGAAAAGATAAGGGCCTTCATGGAGTGGGTAACTCCTAAGAATGTAGATGAGGTGAGATCTTTCATGGGGCTGGCAGACTATTATAGGAGGTACATCAGGAACTTCTCACATATGTGTTATCCTATCACATCATTGCAAAGGAAAGGTAAGAAGTTTGAATGGACAGAGGAGTGTGAGGCTAGTTTTGAGTAGTCCAAGTAGTTGTTGACACATCCACCAATATTAAAGATTACAGATCTAGACAGAGTTTATGCATAGATGCTTGGAAGAAGGGACTTGGTGGAGTCCTCATGCGGGATGGACAAGTGGTATGCTATGAGTCACGGAAATTGAATGAGCACGAGCAGAACTATCCCATGCATGATCTTGAGTTGGTAGTGATTATACATGCATTGAATATGTGGAGACATTAGCTTTTGGAAAAGAGGTTTACATTGATGAGTAATCAGAGTGGTTTGCAGTACCTATTTGAGCAACTGAATCTGAATGGTAGGAAGGCTCGATGGTTGGATACGATTATTGAGTTTGATTTTGAGATCAGATATATCAAAGGTAAAGAGAATAGAGTGGTAGATGCTCTTAGTAGGTGGATACAGGTACATCAGTTAGTAGCTATGAGCTCCTATGGGACACAGGTACAGGATAGGATCTTGCAGGTAGGTCAATAGGATGTCAGGTATATGGATATTACAAGTATAGGTATAGGTGAAAATATAGGTACAGGTGATAGTACAAGTACAGGTATAGGTGCAAGTGCAAAGGATGTGGACTATTGCCTTACGATAGATAGATTGGTTAGATTCAAAGTTAAAATATATGTGTTAGATAGTAGTGAGCTCAAGAAGGTGATCTTGAGAGAGTTTCATGTGAAACCATATTCAGGTCACCCAAGTTATCAAAAGACACTGACAGTAATGAAGAGATTTTATTATTGGTTGAACCTCAATAGGATGTAGCAGAGTTTCTGGAAAAGTGTTTTGATTGCCAGTGTGTGAAGGTAGAGTGTCAATATCCAAGTGGAATGCTACAACCGATTACGATTCCAGAGTGGAAATGGGAAGTCATTTCCATGGACTTCATCACAGGGTTGTCGAGGACAGTGAGATAGCATGATTCCATCATGGTTATTGTGGACAGTTGACAAAGGTTGCGAATTTCATTCCAGTGAAGTCTACATTCTCAGTTAGTGATGTATCACATGTATTCATTAGAGATGTGGTCAGATTGTATGGTGTTCTGAAGAAGATTGTGCCAGAAAGAGATGCGAAGTTCACTTCCAAGTTTTGGAAGGGGTTATTTGCAGGTTTGGGCACAAGTTTGGCCTTCAGTACATCTTATCATCTGCAGACAGATGGACAGATACAGAGGGTCAACAAGATATTGGAGGACCTGTTGAGGATGTATGTGATGCATCAACAACAAAAGTGGGAAGAGTATCTTCCATTCATAAAGTTTGCTTACAACAATAGGTACTAGGAGTCACTGAGGATGAGTCTGTTTGAGGCATTGTATGGGTGGATTTACATACTCCCATCAGTTGGAGTGATCATGTTAACATGGTGTTGATTGGACCAGGCATGTTGGCGGACATGTAACAAGAAATGTAGGTAATCAAGAAGAATATAAAGACAATATAGGTTAGGCAGAAGAGCTATGTAGATCAAAATAGGTTATTCAAGGAGTTCTAGGTTGGGGAACAAGTGTACTTGGAAATCAAGCCAAAGAAGAGCTCCTTATGGATTGAATCATGTGCCAAGTTGGCACCACGGTTTTGTGGACCCTTCAACATTATTGAGAGGATTGGGCCAGTAGCATATCAACTTTCACTGCATCTGACAGTGAAATTCCATGATGTTTTCCATGTGTCATTACTTATGAAGTATGTTAGATATGTTGATCATGTGATTTCCTAGTCTATATTGCAGGTGGAACCAGATGTTGAATGTCGGTCGGAGCCTCAATGTATATTGCAGAAAAAGGTGCTCATGCTCCGAAACCAAGAAATGGAATAAGTTAAAGTGAAATGGAAGCACTTTGGGCCCAATGAAGCTACATGGGAGATGGCGGATCAGATGTAGGCTATGTATGCTTCCTTGTTCGCCAATTGAGGCAAAGAAGTTTTGGCATGATGTCTTGGTATGCCATTTTGGTATATGTCTCGGTATATATGTTTTGGGCATATTGATATATGTACATATGTATATGGATGTAAATACTGCCATGAGCTATGTTATAAATCTCCATGGGAAGTGTGTTTTTCTTACAGTAACCTTGTTGGTTGTAGTTGTTGTTGAACACCAAGGAAGGTGTTCCCCCAAGGGGGAGGGTTTTGTAAGAACCCTACTGAAAATTCCATGTAATAAAAGTTAATAAAGGTAAAATAATAACCACGGTTGATAGGAAACTTATTCCAAGCTAAATGCTAGGAAAACTCCTAGTGATGGGGATCACTTGTGATTTATTAATAGTTAAGGAAATTGGAAAAGGAAATGGCTAAGGATTTAGAAAGGAAAAATGGCATTTTGGCACATTTATTTATGAAAGTAATGGAAATTAGAAGAAAAGGGAGGTGAAAGGTCACAGGTTGTATGTGAGGAGGAAAACGAAGGAAAATAATGGAAAATGAAGGAAATAAAGGCGTAATTAATAAAAAGGTATATGGGGATTAGTTGGTAACCTTTATTCAGTTCAATTTTGGAGCTCTCTCAATATTCTCCTTCTCTTATACTCTTGGGTACTTTGATTTTTTCTTGGAGCATTCTTGGAGGGTGTGGCAAAGTTGGATTTTGGAGCAAGAAGGCAAAGGAAGAGCAGGAAATCGAAAGAGGACATCGAGATCAACATCTACATCTGATTTTGATTACAGGTACCGAATTACATGTATGTTTTCCTCACTAGTTTTTGCATGCATGGCATATGCATGTGGCTTGTTGGTTGCAATCTATCATTGGCATGGAGGATGGCTGGGATTGGCAGTGGATTGCCTAGCCTTGCCATTTCCTAGATAGCCATGGAGATTATGGGTTTATTTTCATTGTTTTGCTTTATTTGGTTCTCATATTTCCTTAGATCGGGTTGAGTTACTAGTCCTAGAGCCTTGGTTGGAAAAATACTCTAGAGCCCTGTAACAACTTGGGTTGAGTTACTAGTGGCATAGCCTTGCTTGGAAAAACACTCTAGAGCCCTTGGGGGTTGAGTTGCTAAACCTGGAGCCTTGGTTGGACAAACACTCTGGAGCCCTGTAACAGCTTGGGTTGAGTTACTAGTGGCGTAGCCTTGGTTGGACAAACACTCTGGAGCCCTGTAACAACTTGGGTTGAGTTACTAGTGGCGTAGCCTTGGTTGGACAAACACTCTAGAGCCCTTGGTGGGTTGAGTTACTAGTCTTGGAGCCTTGGTTGGAAAAACACTCTAGAGCCCTTAGTGGGTTGAGTTACTAGTCATAGAGCCTTGGTTAGACAAACACTCTGGAGGTAGGTAAAAGTTGTGGGTTGAGTTACTAGTCCTGGAGCCTTGGTTGGACAAACGATCTGGAGCCCCAGAAGCATTGGATATAAACAAATCTGATGATGGTTTTGTGATTTTTGACTGTGAGGTGGAATCATTGTTTGATGGGTTGAGGTGGATGACCTATGGAAGCCCTGGATGGTTTTGGATTGATGTGTTCTATGAGATCCCACATTCATGATTGGAATATGGCATAGGGGTGAATGTTTGAAGAGATATCTGGCTAAGCCATTCTATGGTCGAGTGGAAGGTGGAAGTGCCATCCTGGGTTTGGATTTTTCATCATCAATAAGAGGTTATTTTTCCTTGTGCTTCTATGAGTGTGAAATTGGTTTATATGTGAATCATATGGATGTGATTTCATGAGTATCTTTGGTGCTATTATGTTGGTTATATATATGTTTTATGACAATAGCTATGTATGGATCTCTTCATGTTTTTACTTGTAAATGAATGAACAATGTATCTATGAACTAATGTATAAAAAGAAGTTGATGTATTGAGGCATCAATGCTACTTAACGATTCTCAGCTAAGTATGAGAACCCTATGCTCAGATCTGTTGTTTACACTTGTAGATTACATATTCGTGATATGTTAGAAGAAATTCCTATCATGGCTAATAGGAGTCTAGTCAAGGTCTCATTCAAGTGCTTGCATTTATACTATCATTTCCTTGTTATTTTACTATTTCGAAGCTATGATTAAATTCTACGTAGTGACTTGGGCTCTGGGCCTAAAAAAGTGGCTCAAATCCTAGGGATGCTAGCACAACACTAACAAAAAGTGTCCCTGGAAGCTGGCTTGTAGGCCTGTGAGAACATCCAGAGATCCCTAGACGTTGGCATGCACATAGCATGAGAGCGTCTAGAGGTCAAGTTGTCCAAAAGTTTAGTGGAACCCAAGGGCAAGCTGCCTAAAGCATTGGGTTGGTTCCCGAGGGTCCTAAGGATGATGTTGAATGTCTATAGGTGTGTTTCCATCTGTTCCACTTCCTTAACGTGACTTGGGAGGTTGAATCATATCATAGTGGCCTCTCTTCATAAGTTTACCCCGGCTGGTCAATTTCTTGGGTAGGTGTGGCCGGAAGGTGTTACAATCACAATGTGATGTTGGACCAAGAGATAATATTTTTCACAATGTGACCATTGTTATTAACCATGGTTATAATATTGTGGGTTTATATTACCAATCTAAGTGGTCATATCCCTTAGGTTTATCAATCCATAAGGGAATAATATTAAACCCAAGGGATAAATATTATAAACCCAACGTGTATAAACCCTAAGATAAATATTATAAGCCCTAAAATGAACATGGTTGAACATGGTTGACCACAACTCATATTTATATTTACACAATCTTTGTTACAAAGTGACGTTGCACTATGGTTGACAATGATTGATTTTCTTATTGAGACAACCTTTGGCACAATGCGATGTTGGACAATGGTTGGGAATGGTTGACCATGGTTTCTTTTCATATTGGGACAAGCTTTGTCACAATGTGATGACCATGGTTGTCCATGGTTGTCAAAATGTGACATTGGACCAAGAGACAATCTTTTTCACAATATGACCATGGTTCATAATGATTGACCATGGTCAACCATGGGATTGATAATCTCAATGAGTATGAACCTTCAGATAAATATTATAAACCCTAAAATAAACATGGTTGACCTTGGTTGACTATGACTATTTTTCATATTCACATAACTTTTGTCACAATGCGACGTTGGGCTATGGTTGACCTTGATTGATTTTGATATTGATACAATATTTGTAACAATGTGGCATTGGACCATGGTTGACCATGGTTGACCATGGATGCCCAAGGTTGTCACATTGTGATATTGGAACAAGAGACAATCTTTGTCACAATGTGACCATGGTTATTGACCATGGTTGACCATGGTTGATTTACATATTAAGACACTATTTAACAAAATTTGACGTTGGAACATGGTTAACCATGGTTGATTTTCACATTGAGACAGTCCTTATCATAATGCGACATTGGTTGATTTTCATATTGAGAGAATATTTCTTACAAAGTGACATTGGATCATGGTTGACCATAATTATAAACCTAATGGATTTATATTAAACCCGAATATTAATATTATGACCCCTATGAATAATATTAAACCCTAGAAATATGAACCCTTAGATTAATAATCCCTTGGGTTTAATATTATTCCCTTGGGGTTATATCCCTTAGGTTTATTAGCATCTTGGGTTTATAATATCAAACCCTTGACTTTATTAATCTAAGGGATCATATTTTTGGGATATAATATTATTCATAGGGTTTATAATACTAATCCTAGGGTTTAATCCTTTTGATTTTTAATATTAATCCCTTGGGTTTTCAATATTAATCCCAGGGTTTAAGGTTATTCCCTTATGTTTGAAATACCTTGGGTTTTAATATTAATTCCTTGGTTTTATAATATTAATCACAAGTTTTATAAAATTAATCTTAGTGTTTAATGTTTATTTGAGTGTTTATAATATTTACCTTACAGTTCATATCCCATGACTTATAATATTAATCCTTTGGGTTTAATACTATTCCCTTGGGTTTATATCTCATGGTTTTAGTATTAATCTTTTGTGTTTATTATTAATTTTGGTTTATAATATTAATCCTAGGGTTTAATATCTCAGGTTTTTAATTCTAGGATTTAATCCCTTGGGTTTTTAATTATAGGGTTTTAATCCCTCGTGTTTTTAATCCTAAGGTTTATTTCTAAAACCCCAAGGTATACTATAAACCCAAGGGAACAATACTAAAACCAAGAAAATAATATTATAAACCCAAGATATATAAACCCTAAGACAGATATTATAAACCCAAGGGAATAATAAACTCAAGGGATTAATACTAAAAATCAAAGGGATTATAAACCCAAGGGAATAATGTTAAATCCAAGGGATAAATATTATAATACAAGGTATATAAACCCTAAGACAAATATTATAAACCCTAAAATAAACAAGGTTGACCAAGGTTGACGACGCTTGACCACGCCTCATTTTCATAGTAACACAATCTTTGTCACAATGCGATGTTGGACTATGGTTGACAAAGATTCATTTTCATATTGAGACAACCTTTGGTACAATGCGATGTTTGACAATGGCTAGGAATGCTTGACCATGGTTGATTTTCATATTGAGACAATATTTGTCACAATGTGACATTGGACCGTGGTTGAACATAAAATGTGATGTTGGACCAAGAGACAATCTTTTTCACAATGTGAGCATGGTTATTGACCATGGTTGACCATGATATACCATGGTTTTCCATGGTTGATTTACATATTGAGACAATCTTTAACACAATGTGACATTGGAACATGGTTGATCATGGTTGATTTTCATATTGAGACAATCTTTGTCACAATTTGACATTGGCTGGTTTTCGTATTGAGAGAATATTTGTTACAAAGTAACATTTGATCATAGTTGACTATGATTATAAACCCGAGGGATTTATATTAAGCCCTAGGATTAATATTATAAACCTTATGAATAATATTATACCCTAGTAATATGAACCCTTATATTGATAAACCCAGGGATTGATATTCTAAACCCAAGGGATTAATTCTAAAACCACAAGGTATTATAAACCCAACATAATAATATTAAACCCAAGGGATTAATATTATAAACCTAAGATAAATATTATAAACCCAAGGGAATAATAAACCCAAGGGATTAATATTAAAAACCCAAGGTATTATAAACCTAAGGGAATAATATTAAACACAAGGGATGCATATTATAAACCCAAGGTATATAAACCCTAAGATAAATATTATAAACCATAAAATAAACATGGTTGACCATGGTCAATCACATTTGATTTTCATATTGACACAAGCTTTATGGCAATGCAACATTGGACTATGCTTGTCCATGATAGATTTTCATATTGGGACAACGATTGTCACAATGCGACATTGGACAATGGTTGACTATGTTTGATTTTCCTATTGAGACAACCTTTGTCACAACGCAATGTTCAACCATGGTTTGACATATATAACCATGGTTGTCACAATATGAAGTTGGACCAAGAGACAATATTTTTCACAATTTGACCATGGTTGACCATGGTTGATTTTCATATTGAGACAATATTTGTCACAATGCGATGTTGGAACATAGTTGACCATAGTAGGTTTTCATATTGAAACAATCTTTATCACAATTAATTAAAAGTAAAACACATTATCATTCACCCACTGCTACAATATTTAAGAAAACAAATTCAAATCTAATATTTCATTATCAAAACTAAATATATAATAGATATATAAAAATAAATAAAAATAGATATATGTATTAATAATATGTGAATGTAAACGAATAAAAAACATAATAACTTATATAATATTTTTTTATATTTAACTAATTTTTTGGACACCTAATCCTCAATGGGTTAGTGTGGAAGCCGAATGGACAAAAGGAGTCCAAGAGACCTTGGGATGTGAAACCCAACGGTCACATAATGTACTATAAATGTATATATCTTGTTAATAAAAATTGTACTGCATGTTTTATCTTTCCTATTTTCTGTTGCCCATGTGTGTTTAACATGGTATCAGAGCGGGCGCTTGCTGGTCCTGCTCCAATTTCAGCCATTTGTTTTATGGCTTTTCTGTGAAAGTCAGTTCTACATTTCATGAATGTTTTATTAGCAGTATTTTAGCTGCATTCTCTGCGCACAATTCCCCAAATAGAAAATTCTGACATTATTCTCCTGCTCTGACGCTTCCACAGGCCTGAACACTGCTCCTGTAGCTGCTCCACCTACATACAAAACACAGCTCTCTGCATACAAAACGCTCCTTCACTCAGCGCTACTTGTGCCCTCTGTCTTTTACAGTCCTGACCCTTGAAATTAGACCTGCGCTCTCTGTCTGACATTCATCTGACATGGGAATGTTTGCGTTGTCTTGACCTGGTTTGAAATGTTTGCGCTGGCATGCTGGTCATCCTGACCTGGTTTGAACGCTGGACGTTTCTTGTTTCAATTTCATTTGTTTGAAAGCTAGACGCTCTGTTTCTTGATTTCTTGCTGGACGCTTTGTATGTAGCTGGGGCCAAGTCTGTTCTATCATTGCTCAACACACCATGATGGGCACCGTAAAGGGTTCAACCTTGAAATGCAGCTGCTCTTTCCAAGATTTCGTATGACTGACATGAGATGTGCCGCTGATCCGCTTCTTTTCGTTTGGCCTTCGCGTGCCAGAGGCTTCTTTTCATTTGGGCTTGTATCCTTTTATGGGCACTATTGCATGAACGGATCAGTTGCTTTGATCCTTGCATGAACGGATGTGTTGTCCATTTTTTTCACTGGATCCTCCAGCATTGTTTGGAGAAACAATAGTGGAGGCAAAGTGGAAGCTGGGCAAGTCGTGACAAAGGGTTTCAAATTGCTACAGGATTTCACATTTCTCTTATTTCAGTGATGACCTCAAACTCCCTCGAATTCTGAAATACTATCAAACGCAGTGGGGACTCTGTGGATTGAGACCTCGGAGGCCGCGAAGGGCACGGAGGGCACTGATAAGGCCATCCTGGATATGACTATCGATGGCTTTTAATCATAGATGAGCGAGAACTACGATAAATTATTTCTAGCTCTGTGAGGCTTTTTAATTGTATCGACGGAGAATTGAGGCAACCGTAATTTGGACTCTCGTCAACAAAGTGTCTGCTCATGGTTTCGAGGCAGAACATTGCTATCAAATCTGAGGCGCACTTTGAGAGTTTGAGGGCAAGATCTACGTGAAAACCAATGACGTCAAAGATGTCATCAGACGATGCGAAAGTTGGAGATTTTCCAAAACAATGAAGCAGCGCAATGTAATTTTGACAAATTGAAGCGTCGGTATAATCTGGAGTAGCGGTGTGAATCCTGCATTCATTAACATATTCGTTAATCCTAATGCGGTCATATAAAAACCTGTGTATCTGTACTTTCTTGCCCTGTGTTCATGGTTGTGTTGAATTTTCTGCCGCTCCTGCGCGTTGAGACTTTGACTGGCCGTGGTATACATCGAAAAAAAAAAAAAATCAAGGACTGTGTTGAATGTATGGTTGTGTACAACTCTTATGTGCATTGAACCGTCGCTTACATGTTGTTTTCTTTTCATCGCTGAGCCATTGGAATGGTCAAACATTGCTACCCTAATTAACATACCGATTTTCTTCAAAAGCGAAAGCGTTGGTATTTATCCCCTCTTGTTGAAGTCGATATCACTCAATGTCAAATTGTGGAAGTCTGGCTGAATGTGTGCTCACAGGGTGAAAGAAGATTGTTGAGCTACTATACATAGTAATTGGGAGCTCATTGTCGTCGTAAGTCCCAGGACAGAATAAACTGAGACTGAGTTTGGTTTGAAGGCTTGTGGGAGTTTGTCTTTGGGGGTTCCTTGTGGAATTCAGGAGCTCGTATTGGCATAAAATTGCAGAAGACCGAGCTTGTCATACTCAGGTGGTTGAAACCACTATTGTACAATGTCAGAGGAAAAGGTTGCCCTTAGGTACAATTTCTGGGTATTGCAAAAGTGGGAAATCTTCATCTTCACAGTTGAAACTTCTACCGAGGTTCTATATTTCAGTACCATTCTCTTATGTTTCCAGATATCGCTATTTTTAGTTATATCTATGTGTGAAGCAAATAAATAAGTACTAAACATTATTGATAAGGGTGGACTGATATCTAAAGGAATGTGCATTGGAGGCTAAAACAACAACAACAACAAAAAGGGGGGGGGGGGGAGTGCATTTTTGGTCATTTGATTGTTTTTATAAATACATTGTTGATTTGATTGTCTGAATAATGGAGAAAAATCATGGATTATTAGAGTTATTAAGCACTCTAATCTTATCTACTGATGGAAGTACAGTTAAAGTCAACAAAAACACTCTCAGAGATATTCAAAAATCTTTACAATATGCACAGGAAAAGATTGATTTTTTGCAGCTTGAATCTTAGCTACAGCAAGAAGAATTAAAACAGAGGAGTCATTCTGAACATGTTTATGTTCAGAACATTGAGAAAGCAACCCATAAACAACAAGTCAATAATGTTACCGTTCATTCAAATAAAGCAGCAATTGTACATGCAGATGCAGAAACTCAGTCTGCACTTCCCAAACCCATCATCAGACCTTGGGAACAGCTTGTCCACAACAAGCACAGAACTGGTCTTGGATATGACAAGGACTTGTCCTTTCATATTCCAGACTACTCAAAGTCCATTCAGTTTCAGAGTGTTGTATTTATTCATGACAGTTCACCTGCTCCTCGTGACAATTCACCTCCAGCTGTTCCAGATTCTACTCCTCCTCCACCGCAACAACAACAACAACAAATTGTGAAATGCCAACACTGTGACCGAGTTGGCCATTTGAAAGATCATTGTTTTGATCTTCATCCATGTAAGCACTGTCATAAAACCAGTCATTCTTCACACAGATGCTTCAGCAACAAACACCCTGCAAGAACAAAGATTCATCTTGGATGGATCGCTTCTTGGCAATGGGCATCAACAGCTAAGAAGATATTCCAAACACATGTCAGAACTTGTTCCAGAGTATTGAACAGTCTTGCAGTTGAGTTTTCTCCATCATCTCACCTTGTATCTGACAAGGAGGGAAATGATGGTCATCTACAAGCTTCAAAGTCACATCAAGCAAGCCTGAGCCACAACTTGTCACACTAGATTTAGAGTTGTAGCCAGAGACAAAGATGCCCTGAATATGCCTTCAGTTGGCAATCTGGGACACTTCCTCTAGCAGAAGACTTCAGCTTCTTGCCAGTGTCGGAAGAATTCTAGGAACAAAATTGAGAACACTTCCTCTAGCAGAAAACTCCAGCTTCTTGCCAATTTTGGAAGAGTTCCAGGAATTACATTAAGCATTCCAGAGTTGTTGGTCATCCTTAAACCATCACAGGTTGAGACTTCCCTTTTCAGGTTGAAGTTCTCCCTTTTATGCGAGGTGAGACCTCCCTTTCATGGTTGAAGGTTTCCCTCTTCAAAACAATAGGAGCACTTCCTCTAGCAGAAGACTTCAGCTTCTTGCCAGTTTTGGAAGAGTTTCGGGAACTGCACTAAGCGTTCCAGTGTTGGTGGTCATCCCTAAACCACCGCCTTTTATACCAACATTTCATAGAGCAAATTCGGCCTAGTGCTGCCATGCATTTTTGCACATTTTGTATTACAACTCTCTTCTTGGACTCATACATAACCCTTCGGATTAAGGGGGGAATGTTGGACACCTAATCCTCAATGGGTTAGTGTGGAAGCCAAATGGACAAAAGGAGTCCAAGAGACCTTGGGATGTGAAAACCAACGGTCACATAATGTACTATAAATGTATATCTCTTGTTAATAAAAATTATACTGCATGTTTTATCTTTCCTATTTGCTTTTGCCCATGTGTGTTTAACATAATTTATAATTGTTAAAAATATAAACCAATAAGTAATTCACCTTCTAATTACACATTAAAATAAGTAATTCGTATTAGATTAAATATATATGTAAATTATTTACTAAGCTTCCACAACTTTAAGGTAATCAGTTCCATTTGTTCTTAGCACAAATTTTGTACTCATCCTAACACTCAACTCATATCTAGTAATTAAGTAATATATTTAAATTAAATAACATTTATATACCAACCTCAATTGATCTTTATCTAAATTTTGAATATTTATAAGCCTTTTTTATTTATTTTTAATAATAAATATTTATTAAAAAAATTGAGAATGAAAACTTTATATTTATATTTACATTTTCTTAATTCACATTATATTATCTTTTAAAATTGATTAAAATTTATATTGACTTTATGTAAAATTTATATTAACTTTATTTCAAATTTATATTAACATTTTATTTTTTATAACAATATATATACAAAAATATTATATTAAAAAAATTTATATTTATATTAAAATTTATAAAAAAAAATTATATTTAAATAAATGTTAAAAAGATTTATATTTCTGGGTTAAAATATATTTAAATAAAAATATATCAAGTAAAAATATAAATTATAATTTTAAGCAAAAATATATTTAAATCACCATTATTTCAAGATCACTATTATATACGACCTAAGAAAAGCACTGAAAGCACTGATTTATTTGTTTTCGCGCCTCCACGCAAGCGTTTATCTTGCTTGAAAAAAACAAAAAAAACCTCTATTTCTTTTCACTACTGATATTAATATAAAAATAACTTTGTGGTTCTGGCAGCCAATCGTTGTGTGGTTTTCTTTGCCTTTAGCTGCTAAAGAAAACCACAGGAAAAACCCTTCGTCTCTTTTTCCACGCCTAACCGATACGTTTCCTTTTTAGCTTTGAAAAAGAAAAGGGTTGTATTTTTTAAAATACTACTATCAATTCAATACCCGTGAAATAGATTTGTTTTTTTCAACGCTATTATGAATGTAACATTTTTTATTTTCCTCTAGGTGAAGAGCTCTCTTTCTTTAAACGCATTGCTTGATGACAACAATCTGTCCACACTTGGTATCGTTTATTAGTCCCTGCCTTCGGCATGGCAGGGACTTGGTATCGCTACTATAGCGATCGACCACTTATGAATTGATCAGTTGATCCATTTTGTAGCGATCGATCAATCGTTTGACCATTTATTAATTTATCAGTTGATCTGTTTTTTTTGGGTTTTCTTGTATTTTAAATTTATTAATTTATCAGTTGATCTGTTTTTTTGGGTTTTCTTGTATTTTAAGTAAAGTATGAAATTGTTAGCCAAAGTTTTAGGACTGAAAGCATTCTACCTCTTATTACAAGCTTTACGTGGCCCTATGCAAGAAAATTGCAAGAATACCATTTTATCCAAAGTTCGATTTTATATACAGTTGCCAGTTTCTTTATATCAAAGTTTGTGCAATTAATTTATATCAAAGCTTTTGCAACCATATACTTCGAAGCCCTTTCAAGGTCCTTTCCACATGTCTATCAAGGCCCTTTCCAAATGGCTATTAGCGTGCAACTTTGGTATGGTAAAACATAGTCGCGCAGAAGGCTCAAGCAGAAACTAGGGCCACTCCTTTACTATTTCGTCGTCGTTTTGCAAGATTTCAATTCCAGCGTTTGGACGTGCTCCAGTTCCTTGGTATGCCTGTTTCGTTCCTTTGTATATCTGTTTTCAAAATGGCATATATGTTTTCATTTTGAAAGGTTATAGCTGGTCGTCAGTGATAGGCATAGACAACATGAGAGACAACACCTATGAATTCATGAATTTGTTCATTAACCCCAACAAAATACAACAAGCTAATAAAATTTATTGCAAATATACCTTGAAATCTTTTTAAAAAAACAAAGAAATGAAGGAAAATAAGAGGCGTACCACAGGCAGTTCCTTGCGGAAGATGTAAAATCTAAGTCTGGCAATGGCGTCCAGGAGCCAATGCCCTCCGCTTATATGACAGTGAACGTGCAGAGACATTTTTCGCTGACATTTCTTCCACTGCGCAAGAACTTCGTCTCTCTGTAACCTGTTATACCATCCCTGCAACTGTGCACATATATAAAGAAATAACAGGCTTTAAACTTCTGAGCCATAAAAATCCTATTTTGTGCACATATATAAAGAAATAACAGGCTTTAAACTTCCGAGCCATAAAAATCCTATTTTGTGCACATATATAAAGAACTCACAGGCTTTAAACTTTTGAGCCATAAAATCCTATTTTGTGCACATATATAAAGAACTCACAGGCTTTAAACTTCTAAGCCATAAAAATCCTATTTTCAAAAGATTCAGCAAAACAGAACACGGGCCGACCTGATCTTTATTGATTGTTTGAGAAATAGCCAACGTTAACTTGGCCGTGATGTCGCTGTGTGTGAGCGTATAAATCCTCAGAAAATGCCCCGGATGATTCTCTTCCTGTGCTCCAAGAAATAGGACCTTGAGCTTCGATGCCTGGAAGACTGCAGGCCCAAACAATCTCGCCTCCTACCAAACCAATGCCAAGATTCAGTCCTCATAATCAATGAATTAACAGAGCACAATGGAAAAAGATTTGCCGCGGTGAATCGCTAAGATTACCACACGAGTACTACTAGGTCGGGGTAAGCTGCTATTAATTCGATGTTTGTTATTGGACTATAATTGATAGTCGACCAGAGCATTCCAGGGGCTCCCACTATCCAGAAAGCTAAAGGAAAACTTTA
This sequence comes from Pinus tabuliformis, assembly GCA_031772625.1. Classification (NCBI taxonomy): domain Eukaryota; kingdom Viridiplantae; phylum Streptophyta; class Pinopsida; order Pinales; family Pinaceae; genus Pinus; species Pinus tabuliformis. Next base: position 1,534,239,906 of record CM062817.1, on the reverse strand, counting down.
CCTTCGATTTCCTTGTGAACTGAGATTGTGGATTCTGTGGTGCAGATGAAATCCGTCCACCGGAATGGGGAAAGGAGTAGCATTGCTGTGTTTTTACAGCAAATGATGTTGCTACCGCCATGGCTAGGGTTTCTGATTATATTTCAGAAGTTGAAGTTGTTGCAATAGCTAGGTCATCGGTCATAGGCATAGACAACACGAGAGACAACACCTGTAAAGGCGGGTAGAGCTGCATTGCATGCAGTGTTGAGAGTAGATTCAATAACAGAGGTGCATGGGGTGGATTATTGTAATCAAAGCTAGACGAATATGGCAATATTCTTGCACTCTAGCGAGGTTGGTTAAGGAATTGGAATTCCAACCAAGATGAAGGAAAGACAAGTTGTCTATCTTGCAGTTTGAGCTATCGCATGCGAGACAAGTTGTAGGGTAGTGGGCCCAAAGAGTTAGACAAATGGTAAATTTGTGGGCCCACAACGTAAAATGTGGTGATTTATTACTACTTTGTATGTGACATCTCTGCATGCACTCCAAGTGTCTTTTGCAAAGGTACATCTCTACATCCATTACAGGTTTTGCATTAGCAACATTCCTTGATAGGTATTGAACTTACAATGTTTACTTCCCTTACTGAGGAATTTCTAATGTGACAGTTGTATCCCTTTTCAAGAGGGAGTTTTCTGAATATCTCGGGAGAAAAATAATTGGGTTTATTCTCAGGGACATATTGTTCCATAGCTAAATCTGTCCTCAGTTAGGCTTTTTTTTTTCCTTACCTTCACCTCCGGCTCGATCATTTGCAGCGAGGCCTCTGCGCAAAAAAACACTCTGCAACTTGGCGACTCATCCTCCAATTCACTCTGGCAGATTGACATTTCAAGTGAGGTCTTCTTTTTCTTTTTTGTAGCCGGGTCTGCCACGGTCTCTCCTCAATTGTGTAGCTTGGTTTTTTTGGTGTTCGTTCTAGGGTTTTCATTGTTACCCTACAACATACCGTGCTTGGTGTATCATTTGGTCAAAGCGTCGATTCATCAAGGTATTTCCTGGCGGTATTTTCTTTTGAGCATCTTGGTTTTATTATAGAGGAGATTTACAAATGAAATTTTTTCATGGCAGAACAAGTAGCAAGGTCAGAGGCAACAAACTTGATTCTTCGCCTGGACAACCTAAAGAAGGTGCATGTAAGGGTTTCAAAATTTACTGGGGATGAAATTGCTCTCTGGGGTTTCCAAGATCTTCTGGAAAAGCTTCGATAATTATAACAGAAAATCATAGTCAATACTGCAAGGGCTGTTGGCGTTCTTTAGACAAACTAATGACTCTTTATTTACAGAACAAGGGGTTTTCCTATAGGCGTGGGGTTGAATTGGTATTTTTATGCTTTTGCATGATTACTAAGCTTAGTTTTTTTCTTCAACATTTTCACGGTCAGTATCTCATGACATTTTACCTTTTGAAGTCACTCCAACTTTATTTGGCATGCGTTTTTTTTTTTAATGTTTTCATGATGCTTGTGAGTTCTGAACTTGATAACACAATTATTCTATGTGAGTGTAAGGGTGAGTTTCTTTGGGCATTTTCCATTAATAAACATGAGAGTTTTTAGCATTTTCCATTAATAAACGCAAGAGTTTTTATAGCATTTGATTTAAGTTTTTTACTTGCCATGGATAAATACTATTTAAATGTTTTCTGTCATTCTGTTTTTCTTTTAAGCTATAAATATTGTAAACCTTTAGCTGAAAGTCGAACAAATTGTCTTTGAAAAGCGTGTCGATAGAACTATTGGAAATTTGTTCTGTTGTACCATAGTTAAGAGCCAAATACTTCATATATAGTTCAAATTGTGTTTAAGAATTTTTTTAGCATTGACCACTCCGTCCCTGGTGCCTATTTCAGATTCAGCGAGCAATCATCTTTGCGGGCACTATAGCCTTCTCTTCTGCAATAGAGTCTAAAGATCAAACTTTTCCAACATCTGAAGCCGACACTTCCAAGGTGTAAGCAATCTTCCAAGGTGTAAGCAATCTGGCTCTCAAATTTGAAGATTTCACAATTGAAGAAATTGCCGACAATGAGATGACGATGAAATTGATTTTTATTTGTTATTCTGAGCGAATTGATTTACTCGACAGAAATTTGAATTTTCTTCTAGATGCAAGCTTTGAATTTTCTTCTAGATGCAAGCAAAGTCTGTTCGAACTGTGTTGGCAACATCGCCAACACATCGGGTTACATCTGGTAAACATGCATGTTGATGTATTTCACTGTGGACGAGTGGTTGACAGATGGGCCCACTCAAAACATGTTAAAATAGGATGCCCTGCCTCAAGTGACGGAGTAGCCGCGACGATCCATGCTGCGGGGCTTGGCCTATCTAGCTTCCCTGCCCTAGAAGCTCTCTCACCATCCCCTTAGTCTCCTTCTTAGAAACTCGGCTCTCGACTAGGTTACCCAATGAGCTTGCTGCTCTGTCTGCCTATTGCTTTGTGACTACAGGTTCTCTTGTGGATAGCTGGGTCTTGCCTGGGATCTAGGTATCACCACCAGGGCGCTACCGCTTTCCGGGCTTGCCAAATACTTACTCTCAGACAATCTCTTCTCGTACACGTCCAGAGCATTGGAGAACTTCTCCTCATTCTTCGCAATTTCTTTCTGGTTCTGAGGAATGCCCCACAACGGAGCGAATGCCAGTTGAAATATTAGAAAGGAACTGGGAGGATTATAAGTCTGGCTTTCGACCTCCATCCACTGCTCAATCATAGCTCTCTCTACCAAACTCTTACCTAACAGCCCAATGGTCCCCTGTGCTGCGTACTTCTCTGCAATGTACCGAACGATGGCCCTCGATTCTGCATTAACCATAAAGCAAAAAATGGATAAGTAAAAGATGAATCTCTAACAAATTGCCATAAGTTTCTAGATGCAGTTTGAGTAATTATGTGATATGTATGGATACAAACCAAAAAGAGTCAGAGCGCCGTCCTCGAGCATAGGTACCTGCCCGAAGGGCTGCATAAACGAGAACCCATTTCATTAAACCTTAAATTAGAGTTTCTGCTTTGTGTTCTCATCGTGCATGTTATGCTTTGTGTTCTCATCGTGCATGTTAGGTTATCGCATGATAGAAAAGCAGTAAGATTGTTGGCCCACAGCGTCAAACAACCAGTAAAATCATCGGCCCACACGACCAGGCAGGTGGAAAGTCAGAAAAGTGGTGATTTATATGCGATGATTACAAATCTCTGTATGTTACATGTTTGCATGTATTCCACATGCCTTTTGGAAAGCTCTAACAAGATGTTGAGGTGTCCACAACATGGCTTCTAACAGGATGTTGAGGTGTCCGAACATCTACAATCTCTTCCTATTCTTGGCTTGGTTTCTGGTGGTTTCTTTCTGGTCATCTATACTGCTGTTATCCCCTCATAATTATTGTTATTATTTCTTCCTGTAAGCTTAAATGGTTATTATTTCTCCCTGTAAGCTTATTTTCTATGGTTTCATTTTCACGTTTTAGTCGGTTTCATCAGAGGATTTACAGAAACCGAGGAGGCAGAGCAACCGAGGATGAAGGAGGAATAGAGAAGGAAAGGGTGTTGTTAAAGCAGGTATTGTTTTTTCTCCAAGTTCCAAGACATGGAGCAAGACATATTTTCACTGTTTGGTTGTTATAATTATAAATTTCTATTATTATTTTTTATTTTTTATTTTGTTTTGGGCCTTAACTTTACAATTGTTTATTTTTGACACGATCAATCCCTCTAAAATGCTTGAAAATTTCACAGAACATTGTATTTCACGAAACAGTGCTTGAAATAATCAGTATCTGTTGTTGCACAGAACAGTGCTTGAAATAATCAGTATCTGTTGTTGCACAGAACATTGTATTGGGCGCCAGGTATTATGATCATTATGGTCACCGCAAACCCATTGTTAAGACATGGACTGATGAATCATTACAGTCGCACAATATTATATGTCGGCAGGGACTCCCGGCTGCTTGCGTCCCTTGTTAAATTTTTATTTAAATGTTAAATTGTCTATTGCCTGTTACCTGTTTAAATGTTTTGACCAGTAAGTAAATGGTTTTACCTATTAAATTATGTGTTTTAATGTTTTTAACTCCAGGGGCAAGGCCGAGAAAGCGGCCCTCCCCGGATTGTCTGTTCTGTCATCGACCCCTTCACTCGCACATGCATATTTTCCCTCTTTTTTATAATTTTAAAAACATATATTTTTCAATTTTTCCTTTATACTATTTTTATTATTTTTATTTTTTCTTTCTGTATTCAAGTTTCTGTCATCCATAATGAATTAAAGAAAGTTTTTTTAGTAAAAATCACATGAGAGAATTTTTTGGCCGACGAGTTTCAAACCAACAAGTGTGGTTTATCTCCAGATGAATCACACTTGTTAGTTCAAAACGTGTCGACCAAAAAATTCTCTCATGTGATTTCTACCGAAACACTTTGTTTAACTATTCTCTCATAAGTGTGGTTTATCTCCAGATGAATCACACTTGTTGGTTCGAAACGTGTCGACCAAAAAATTCTCTCATGTGATTTCTACCGAAACACTTTGTTTAACTATTCTCTCATAAGTGTGGTTTATCTCCAGATAAATCACACTTGTTGCTTCGAAACGTGTCGACCAAAAAATTCTCTCATGTGATTTCTACCGAAACACTTTGTTTAACTATTCTCTCATGTGATTTCTTTCTACCAAAAGACTTTGTTTAACTATTTTTTTTGTTCAAATGTTTTAACGCTAAGGGCCTTCATCGAGCGGGCAATTTCCCTATCGTTTCTTGCTATCCATGTTTTCTGCACACTTCAACAACAAATTCTATTCAACAAAAAAATATCATTTTCTAATCACATCGTACAAACCCTTTACCAAAAAATCAAGGGAAAAACCTACTAGTGCGCTCCCATTCTTCAAGTCCAAGGAAAAAAAAAGGTTGAAATAGATTGCAAACCTCAACAACAACAACACAGACGCTTAGAAATTCCCAATCCCTGCAACTTAGCCAACTGAAATCTCTGCAGCCCTAAACCACTAATTGAATTTGCTCGAAGCAGTAATCCTTAGCAAACCATAACATTGTACCCTCCCCAACACACAAACTCCTAGGCCAAACATCTAAAGCACCCACAAAAAATGCTTCCTACCTACGACACACAACTACTGTGACGGCTTCCATGGTTGTCCTTTACACTTCCCCTCCCAACCACAGCTAAAACATTGTGCAACACGTCTATAGGCACAGGCCAATAGGAAACGCCTTCTTGCAAAGCATAATGACTATGATGTCCACATCTCATACATAGGCTAAATAATCCTTATATAATGGCTATCTTATGTCATGTGGTGCCACACATCACCCATGAGCTATAGAGGAAAGTAGAAGGTATTTAACCCTATCAATTTATGTTAAAATATAGGCTCTACCCTAAGATCCATTCATGGTTTTGAAAGTATTGATATGTCAACAATATCCCATATTAAAACCAATTTCTTATGTAAGTCTTATGTGATTACTTGAGGCTAAATATATGAACAATAAATCTCATAATTGAATTTGATGGTCTAAGATTGTTTATGCCTACCCTATACCAAAACTTAGGCATTAAAGTCATCATGGTGTCTAAAACTTTGAAATGGACACCCTGTCCTAGTTGATATTCTTTGTGTAGGGCCTAGGTGGTGGTCTAAGGCCCTATGAATGATCCATATGTTCTAGAGACAATTTCTTAGCTTAGGTCTTGTGAGAAATCATTAGTATACCATAACTCTAAAGTGACCATGTCCTACTTTGAGAGAAAAAATTTCCTACTTAGGACCTTTAGGACCTTGTAGATGTTCGTTGAAACCCAAAGAAAAATTACATGGCTGAAAGTATTTCGTTAGCCCTTGAAATGATCATATAAACCCTATAAACCGTTCCTTATGTGTGAAACCTCTAAATGGAGACCATATATAAGTCCCATAGAAATGTTATGTGTGATAACTTAATACCAACACATAGAAAATGATCCAAGGAAAATATTGTATCTTAATACTTTTGATTTTGTCCTCAAACCATGTCACAAGCTTCCAAAACCATCTTTGACATGTAGTTTTGAAAATTTTAACCTTATATAACTCATAAACTCACAAGCTTCCAAAACCATCTTTGACATGTAGTTTTGAAAATTTTAACCTTATATAACTCATAAACTCACAAGCTTCCAAAACCATCTTTGACATGTAGTTTTGAAAATTTTAACCTTATATATTTTCATTTTCTAGTCATCAAGGACATTTCACAATGACAAAAAATTATTAAAGTTTTATTAAGACTTACACCAAGTGAGTCACACATGATGTGATCTGAAAATGACTATGCGATTTTAACTTGAGGTTAAACAATCATAATACAAGGCTTTGTAGTGGGCCTAAGCCTTCGGCATGGGCTTTTAACCCGGTAAACCAATAATATGACTTAAAACCTAGTTCACTATTGAAGAAGGGTTGCTTATGTGGTTTTTCCACCATAATAGCATTTATTAAATGTGGCCATAATACAAGGTTTTTTTGGGTGGGCTTAAGCCTTGGGCATGGGCTTTTAACCATGTAAATAAATAATATGACTTAAAACCTAGTTCACTATTGCATGGTTGCTTATGTGGTTTTTTCACCACTGCATCTGGCCCATCATATAGTAGACAAATACGATAACCTAAATAGTAGACTCTGTCTATATTGGAATTAAGATTAACGAATTTTGATTTTTAAATAAATGAGTTAACCAGATTTGATTTTAAGAAAATATTTTTTCGTAAGATATCTTCAAACAAATGATACAAAATATATATAAATAAGTTTTCAATTTCAAATAAAAAAATAATAAATTTAATTTCAAAATCATTTATTTCACCGGCTTGTTCGTATACATCATACCTGTTCATTCGTGCATATGAATCCAGCATGACTACAGTATTAAATTTATTTTTATCAATCATCGTCATTGTAATAATGGCGGTGATCGTCACGGTCATGAAGTTGAGGCCAGAGGAACATAAATTCTACTTGGAAAGCTGAATGATAATTATAACAAGTGCCACTGCAATAGGTGTGTGGTGATCCTGTGACTGTTGTTCAGATGATTCAAACATTTCTCTTCGTAATATCAAGAGATAATCGAAGATGCATCGCACAGACTACCACATATGGATAATTTCAGATACATCCGCTAACAAAAAGAAGACTCCTTAATTATTCTATTAATTGGTATATGAATTTAATTTAATTACTAATTGGTTTCATTATAAAAGGATTTTCAAGTATATGTAGATACAAAGTTATGAATGTATTTTAGGTTTTATTGAATTTTCAAATTATGATATTTTTGGTTATGCTTTTATATGACATAGAAAAGATGATTAAAGATATCTTTAGCTATTGATATTGGAAAGTAATTATTATTTTTAATGAAAACGGATATAGTTTGTATTACAACAAATCAAAAGTCTGCTGGCCGGTTACATTTAGGAAGCCCATGAACCGGCTATCCTCAACATATAGAAAAACTGACTTCCTAACCTTAATATTCTGAATCTTCTTAGCTCCATTAGTCAAGCCTATTTCCCTAATTTCCCCATGCTTGTGAATACAGACAAACTGCTGAAGTAAAAGACAATAATACATGAGAAACAAAATTAAGGGATTGGATCACAATCTTCGACACCGTCTCTTATCCGGGTGCCTGCAGGAAGGAGGACTACTTTGTTGGCTTCCGCATCCGCTTCCTTATTATTCTTCCGAAGAATGTGGAAAAAATTCACCTAAAGAAAGGAACCTACTAGCTTCCTTATTCTGGAAACTACTCTTGCTAGCCGAAATTCCCTCAGGGACGTGTTATCCACAAGAATTCGAATCAAGGATTGGGAGTCACCAAGAATATTGGCTTTCTCAATACCAAGAACCTGTAAATGCTTAAGGCCCTGCAATAAAGCCATGGCCTCCTCTTGCATGTTTGTAATGTGGCCCAGGCCCTAGGCATACCTGTTCTCTATGCAACCATTTGCATTCCTGATGACACCCCCAGCCCCAGCAATTCCCGGATTGCCTTTGGCGGCCCCATCAAAAACAAGGAAGAGTTGTCACAATTATTGAGCCAAATGCGGAAATCACCCTCAGCAAGCCTGATCTGCCAGTTTTTTGTAGTTTGGAACTGTCTCTCATCCTCAGAAAACGGAAGACCAAGCTTGCTCCCCCACGCCAGTTCTTGAGGATTTAAATTATTTTTTCCTAACTTCTCAAATTTCTCATCGAGAAATTCCTTGAGTAGGCCGTTGGCTTTTGACAAAACCAGGTTACCCTTCTGTGCTTTTTCTTGAAAAATTTTGTGGTTGTACTCAATCCATATTTGCCAGAGAATGAATTTTGGATAAACCATCCAAGCTGCCTTGAACCAGTTGTTATTGGGGAGTTTTCCGGGATAGAGATGAGCCCAATTATCAAAGTATCCAGCAATTGAGTTTGGTAGACGAACAAAGGATCCCCATGATTAAAACGCATCAGCCCAAATGCTCTTGGCGAACCTGCATTCAATCAATAAATGAGTGGCATTTTCCTCATTTTCCAGACAAAGATTACATCTGGAGGGGCCCAGGAAGCCTTTCTTTTTCAGTCTATCCTCAGTTAAAATGTTGTTGTGGCACAACAGGCAGCTGAAAAAATCAATTTTTGGCACACATTTCTACCTCCACAGTCCTCGCCAAGTCGTTGGGCAGCAAGGGATGTGGGGAATTTTTTTGAGCTGTGCATAGCCTTGTGCAACAATATAAGAACCAGTTAGAGAGCCCCAGCCTCTCTTGTCTTGTTTCTTGATGCTCATTAGGCTCATTCCCTTCAGCTTAGTCAGCAGGAATGACCACGCCAGATCTAGAGCATCCGGCATTTGAGGCTTCTTCTAGCCTACCCACGAATTATCCTTCCAGCTAGAAATATCCCACAAAGTTTTGATGCCACTATTTAACGTCCAGCTTCAAAGCTCAGAGAGCTCTTGGAATTCACCTAAAGGTTCTTCGATCATGATTTTATCAGTCCAAATATTAATGAGCTTGCCATTACTCAGGATCCAATAGGAATGCTTTTGTATCAGAGGTAAGGCCTGCATGCAAACCCTGTGAATTTGAGAGCCTTCGCTGGTATGGGTGAGGTTATCCAAGCTTCGTAGCCTCTGACCCCTAAAATATTTCTTCCATAACGCCTTTTGGACCCAGCCCAATTTCAGAGCTATTTGTCTCCACAAAATCTTAGCCCCCATAGCAATATTTTGAGTCCTCGGATCCTTGAAATTCAGACCTCCTTCTAGCAGAGGTTTGGCAACTTTGTCCCAATTGACAAGGGGGATCTTCCTGTCATTATTTTTGCCTCCTTTCCAAAAGAACCTTCGAATCCACTCCTCCGTCTTCTTGAGGATGCTGGAGGGAGCCAACATGGCCGAGAATTGGAAGATGGGTAGGCTATATAGGACAGACTTAATAAGCACTGTTTTCCCTGCAAGGTTCAACCATGAGAAGCCCCAAGACTGAATTTTTTTCTTAAATTTCTCAACCATTGGGAGCCAATATTTACTGGAGTGCCTCCTTTGGAAGATAGGAAGGCCCAAATAGATGAAGGAGTTCTAATAAGTAGAGCCAGCGAAACCCGTATATCTAGAAATTGAGGAAAGCTCGCTGTTGGAGATATTCCAGCCATAAAAATGGCATTTTCTTTCATTTAGTTTGTTGCCCGAAGTCCCACAGAAATTGTCCAACATTTTTCTGAATCTGGAGGCAAAGTACACGGAGCCAGCACCCAACAAAAGAGAATCATTAGCGAACATTGCATGGTTGATATCCTTGACACCTCGAGCGATCCTAAGACCCATAATTTCTTGGTCTATTTGACGCTTTTCTAAATAAAAACTCAGAACTAAAGCTTGAAAAACAAAAAGAAGAGGGGAAAGAGGACAACCCTGCACAGTCCTCTAGAGGCTTTAAAAAACTCCGTTGCTCTTCCATTCACCAAAGGGGCAATCCAGGGCTTAGAGATGCATGCTTGGACCCATCTGATAAAGTACTAACCAAACCCAAACTTTTGCATCACGCCAAAGAGAAACTTGTGACAAAATCGGTCAAACGCATTAGCAAGGTCCAACTTGATCACCATACCTTTTTCTTTCCGCTACAAGCTAGAATGAATCGCCTCTTGCACAAGGATTATGTTGTCCACGATTTTTTGGCCCTGAACGAACCCCCCTTGGTTCTCAAGAATAATGGAGGGCAAGAGGACCTTCAGTGTGTTGGCAATCACTTTTGTTATGACCTTGGAGCCAATGTTGCATAACAAAATCGGACGAAACTTGTTAAAGGTGCTAGCTCCCTTCTCCTTTGGAATGAGGGCGAGAAAGGCTAAATTCGTGCTTCCTCCAATTTTCTAGCAGCACTGAGATTTGGATACCATTTTGTGTAGATCCTTCTTCACTATTTTCCAACAGACTTGAATGAATCTGGCAGTGAAGCCATCCAAACTCGGGGCTTTGTCCGGTTCCATTTCATAGAGCACAACCTTTATCTCTTTTCTAGTGACTTTAGCTTCCAGTTGTTGATTCATATTTGAAGAGATCTTGGAGGGGACAATGTCCAAGAACATAGTGTCCTGGCTCATTCCCTCAACTTCACTATATAGCTTCTCAAAGTGGGAGAAGGCAGCGCCTTTGATGCTTGTAAAGTCCTTGTGAGTAACGGGGTCTTATTTTATTTCAGAAATTGTGTTGAAGGACCTTCTAGCTTGGGCCTGTTTGTGGAAGAACGAGGTATTCCTTTCTTCCGCTTTCAACCACAGGCTACGGGATTTCTACCTCCAATATTCTTCCTCTTGCAGACAAACTTTGTGGAATTTTTGTTGTAGACTTCCTTCTATGACTATCGATTCCTCTGTGGGTTCCTCCTCTACCATCTGCAGTTGGTGCTTCTTGAGGGAGGCATGGGCCATCCTCCTTTCATCAGCCAGGGTTGGAAGAGTTTTAGCCCAACTTTTCAATGCAACCTTTACTCTTTTTAATTTTTCTTCCAAAACAAAGAAAGGGGACCTTATGACAGGCCGATTCCAGCTTTCTTTAACCTTATACATAAAGTCTGGATGCCTTATCCATAGAGCACTGAATCGAAAAGGAATGGGCCCAAAATTTATGTCCTGAGAGTTCCAGCTTTATGGGTTTATGATCTGAAATACTGCATGGTAGGATGAGCATCCTAGCATCTAAACCAAGGAGTAGATAGGAACTTTGAATAAGAAATCTATCTAATCTCAGAGAAATATGGCCAGGGAAAATTCTTTTATTTGACCAAGTATACTTAACTTTTAGAGGTTTGATGTTGAGCAGATCCCAATCTTGCATGATATACTCCACCCATTCCCTCGCTGGATCTCTTACTATGCTGCCACCTCTCTTCTCAAAGGAGCTTAGGGTTATATTTTGATCCCCTGCGATAATAATATTTCTTCCTTAGCCATGAGTTTGATTGAGTCCCAACACTGCTTCTTTTCCCCTACATTTACCGTCACATACACATTAAAGAGGCTAAAGGCCTCCCTTGTTTCTCGGCTTATGAGTTGCATAAGCTTCCAGTGTGTATTCTGCTTTCCATTGACCAGTTCCAACTTGTCTTCATTCCAAAGAGCTCCCAGCCCTCCCAATGCACCTCGAGCTGAGACAGCCTGCCCTACAATTTTTCTCCATAGGTTCCTGCTTACTTGGAGGAAGATCTTCTCCTCCAACTTAGTCTCCTGGATTAGAAGGATATTTGGGGTTTCTATTCTAATCAAAATTCTCATTGCTTCTTCTTTTTGCTTGCTCCCCAACCCCCTGCAATTCTAGGAGACAATATTCATTATTTACCTTTTAGAGAATGGGTGGCCCCTTTGGGCCCCTGTCCATGGCTTCTTGTAATCTTTGATGTCTTTGCTAGCAACTTCTTCAATGTTGGCTGGCTGCCTTGGAGTTTGTCTTTATATGTTTCTCGCTCTCTTTTTTCTCGATTAGTTTTCCTTCCTCTTGTCGATCTGCGGGACAATGTTTGGGAGTCTCTTATTTCTCCTTCCTCCTCATATTCTTCCGAATCTAGGTCTTCCTCTTCCATATCTATAGCCTTTTCCTTAGGGCTTACTGTTGTGCTCTCACCTTGCCTGGAATTTTCAAGGATCTCTTTCTCATTTTCCTTCTTCAGTTGTTGTTTTGTTTCATGCACTTCGATTGAGGTAGAGGAAAGAGGGGTGAACAAATTCTCTTATGCCTTTGGTTGGCCACTAGAAGAAGGCTACAATCCTTTTCCTTTTGTAGCTCTAGGAGGGTTTGAAAGTTTAGGGTTAGCCCTTGACCTTTTGACCTACTTCCATCCTTCTTCCTTTCCTTGCACCGCCTCTTCATTTTTTGTGCAGTTCTTGGCAAAATGTCTGTATTCCTGGCACTTGCGGCACTTGAAAGGAAGCTGCTCATAGTCAAGTTTTTGCACATGAGTCCAGCTTCCTACATTTATCTTTATAGCCTCCAGCAGTCCCACTTCTAGATCTACTTCGACACAGATCCGAGCATAGTCATATTGATCCTTGGTGTTTGCGTGATCTATGAATTTGCCCAGTGCCTTGCCAATTTGTTGAAGGGAATCCTAGTTTCAGCAATGCACAGGAAGGTTCATAAGCCTTACCCACACTGGAACCGCTGGCAGAACATCTTCAGCTGGATCAAAATCGGGATTCCATCTATTCAAATAGAGACCTTGAGGACCCATAAAATAGGGCCCGTTCCTGAACATTAGATCCTTGTCTTCTTTTGAGATAAAATCGAACAGGAAATACCCTCGCCCTAGAAAATACGAGGTGACACTTTTCTTGATTAATGGTCTTTAGTTTCTGCAGACCTAGGCTTCCGTCGCTTTGGGAGAAGGCCAAAGGCTAGTGAGCTTACCTACCGGGGCCCTTTCTGCCAACAATAGAGCAACCTTGATCGGCCCTTCGGGAGGAAGGGAGACCTTTGGAATGTTTTGCAGTTTTTTAACAAACTTTGAAGCATTTGGTTTCTTCTTGGCTGGCAGCGAAGCCAAAAGAGTCTTGAAAGCAACATCTTCAGCTTTGGGGGAGGAGCCGGAGGAGCCTAGGATGAGCCCAACTCATCCATGGCAGAGGGGCGCAGCCCTAGCGCGTCCAACCAGCCCGCGGGAGCACGAACAACTCGCAGAGGTCGAGAAGGCGAAGGGCAGCGAAAAAAGCTGATAATTATCGATAAAATATGATTTGGAAAGCAACTATTATAATTATAAAAAATGATTATTTTTCTAAAATATATAAAAATTGATTATTATATTTATTTATAATTAAAGTTGAATAAGTTTAAGATTTTAGTTATATAACGTTTTTAAAATTTGAATACGTTTTTAAAAATTGAATTTATATATATTAGTGAAAAATTTACTTACACTTCTATAGTATACATCAACCATATTAATTAATATAATTATACTATTGATAATCATATTTTAAACTAGTTATATAAAATCCACAATATAAATATATGTAAAGTTCTAGCATGTTCCATGGCCTATGAAGTGTTCGGTGGCCTATGAAGTCGTATTAATAGTATCAATGTTCTGATGTTACTACGATCACCAGCTTGTTAAGGGTAGGGAACTAAGTCGTGGAGTAGGGGAGATGGCCGTTGAATCAAACGTGGTCCCAGTTGTAAATGTTGTTTAACTTGTTTTATGTTTTGGGGGTTTTCTGTTTTGGAGGTTTTTGTTGGAATTTAGTTAAATAGTTATTTACTGTTATTTAAAATTTATGTGTGATTATTTAAATAGATTTTGAAATGTTCAATTATTTTATGTTTGGGAAGTTTGGACTGGAATTTAGTCAAATAATTTTGGTTTATTTATTAATTATTTAAAATTTACAACATTTTAATGTATAAGTAGATTGTGAAATATTTTAGAATATTTGAATGGTATAAAATTAATATATTAAATTTATAATTTCAACCTATTTTTATCAAATTTCAAGTAAATTTAGTAAAATAGGACTCAAAAACCTCACAACTTGAAACAATAAGACTAAGGCTGAAATTATAACCCAAAAGTGTTCATACGCACTCTAAAAAATATCGTATATTCTCATCAGATTTCAAACCAATTTAGAAAAATATGACCAAAAACCTCCAAACTTGAAACAGTTAGACTAGGGCGGAAGTTATAACCCAAAAGTGTTCATATGCGCTCAGAAAGATGCAATGAGTCATAGCTCTCTCTTAGCGCGTGGTTTTAGTCTCTCCTATGGCAAACTTGCAATTAGTGGATGATAATCTACTCATGTATATTGCGTGCGAATTAGTGGTCACGTCATGCACAGTGGCTTTTTTCTTTGGTCAGAAGTGATTTCATGAAGTTTGACTACAAAGTTACCAATCTCTGCAGCCCTAAATCCTAAGATAAATATTATAAACCCAAGAGTCTACAAGACGTAAAAAATAATGTTCATGATTTTTTTATATACACGAAATAATAAACCTAAAGAATTTATATTAAAGCCCAAGAGAATAATATCAAAACTAATGGACTAATATTATAAACTCACCCTATATAAACTCTAAGATAAATATTGTAAACCCAAGGGAGTAACAAACCCAAAGGTTTAATACTAAAATCTAAAGGGAATAATATTAAATCTAAGGGATAAATATCATAAATCGAAGGTATATAAACCCCAATATAAATATTATAAACATTAAAATAAACATGGTTAACCATTGTTGACCACAGTTGGTTATCATATTGACATAATCTTTGTCACAATGCGACGTTGGACTATGGTTAACAATGATTGATTTTCATATTGAGACAACCTTCAGCACAATGCGACATTGGAAATGGTTGGGCATGGTTCACCATAGTTGATTTTCAAATTGAGACAATCTTTCTCACCATGTGATGTTGGACCATGGTTGATCATGGATAACCATGGTTGTCACAATGTGACATTGGACCAAGGGATTGAAAAACCTAAGGGATGTGAACCCTTAGATTGATAAATCCAAGAGTTTAATATTATAAACCCAAGGGATATGAACCCTTAGATTGATAAATCCAAGAGTTTTATGTTATAAACCCAAGGGATTAATTCTAAAACACCAAGGTATTATAAACCCAAGGTAATAATAAACCCGAGGGACTAATACTAAAAACACAAGGGAATAATATTGAACACAAAGGATAAATATTATAAACTCAAGGTATATAAACCCTAAAATAAACATGGTTGACCATGGTTGACCACGACTAATTTTCATATTGGCACAATCTTTGTCACAATGTGATGTTGGACTATGGTTAACCATGATTGATTTTCATATTGAGACAACGTTTGGCAAAATGTGATGTTGGGCAATGGTTGACCATAGTTGATTTTCATATTGAGACAATCTTTGTCACAATGCGACGTTGGACCATTGTTGACCATGGTTGTCACAATTTGACATTGTACCAAAAGACAATGTTGGTCAAAATGTTGAGCCTGGTAAACCATGGGATTGATAAAAGGGATATGAACCCGTAGATTGATAAATCCAAGGGATTAATAATATAAACCGATGGGATTAATTCCAAAACCCCAAGGTATTATAAACATGAGAGAATAATATTAACCCAACATATTAATATTATAAATCCAACGTATATAAATCCTAAGATAAAAATTATAAACCCAAGGGATTAATACTAAAAACCCAACGGATTATAAATCCAAGAGAATAATATTGAACCAAAAGGATAAATATTATGAACCCAAGATATATAAACCTTAAGATAAATATTAAAAACCCTAAAATAAACATGGTTGACCATGGTTGATTTTCATATTGACACAATCTTTGTCACAAAGCGACATTGGACTATGCTTGACCATGATTGATTTTTATGTTGAGACAACCTTTGCCACAATGCAACGCTAGACAACGGTTGACCATGATTGACTATGATTGATTTCCATATTGAGATAATCTTTGTCACAATACGATGTTGGACCATGGTTGACCATAGATCACCATGGTTCGTTGGACCAAGATATAATCTTTGCCACAATGTGACCATGGTTATTGACCATGGTTGACCATGGTTGATATTCATATTGAGACAATCTTTGTGACAATATGACATTGGAACATAGTTGACCATAGTTGATTTTCATATTAAGACAATCCTTGTCACAATTAATGAAAAGTAAAACACATTATCATTCACCACCATACTTTGATACAATATTTAAGAAAAAAAACTTGAAATCCAATTTTCCATTATCAAAACTAAATATATAATAAATATATAAATAAAATAAAATATATCTATATTAAGCGAAGAAAAAATATAATAAAACATAATAGTTTATATCTTATTCTCTATATTTAACTAATTTATAATTGATAAGAATATAAACCATAAATTCAATAAGTAATTCAACTTCTAATTACATATTAAATTAAGTATATATATAAATTATTTACTAAAGTTGAACAACTTCAAGGCAATCAGTTCTATATACATATAGATCAACTCATATACATCACATAAGTTCCACTACCATGTTTATTTTAGTAATTAAATAATATATTTATATTAAATAACATTTATATACCAGCCTCGATTGATATTTATCTAAATCTTGAATATATTATAAGCCCTTTATTTATATATAATTATACATCTCGTTGCTAAATTCTTTTTTACTTTTTAATAATAATGAATGAAAACTTTATATTTATATTTAATTTTTTTAATTCACATTTTGGTTTTTTTTTTTTTAAATTTATATTAGTTTTATGTTAACTTTATATTAAATTTCTATTAGCTTTTTAAAATTTATGTCAAATTATATTCAAATCTATGTTAATTTTTATTTAAATTTATATAAAACAAGAAATTTATATTCAAAACCATGTTAAAATTTGTATTAAAATTTATAAATAAAAATATATCGATTAAAAATATAATTATATTTTTACACAAAAATATATTTAAATCGCCATTATTTCAAGATCACTATTACAGACGGCCTAAGAAAATCACTGAGAAAATCTGTGTTTATTTTTGCGCCTCGACACAAGCCTTTTTCTTGGATAAAATATAAAAAGGCCTCTATTTCTTTTAAATACTAATATTAATATTAAAATAGCTCTTTGGTTCTGGCAGCCAATCGTTTTGTGGTTTTCTTTCGTTTTAGCTGCTAAACAAAACCACAGGAAAACACTTTTGTCTATTTTTCAATCGTTTTGTGGTTTTTTAGCCGCTAAACAAAATTATAAGGGAAAAACTTCTGTTCGCTGATTCCCCAAATATTTAAAAATAAAATAAGGTAATCAATTTTTTGACCTCACCATATCCATCCGATTCCCAAATATTAATCAGCCACCCACTTAAGCTCAGGGCACCTGCACGATACGTTTTTTTTCGCTCTGAAAAAGAAAAGGGCTGTATTTTATTAAATACTACTATCAATTCAATACCGAGAAATAAATTTGTTTTTTTCAACGCTATTATGAATGTAACATTTTTTATTTTCCTCTCGGTCATTTTTATGTGAATGGCTTTTTTTTTTTTAACACATTTCTTAATAACAACAATCCCTGCAGGCCAGGTATCGCTTATTAAATTTTTATTTCACTGCTAAATTCCTTGTTGTCTGTTACCTGTTTAAATGGGTTGACCTGTACTTAAATGGTTTTACATATTAAATTATGTATTTTAATGTTTTTAATGCCACGGGCAGTGCCAAGTGAGCGGCCCTCCTTGGATTGCCTGCTATGTCATCTACCCCTCAACTCCCACACACATATTTCTCCTTTCTTTTTATAATTTTTATTTTTATTTTTATTTATTTATTTTTTTTTTTCAAAAGGTGGAAAAACCTATCAAACTCAGTTTGTCAAACCAACAGTGAAGATAGCCATCTCTGGCTGCTATCCGCGAATGTCAGTTGACACATCACTGTTATCAAGGAAAACCACGCCACCTGAAATAACCCGCTGGTGGTCCATAAGGGAGCAGGCTTTCACTCCTGCCAGATGCCTCTGGGTCTTGGGCCGTTAACCTGTTTCCTTACGTCCGAGGAAGACGAGCTCTTAGCCAAGCAGAAGCAGTTTTAGGGCATACTCCAGACCCATTCTTTTTATAATTTTAACAACATATATTTTTCAAAATTTTCTGTGTAATTTTTTTTTTGTAAATGTTTTAAAGCGGGGACCTTCCTCTAGCGGTCGGTCATTCCTAGATTGCCTGCTATAGCACTGGCCCCGCAATTTCCTAATTGTTTACTGCTATCCATGTTTTCTGCACACTTCAACGACAAATTGTATCTAGCAAAAAATATTATTTTCTAATCACATCGTACAAGCTCTTTACCAAAAAAACCGAGGGGAAAACACTGCTAGCGTGCTCCCATTTTTTAAGTCCAGGGGAAAAAAAAGGTTGAAATACACTGCAAACCTCAACAACAGCAACACAAACACTCAGAATCTCTCAATCTCTTCAACTTAGCTAATCGAAATCTCTGCAGCCCTAAACCCCTGGAGGAATTTGCTCGAAGCAGCAATCCTTAGCAAACCGCAACATTGCGCCCTCCCCAACACGCGAACTCCCAGGCCAGTCCTCCAAAGCACCCAGAAAAAATGCTACCCGCCTACGACACACACCCTATAAATACCGTGACGGCTTGGCTTCCATGGTTTTCCTTTACACTTCCCCTACCCACCATAGCTAAAACATCGTTGACGCAGATTGCAAACCTAGTGCAACACGTCTACAGGCACACGCCGATAGGGAACACATTATTGCAAAGTTGGCTGTGTTTTTTCCCATTTGTCTATGATTTCTTTTAGATTTATTGAATTATTCACATTTTTTACATTTGTTTCCACAGATTTCGCTCTCTACACGGTGTTGACGTTCACGCATACTCGTCAGAACTATTGTTGCAGGTTGTGTTTATCTTTGAAAATGGAAGTACTTAACCCATGCGCCAACCATTTCGCAACAGAGCAAAGAATTGAAGGCATTTAATGTGTTTTGGTAAATAGATACGGGCAAGTATTTAATGCTCGAATATTGCCCATACTCCACAAACACCTGCTCGAACTCTCAACACTCAACAACAATAACATATTAATTATTTGCTTTGTCATACATTAATGTAAAAATTGTACGTTGACATAAATATGTATGTAAAATTTATTGAGACCAAATGGCAATAGTCACTCTGTTTCACTGTGTGTTATTCCGGGTGAAGTATAAATCACTGTAAACCTTTGTTTTACTTGGTAAATGAGCCCTAGTCTCAGGTGAATGTATTTTTCATGATTTAGAATTCAATCCAAGGTTATTATTGTGTTGATCCAACCTTTGTTTTACTCGTTGTTTTTGCCATGAGTGAATTCTGTATTTTTAAGTCTTTGTATACGTTGAATAGAGTCTCTGTTTTTGCCCTGAGTGAATTCTGTATTTTTAAGTCTCTCTGTAGCTCCGCGTAAATCGAGTTGTGCCTTCGCGAAGAGTCATAGAGCTGCGCAAAATCAGCTTCACAAGAGACATAGCGCTGTGCGAAAGTAGCTTCACAAAAGACACTCCTCTACCCTCTCCGCATATTTTTATTTTTTTTTAACATGGTATCAAGTTTTTACTAGCAATTAAAATTGTTTTGAGGGCACATTGTTCTTAGCATATTTATCAACAAGTAGACAAGCTTGGCTAATCCTCAAATATCTCAGTTTAATGGAAAAAATTATGATTATTGGGCTATTACAATGAAGACCCTGTTTTCGTCTCAAGACATTTGGGATTTTTTGGAAAATGGTTTTCAAGAAACAGCAGATGCAACAACATACAATGCCTTATCTCAACCAGAAAAAGATTTGTTAAGAGAAAATAGGAAGAAGGATTCAAAAGCCCTGTTCTATATTTTGCAAGAAGTTCATAAAAGTATTTTTCTAAGGGTTGTAACAACAACGAAGTCCAAGAAACCATGGGACACCCTCGAGACAGCCTATCAAGGCATGGAAAAAGTAAAGACAACAAAGCTGCAAATGTTGAGAAGAGATTGTGAAACACTATGTCTGAAAGAGTCTGAGAATGTAGACTCGTTTTTTACACATGTAAGTGAGTTGGATACTCAAATGAGGTCTCGTGGTGAGACACTTGAGGAAAGAAAAATATTTGAGAAAGTTTTGAGAAGTCTGTCAGTGAGGCGTGTTTCCATTGTTGTGGCCATAGAAGAGACAAATGATCTCTCATAGTTCTCAATGGATAACTTAATGCATCACTGATTTCTCATGAACATAGATTGAATAGAGCAACAAGCTCCTCATTGGAGCATGCTTTCAAGACAAAGGTTTCATTTGGTCAAGGTAGAGGCAAAGCAAGATCATATGCTAGAGGGAGAGGAAGCAGCCCACACAGAGGTGGAAGAAGCAGCCCTTCAAGCTCAAATGGAAGAGGCAACAATCAAAATCCAAGTCAAGGCCCAAGCCAAAATCAAGCACAAGGTGAGAGGTATGATAAATCTCAAGTTCAATGTCATTACAGTAAGAAGTATGGTCATTATGCAAATGAATGTAGAAAGAAACAATATGACAATAGTAACAAACCAAGTGTAAATTTCACAAAAGAAAATTAGAACCATGATAGCATGTTTTTAGCTTGTAATGTAGCACAAGAAAAACAGAGTGATATATGGTATCTAGATCATGGTGTAACAACCACATGTCAGGAAACATAGAAATGTTTTCCAATCTAGATGAAAGTGTGAAATCTAAAGTGACATTAGGGACTGATAGAAAAGTCTCTGTCATGGGTAAAGGAAGAGATAATATCCTAACAAAGAAGGGGGAGAAGAAGTAGATCTCAGATGTTTACTTTGTCCCCAGTTTGAAGCATAACCTCATAAGCATTGGACAACTCATGCAAAAGGGCTACACTGTCTTCTTCAAAAAATGATGTGTGCACAATTTTGGATAGACCTCCAAACATAGAGCTGATTGCAAAGGTTCAGATGACAAACAATAGAATGTTTCTCCTAAAATTAAAATCAGATTTGTAGAAAGAAGGTGCACAAGCACAACTCTCAATGAACTCACAAGAGAATGGAAAAAAAGAGGCAGTTGTCACACAAGTAAACTTTCAAACAAAGGTAAAAGATGAAAACTATTTATGGCATTTGATATTTGGTCATCTCAACGTTGGAGGTTTGAATTTGCTGCATAGGAAGGGCATGGTGAAGGGACTACCACTCATAGAAAAAGCAGACAACCTATGTGAAGGATGTATCTTGGGCAAGAAACATAGAGAGACATTTCTAGCAGGAAAGTCAATAAGGGCAAAGTCATCTTTGGAGATTATCCATTCAAATTTATGTGGACCAATGCAGACACCATCAATTGGTGGCAACCACTATGTATTGACCTTCATAGATGACGCACAAGAAAGATATGGGTCTATCTCCTAAAATAGAAAAGTGAAGTGTTTGAGTGCTTTTTCCAATACAAAGCTCTTGTTGAGAAGCAAAGTGGACACCACATCCAAGTCCTCCGGATTGATAAAGGTGGAGAATACATCTCAAATGATTTTCTTATTTTTTGTAGGGAGCATGGAATTCACAAGCAATTTACAACAAGGTATACACCTCAGCAAAATAGTGTGGAGGAAAGGAAGAATATGACCATTATGGAAATGGCAAGGAATATGATGAAGGCAGAGCATTTGCCAAATGATTATTGGGTTGAAGTTGTCACTTGTGCAGCATATATCTTGAATAGATGTCCAACCAAAAGCTTCCAAAAGATAATTGCTGAAGAGGCATGGAGTGGAAGAAAGCATAGTGTCACCCACATGAGAGTTTTTGGATGTGTGGCGTATTCACATGTCCCAGATGAGTTGATGAAGAAGTTGGACAACAAGGGGGAGAAATGTATCTCTGTTGGATACAGTGATGAATCCAAAGCATACAAGCTCTACAATCCATCAACCAAGAAGGTCATAATCAGAAGAGATGTGCAGTTCATAGAAGAGGAAGCATGGGATGGAAGTTTAGAAAAGACATTTAATGTCAAAGCATGCATACCACATGAGGACAAAGAGGAATTAACAACAGCAAGTAATTCCTCAATAGTGACTCCCTCTACTCCTATTAAAGTGCAACAAAGCAGGCAACAAGCAATGCCATCAACAAATAATAGGACAGTTTCGCATAGCAAAAAAAGCGCTTCTCCAAGCACACCACAAAGCAGAACACCAAGTGACATGTCAAGCCCATCTTCAGCAAACACAAGAAAGACCAAAATTCAGAAATTAAAAGTGAAATTTATGAGCAAGATGAAGTTGATAGTAGCGCTGGTCTGAATTCCTTATTTTCCTTTCTTTGTCATGTAGATGACCCAATCCATTTTGAGGATGCAGTCAAAGAAGAAAAATGGGTTGCGGCAATGGAGGAAGAAATAGAAGCAATAGAAAGGAATGACACATGGGAGTTAGTGAGCCTTCCAAAAGGAAAACATGTCATTGGAATGAAGTGGATCTATAAGACCAAAAGTAACATTGAGGGAAAGATTGAAAGGCACAAAGCAAGGTTAGTCGTCAAAGGATACAAGTAGTAGGATGGAAGAGATTACGCGGATACGTTCACGCCAGTCGCGAGGATGGAGATAGTGCACGCAGTTATGGCGATTGTTGTGTGACATAAATGGAGAGTGTATCAAATGGATGTAAAATCAACGTTCTTAAATGGGGTGTTGGAAGAAAAAGTGTATGTTGCGCAACTGCCTGGTTATGAGGTTGAAGGCCAAGAAGACAAAGTGTATTAATTGAGGAAAGCTCTTTGTGGGTTAAAGCAAGGACTGTGTGCATGGTATAGCAGGATAGATTCCTACTTGTTGGACAATGGTTTCGACAAATGTGATGGTGAACCCACACTCTACATCAAAGAGAGCGAAGGTAATATTCTCATTATCATCTTATAGGTAGATGATTTGATTTTTACAGGCAGTGATGATTTCCTCATCACTGATTTCAAACAAGTCATGAAGAGTGAATTTGAAATGACTAACTTGGAATTGTTAAGATATTTTTTGGGCATAGAAGTGAAGAAAACAGAAAATGGCATTTTTATCTCTCAAGCGAAGTATGTGGCAGACATTTTGGAGAGGTTTAAAATGCAGAATAGCAAGTCTGCACCAACTCCAACTGTCATGGGGTTGAAGCTGAGCAAAGAAGATTTCAACAACAATGTCAATTCAAAATTATACAAAAGCATGATAGGCAACTTGATGTATTTGACCGCCACTAGGCCAGATATAATGTATGCAGTAAGTTTGGTGTCAAGGTTCATGGAGACACCCAAGGAGACACATTGGCAAGCAGCGAAAAGGATTCTAAGGTATGCCAATGGGACAAAATAGTATGGCGTTTTGTACACAGAAACAAGAGATTTCAGGCTAGTTGGTTACACTGACAGTGATTGGATAGGAAGTGTCGATGGTAGAAAGAGCACATCAGGATATGTTTTTCATTTGGGTTCCAAAACCATTTCATTGGCATCCAAGAAGTAGTCAATAGTGTCGCTGTCAACATTAGAAGCTGAATATGTCATAGTAATAGCAACAACATGTTAGGCAGTTTGGATGAGAAGGATGTTGAGGGACCTTTGCCATGACCAAGAAAGAACGACAACCATTTTCTATGAGAACACATCAGAAATTGCATTGTCAAATAATTATGTCTTTCACAATAGGACCAAGCATATTTATGCTAAATATCATTTTATCAGAGAGTTGATTAACAATGATGAAATTGTGTTGCAGCACTACAGGTCATAGTAACAATTTGTTGATATCTTCACAAAGCCATTGGCATGTGAAAGTTTTGTTTATCTCATAAATTGTCTGAGAATTGTCAATGACGACAATTGTGATTAAGGGGGGAGTGTTGGAAATAATAATACCAACCACCATGATAAACACCCTGATAGCAGCCATACTTGCTAGAACTACTTTTGGAGATTGTGTCTCTGTTTGAAGATGGAAGGACTGAATCCAGGCACGAGCCATTCCACAACACAACAAATAATTGAAGGCATTTAATGTATTTTGGTAAATAGATATGGGAAATCATTTACTACGCAAATATTTCACACACTCCACAAACACTTGCACGAACTGTAAACACTCAACAACAACATCATATTAATTATTTTCTTTGTCATGCATTAATGTAAAAAATGTATGTTGAGATAAATATGTATGTAAAAGTTATTTTGCAAGTGAGAGAGTTGGAGAGAAAGAGAGCGAGAGTCTCTGAGGAGAAAATGGTGGAGCAAATTTTGGTGGGTGCGTGAAAGCAATAGTTACTATGTTTTACTGTGTGTTATTCTGC
This sequence comes from Pinus tabuliformis, assembly GCA_031772625.1. Lineage (NCBI taxonomy): Eukaryota > Viridiplantae > Streptophyta > Pinopsida > Pinales > Pinaceae > Pinus > Pinus tabuliformis. The sequence continues at coordinate 1,534,215,418 of CM062817.1, read as the reverse complement.
ATGAAGTATAAATCACTATAAACCTTTGTTTTACTTGGTAAATGAGCCACAGTCTCTTGTGAATGTATTTTTCATGATTTAGAATTCAATCCAGGGTTTTTATTATGTTGCTCCAACCTTACTTTATTTTACTCTTTGTTTTTTTACCATGAGTGAATTTTGTATTTTTAAGTCTCTATATTGTTGCACGTAAATCGAGCTACATGAAGTCAGCTTTGTGAAGAGTCATAGAGCTGTGCGAAAGTAGCTTCGCGAAATTCACTCCTTTGCCTCTTCGCATAATTTTTTTTTAACACCTTCATCACTGTCGTTGATCTCTATCCAAGATGAAGGATATTCCAAGGACACTCAATCCATGCCATCCATTTTAAACAAAAAGAAAATTCAACATTGATTCTTCCACCCCATCTCGAAATATATAAGCCTTCCACAAATAAAAGATAGAGATTCTATTTTTTTTTATCATTGTCTCAATAGTTTGACATAAAAAAAATAAAAATAAAAATAAACTAACTGAACTTAGGAAGACTCTCTCACCTCTTCCTGCCATTTCACCAAAATACTTTGTAAAAAATGGTCATATCCATTTTCTTTACACTCCAAATCTGTAAATGAAGCTATAACTTTACATAAAATATATATACATTTAGGCTTAATACATTAATACCTAGTGGTTCAAAATATTATGTATTTCTAAAAGTCAAAATTTCTAAATAAAACTTAAGATTGAGAAAATATTGATGTGAAAATATAAGCAGAAGTCATATTGTGCTTCTATAAATTATCTAAGATTAAAACTCCTTTTTCCAAGGCCAACAACAATGAGATCCAAGTCTTCATGGGAGCTTTAAATTTATAAATACATTTGAACCTCTAAACTACATCCTTGTCGTTAGGTTTATATAATGAAACATAGCCCAATTTTTTCAATTAAACACCCATACTTTTTTTCGTTTCTTAGGCCAAATAGCCTTTTTATTTCCTCAATATTATGTGATTCCTCTTCAATTCCTCTAAGAATCCTTTCACGATTTAGCTTGAACCCCTTAAAAAACTAAAGAATATGTATTCTTCCATCACTAGTACCAAAATATCAATTGTCACCTAATCCCCCACTTCATTAATAATGTGATATTTCTCCTAAAGAGAACCATTCAAATTTGTTGGAAACAATATCATTTCTCCACATCCTAACACAAAATTAGCTCCAACTCTTACATGAACCCAATTCACAAAATTCCAAGAAGGATTCTCTCTAATAAATAGAAAAGCCATTACTAATGCCTTCTAATGATACTTTTCCTTATCTTCCTAATGCAATCAAATAATGTAGGACTAATGTACATTTATCCTCTATCTTCCTCCATGGACTATCCTTGTTAGGGTATTTCACCAATTTTTGTTACCTAAGGAATTTCTAAACAAATGGAAGTTTTTAAAACCCCAAACCCACTCTTCCTTAGTTTTAGCTATAGCCTGCCACCTTTTTGTGGCAATAACTTCAATTTGTTTACTCATTCTCCACAAGAATTTGTTTCTTTGAAGGTTTTCACGCACTCCTTTTGGGATGAAGGCAGCCAAAAAGTGACAAAAATTTGGGGATATCTTGTATAACATATTTAACTAGTTTTAGTCTATATTCACCTAGATGAAAAATGATTACACCATAATTTAATTATAAATTTAATCCTCTCTAGTTGATCTATAAAATTATTAAGATGAAATCAATTTTCTTGCTATCCCTTTTCATCCTACCCTAACTGATTAGAATATAGTATTATTTGGAACAATAATTTTTGTTCATGTACTTTGAAACATAGTACATATATTTCCTTCGAACACCTAGCCTCCAAGATAAGACCATTAGAAAATATCAAAACATTTTGAACTAGTAAAATATAGGTTAGATTAATAATCCTTCATATTAATACACTAATAAACTATCTTGGGATTTTTGCAACATAAATGACTCTGCTAAACCTCTATACCACTAGCTTAAACAATATTGATGAGAGTAGGTAACCTTATCTCACCCCTCCATTAGGTTTGCCCAAAATTGAAAATAATCCATTAATAAGCATGAAAAGAAGACAAATGAAATACAACTCATTTATTCAGTCTTATTATAGGAGAACTAAATATGTCATGTAACAACATCAATTTCAGGCAGAACCCACTGACTTAGTGATAAGACTTTAATAAATCTAGTTTGACCACCATAGTTGGATAACTAGCATTTGCACCATATGTTGCAATGGAAACGCCGTAAGGGAAAATTTTTCTAAACAAAGTGTAAGGCTCTAAATTTTAGAACGTGGTGACAAGAGTGGATGACAAAGTAGGGCATATGCTAGAAGGGAATTGCAGCTACCATGGTTTTGGCGCAGATGGTGGGTGTGGTAGAGGTAATGTAGCAGACAAGGTTCATACAATAGTGAAGCAGGGTCGGCAGAGGAGCAAGCTGCATGTAGCCAGGTGACAGATGAGCTTGTCTTGTGTGTTGCTCGATGGAGCTGAGGTCGTCGAAGGTCATGGCAATGGTTGTGGTTTGGCAATCGGTTGTCGAAGGTCGTGGTGGTGGTTGTGGTTTGCAGTCGGCTGTCGAAGGTTGTGGTGACGACTGTGGGTTGACGGTTTCTGCGATGGGGCGGGACGATGGTGGTTGTGGACAACCACAGGTAAGTTATATATTTACATTGATTTTTATTTTTTATTTTTAAGGTCAAGAGCCAAATGGTGCAAATGGAGAAACTTCAAGTTCTGTGTAGCGAAACGCTTCAATTTCACGACAACAATGTTGACAGAGACTTTAATGGCCAAAGGCCGGGATTGAAGAACGTGGCTCTGATTTTTTTGAGCATATGGACCTTGTTTGTTACATAGTGACAGTGCAGAGGCTAGAAGCAATCAAGACTCAACAGGTAGATGCAACAAACACAGATGATTCAGTATTTCAGATGCTTCTCAGTCGCAGTGGTTGCAGTTGCAGCAACAACAGATGAGGAGGAGTTGCAGTGCAGATGCAGTGTTGGCAACAACACAATAGGGTCAATAGCAACACAGATGCATCATCAGAGTTGCGCAGTGGTTGGTGGGTAGTGGCAGGAAGCCACAGTGGCCAGACATCAACAACGTGACAGTGGATGGTACAGAGACAGATTGTTGTAGCAGGATGTGCCACACTAGAACACAGTCCTTGCTAAGAGTCAGTGTTATTTTTTGTAGCATTGGATGTGTTCTGGCCACAAAATTTGGTGGAAGCTAAAATACACGAGATCTCCAAAACCCAAAAATCAGTTTCTGGAAATTGCACCTAGATATGACTTAATTAGATTATTAACTTATTTTTTAATGTTTCCAAAGTCTAAACTTAAGAAAACTGGTTAATTAATCAGAATTAATTAAGTCAAGGTGAGAATAGTTTAGAAATTCGTACGGATCAACTTCAAGATGATCCTAGCCCTTGATTAAGATTTAATCTTGGCTGTTGGAGTCCCAACTGAGGATTATAAGAGGTCAATGGGCATTTGGAGAAGGCACACCAGAAGTTCGTTTCCTTAGCAAATCGATTTTTAGAGATCAGTGATAGTCGCCGGAGAGCCAGAGATCGAAGCGAAGTCAGTGAGGGGCATCGATAGTGATGTAGAAGAAGATTTGGAGAGGCAACAACAAGTGACAAAAGTGATCCACGTAGAAGCAACGAATGGACTGCGCTGTAGTTGAAGCAGAGTAGTTTGATTTAGCTGAGGAGGTCAATTAAGTTTCAAGATGTCAGGAAAGGATTCCAGAGGGCCGGAGAGCCTATTCTAGTAGCAAAGGAAGGCTAGATGACTTGCTCAGATGTTGATTCGAGCCACATGTGTGAGAGGCAGCACAGGGACTCTGCAAAGGGCCTATGCTGGGGTTTGGACGACCAATTTTTCTATAGAAGCCAATGCCGGTATTGCTTGTGGGGTGAGAGAATTTTCTCTAATTTTGGCTTGTGAAATAGACACCCTCCATCCTAAAATCTCACAAATCTACGTTTCTTAATTTTTAAATTGTTGTAGTGAATGGGAGAAAAACATATTCAGAGATATGAATTTTATCTGTTTGTAGTTCATGGGGATTTTCAACAGTCATATTTTTTATATATCATTTCACTGTAGTGAAATCCTGACTATTCAAACAATTCAATATCTACTTCCATGCAACTTAGATATAGATAGGCTTATTTATGTTGACATTGGTGCTTATTTATTTTTGGGTCAGTTCTTCTCAGTTTAGGCTTTTCAATATCTAAATTTATGGGTAGCTAGCCCTCCATCATAATATACATAGGTCAATGAACATGATTGCACCTCCAATTATCAGTGTTCATCATAAATTATGAAACAAACCTTTGTACAATTCGTCGCATTGATCTGGGAAAATCCTATGCCCGATGAAATGTTTTGTTAAGGCTTTCTTGCCTTAGATTGCAATTTCGCAGAAGCATGACTTATGCTTCCAAGATACACTTCATAATAAAATAATAATAGACAGACTTTGAATTCTAGGAAATCAAATTGTGGGATTCTTCTCTTACTCAATAAAATCACGATGGCTCCCTTGGCCCCAAAACTTCTATCTACAAATCTTCATGGCAAGGGTTTTGGATCCATCTTAGCATTGTGGAAGCCTCAAAGATACAGTTCAAAATAGAATAATAATAGTGAGCCTTTGAATTCTTAGAAATCAAATTGTGGGATTCTTCTCTTACTCAATAAAAAGATGATGCCTCCCTTGGGCCCAAAAACTTCTATGTGCAAATCTTCATAGCAAGGGTTTTGGCTCCATCTTAGCCTTGTGGAAGCCTCATGTTGTAGACATTGGAAGTTCCATATCTTTCATTTTTTGTGAGAAACAAATTTTTACCTACAAGCATAACATTGTACATTCCTTCCATAGAGATCCATGAGCCCCTTGGCCCATCCCACAACATGGATTTGGAAACTTTTGTCTCACCATAAAATGCATGCAAGTTCCATGCCACCCAACTCATCACAAAGTAACCACTGATAGAAAACATTTCATTGCATTTATGGCCACATATTTTTTCGTTTAACGAAAAGTGCAATACATCTAAAAAAAGGATCAAAGATGACTTATTTCATGAATTTTATATAGATGAAATAAATTCTATCAATTCTATCCTAAACAGAGGCCTGTAGTGTTTATTAGGATATTGTACCAATGAATAGGCCCTCACCATGTTTGTTGAAAGTTTGTACAAAACCTCTTGGTTGCAGAGGAAAACTGAAAATTAGTTGCTAATGCAGTTAGACTTTATTGCAACGGATGTGAAAGCAATCATGTTGCCCTTGTTTCCTATATTGGAAGGGAAAACACTCATAACTTTGCTGTGAGTATGAGACATAGTAATGTAAGACTATATGATGTATGCTTTTTTTGTGCATTAATGAAATATATGATGCATTTTTTTAAAGTTAAAAACCAAAAATTGGAAAAGTTGTAGATATCTCCAAATAAGTATAGACAAGAAAATCATAGCTTAAGAAATGACAATATGATTTATAGATTGCTGAGTTGTCGTTTGTACTCTTTTTTTAAAAAGTTGAAAGTGAAGAAAAGATAACCCTAGTAATGGACAAGTTATTGTTTGGTCTTCAAATAAAATTTCAAATGTTCATTTCAAATGTTGTGGATTGCTACTTTCGTTGTTGTCTAGGGTTTTAACAAAGTTCAAATAAAGAATATAAAAAAAAGCATGGGACATTTTGTTTACGATGGGGAATATGAAATAATATCAGCCTTAAATTAGCAAATAGACACACCATGAAAGTCATGTTAGCATTTGTCTCTTAACAAGCCCTGCATTTTGTGCAGCAATACACTCGGGAAAAATATGTACATACTTAGCACCGCAAAAGTCACAAACTTTGAGTCCATTTCTAAGACCATTGTTAAGTTAAACTTGACACTTGGTTGAATTCCAATGAAGTGAAGCAAATGGGCTTCTTACAACAACCTAAATGTTACCAATAATAAGGATACAATTACAGGCTACAACAATGCCCAATAAATATGAATGAGAGGTCTTCTGAGATTGATACATTAAGCTCTGAGATCAGACAAACCATGGTTAAATAAAGGAAAAACGAAAATACTTTAGCTACATATTATAATCTGTGAAAATAAGGATAGCTTCTTAGATGGGTCTGGTATATGAGCAAAGCAGAAATAGGGAGCTTTACATAATAGTGGTTAAGAAGAAAATATGTGAAATCAGGTTTGAAAGCACAAGCATTAGGAATGAAGCTTTAATTGCTGGAAATTCGATCCATTTTCAATATATTTTTTTAATCTTAAATCACCTTTAACTCTGAAATTTGAAAGATGGATGACTCCAAGGAGGTAGAGAAGACAATGGGAAGCTGCCAATCAAGCACAATGTTCATTAAAGGCAATTGGAATACATAGAGATCCTTGTTCATTATAGAAACAAAAACTAAAGCTAAAGTTAAATGAAATCCTTTGGATCCATAGAAATGACAAAATGTCACTGGATGTAAAGTCATCATTGTGGTTCTTTTAGATTCCCAACCAGTGTGTTTAGATCACATGGTTTCTTTCTCCTGAATATTGACTTTGGACTCGAGTCTTTGTTTACCTTGAACAATCTACAATGTTTGAGCAATCCATTGTTGCCATTTGTCAATTCATGAATTTAGTAAAAGATCGAGACATGTTTAATTATGGAAGAATTCTATGTTCCCTCTACTTATCCATTGACTAAAAAACCAATGACCATCCCTGTCCTTTTCACACTGGAAACATCTTAGACTAACATATAAAATAGTGAGCCATGTCTGAACGCATTCCCAATGTCTTAAACAATGATCACAAACCAACTTGCAACAATAAAATATTTCTACATGACTAACAAAATCTCAGTGAGCCCCATCAATCCACAAGTCATGGCCTCCTGGAATATTGAACCTGATATTTGCCAACATCCATAATCCTATGCACTAACCCATGGGATGCGCCTCAACATGAGAGATTCAAATTCCTCAAATCTGCCAATTTCCTTCTTGCTCTAGATTTCTCACATTATGTTTTTTGGGATGTGAGAGCCAAGTTAGTTAACATCTGGTAATGTTCTCATTTTTGTACATTTCTCACATAATTCATGTTGGGATGTAACAAGAAGTGCTTGTACATGTCTCATGAACTAGAGTACATTTTCTTTCTTTTTTGACATTCAGATTGCGCTATTTTTTGTGAATCTTGTTTTTCTGTCAGTAATTTGTTTTATTAGTTCCAAACACTATATTCTTTCTATTTGCGTATTAATTCACGATTTTCAGTAATTTGTTTTATAAGTTCTAGACATTGTATTCTTTCTGTTTGCGTATTAATTCATGGTTTTCAGTAATTTGTTTTATTAGTTCCAGACACTGTATTCTTTTTGTTTTTGTATTAATTCACAGTTTTGTATCATTTGTGGTAAATTGCTTTTCTTTTAAGGGCGATGGGACTGCCTAGGTTACTATATAATCCGGCCTCACCATGGGCTAACCCCAGTGTCTCTTGAATACATGACAAGTAGTCTAAGTTCAGTTAAACATTCCTACTTTAAGGAAAAAATGTTGAGTTCCCAGGTTATGAAAAAAAGTTGAGTTCCAGGTTCAAACTTTTAGTTAGTTTATTATTATTTACCATTTAAAATTTATTATTGAAATACAATCTACCATCTACTTATGTCATTGAGAAATATAACAAAAGAAAATATATCACTTGAAGTCAATATATAGATTAAATAAAGATTTTTCACTATTGGATCATAGGTTTTGCCTTTACCTTGAATGAAATGACTACACATATATTATGCTATGATGATAACAAAATATTTCAAAATATGTAACTTGACTGCAGGTATATTATGCTCTGCTAATAACGAAATGAAAATATTTTAAGAAGCAGAGACATTTGACTGTGCAGAATGTTAATGGGTACCTTATTATATCTTAGCGAGCTGTTTGGGATTGATGAGGTAAGAGTCAGAATGAGGGCCGCAGTAAGATCTTGTGGCCAGAATAATGTTCACAACTTTAGTGGGGTGGAATGTGTCCCAAAATACATGTCAGTCTGTGTTGGTACACGATTCCAGTCCTGGAAGGCACGTTATCTGTCCATTATACATGCGTATCCCACAACATCCTTGATTTGTCACACTAAAACCTATATATAGCAGTAAACACATCAACAACAATTTACAGTAACAACTTATTCATGTTGGGCTGTCCTAGCTTATCCAATATTTTAAGGTTCCATGAGCACAAGTTTAGAATTAAGTTATTAATATATCATAAGAACTGGGATTGTCCATCATGTCTTTAACTACATTGTAGGCATCTCCATAGACATAATGTGCACCAGGCATATTGAGTGACAGAGTGCCCGAAAATTATTTGAGCTTGGAATTGAAGAGTATGAAGCGTTGGCTTACACTGTCAATGCAACTGCCATTACTATTGGACATTGCTATTTGACTTGGAATGCATCCAAGAGAACCCATTATTGCCACAGCAAACTTGCGAGCTCCCAAGTTGTATAGAGCCTACATATATATTCCACATAAAACAAACTTATATAAATACTCTATGAATTGACAATGAACACTCTAGGACGGATTATTTTTTTGTATGTTTAGATAAAGTATTGTATTTTGAGGAGTAGCCAGATTTTGTTTTACATTTTGATGGAGTAAGATAATATTGAAGGGAAAGAATTCTATTTCCTGGTACGAATTTCACAAGAATTTGACAAAAATGCTAGGTTCTCACATTTTTCATCATAATTCGAGTTTTTATTATATAATGAAATATTATTTACTAAAGTGTCTTAAACAATGATCACAAACAAACTTGCAGCAATAAAATATTTCTACTTGACTAACAAAATCTCAGTGAGCCTGATCAATCCACAAGTCATGGCCTCCTGGAATATTGAACCTGATATTCGCCAACATCCAATAATCTTGTGCACTCACCCATGGGATGGGCATTGAGATGAGAGAGTCAAATTCCTCACATATGCCAACATCCTTCTTGCTGTAGATTTCTCACATTATGTTTTTTGGGATGTGAGAGCCAAGTTATTTAACACGTGGCAACATTCACAATTTTGTAGATTTTTCACATGATTCATCTTGGGATGTAACAAGAAGTGCTTGTACATGTCTCATGACCTGGAATACATTTCCTTTCTTTTTTGGCATTCAGATTATACTATTTTTTGTGAATCCTATTTTTCTGTCAGTAAATTTGTTTTATTAGCTCGACACATTATATTCTTTCTGTTTGGGTATTAATTCGCAGTTTTGTATCATCTCTAGTTAATTATTTTTCTATTAAGGGCGGTGGGACTCCCGAGGGTTACTGTATATTCCAGCCTCACCATGGGATAACCCCAATCTCTCTTGAATACATGACAAGTAGCCTAATTTCAGTTAAACATTCCTCATTTAAGGGAAAATGTTGAGTTCATCAATAAAATATTTCTACATGACTAACAAAATCTCAGTGAACCCCATCAATCCACAAGTCATGGCCTCCTGGAATATTGAACCTGATATTTTCCAACATCCATAATCCTATGCACTGACCCATGGGATATGCCTCAACATGAGAGATTCAAATTCCTCAACTCTGCCAATATCCTTCTTGCTCTAGATTTCTCACATTATGTTTTTTGGGGTGTGAGAGCCAAGTTAGTTAACATGTGGTAATATTCACATTTTTGTACATTTCTCACATGATTCATGCTGGGATGTAACAAGAAGTGCTTGTACATGTCTCATGAAATGGAGTACATTTTCTTTCTTTTTTGGCATTCAAATTGCGGTATTTTTGGTGAATCTTGTTTTTCTGCCAGTAATTTGTTTTATTAGTTCCAGACACTATATTCTTCTATTTGCATATTAATTCACAGTTTTCAGTAATTTGTCTTATGATTTCCAGACACTGTATTCTTTCTATTTGTGTATTAATTCATAGTTTTCAGTAATTTGTTTTATTATTTCCAGACACTGTATTCTTTCTGTTTGCATATTAATTCACAATTTTGTATCATTTGTGGTAAATTGCTTTTCTTTTAAGGGTGATGGGACTGCCTAGGTTACTATATATATTTTGGCCTCACCATGGGCTAATCCTAGTCTCTCTAGAATACATGACAAGTAGTCTAAGTTCAGTTAAACATTCTTCCTTTAAGGAAAAAATGTTGAGTTCCCAGGTTATGAAAGAAAGTTCAGTTCCAGGTTCAAACTTTCAGTTAGTTTATTATCATTTACCATTTAAAATTTACTATTGAAATACAATCTACCATCTACTTATGTCATTGAGAAATATAACAAAAGAAAATATATCACTTGAATTCAATATATAGATTAAATAAAGAATTTTCACTATTGTTTCATAGGTTTTGCCTTTATCTCGAAAGAAATGACTACACATATATTATGTTATGATGATAACAAAATATTTCAAAATATGTAACTTGACTACAGGTATATTATGCTATGCTAATAACGAAATGAAAATATTTTAAGAAGCAGAGACATTTGACTGTGTAGAATGTTAATGGGAACCTTATTATATCTTAGCAAGCTATTTGGGATTGATGAGGTAAGAGTTAGAATGAGGACCGCAGTACAATCTTCTGGCCAGAATAATGTTTATAGCTTTAGTGGGATGGAATGCAACCCAAAATACGTGTCGGTCCGTGTTGGTACACGATTCCAATCTTGGAATGCACGTTATTTGTCCATTATACATGGGTATTCCACAGCATCCTTGATTTGTCACACTAAAACCTATATATATCAGTAAACACATCAGCAACAAATTACAGTAACAACTTATTCATGTTGGGTTGCCATAGCTTATCCAATATTTTAAGGTTCTATGAGCACAATTTTAGAATTAAATTATTAATATACCATAAGAACTGGGATCATCCATCATGTCTTTAACTACACTGTAGGAATATCCATAGACGCAATCTGCACCAGGAATATTGAGTGACAGAGTGCCCAAAAATTATTTAAGCTTGGAATTGAAGAGTATGGCATGTTGGTTTACACTGTCAATGCAACTGCCATTACTATTAGACATTTCTAGGTGACTTGTAATGCATCCAAGAGAACCCATTATTTCCACAACGAACTTGAGAGCTCCCAAGTTGTATAGAGCCTACATATATATTCTACATAAAACAAACTTATATAAATACTCTATGAATTGACAATGAACACTCTAGCACATATTATTTTTATGTATGTTTAGATAAAGTACTATATTTTGAGGGGTAGCCAGATTTTGTTTTGCATTTTTATGGAGTAAGATATATTAAAGGGAAAGAATTCTATTTCCTGGTACGAATTTCACAAGAGTTTGACAAAAATGCCAGGTTCTCACATTTTTCATCATAATTTGAGTTTTTATTATATAATGAAATAATGTTTACTTAAGTGTCTTAAACAATAATCACAAACAAGCTTGCAGCAATAAAATATTTCTACTTGACTAACAAAATCTCAGTGAGCCCCATCAATCCACAAGTCATGGCCTCCTCGAATATTGAACCTGATATTCGTTGACATCCATAATCCTGTGCACTCACCCATGGGATGGGCCTTGAGATGAGAGAGTCAAATTCCTCACATATGCCAACATCCTTCTTGCTGTAGATTTCTCACATTATGTTTTTTGGGATGTGAGAGCCAAGTTATTTAACACGTGCCAATGTTCACAATTTTGTACATTTTCACATGATTCATCTTGGGATGTAATAAGAAGTGCTTGTACATGTCTCATGAACTGGAACACATTTCCTTTCTTTTTTGGCATTCAGATTGTGCTATTTTTGGTGAATCCATTTTTTTGTCAATAATTTGTTTTATTAGCTCGACACATTGTATTCTTTCTGTTTGGGTATTAATTCGTAGTTTTGTATCATCTCTAGTTAATTCTTTTTCTATTAAGGGTGGTGAGACTCCCTAGAGTTACTCTATATTCCAGCCTCACCATGGGCTAACCCCAGTCTCTCTGGAAAACATGACAAGTAGCCTATGTTCAGTTAAACATTCCTCCTTTAAGGAAAAAATGTTGAGTTCCCCGGTTAGGCAAAAATGTTGAGTTCCTAGGTTCAAACTTTTGGTTAGCTTATTATCATTGACCATATAAAATCTACTATTGAAATAAAATCTACCCTCTACTTACTCATTCAAAAACATAGCCAAAGAAAATATATTACTTGAACTCAATATATATATTAAATAAAGACTTTTCACTATTGGATCACAGGTTTTGCATTTACCTCAAATGAAATGATTGCAGGTATATTATGCTATGATGATAAAAAATTATTTCAAAATTCGTAACTTGAATATAGGTATATTATGCTTTGCTAATAACAAAATGAAAATATTTTAAGAAGCAGAGACATTTGACTGTGCAGAATGTTATTGGGAACCTTATTATATCTGATCAAGTTGCTTGAGATTGATGGTGTAAGAGTCAGAAGGAGGGCCGGAGTAGGCTCTTATGGCCAGAATAATGTTCACAGCTTCAGTGGGATGGAATGCATCCCAAAGTACATGTTGGTCCCTATTTGTACACAGTTCGAGTCCTGGAAGGCACGTTATCTGTCCATTATACATGCCTATCCCACATCATCCTTGATTTGTCACACTAAAACTTGTATATAATAGTAAACGCATCAACAACAAATTACAGTAACACCTTATTCATGTTGTTCTACCCTAGCATATCCAAGATTTTAAGGTTCTATGAGCACAAGTTTAGAAGTAAGTTATTAATATACCATAAGAACTTGGATCGTTGATCATGTCATTAACTGCACTATAGGCATCTCCATAGACGCAATGTGCACAAGGCATATTGAGTGAAAGAGTGCCCAAAAGATATTTGAGCTTGTAATTGAAGAGTATTGTGTGTTGGTTTACATAGTCAATGCAGTTGCCGTTGCTATTGGACATTTCTATTTGACTTGGAAATTTGGAATGCATCCGAGAGGACCCATTGCTTCCACTCCGAAGTTGTGAGCTCCCAATTCGTATAGAGCCTGCATATATATTCCACATAAAACTAACTTATATAAACACTCTATAAATTGGTATATTTTTTTTAATTTTAAATGGCCTTTAACTCTGAAATTTGAAAGATGGATGAATTCGAGGAGGTGGAGAAGACAACGGGTAGCTTCCAATCAAGCACAATGTCCATTAAAGGCGATTGGAATACAAAGAGACCCTTTTTGCACAAGGTTTGGGATTTTAAATTCAATCCATATCTCATTTTCCAGGGTGAGGACCAATTTGCAAGACGTATTTAGCTTTTGAATGAAAAATTGATATTTTTTACTACTATGTTTCTTTACCCTGAGAGTAATCAACTAAATGTAAAAAACAAAAACATTCGAGATATTAGAGAGTAAGCCTCGGCATGACGAGCATCTTTGTGAACTACCCACATCAGCTTTGCTTACAAAGAAAGTACTTCTCCATCACCAGGGCTTGCAAGTATGGCCTGTTCATATTACTCCTATGTGGAAGCAGGTTACCTGGGCTAATTTCCCCTTCATCTAAATTCACAACAACATTTTTCTTCAGAATGATCGAATCCGACTAAGTTATTAAAAATTTAAAAACAAAACTATAGAATTCAGCATGGAAGCTATAAGTAAATCATATATACTGAGCTGTTATAACAGAGCTCTTCCATTGTACATATTGATGAAATACCCAGCATAGCATCATAGATGGCACTCACAAGCGCGTCTTGCGGTTCTTATTCCGATGATGATGAGGATTTCAGTAGATTCACCATCGCTCTCATTGGTTCTTGTTGTTTCTTGACTGCATTGAAAAGAATATTGGCATATGCAAGGGCATCAGAAGGAGCAATTATTTATTAATGCTTTGGAATCAAAAACAACTCTGCAATGAATTGGTAACCACTTTTCCCCGATCAAATGGTTTAGCACTTTTCATTCGTCTAACATATAATCTTATGGTGCCTAATGATGGCAGGTGGACAAGAGGGGAATTGATTTCAAAGGGGAACGCCTTACAACATACTTATTAGTATTTCTTTTGCTAAGCCACTAATGAGCTACCTCTTTAGTCTTATGAATCTTTCCCCTCTCTAAAAATTTGAATTTCTTTTATGAAATTACATATGAGAAAATCATTTTGATCTAAGCTACCTACAACTTAGCAATAATTTTTTACATGCAACTACACATCAAGACAGGTAAAATTGTCATAATAAATCTTGAGGTTAACCATTTCAAAAATTAATTCTATGAACGTGCCATCAAAGGATCCAATAGTCGTACTTGATATTCTTATTTTCTCCACCACCCTCAAGATATCATCCACTATAAAGTTATATAAAATACTAAAAAATCATTGTTTGATTATCCTTCTCAATAGAAAAACCAGGGAATAGATAGCTAACTTTAGGATTTATGGTAATTTTTCCCTTGTAAGTTCATTATAAGTTATTTTGAATTATGTTATCCATATACTTGCAATCTCTTAAAGTTTATTTACCTTCTCTCTCATATGTATTATATATTTTTCAATAATTTGCATATTTTTAATAAAAATAAGTATTTTCATCTACTCTTTCTAATAAAAGCAATTTCATATTCATTAACCAATCTATCTCCATCTTATCTAATAACCTTCTCTTTTCCTTTTCTATATTTGGCCTGTACTTTCTCTTCCCCATTAAATCCTATTATCATTCCCCTCAAACATTCCTACAAACTCTAATTCTATTTCTCTCTAAATCCTTTTCAATATTCCTATTTATTTCTATACCCTAGATAATGTCTGCAATGAATCTACATAATGATAATTGGATTAATCTATTAACTTGCCTCACAATATACGACTTTCTTTGAACCAACTTTTAAAACTACTCCTCTTTAAGATAGCTCGAACTAAATTTGATGGGACTCCCTTGCTCTTTCCTTGATTTTCAATTTGAAGGATTATTAGGGCATGGTCCAAACCTACCCCATTATTGATCCATGAATGAATGACTTCCACATCTAACAATAGGTTCTTTGATACTAGAAAAATATCGACGCATTTAGAAACTCCCTTAGAATTAAACCAACTATTATATAAATTTGGCCTCATTATGTTGTTGGGTATGTGTTACGTTCTTTTTATGACTATTACCATGTGATGTACATTGCACGATGTGAAATAGGGGTTTGTAGGGTTGTAGAAGCCTACTTGCAAAGGCCCGCAGGAAAAAAAAAATTGCGTAGTTTTTTGCATCCATTTTTTCGTATTTTTTCACGTAACTTTTTTGCTAAAAGTTATTTTGTAGTGCATGGTGGTTTGGACCATGATTTTCTAGTTTTGGTTAAGGAACTACATTTGTATTATAATCTAGGGTAGATGGGTTGATAGTTTATGGATGTTACATGATACATATTGTATTGTAATATTGTAGAAAATAATATATATTTAAAAAATATTATTATTTTACTAGTTTTGGTTTCCAAGATAAAATCATTGTGTTGATATGTGTTTTTCGTTGTATCTTTTATATTTTATTCAAAATCTATTAGCATCAATTAACTTTACACAATTGAACTAAAATTTCATATCAAAGAGATTTTGTCTTGAAGGGGATGCCTTTGTGGCTAAGGGGTTTGGCTTAGACTTGTGTTGGACTTTGTTACAATGTAATATTTGAATAAGTTATTCTTGGGGTGAAAATAAATGGTGAGCAATCCAAATATAGAGATCGATAAATTTAATGGGAACAATTTTGAGTTGTGGCGGCAAAAAATGAAAGATTTATTGGTGGATAGAGATTAGTGGATCACTGTGGATTCATCTTAAGCACTAATGAAGATGTCAATAAAAGAGTGGACCAATTTGGATCAAAAGTAAAAGATTACAATACAATTGTATCTCATAAATTCAGTATTATTGATTTTTTTTTGGGAATCTATAAAAGATTCTTTGCAAAACAAGTTAGGGGCTTTGTATTAATCTATGTCCCTAGTGAAAGGATTGTTCATATAGAAAAAAATATATAGCTTGAGGACAATGGATGGAGACTAGTGACAGAACATATGAAATCCTTCAATACAATGGTAAGCTGGCTATTATATGTTGATATTAAACTTTAAGATGAGTATAAGTGAATCAATTTTTATTTTATCTACTAGACACATGGGATAGTATGGTTATTTCCATAGGCAACAATGCAACTACTTTAAGCTTCAATGAAATAGTCTGATCCTTGTTATTAGAGGATATGAGTTAGAGATACATGGAAATAGATAATGGAGATTCATTTTCTGTAAGAGGATTCTCCCAGAATAGAAATAAAAATAAGTCGTCAAGTGGGAGATCGAAATCCAAAGAAAGATATAAATCTCTAAGAAAGTTCATAACGATATGTTAGAGATGTGGAAAAGAAAGAAATTAAAATAAAGATTGTAAATTTGAAATTGCTAAGAAGGGGAAGGGATATGAATATGATGCTTTTGCAGAGGAAAAAAACTCCTCATATGAAGGAAGGGATGTGTAATTTGATTCTTGAAATACACATGTGTATCATGAGGCATGGATCTTCGACTTAGATGCATCATTTAATTTGACTTTTGCACAGGAATTGTTTTTTAGAGTATTAGAGATTTTATGGTGGTGGTGTTTTCTTAAGAGATGTCTTGATAGCCAAGATCATATGACAAGGAAAATTTTAGTTGGAGCTCATGCTTGGAAGGATTAGAACACTCACTAGTGTGCTACACATCCCAATAGTGGCTAGAAACATGAATTTAGTAAGCATTGTTGAATTCTTTTTAATTTCCAGATCTTGGTAATTATTTCCTTATGATCAATAATTACACAATTGAAAAAATTCTCAACCTTAATTTTTCTTTTTTTACGATTGAGTAAACGTTATTAGATTAATATAAGATATATAATATATTTATTGGTTTCCAATTACAATTGAGAGATCTGATATCTATACATAGTCATGTTGTCTTTTCTTCTCCTTCTTTTTATATTAATTAATTTTTTATTATTTATATTTATATATTTCATTATATATTTAATATAATATGTAAATATAGATTGTTGCATGTAATATAATATATATTTTACATTGTTGTTTGGAAGGAAATACCTTCCGTTGCTATATAAAACATTATCACTCCATCTTAGTGAGCGAAGGTATTCTTCCATGATATTCTCCTTTAGTAGTCCCAATCACACCCAAACACTTCACATGGTATTAGTAAAAATACCACCATAGTATCAAGACTATGCTACATGTATATATGATGTTTCTCCTCTCTTAGTAGTCCCAATCACAAAATCCACTTCACATGGAATAGGAAATAATTGTACCAGGCTACTCATTACTCCCTTGGTCACTTCACATGACTAGTCTGGGAAACTCTTGGCCAAAGGGAGAGTATCTTCCTGTTGTAAGAAAAACATCACAACTCACTCTCAAAGAGGGTGGAAATTCTGCATCACACCAAGATTGTCTTTCAAATATTAAAACTTCACTTTAGACATAGACTTGATGAGAATGTATATTGTTTACTCATCAATGGATATGTACTAGATTTCAATTACTCATCTGTTTACCATATCTCGAATGAAATGATATTTGATCTCTATATGCTTGGGTTGTTGGGAAAGACTAGATTATCTAGAATCTTCACACAACTTTGATTATCATAGTATGTCAAATTTGGCTCAGATTCTATATCAAATATCCTTGCAAGTAATTTTTGAAGCCACACTGCTTCACATCTTGCATCATTAGCTGCTATATATTCTACCTCTACTATATTGAGTGCCACTAAAAATTATTTTCTAGTAAACCGTGAGATCATACTCTATCCCAAACTGAAGGAAAATCCTGATTTGTTTTTCCTATCTAATACACTCCCTGCTTAGTCAGAGTCTATATAACCTTACAATTTTACTTCATTGTGAAAGAAATATTTGATTCATATCCAACCGTACCATGTGATATATACCATTTTGTCACATTCGATCATTGAGCCTCCTAATGGGGTCAATCAACATCCTATTCCCCCCTTGTCACCATATTGCATAAAGCCCTAAGCATGTACCTCTCATTACCCAGAGTTTGAGCCCTAAACTTCTTCATGTAAACCAGTTTGAGGACCAACGCTCCCAGTAAGCCTACTAGGGTGTGTTCACTAGCAAATTTCTCCTTTATGGCCTGCATTGGTCACCAACAAGTTTCTCCCCTTTGCACCTACGTTGGTTCTAGAAATCCAGGAGAATGATTTGGATTTTGTAAGCTTCCTCTTCTAGGAGTTTCCATAAATTGTTACAACTACTTACCTTCGATAAAACATTTGGATCCTATACATCCCTACATTGGAGTTTTCACCACTTATCCTTTGGTCCTATCCCTCCATCAGAGGTGGATCTCTTATCCTATATTGATAGTTGGATAAGAAATTCCATCTTACCTTCTCTATATATTCCCAACCTTCTATGTGGTTGGGGGTTGACTTTGGCAGAGTGATGCTGCCCTTATTTTCCTACTATGAGTGGTCATCATTCCATGCATTTAGGGTGATTGGACGTGCATATTGTGACAAGGAAAGGACAAGTCAACAACTTGGAGGATCTCTTAGATAATATCAACGACTAATTATGGTTGTAATCTCCTTCGATTTTTAGTAATGCAAAGAATTCATTGTTTTCCTATATGTGGTGTTGTTTCACTTATTTCAATACCATGTTGATCTATTGAATGAAGTATTTATATGATACTATATAGATCTTGTAGTTTCTTGGCTTATGTTATATTACTGTGCAGGTTCTAATTTTCACAATTGGAGTTGGGATTAGAGCTTCCAAGTTGAAGAAGGAGCGAAGTGTGTGAAGGAATCTAGGTAGGCCTCACTCCATCATCTATTCACTTTAAGGAAAAACATTATGTTCCTTGTCTCTTTGTTGTTCTAGGTTAGCCACCGACCTATGGGAGATACTTTTGTCCACAATCATAAATCTCGTATAATAGATTAGTGACTTTGATAGGGAATGATTCATTCCCTTGGTGTTTTCTTGGTCCATTGTGCTTGTCTTACCTCTTCTTTATACCTTCATAGTCTCACTCATTCTTGATCATACCTAGGAAGACCTTTTAATGAGATTTACTTGCAATTTTTGTGTCGAAACTTGTCTTTCCTTAATCGTGCTGCACCCTGTGGTCTAGAGACACTGCATTGTAGTGCACCCTAGCCTTCTATGCACCTGTGTTGCAGTGCACCCTAGCCCTTTCAAACATCCTATGGTCTAGATTTGATGTAAAAAAATTCCTTTTTGTCATTTTCTCTTTGATTAACTTTGTTTTGGTTGGTCCTCCTTGTGTCCCTGAGTGTGTCTTGGCCTTTCATAAGCTTCCATTTGGTTTTAATTTTTTTTGAGTGCCTTTGATAAGAATTTGTTTACCTTTTTCTTTTTTCTTGTAATTAGGTCATTAACAAACCAATTTTTTTAGTCATTGAGTGCTTGAAAGAATTGGTGTTTTAGTCATTGTTCTAAATAGTTTTCTTTTATCAATGACTAGGAAAATATCTTATTTTTCATTTGAAAATTAAGTAGAATCCAAAAGAAAATTCATATGCATCACGCATTGCATATAGGGATTTGATTTTGATTGGAGAAGCGAAGTTGTAGAGGTTGATTGTTGCATCACTTGTTTGTTGCATTGTTATTGATTTCTTCTTCCCCTACTTAGTTAGGCCTTTCATTTTTAAAAGTACAATAAAAAGAGTTATTTTTGTTATATTAGTTTCATCATTGGTGTGTTTAGGTGGTATCGATTTTTGAGCCTTGAAATCAAAACATAATTCAAGATAGACTTTAAAATTCATCTCAATTAACCTAAGGATCATTTGAAACTTAATGACACACATAGAAGTGTAGGCTAGAGATCTGTTCCCACATCGTTAAACGTAGGAGTTGTCATTGTTTTCCAATGTTACATCTGAGGGGTGAAATCTTGTTCCACGTACGTAAGTGTATAAGATAGTTCTCCACGTACCTTCGGGTATCTTGGATGGAAATCCACGCATGATAAGTATACGGGAACACTCTCATCGAATGGTTATGTATTAGAAAAAACTACTATAGACTGCACTCCCATGTACCATAGAGTATATTTTGGGAGTCCCCTATAGGTTTCCATCCATCCGTAAGTAACTGAGCTGACCACCTTGTATACTGTGATACACCGAGCATAATATTCGGGGACATTAACTGTCGTACGTTAAGTCCTTGGCTCACCAAGGTGTATATTATTGTTCATAGTTTCTTGGTAAACCTTTTTCCTACTTGTTGGCTTGATGGGCCCTGACCCAGGTTCAAAGTTAGCTGTGCCAACCAACAAAACACTAAACTGTTGGCACTGTCGGCAACAACCCATGTAGCGCAGGCTGCAGTCTCACCCGAAGCAGTATTGGGGGATGATAGAAACAGGTTTCTCCATCTAGAGGCCCGTGTGATGGGTTCTTGTGGCTTCTAGGGCTTAGTTTTGTCTTCGCGAACCCTAAACCTTCTAAAATAGTAAACTAGAGTAATTCACCTAAACAACACCTATATCTTTGTGAAGGTCTTTAATTATTCATAACATCAAAAAATATTATTGATCTACCACTTTTGCGCAGAAGATAATAATTCATTCATATAATTTGCAATACAGAGTGAAAATACAAGAAACTGTAGAATTAAAAACAGATACATAGATGCATAATAACCGGATCTAAATTGCCTTTATTAGATGTATTCATTTAATTAAAGACTCTTTTTCCCCATGCACTCAGTTGCAGGGGCTCGCGCACTCAGCCTGTGGACTTCCCAAGGTATCCACGCACTCAGCTGCAGGAGCCTTCCCCTTCGCCTAAGTACATGAAACAAATTTTCCTTCCTTAGCTTACTTGCCCAAAACAATGATCTTTTTTTTTTTTTCCTGGACTCGATATGACCCTTCTATATATTCTTTGTTTTTACAATACCATGGTCCAAAGACCATGGGTGGGTCTCAAAACTTCTTACCTCCTAACAACCTATGGGACTAAAGCCCCTTTGACTCTTATTATCTTCGTACTCCACGTCCTCAAATCGCAGAGACTTTACATTTTCACAAAAAGTAAGTACCAAAAATTGACCCTAGGGGACCCTATCCCAATAGGCTCCCAACATAATTTCATGACATCTCCTTGAGTCACTTAGCTGGTGCTTCTATATTCACTTGGAGTTCGTGGAGCTCCAACTTCAAAACCTGTATATCAGCTATTCCTTATGTAGCAGTCTGCTATACTTCCTCAACCAATTTTTCTGTAGTTGGGCCATCCACTGCGAGGCCCATGGTCCTCTGAGTTTGCTACATGCTCTTAAGCTTACTATGGACTGAGAGAGTAAGCTAGTTGGCCTCCTCTATCCATGGCTTTGTTTGGGAAGCGATAATTTATTCCTTGTAGCACAACTCATCATTCTCATTTCCTAGTATATTTCCTTCTTGCAACTTTATGAACTGTTGTACTAGTGCCAGTGTTCAGGCAATCAATAGGATCTTTTAAAACTGCCTCTATTTTTCCTTGATATCCATGCCAATCTTCTGGAGAGTCAAGTCCTCTTGCAGTAAATTCCATAAATCCATGGCCTACTCAAACAGCGTGGTGAAACCCTTGATTGTTGTTTCTAAATTTTCCATGCCTTCCTTGAGAGCAGCTCCGCACTGCTCCTGGACCTCTAGAGGAGTCGTAGGTTGCAACTTCAGTTGCAGCTATGATATTTGTAACTGTAATTTGAACAGGACTCAACTGATTTTGCCCTTTGACTTTTTTACTGCTGCGACCAACTTTTGTATCTTCTCTGTGGAAGCTGCTTCAGCCAAAATGTTGAGCTTTGGCAACTCATTGCAAAAATGTGTAATGGCCACCTCCAATTGCTGACTATGGGCAATGATTTCCTCCTTCTCCTTAAGTGCCTTTGTCTTTTTTGCAAAGATATGTTCGTTGTTTGTTTTTACTTCACTGATAACCAATAGCGCAAGTTTCTCCCTAATCCGCAACTCATTGGAGACCCCCTGGTGAAGGTCATGCAAGGTCTAGTGATCCATGTCCGGGTATGACAAAGGACCCTTCCAATACCTTTTACTTTTGTAATGTGTTAAATTGCATTTTTAAAAGAACATAAATGAATACATGTGCATGCTGTAAAGAAGAAGACACATGACAATCATCAATAGCATAAAATAACAAGACGTTGATAATTGAGTTCGTCCAGGAGGGACTGCATCTCTAAGACCCGGTATCAAGATGGTGTAGGCTATTGCATTAAGTGCTGTCAATAGTGATGATGTACATAAGAGGTGATGTCACTATCATACAAGGAAAATGCCCTCATGCAGGAGTGGCTCTAAGAGATGTTCCGCTGCAGGAATTCTCATTCAAAAAGGACTCCTATCAACATGACCTAAACTCATGCATGATGATAATGAGCATCCCGCAAAAATTGCATAAAAGGGATCTCAATGAAAACATACATGGTGACAACATGAGTATCCCATCAACATGATGACAAAGGGATCTCAAATAAAACATGACGAATCATGACAACAAGTACATCCCACAAATGATTCCGCATCACATCAAGCAGGAATCATGAAAACAAGTAAGAAACAAGATCCCACATCAATAATCAAATAGGGATCTATGCAGCACAATGCATAGAAAAAGAAGTACATGAACACACTACATATACCTCACATCTTGAAGCCATCTGAAGAAAACAATGTCAAATTGTTGAAGCTGGTCGGACTATCCATCTTGCGGCATCGAATCTCATGGAAATGACTGCTCACACGTTGAATGCTAACACCTGCACTCCACTTTGAAAAGTGGCTGAAAAATGAAATGAGCAAATGGAAAATTTGAATGCACCATCAGATTTGTGGCATCGAATAAGGAAAAATCGATTGTCAAATTTATGAATTCTGATAAAGTGAAAATATGGGGCTTAAGGAATCTTTTAGATTCCCCCTAAATTCCTTAAAGATTCCCTCCTCCGGGTCCTCTACAAGTCTTCTACTCAAATCGAAATTCCAATTGCGCCATTAGATTCATATTGCTGAGAGGTGTAGGATTGTCATAAAATTTTTCCAATTTGGATACTGCAAAAAAAATCACCTTCCTGAGAATTTTGCACAATCATGGTTCCGCTTGCCCTTTTTTAGGATCATGGTTCCACCTACAAAAATTAAATAAAAATTCATGCCTCGGTTTCTGTGCACACCCCTAATTCCCCCATGCCTTGGCGCACTGGTGAAATGAAGTTTATATAAATTTTGGTGGGCAGAATTTACAAAAAACCCATTTGGGTGGATTGGTATGAATGTCAAATTATAAGGACGAGGTCAGGTGATCAAACCCCGACCCCTCCATATTAATACCTCTTTCATTTTACAAAACTGAAACTATATTTCTTTTGGGGGTCAGATCCGCATTGGGCAACCCACCCCTTAACTCTCACAGGTGTATTATCTGTTGCATTAAATTTTTGGTGGCATGTTAATTTATTTGGGAGGTGATAGTTGGTATGTATGCCACCACATGTGGTTGCCTGTTGGGGGCCGGCCCACATGGGCCAAGTGGGTTTGATCCCCGCAGGCCCCGCCTTAATATTTGTGCACACGTTGTTTGGTTTGGGGGGTGTGGGATGGGTCCACTGGAGGTGGCCCACCCCATGTCATTTTATGGTAATCGTTGTTGGTGTTGGTTGGAGGGCTTGGTGGGGTAATGGATGTCGAGCCATATTTGGCTTTGAATTTGTTTTATGTGGTTGCGGTTGGGCAGGGGTCATGGCCTGTTAACCTTTTATTTGTCAAATTTTGTAATATTTTTTGGGGGTGGTGGCCCACCACCTCATCTATATATCTATATATATATATATATATATATATATATATATATATATATATATATATATATATATATATATATATATATATATATATATATATATATATATATATATATATATATATATATATATATTTTTACTAATAATTAAATTTTTTTGAATTTCTCTAATATAGGGGATATTAGATAAATTAATGATCCAACAAATTCGACCGCTTTCGAGAGCTAGGTTTCATGCCCCTGGGTTGGTCAAATTGTAGGACACTTAAACCTGGACCACAACCCAACTTTCACCAAAACTTTGACTGGCTCATTCTCCCTCATACGAGATTGGATTGACGAACTTTTCGCACCATTTGAATTAGGACAACAAGATCTACACTCTGGTCCTAGTTCGAAAGCATTCTAATCACTTTGATTTTTGAGCTTCCATAAGCCCTCTTTGTCCTGTGTGTTTCTAGAGCCACCTGAATCAATCCTCTCCACTAAGGAGCTTTTGGTCCTCCAAAAGCATGAAAAAATAACCTGCAACTTCTTTGTACCTCATTTGCATCACAAGCGTTCTTAAAAGGTCTCACTTACATCTCCTTCACCTTTGTTCTTCAGAGCCTTAAGAGATGAGCTGACATTTGCAACCTTTGCAACCTGTAGTACATTGTTTTTTGAAATTACATTCTTGACTTTCATGACCAACTAATGACCCAAGCATCCCACACTTGCCAAGAGTTTATAACACATATTCGGTGGTCACGTTTACATCGAAATGGAAACAATACCCTAGCTACAAAAACAAGGGCACATATCATTGTTTCTCCAACAAGTGATGCAAAACACATCATCACTGCAACACATGATTTACAAAGATAAGGCCAAACACTATTTTTTCTTTGACAAGTGATGGAAATACAACATCACTTTCATAGTTTATCATGCAACTAAAAATAAGACCAGACATCATTGATGCTTAACAGGTGATGGAAAACACATCATCACTTTTACATTTTAAAATGCAACAAATTATTTACAAAAGTGCGGCCATGGCAAGCTAACATATCTAGAAACCATTTTTCACTTATCGCTATGAATGGGTCACCTCCTTGTGGTGGTTTTGCTTGTCGAACAATCGTTTCATCTGGTTCTTGCACTGACACTTTGTCTTTAAGGCTCTGCTCTGGATGGAGCCTCCAACTTGTGGCTCTTTGATGGCCACTTGATCAATGACTGCAATAGGTATTCTTCCTCCAGATCTTCTTAATATCTTTCTTTACCTACGTTGAGAGGGTCTTTCATGCCTCCTCCTTTTGTGTGTTGCTATACTTTTCCAACACTTCAAAAATGTATGGTTATGTAATCCACAAAAGGTACATGTTTTTCGATGCCATGTTTTACATTCATCATTAACAACGTGATTATAATCGAAATGAACATTTGAATGTTGAGAGTGGTTATACCTTTCCTTGTTGTCTCTGGTGTAAATATGGCGATGAGAGCTTGCCTTAGATCTTTCCCTACAATGGGCACTGCCATGGGATGATGGGGATGTGTTCCCATCATTCTCTTTCCTCGACAATTTTAAAGATGTCTCAAAAGAATCTGACACCTTCAAGCATTCTCCTTCGGTGTATCCCAAGCCTGCAAATTGAGGTCTCTGCACAACCTATAATGGTTGAGTTATGCCTTGGTTATTAACACCAAGTTTTTCTTCCTCCTTGCACCTCATCCTAGTAAGGATCCTCATGTCTGTCCCTGTAATTGGGATCTCCACATCTCCAACAGAAATCATACTATGTGAAGACGAAAATGAAAGGAAATCAACATCTTTTACCTCCTCTGTCGATTTGGAAAGAACTGATGAGGGCTTCTCATCATCTTTTGTTGGTGGTTCGCTAGCCCTTGATGCATTCCCCAACTTCTTTCCTAACATACCCAAGTTTTGCCTGACGGGGTAATTCTTCTACTTTGATGGGGTTGACGATGCCTTGGCCATTAACACCCAAGCATTTTCCTTCATACCCCATTTTCTTCAATAGTTTGGAGCCAATTCCTGTGGTATGATTTTCAAAAACAACGAAATCATCATTAGGAAACATACATGAATTTAGAGAATTATGTTTTACCTCACATAGGTCACGCTGAAGCGTTTCCAAGGCCTCGTCCTTAGCTTGTAGCTATTCTAGCAAACTCTACTTTTCCTCTT